>JAUMJL010000092.1:227500-827500 GCA_033558185.1 Dromococcyx pavoninus | reverse complement strand
AACTCATGTTCACATGAGGGTCCTGTGTCCTCCACTGCCACAGCTGGTTCACTTCACTCCGTGTTCAATACAAGTGGCTCACTCACTCACATCAAGATAATAGAAAATAAAATGACCTCACTCTACTTTTTATTTAAAAGGTTAGTGCTATGTTAATTCACCCTCAGGACCTACATTATAAGGGCTCTCCTCTCTTCTTCAACAAATTTCTTAATTTTTGAAAGTAACAGTTTGGATTTATTAGTGAGATACATGGTTCTCTTCAAACTTACCACTACATTAAAAACAAGAAGGAACTTTTGCAAGATATTTCCAAATTAAAAAAAAACCAAACCAATAAAGCCTTTGCAATGTATTTACAAGCTTATTTTCTACTGCAGTAAAGGATATCCAGACTAGGACCTGTAATCTGACCATCCTCCACATGGCTTCCAAATTTAGCCTCTAACAAAAATGAGATTGTATTTTCCAATGGACAACTTACCAGACCTGTATCTTAGTTTCTACTCAACACAAATGTAATCAGATGCTTGGCTAAAAACTCAGGGATGAAATATTTTCATTTAAAAAAAAGAATTACAAGATAATATCCTTGCTGTATGGTATCATTTCTACAGATATATAATTACACTTGCTGGAAATGAAATGCTGAAAAAGGAGATCATACACACATACCCTCCAAAGCTAAATTAAGATAAATTCATGGATACATACACAGAAGAGTTCCATAAAGCAGCCAGACACCAGTCATAGTTAGGAAAAACAGGAACAATAGGTAGTAACGATGGTTCCCAATGCCTGTATTTGAGGCAAGGAAAAAAAAAGTTGACATTTTAAAATCCAGCAGTATTTGCATTTCCCCTTAAGTTAACAGGAATGAAAAGAATCAAAAGCAGTCATTATTACATCTGCTGTCTTCAAAAGACTTTGACAAGGCTGATCTCTTTCTCAACTTTCTCCTGTAAGCCATCCCAATTTATACAACAGAATACATTCTGATCAAATCAACCAGGATTTGTCTCTCCACAACTCTCTCCAAGCACAGTAGGATTCTCACATATGACTGAAAAATCTAAGCAATTCCATTTAATTGTTTGACCTTTGTGTGCTTCAGAATTGCAAATGTAGGCAAAAAACCCCCAGACTTCTGTCAGAGAAACTGTTACAGGAAGATATACAATTATTATTTCTTTAAATTACAATCAGCATTTCTCAAAGCCTTGAAACAATGGATCAGAAGGGTGTCTCACCACCTTGTAAATGGCAAACACTGTAAAAACACTTCCAAATCTTTAACATTATAAAAAAAAGCTATGGCAAAAGAATATGCTAAAAATATATCACTACAGATGTAAAGCTCTAACCTTTCTATCTGGAGACAAACGAGCCTGGCTGCTTTCTGCAGTTCATCCTCCTCATCTGCAGCTACTGCAGTAAAATGTCAGAGTGTATATTGGCTGGTTCTTTTAGCAGTGACTTTTGGGTCTGTATCTGCAAACCCTTATGGCAGCAAGTTCCAGAACCTCACTACCTGTCATGTAAAGACATTTTTTTCCTTACTGATTTGAAATCCAACTGCTATTCTCGCTGAGCCTCCCCTAGTTTAGTACAATACGCTTTTCAAGTAACAGTTCTGCATTCACTGTCACCACCATCTTCATTAGGTTTTTTTTTTAAAGGTCTCAATCATATCCCTGGTTCCTTCTTCTCTAAAAAAACAAGAGTTCCAGGCTTTTTGGCCTCTGCTCTTAGGGTGACCGCTCCATCCCTTTAATGATTTCAGTTGCCTTTCTCTCTGCCATCTAACTAATTGTCTTCTGGCACCCATCAGTAACCCTTCAGTATCCTGTGTGTTCTTATACCAGGTGTTATTTCTCTCTAAGGAGACAGATATTATTTCTCCAACTTTTAGAATAAGTGGCATTTTCAAATCTGATAAAAACCACTCTCACCTATGCACCGTCCAGTCCACAGGGAATGCTGATCGTACCTGGCTACACAAGAATCACAAGCAAGGCAATGCACAGATCTCAAAGGCTTCCTTACCTAGTTGAGGATGAAGGAAAAGATTAAGATCATAGTTAAAGCATCTATTCTGCTCAAAGTTTAGAGAATCATCTCATGGGCACCTTCCTATTTTGCACAATCACTGTATAACAGATCCCACAACACAGGACACAAAGAACTATACATCTTAATTAAAAAAAGGGAAATAACAACAATAATAATAATGCTATTTTATTAAGATTAAAGTCCAAAGATTTCAAAGTAACTCTTGATACCATAAAAGAAAAAAAGAAATGTAAGTAATACAAAACAAACTGTGCATGTAACACTTGCATGACAAGCAATGAGGAAAACATTTTTTATAGCTGTATTGAGTAAAAGCCAGCTTAAAAAAGAAACCAAATACCAAAGCCTCACTTACAAGACACGATGTGCAAAATGTTCTGAAGTCCAAGCAACCTGCTTCAGCAAGAGCTACAATGTTCTGCAAGACAAAGCACTTCACACTTGCATTTGGATCTCACTTTCAAGGAGATCTATAAAGATTTTTGCATTAGGTCTTCTGCAGTTTATAAGCATTTTGATTGATGACCACAAATAGGAATAAATACTTGCTATATAAAAGGGTTTAGGGGAAACATAACAGAGTAATGAACAGGGTAAACTTTACTCAATGCATGATTATTCAGAAAAGTATCTCTGTGTTGCCAAAATTAATAAATAATGTGAATGAAATATTCATAAAATGTACAAAGGCACCAGATGTTTCTGGTACAGAGAGACAAGATCTATATTTACTCTTCCTTTATGAGTACTGATATGATAGGCAAAATTTACTAGCCCTGTGGCATTAAGTTAAAATTGCAGTTTATTCTCCCTGACAATCTGAAGAAATACAACCTCATGGAGAGCAAAAAGATTGCAGACAAAATTATTTCCTTAATCCATACGTTGGGGAAACCAGATACTAAATTCTGTACTGGTTGGTCGGCTGTGATTTCCTTTTGCCATTCTAAAATAGGGTTAGAAAATAGCATGTGACATACACTATGAATTTCTCTTTCCAACCTTCAACAACTGGAGTGGAAACCACACAAAATTTTTATTTATTAAGTGAAGGTCCATGTGAATTTACACCACAGATAACATCAGTGGTGTTGGTCTGCGCAATGTGTGACCACAGCTCACATTTCAATATGATGTATGCAAGGAAATTATGACAGGATGATGAAGATAAGGAAACAAATATGAGTAGGAGAAATTATTTATGATCGTTGTTGTTCTATGACAGAGCTAAAAACTGTTAAAAAAATGAATATTTCACTGTTTTCAAGTTTATTAAAGCTGCACATAATGACAAACAAATCAACCAAGAGCACTTACGTGTTGCACCAGGTTAGCCCTTCCATTTGTTTCACCCACCTCTTTACTTTCTTTTTCTGAAGTCTTAATAGATCCAGGATCAGTTCTCCAAGTTTTATAGAAATAATAAAGAAGACCCACCACACTGAACACGACAGTGACTTCAAGAACTGTATTGGTTATATGTAATATTCAGGTTAAGGAATATATTCTTATATATTGTCGTATCACTGCTATTTGTCAGACAAAATATTCCAAAGTTTATTATTTTACAACAACACACAAAAAGGAAAAGAATGACTTTCACTTTTGTAGCAGGATCCTCTCTGTCCTTCAGAGGCCATACTATCAGAGAAGCTGAATATTCTCTCCAGTTTGAGCATTGGAGAGAAGACTTTCACAACTGCATAAACCTGCATCACGATACAGCTCCATCCTTACTAGCTGCGTGCAGACTTTTGCCTTTGAATATTTAGAAGATATACAATTATTTCCATTTCTTTTTTTCCCTCTAAAGTTCTTCTATATTATTTAAACAATACCAACCATACATGTGTAGTTCCTAAGCTTCCAGGATCTGTCAGATTTTTTTGACTGCTGCACACACCTCTAAGCCACCAAGCAGGCGCTTACTTAGGTTCTTTTCTAAGTGTTGCCCTCTCTTGTTTGTTTCACCTCAAATAAATTTCAACCACTGCATAAATTTAGAAAGAAAATTGCAACTTCAGTCAGCCTGGAGGTACCTTTGTCACCCAAAAAAACCAAGCAAACACTGCTAAACAATCCTGAAGGTAACAGAGCAGCTACTAGGAACCCTTCTTCCCTCATAATACACTAGAAAACCCATGATGATGAAATGACAAATTTCTGGTCCAATCGGACATTTTCTTCTTGCACACCCTTTGTTTTTACCCAGTGGTTGACTGTTATCAAAAATGCACATGGAAGGACTTCTCTGGACTTCATCTCTCATGGAGTCCAGAGAATCAAAGTTAAATTCAGTCCTTTTTAAATATAGTTATTTGCTCTAACTTCTCTAGCAGACAAATTACTATTATACATGAGGAAGCAAACACAGTCATTGGGAACATAACTGCTACACTATGGACTAAAAACTTTGGTACATCCAGTGAAAGAGGGAGAAAAACATGTAAAGATTAACTGTTTCCATACAGTAACAGAGGAATGTGAAGTGGGACAAATTTTATACCAATCCAATTCAAGCATCAAACTTGAGAGCTCAGGCTCCTAAAGAACAGTCTGTGATGCCACCAAGGAGCAGTCAGAGAGCCCAAACCTGGATTCCATCTCTGGTGACCATGACATAATCTGCACAGTGGGAATAACTGTGTAAGTTATTAAGTACTGCAGCCTCAAGGTTGTTTTGTCTTAGGAACTAAACCCACTGCAAAGCAGCTCTAATTAAAATCAAAATAATAAATTATGGAATATTGATGCTGTCTACTGGGAATGTTGGGAGTGTCCTATATAGGGATAGGAGCTAGACCCGATGATCCTTTTGGGTCCCTTCCAAATCAGGTAAATTCTATGGTTCTATGAGCCTATTAACAGTCTCATAGCTGTGTTTGTTAGAATGCAATTGTAGGGGGCACTTATATAAGTCAAAATGATTTCCCGTTGACACTGATGGTCTATTGGCACTTCCATTGTCTGGAGCTGAGAGCAGTCTGTAATTAGACTGGCTGGATTTTCATTCAGACATAAATACAGGCAACTAAAATATTCAACACCTTTTAACACTCAGACCTGTGACCAGTTCCAGGAGGAAAAGACATTCATGAGAAAAATGGTTGGACAGTGAAGTGGAAAACTATGGCCTTTCCCATCTCACCATGCTATAGCAGAGACGTTCAAGAGTGTCGCTGTGCTCGCTGCCTCCAGCAAAGTATCCCACTCAAACCCTTATCATTGGGGTTTTTTTTCCTTTTAATTTAGATGAGAGCAATGAAATCTTAGAACTTCACAACACAACACTGAATAACATGATTCTCATTTAGACAAGCTCATGCATGTATCCCCAGCGGGAATACACTTCATCACTTAATCAAAGTTAATCCTGATAATTCTATTAAGGACATCTTAATTGGGAATAGTACAAAAGAAAATGCCATTAAAATGCAATTAAAAATTAATTAGAATTCCATAGCAATGTATTATAGCTGGTTTAGTAGAAAATTATTTACAGATCTAAGTGCCTCTCTAAAGGACTTTTCACAAAATGTAACCAATAAATAAATAAATAAACAGATTTCCCTTGTGTAACAGAAGAACCAGGCACTGAAAAGTGAGTGTGAGCTACTAAAACATTTTTGCACTCAGCAGTTTAAAGAAAGGAAACAAAAGGTAGAGATTAATGCCCTTTGCACTGAGGATGCAGCATAACATCTGAATAAAGAGAGACAGGAGACTGGAGGGTCTATTTTTGAGGGACATGAAGAAATTCATTCCCTGTTTTTTGGAGGGCAAGGAGGACAATGGTGGTGTTTTTAAAAGTCGAAGCATGAATACCACTAACTGTCAGATCCTTGTTATTTGAGAAAGAAGAGATGCTTTGAAAATTATTATCAGTGCATGTGTTATTTGATTATTCTACATACCAAAATACTTCAGTGCATGACAGTCTCAATGAGGGAGATTAAAGAGTCACAGGGAGGTAGAAACAGAGACAATTAGGTTTACAACAAAAACATTTTCATTTTGATATTCCAGTAACATAAGA
Organism: Dromococcyx pavoninus; assembly: GCA_033558185.1. NCBI lineage: Eukaryota > Metazoa > Chordata > Aves > Cuculiformes > Neomorphidae > Dromococcyx > Dromococcyx pavoninus. The sequence goes on along the minus strand of JAUMJL010000092.1, from coordinate 821,391 downwards.
AATTGTTCAGAATTGTACAAAAATATCTGCTAAAGATAAAAGGAGGTCCATATGTAACTTCAAATTAAGCTCAAAGGTATTTCGCCCCTGCCCCAATGGAAGTAAACCAATCTTACCACCAGGCATTAACAGTCACATGGAATTATCTGGGACTGTTCATTCCTATTTGCATGACAAGCCTTGAATTTATTAGGAACTGTAAGGTGAGTTCTGTTTCATTTCTTGAGTATAAAGGATATTAGGCAGGAACCAGAAAAACCACGTCACAGACATCCAAAAAACTGAACTTAGCAGAAATGCTGTGGGAAGATATCTTAGATTCTTGAGTCCTACAAATTGCCTGAAAGAATATTAAAAGAAAAAAGTATTTTTAAAAATGTATTTAAAATGTAACTTCATAAACTGTAAGTTATCCATTTTCACCTACAGACCATACTTGAAAACTCAAAGCACTCTCTTTTGAGTGACTCTCTTTTGTCACTCAAAAGCCTTCTTTGGCCAGATGAGCAGGGGGTTAACAATGCAAAAATAGAACGGGGCAGTGCTCCTTTCCAGCCTAATATTATCCATCAGAGGTGCTGTGGCACTAGGTGAGAAGTGCGATCCCTGCCTATTTGCACACTGATAGCATTACCATTTCAATGAACACTGACTGTTCAGCAACTGCTGAAGAAAGCAGGAAACCTGCAGAACTGCTGAGGATAACACTGGGAGGTCTGGGCAGCACAGGGGGAAGGAATGGTTCATTAAAACTCATTCTTTGTCACAAATACAGAAGGAAAAGTGGAGATACAGCACATTCCTGTGCACTGCAAATTGATATCTCGGTGTCGACCACGTGCACCCCTTCAATAACAGTCTTTATCATTAAATTTAGCTAACAGACTGCTCAAACACTTAGTGTTTTTTTTCCAAATCACTCAGTGATGAGAAACTATTATTTTGCACACCTAAAGACATTCAATTTCTACAGTCATTCTAAAAAATACATATAAATCCTTTACATACTCTGCAATCGTTTCTCAGGAGGCAATTTTTATGCTAAGTGAAACTAAACTCTGAAAAGAACTCTGCATTAGATACCTTATATGGTGTCTATAACAAATAAATACACGTGCACAGAGAGAAAAAGCAACAAACCTCACAAACAGAGCCATCCCAAACAGCAGGGAGAGAAGCAGACCTCCTTTCAAAAGCCAAGAATCAGAACTTAAGTTCATTACATATCCTATGGCCCACATCCATGCCAAGGAAGATGCCAACAGCAGGAAGAGCTACGAAAAAGATCATTGTTAAAATGTGAAAAAGTACTCAAGCAGGCCTTGCTTCAAAAGCATTCAGATAATGTAATAACAAATGCTGAAAGACTCAAGGTAGGTAAGACAAAGTGACACACAGATACGCTGAGAGGTGGGGGAATGACACAAAAAACCCCACCCAAACCACTCCAATTTCAGAAACCTTAGAAGATCCTCTTGTTAGAAAAGAGTTAAGATGCATATTATTGAAACATGGAATGCTGTAGCTGTATTTCCATTAGTTATTATTAGTGACATTACCTCATATTTCTCTACTATTTTCAGCAACCAGTTATTTCTTCTGCTTCTCGTTCTTTCTTCCTCTTTCACCATATAAACCATTAAGCGATTCAGACTTTGATAAGCAAGGTCAAGTGGTGTCTCTCCCTTTAACAACAGAAAAGTTTATGTATTTATGGCCTTAATACATAAATACTTTCCTTTTAACAGAAGCACGAAAAAATACAGCTAAGACAATAATAACTTGGCAGTCACTCCCCCATCCCTTTTTTTAAGGCAACAGTAAGCTAAATTCAGTTTTAACATGCTTAATCCAGTTTGAAAAACTTGTACAACCAGGTTGCACCCATCTGAGTTATCTGTTGGACTGTCTGCTAGACTGTTATATGCTTACTGAAAGGGAGGTTTCTTGTTTATGTTCATTTTTTAAAACTGAATAGCAATATCCTAAGAATCAGACATATGACAAAAAACAAGTGGCAGATGGAAAACCTGCACAGCTTAATACACAAACCCTGAATAACTACATTATATAAACATACCCATGTAGTCATAGAAATCAATAGTTTCAACATTTATAGTTCTCACTATCTGTTTTTTACAATTATTAGCACAAAGATGTTCCTATGTGACGAGCCCTACTGAATGTACAAACAGGCACTGCCAAACACTGGCTTTCTCAGATTTTTCTTTAATTTTACACATTCATGCCAGGAAGGAGGTATCATGAAGGAAACTGCACCTTGCCATTTTTTATGTTCAGGCTAGCACCAGCTTCCAGCAACAGATCCACTGCACTGGCATTGCCTGATGCTATTGCCCAGTGCAGTGCAGTATTCTTTTGAACATTGTCTACAGCATTGAGGGAGGGGTTAAACTTCAAGAGAAACTTCGTGGGTTCTGGTCTAGACAAAAACAAAGCAGAGAAGTTAAAAAATGGAAGATAATCTATACTGGAGACAAAATTTTTGAACACCTGATGAAAACCACTGTTCCCATCTGTGAATTAACAGCAGATACACAATGCCTCGTCTCAGAACAGGCTGATCAACAGAAGTTGATCAGTTTATAATTCAGGACCTCACAGTATCACAGTATCATAAGGTTGGAAAGGACCTCTGAGATCATCAAGTCCAACCTATAAGCCAACACTAACACCAACACCAACACTAATACCAACCATCATCTAAACCATGGCACCTCCCCTGAAGGTTTTTCTCCAGATTGTTATCTGTTTCAATATCAGGTAAATATCAAATATCAGGTAAATACACAGACTATATCTTTATATAACACTGTGTATAAGTTTACATCTCCACATATTATTTATTCTGAATGCATTTTACTGTGTCCACCTCTGTTATTTTAATTTCTGGAACAGCACAACGATGCTGCAGCTGGCTCAGCCACAAACCTAAATTTCTTCTAGAAATTCTTTTTTCTTCCTTTGCTGTATCCAATTAGCTACTTCTTAACTCCTGGTCTCTGAAGTACTGCATATTTTATTACCACTAAAATGGAAAAAATGTCAGTTTAACAAAGTTTTCCTATGAAAAAATTCACCCCACTGCTTTTTTGGGTACAGTAAAATAGATTCTTTTTAAGTTATTCACTACTTACCCCATGGCTTTTTGTGCTGATAACATTAAAGGTGTTTGTCCATTTAAGTCTGTTGTGTCTATGTTCTAAGTATAAGAAAAAGATAAAAAGCAAGTGACTACCAGTGATTTCAAGAAACAGAGAGATGGTCAGATTTGGAGCAATGCAACAGGCTTAGCTTCTCTGCAGTAGTGGAAAGAAACCAAGTCATGCCAGCCAAGATGCAAAAACTCTTCTAAATAATTATTTAAACATTGAACTTACGTTATCTAATCTTCCTCCTCACAATGAAGGTTTGCCTCCTTTGCCACCTCCACCCACTAATATATTAGAGCAGATTTACTTAAAATAAATGTTTATCTACTTGGATTTTTTTTTAGAAGATAGATAGGCTAAAAGCTTCCCTAAGTTTCTGACACATACCATCTACTCTTACATTCCAGGAGCCAGTTACTCTATTAAAGAGAGCTCTAAGCAAAAGAAAATAAACTTACCAGATCTTTAAATCTCAATCCATAAGGTTTCAAAGAAACTGGCTGGATCATGTAAGAACTCTCCTCTCGTTTTTATTAGGAAATTGTTATATTTGTCATTATGCTTGCTTACTTCAGCTATGCAGGCACCAATAAGCAATCTTTTATATTGTGTCAGGGTGGTTACAATATAAAATTACAGAAAATACAGAAATTTCTAATAAAAACTTCAGATCTGGTCTGACCATACATTCTGCACATGCCAATTGATGGGCAATTTCACAGATTGTTATTTACAAAATTGTAATCAAATAGTAAATACTTTATGATGTCTATACTTCAGACACTGTGTTTTGTTTTCAGCTTTAAAAGCCAGTTGTTATTTATACAGCACCACAAATCTCCATAGTCTTAACAACTCTCCTTAAATACTTGGAATTGTATATGAATGTGTATGTGTGGGGATGACAGGGTAGAGAATTAACACCCCACCCCAATAACATATACAAATACACTAAGTTTCTCTGAACTTATGGCACAGGGAAATAGTTGTTAAAGACCTGCTTATAATCTAGAAAACAAACAATTCTGAAAGGTATCGTGTACACAGGCAACTACTCATAAGGAGAAAACAATACCTGGGACATCAACAACATACCTGGCCTTTTGATATGAGGTAAGCTACAATGGGCATGTGTTGAAACAGCACTGCCAAATGAAGGCTACTGAATCCTTCCCCATCAATAAGACTGGGATCCGCGCCACATTTCAGCAATAACATGACCATAGGGAGGTGTCCTTGTCTGTAATGATATATGAAATGAAACTACAGGGACGACAAAAACCTGGGAATTTTAATGAAAGCACTGCCTTAATAATTCTCACAGATACCCACTCCCCCTCTCAAAAAATTTCCTTTCAGATTCTTGTGTTTTTATTCAGAAAATTAGGGTTTTTTAGATTAAAAGTTTATATCAGAAAATACTATTAAATATATACCTTAATAACTCAGTCTAAGGCAAACTATTAATTTAGAATACAATAGTTATTCTACAGTAATTTCTTCTGTAAGCAGCCTTTCTCAGAAGAAATATCTACCTTTCTTTAGCAGAAGACTAAGCTAGCCCAGAAAAAAGCAATGCTCTTCCAACGTGAGAATGTGCACTCAGAGAAGTTATACCAGAATATTTATTTAAGGTTATGTTTTTCCACAAGCAGCAGTTTATTCTTTTGTTCATTTTACTCCAGTCTTGGCCTAGAAGCCAAAGCTGTATGGTTTTAAACTATATCAGGTCTCCCATTGATACAGATGTCAGAAGTCTTACGCTGGTTCTACCACTACACACTTGTGCTTTCAAGTCCAGGTCTGGTGACACTGAGTCTTAGGAGAGCAAGGGAACCTCGTGCAGAAGCTAAAAGAGCTGAAAGCAGACCAGCCAGAGGGGTCAAAGTGTGAGGGAACTGAAACCACAACTTCCTCAGACTTAAACTGTGCCCTAATAAGCATCACAAACTGAACTCTGACCTAACACAACTGAATTTTCTGCAGGGCTTACGAGGCGAAGTTTGAATAGTCCTGTTTCATCCCCAGGGAGAGTTCAAAATGTGAGTCCAAGTGACTACAACAGATGTGACATAACACAACTCTGTGGCCTGCAAAGCTGCCAGGATTCAGAGAACAGATCTCAGCATTTTTATGGATGTGCAGTGAAATTCCTTACACCTCAATAAAATAAACATACATAGAACTTGATTTTAGATGACCACTGCTACACTACACAAAATATAACTGTTAATTCTACCAGATTTACAATTAGTAGTAACAAGCACCATACCTAATGGCCCAGTGAAGGGGAGTTGAATTCAAGTCTCCTCCTAGCTGATCCACTATTGCACCTTTGGAGATATAATATCTGTATAACAACAGCACAGTAAGACATTTTACATTAAAACATTTTACTAAGGATAAGACATTTTACATTAAAACATTTTACTAAGGATAAGACATTTTACATTAAAACATTTTACTAAGGATAACGTAGCTCTAGTAGTAAATAGCTCATAATAAAAAAAAAGTCACTAGAAGTGCAAATGGATATTTTTGTAGTAAAGGATGCTGTGAGAAAAAACATAGTAATTAGCAAGGCACTTATGATACCAGCTTTAATCTTTGTTAAACAAAACAAAACAAGCCCAGGAAAATCTAACTTCATGTACTACATGATTTCACACATAAAGAAGCTGTGGTAGCTTTACATTTCAATGACTTTGTACAAAGGTAATTGGGCTAAAATCTGAATTTTATGCTTTTGTTCTCAAGCAGCATATTTCTATGTTTTGCAGTACAATAGCAATAAAGTGATTATAACAACAGTGGCAGAACACTTGTGTTACTTTCACAAGGACTCTAGAGCTTACTTAACCAGCTCCTGTCTGTTGTTTATTGCCGCCCAGTGAAGAAGAGTCACATTTTCTTTGTCTGGCTGTCGAACATCATATCCTGCTTCTACCAGTTCTTTGCATCGCTCTACTATTCCATACCTTAAATGAGAAAAAAACATATTGATTTGCTTATCATTTGTTAAGTATCCTTCAGCTTAGAGGCAGTCACATACTAAAGAGAAAGCCAATGTCAGTAAGGATCATTCAGCAGTTCCTACTTGAGCAAATTCCACACTGCATTCAACGGAAGTCTTGCAAAAAGAGTTGGGCTGAGCCATGATGAGTACAATTTTCTACCTAACAAACCAAACTTGGTTGAGATACCATTGTTTATGATAAAAATATTTACAACAGAACCTTTAAGTGATTTTTCTTCTTTCACTGTGGGGAGAGAATGGAACTGTAAAATTTTCCTTTGTAAAAATATCCAGTCTGGCTCATTTTGAGGACATTCCTGTATAGTTCAACATTTTGCACACACAGAACATACACTTACTGTGTAGCCTTGACAATATCACAGGTGCTGGGGTCTTCGTCAATCGGAGGCGGCCCTGGTGGCACTGGCAGATCTTTCTCCCCATTGGTGCTGTGACAGGTGTGCAAATGAGGTCGATGAGGCCCATGGCAATGGTTTTTACACTGTGGATTAACAAAACATCTATCAACAAATATTATTTACACACCATATACTACATCTCTTTACTGGATGCACACACTTCACTTGTCAATTTGCATTTATGCCAATATTGAAGTGCACGCAGCATGGGTGAGGCTGCATCTTGAATACTGTGTGCAGTTTTGGGCCCCTCACCACAAGAGTGGACACTGAGGTGCTGCAGCGTGTCCAGAGAAGGGGAATAAAGCTGGTGAAGGGTCTGGAGAACAAGTGTTATGAGAGTAGCTGAGGGAACTGGGATAGTTTAGGTTGGAGGAGAGGAGGCCAAGGGGAGAACTTATTGCTCTCTACAACCTGAAAGGAAGCGGTAGCAAAGTGAGTGTTGGTCTCTTCTCCCAGGTAACAAGAGATGGGAAAAGAGGAAATGGCCTGAAGTCATGCCAGGGGAAGTTTAGATTGGATATTAGGAAAAATTTGTGTACTGAAAGAGTGGTAAAGCCTCAGAACAGCTGCCCAGGGAAGTGGTGGAGTTACCATCCCTGAAGGTGTTCAAAAACCGTGTAGATGTGGCACTTTGAGACATAGTTTAGTAGGCAAGGTGGACTGGATGATCTTAGAGGGTCTTTTCCAACCTTAATGATTCTATGATTCTATAAAACCCCCTGACAAGAATCCTTTTATTGGACACAGGGACATGGTAAGGTCCACTGGGCCAAACCTCATGGTGTTGAACACCTTGCAGAGCTGGCTGCCCACACAGCTCTCACACCCACAGCAATGATCCCACACCAGGAATGGCAACCGGTGGCCTGGAGCAGGTCTGGAAATGCATGGGCACTCGGGAACCACACAGAAGTCACAAGGCACTGGAAACGGAGCACACAGATGGGGCATGGGCCTGCTTTCAGCCAAAGGCAGCTGGGGAAGGGAGCCATGTCCTGACAGTGGGGGTGATAAAGAAGTAGTTACCACTACAAAAAGCAGAATAGTTTGATTTAAGCTAAAGCAGAGTTAGGTTTCCTCTAAATAACTGTATTTTTTGAAGGTTAGACAGAATGTCACTCTGATAGCACATCTTTCTTTATAGCATGTTTTTTACAAATAGTGTTTTTCCAGACACTGTTCAAAGAGAAATGATAATATCTTGTGTTAGGTATGCTCTGTGCTGAACAGATGTGTCTTCTTCTATAATCACCTCTGTCTGCAGCCTTTCCCTATCTAAAATGCAAAGTCAAGACCGAGAGCTGGCTCCAATTAGCAGAGATTTGGCTGTTGATGTTCATAATGACATTAAAATTAGTCCTTGGAAAGTAATAGAATATGCATAAGATTTCCAGGAAATTTTATACATACGCATGTAAGCATGAAACATATTTTGTTCCCAGCTCTTGTCTCGTTATGCGTAATCAATGGAAATCATTCCCTCATCCTTCCAGTGCTGAAATAAAGGATGTTTGCTTTCTAAATCTCCAAAATGAATCTTAGAGAGTCCTACACCTGGGTCGGGACTATCTGCAGCTTCTATACAGGATGGGGGATGATGTGATTGAAGGCAGCCCTGCAGAGAAGGACTTGGGGGTGCTGATTGATGAGAAGCTCAACATGAGCTGGCAATGTGCGCTCACAGCACAGAAGGCCAAAAGTGTCCTGGGCTGCATCAAAAAGAAGCATTACCAGCAGGGCAAGGGAGGAGATTCTGCCCCTCTGCTCTCATGAGACCCCACCTGGAGTTCTGGAATGCCCAACATAAGAAGGACAGGTCCAGAGGAGGTCTACAAAGATGATCAAAGGGCTGGAGCACCTCTGCTATGAGGAGAGGCTGAGAGAGTTGGGCTTGTTCAGCCTGGAGAAGAGCAGGCTCCAGGGAGACCCTAGAGCAGCCTTCGGGTACCTGAAGGGGCTCCAGGAAAGCTGAGAAGGGGCTTTTTACAAGGGCAAGCAGTGATAAAATGAGGGGAACGGCTTTAAATTGGAAAGTGGAAGATTTAGATTAGACATTAGGAAGAGATTCTTCGCAATGAGGGTGGTGAGACACTGGCACAGGTTGCCCAGGGAAGTGGTGGAAGCCCCATCCCTGGAAGCGTTCAAGGCCAGGTTGGGTGGGGCCCTGAGTAGCCTGGTCTGGTGGGAGGTGACCCTGCCCACGGCAGGGGGGTTGGAACTGGATGGGCTTTAAGGTCCCTTCCAACCCACACCGTTCTATGATTCTATGATTTTCGGTTCCGGGGGGGCAGGATGAGGAGGTACCGGTACCGAGCTGTCCCGCGCAGCCCTCACCGCCCCTCCTGGCCCCACAGCCCGGAGTCTCCCACACCGAGCCCCCCCGCCGCCCTTCCCGGCCTCCGCGCCGCCCCTCACCGCCATGCCGCCCGTCCGGCGCCGCTTCCTGCTCCGCTTCCTGGTTACCGGCTGCGGGAAAGTGAGCGGCGGGGCGGGGCGGGGCGGGACCGGGGGCGGCCGCGGCACCAGGGATGGAGGCACGGCGGAAGGGATGGACCCGCGGCATCAGGGGGATGCAGCCGCGGTACCAGGGATGCAACCGCGGTACCAGGGATGCTGCGGTGCCAGGGATGCTGCCGCCGTACCGGGGATGAAGCCACAGTACCGGGATGCAGACAGGCAGCGGGATGCAGCCGCTGCTCGAGCCAGCAGCCTGCGGCGTGGTAGAGCCTGGGGAAGACTTCTCTGACCTCCCCTGCCTGCTCAGAGCTTCTCAGCTTGCACAATCAGATCAGCAGCTTCTCGGTTTCCTCAGTTCTGCGTCAAACTCCTCCTTCCCCTTTTTACAGACAGATTCACGGGAAAACTCATCTCACACTTCGCTGGCGTTGCACGTGGGATCTCCCAGGGTGGAAGACGAGGAGCAGCTGCTCTTCTGCTGGCCAGGGGCTGTTCCTGGGGTGGCAGCAACCAGGTTCAGCCGAAAAGTGACCCAGTCCCACGCCTTGCCCATATGGTGCTTGGCAAGACTCTTCCCACCACCGCCTGGTGCCACGGGAGGAGCGGGGAGGGCTCTTGGAACCGGGGCAGGGTTCAAAGGCAGACGAGTCGATTTTGAAACATGAGGTGTTGTTGTCAGTTCTTGTAAAGCTTGTAAACGTTTTGACACCTGGTAATAGCAAACATCACAGTGTTAAAGGTGACCAAAGGATTATACTAATCCTGAGCATGTTTCCAAAGAAGAAAGCAATGCCTCCCTCTTGGGCCTCTCAGAACAAGAAGGACATCGAGTTGCTGGAGCGTGTCCAGAGAAGGGACATGATGCTGGTGAAGGGACTGGAGAACAAGTGTTACGAGGAGCAGCTGAGGAAACTGGGGTTGTTTAGCCTGGAGAAGAGAAAGCTGAGGGGAGACTCTATTGCTCTCTACGGCTACCTGAAAGGAGGTTGTAGCATGTGGGTGCTGGACTCTTCTCCTAAGTAAGAGATAGGATGGAGGAAATGGCCTCAAGTTGTGTCAGGGGAAGTTTAGATTGGATTTTAGGAAACAATTCTTTACTGAAAGAGTGATGAAGCATTGGAAGAGGCTGCCCAGGGAAGTAGTGGATTCTTCATCCCTAGAGGTGTTCAAAAAGCATGCAGATGTGGCACTTCGGGACGTGGTTTAGTAGGCACAGTGGTGTTGGGCTGACGGTTGGACTGGATGATCTTAAAGGTCTTTTCCAACCTCAATGATTCTTTATGGCTGCCCGTGCACTGCTTTGAGCATCGTGGGAGAGGAGCTCTGCAGCATGAACTGGGGACAGCAAGGTTGTTCCTGAGACAATCATAAAGCCATCTTCTGTTGCTCAGAGGTTTGATGTTGCAACCTTCAAGACTTTTATTTGGCATGGATCTCTATGTAGTTTACTGCAACTGTTTTTTCCTTCCTTCCTTCCTTCCTTCCTTCCTTCCTTCCTTCCTTCCTTCCTTCCTTCCTTCCTTCCTTCCTTCCTTCCTTCCTTCCTTCCTTCCTTCCTTCCTTCCTTCCTTCCTTCCTTCCTTCCTTCCTTCCTTCCTTCCTTCCTTCCTTCCTTCCTTCCTTCCTTCCTTCCTTCCTTCCTTCCTTCCTTCCTTCCTTCCTTCCTTCCTTCCTTCCTTCCTTCCTTCCTTCCTTCCTTCCTTCCTTCCTTCCTTCCTTCCTTCCTTCCTTCCTTCCTTCCTTCCTTCCTTCCTTCCTTCCTTCCTTCCTTCCTTCCTTCCTTCCTTCCTTCCTTCCTTCCTTCCTTCCTTCCTTCCTTCCTTCCTTCCTTCCTTCCTTCCTTCCTTCCTTCCTTCCTTCCTTCCTTCCTTCCTTCCTTCCTTCCTTCCTTCCTTCCTTCCTTCCTTCCTTCCTTCCTTCCTTCCTTCCTTCCTTCCTTCCTTCCTTCCTTCCTTCCTTCCTTCCTTCCTTCCTTCCTTCCTTCCTTCCTTCCTTCCTTCCTTCCTTCCTTCCTTCCTTCCTTCCTTCCTTCCTTCCTTCCTTCCTTCCTTCCTTCCTTCCTTCCTTCCTTCCTTCCTTCCTTCCTTCCTTCCTTCCTTCCTTCCTTCCTTCCTTCCTTCCTTCCTTCCTTCCTTCCTTCCTTCCTTCCTTCCTTCCTTCCTTCCTTCCTTCCTTCCTTCCTTCCTTCCTTCCTTCCTTCCTTCCTTCCTTCCTTCCTTCCTTCCTTCCTTCCTTCCTTCCTTCCTTCCTTCCTTCCTTCCTTCCTTCCTTCCTTCCTTCCTTCCTTCCTTCCTTCCTTCCTTCCTTCCTTCCTTCCTTCCTTCCTTCCTTCCTTCCTTCCTTCTTCCTTCCTTCCTTCTTCCTTCCTTCCTTCCTTCTCTTCCTTCCTTCCTTCCTTCCTTCCTTCCTTCCTTCCTTCCTTCCTTCCTTCCTTCCTTCCTTCCTTCCTTCCTTCCTTCCTTCCTTCCTTCCTTCCTTCCTTCCTTCCTTCCTTCCTTCCTTCCTATTTTCAGTTTAGTGTTGCTGTTTCTGAGACGAGATAGTTCTTCATCATGGGCTTTCAGTTTATACCCTGTTACTAAGTTTGCTACCAAAGTTAATTCAAAGGGTGCAAGTTTGAATGAAGAGATGGGGGAACAAAAGAATACAAATACTTATTTTTGTTGTTTGGTTGCAAGAAATAAAAATAAACTCTTGACCATCCCACAACCCTTACGCTTGTCAGGTCTCACGCTGAAAACAGTAACAGTAGCATGAATCACAACAATTACCACAATACTATGAAGTGGAGAATGCTGATACCTTACAGTGAGAGTGGCTGTTGAACTACTTGACAGGCATGGCAGCTGCTGTGGTTTTTTTATGACTGCTGATAGCACCTTGTACTTATTATATGAACTTCAGCTGAGATTTTCAGTCATTTTAAAGATTATAGTAAGCTGTTCTTGAGACAGGTAAACTGCTCAGGGTGCTCATTTTATGTACTTGTTTTTAATTTGCTTTTTTGATCTTTTTACTGTCTGAACTTCCTGTTGCTCAGGCTTTGTCCTTCTACCCTCCTTTTTTTTTTTTGTGCAGTTCCAGTCCCCCTCCCCATCTTCATTTGTTGTCTGGAAGGAAATACACGTTTGGATCTGCTGAAATAACTGCTGAAAAGAAGGCTCAGACAACCATGCTCCAGGATTCCTGATGTTTGTGAACATGCTAAATCAATAGGGGAAACTATTCCCCACCAAGCTCTTTCTATCAAGTATTGCAAGGTTATTTCTCTGGGCTGCACTGTACTTGCCCTTGTGGGACATGCCCTGACACCCACACTGCCCTGCATCTGTGGATCTCACCTCTAGCATCTTTTTTTTATATATATTAAACCCCCAACCTTTCCAGAAGGAAAAATTAAGTCATTCATTCTACTACATCTACAGCTGGCTTTACAAAAGATATTGCTGCAATTTAGAACAAACCTCCTAGCAGAAAGCAAGATTTAGTCCTCAAAGAACAGATGGGCAAATTTCCATTTTAAGACACGTACTACATTTTAAATTGCAAACTATCTTTATTTTATGTGTGGGGTTTTGGGTGGTTCCTGGTTTAACAATTTTTTTTAATGATCACCCACTATTTTTTTCCACAATATACAACAATAAACTAAGCTTAGACAAAGGCTGTGTTGCACTATTTGTGGACAATAAATTGGGGCAGAACTGAACCGTTTTATAAGTTCGTTCTGCACTTTGCTGTGGTATTAATGCTACACTGTAGCACATATAATTTATTTATACTTGGTGAGTAAGTTTGCTCAAAGTACTTAAGTGTTTACATGAATAAGAACAATTTCTACCTCTACACAATCCTTAAGAGACTAAAAGACTTGGATTAAGTGCATTGTCTTCAAAAGCCCTAAAACAATCATTCTCCCTCCCAAACAGCCTTTTTCAAGTGCCTATGCTGTGAGTATTGTCATTTTGATTAGATAACAGTGAATACATACGTAGCTGTTTAGCAGCTTTCAAATAGCATTTGGCCTTCACTTCATGGGCAAATGACAGAGAAGCAAGTATATAAAAAAAAAGCCATTAAATCAGTCGTGTTATTTGAAAATTACAATTTAAATAGTGTAATTACACAGCAGAAGATATTAAACAACAGAAGACATATAGTCAGTGTTGTTAGTCAGAGGAACTTTGCTATTCCAAAATAGTATAAGTGAGGAGAGAATTTATTCTGTCACATTGGTTTAACTTTAGGGGATAGAAACATATGTATGTTTTAAAATTCCAGACTCCCAGGCTATTCAGCTCTGCTGGAAGCACTGATACAGCTACACAACTAAGAGAGAGCTATGCTAAAAACAGAAGCAACTCTGGGAGGAAAAGAGAAAACAAGATTTACTGGCCTTATCTTAAAACATAAGTGACATCAGTGCAACAAGCAGCATGCCAAGTACCATCTTCATGGCATGTATGATACAGTCTGGAAGGCAGAGTTTTAACCAGGAATTGCAGAACATCATGCAGTGCTCCTGGTGATTTGTATTTAACTGTGCATTTCAGCTGCAATATTCTGGATGTTAACCTCATCAAAATGAATTTATCCCATGGTCACTTTTCCATAAACAAATGTAAGTATACTTAAGGAATTTACAAGAGGAAGCATCAGCCCAATTACATAATTTTATAAAGGAAACATTAGGAAATGAAATATGGGGAGGGGCTTTTTATCAGAGAGTGCAGGAAAAGGACAAGGGATAATGGTTTTAAGTTGAAAGAGAGTAGATTTAGATTAGATATTAGGCAGATGAGGGGGAAGGATTTTAAGCTGAAAGAGGGGAGAATGAGGTGAGATCTTAGGAAGAAATGTTTTCTCGTGAGGGTGGTTGAGGCCCTGGCACAGGTTGCCCAGAGAAGTGGTGGATGCCCCATCCCTGGAGGTGTTCAGGGCCAGACTGGACAGGGATTTGAGCCACCTGATCTGGTGGGAGGTGTTTCTGCCCATGGAAGGAGTGTTGGAACTGGATGATCTTTGTGGTCCCTTTCAACCCCAAATATTCCATGATTCTCTGTCAGAAGGACCTCAGTGCTAGGGCATTCATTTCCTTTCTCTCCATCTCCCCCTAATTACACTACAAGCACTTCCAAACCATTTCTCCTTAGCCAGCACAGCTGCCTACCACACCTGGGCTCAGGACTGCCTGGTACCCTCAGTGACTGCATGAAAACATGGCACAGGTTTGACTCCCAGGGGAAAGGGCTCTTTGATATTCGACCTGCAGTGTTACAGAGAAAACCCATCACTAAGTGATCCTCAATAATATCTACAATCACCCAGCTGGAAAGCCAAACATTACAATAAAACATCCATTTGAGACGCTGTAATGGTTACTTATTACCACCTTAAGAAAAAGGAATGTGCACATTTCAAGATATTTTTGGAGTTTATGATAGCCATTTGCTTGATATGCTCATTTTTCATCACAGTTGAAATTCTGGCAACGAGATCCCATTTTTCCTCACAGGTGATCAGTCTTGTAGCACCACCTGCTGTAGAGAGTGAACACTGTAGGGTTTTTTCCTGTCTGCAGAGGTTTCTCTCTTGAGAGCAGTTAATTTTACACACATAAAGTGATAAATTCCAACTTGAATTAACAAGCTGTTTAAAATATACTTGGGTCACCTCTTTAAGGGCCTGATTCTAAGTACATTGAAATTGATGGTAACTTTTCCATTTCAATGGAGAGATGAACATGGATACATGGTTATAGACACCACTGAACTGTGGCAAGTACTGCTGCAGTGTGAAACGTAACGCTCCAAGAAAATCATAACCATGTCCTATGAATCAGCTATTCTCTATCACACTGCTTACATAGCACACAAAGAATCTTTTATTGCCCTCTTGGATTGTTTCTGCCCTGCTTCCTGCCTATAGGTCACAGAAGACAGACTTAAGCTTAATGATTGTACTTATTACATGAGTTCATTCATGTAACCAGGCTGAAAATATTTTGGACTTAAAGCATTACCTCCCAAAGGGAGATAATTAACAGGAAAATTAGCTTGTCTAAGGACAAAGCTTAAGATGAGTCATGGAAGAATAAATCATTTTGATTAGATCTAAAACCAGAAAGAGAAGTGTTTTTTCCCCTTTTGATTTGACACACACATTTAAGCTCTTTTTTTTTCCCTTTCCTGTATGAATTGAAACAGAAAAACTATTCCAGTTTTATTTTCAATTCAATGAAGATAACATGTTATTTAAGATAACCAAATAACCCAGTGCAGTTCTAGGTTAACATTAGCACAAGGTCAGAGCTTAGACTGATAATTTAGAGCAGAAAATATTTTGTGGCTGCCACCGTGAGGCAAGAGCATGAACTTCTGTGGTTCACCTTGTCTGAATAAAACTGGAACTGAGCAATCATATTTCATGATGTCCTAAGAATAGCTCTTTGGAGTAGTTGCTGAGTTGCTCAGAGATTTTAAAAAGAGACTTTACATGTTTACAAACACATTTAAAGCCTAAATGCATTACATATGCTCTAATCCACCATTGAATTGTGTCAGCATTTTTGCAGGCTAGATTGTTCTAACCAGACTTAACTAATGTTTTAAAAATATTGGCAATTCTATAGTGGAAATTCCCAGCATAGTACAGAGACACATACTCTTGAAACTTGATGGTATTGACAGCATAGCATCAATAAATATGAAATATCAGGGCAGAAGTTGATCTAGTTCACACACTCAAAGCCTCCAAAGTTAAATATACATTGATTTTTTTTTTTGCATTGTGGAGGAACAAATGTAAATAGCACAGCTGTGCATACAACATAAATGTAACACAGGCATCACCCTATCTGAAGATGAGCAAGTTGAGGCATGCAAAGGATTCTGTTTTAAAGGGCAACATTAGCTGGACACTGCTTAGAGTTCTGTTTATACATTGCTCATGTTAGAATGAAGTTTCCAGAATTAGATAAAAAAGTTTTTTATGCTTCTCAAAAATATTATTTACTTAGAAGAAATACAGAACTGAATAGAATTAGCAATTTCTTTTCTGGCCAGATGCAGACCCCTGCAAACATACAGGAGATACTTACTTTGTACACCACAAAGATGGAACAAAAACTAAGCTCTGTATGGACAGCAGGCAAGCCTGAAGAAGCAGAATCCATCATCTTTATAACACATAGGATGCGAGTTTAGCTCAGTGATGGCCTCTTGAAAAACCTTGTGACTATTTGCTTCCTACCTCAAGTTGAACAATCTGGCCGATGAGGAGTTCTCACTTGCAGTGGGGCCAGGCCCCCTGCAGGGTAAAGTGTCTCAGCAGGAAGAGCAGTCTGCAACGAATAAACAACTAAAAGTTCTTCCACACTCTGCAAAAAAAATCCTTTGAGTGATATTAGATGTAACAGAAATTGCCTGAAAGAAGCATCTGAATGCATAATGCTCTTGTTACTCGCAATACTGCCCTTTCACTTCCATCTTCCCCAAATTCATTTTTAAAATGCTGATATTTTTATTGGCCTTAATTGGGAAATTTCTTCTGCTTATCATCAAGGATTTATCAGTGGAAAGAAGGGAGCATACTGTGCTGTGCAAGGCTATCATGATTTAGAGTCCAGATTATCTTGCAATATTTAAATAGCCTTGGCATTAACAGTAAACTGTCAGTGTGATTTCCAAAGCCACTCAAGAAAAGGATGCAATTATGAGGCTCTAAGGAAGATGAGAGAAGAAACTATTCAGGCAAAGTCAAGGGCAGCCTAAAGCAATGCAAGGCCAGGGACTGACAGGGTCCAACAGTCCTAGAAGCCCACACCTCAGTTTTCCCTTCCTCTGAACCGAGTTCTACCAAGCTTGTTACAAGATGCATAGTTAATACTATGATCCCTCTTTCTTATTTTATGCATTCTTGAACCAGCTCTTGGAATTAATCTCTTTGAACAGCTCCTTTGAATCCAGTAACTCTGAAAGATAACTGTGTAATAAGAAAAGAAATAGCTGAAAGGATAATGAACAGTATTTTATACTTGTCCTGAAACCAAGAATTTATTTCTTAAATTTTACCAACATGATTTTATTAAAATGATAGAGAACAAAGTTTTCTATCCACACTAAAAACATACGCTCAGTGTCTTCACAAAGCAGGTTTGGTTTCAGTATCAAAATAACACTCAGTTGGTCATGCACCATATTCTCAGGTGCCATAAACAAATATAGCTGGTATAAATTGGTATAGCTCAGAAGTTTTCACAAGCATTCATATTAGCTTATAATTATCTTCCCACACACCATTTTAGGGTCAGGTTTCCAGTTCACTATTTCCCCAGTTAACTTCTTGAAAAGAAACAATGAAACCTCCTTTGGGGAGTTACTATGTTATGACTGTGACAAGCAACTACATCATAAAATCATAGAATGGTTTGGTTGGAAGAGACTATAAAGATCATCCAACCCCCTTTCCATGAGCAGGGACATTTTCCACTGGACCAGGTCATATCATACAACTTTTCATGAACAGATCACACAGCTATTTTCCTCCTCTCCTAATCCACTAGAAACTGGTTCCAGAATACTGCTACTCTGAAGGGTAAGGCCTTCTTTCTCCTAGCTTTGGGAGATTTTGGCAGTCTCAATATATGCAACTTTTCATCAATTCCAAGTTAATTTTGAGATGGGGGTGCAGGGAAGTTCCAGGTAATAAGGTCTTCAATAAAACAGGGCATTTCAGTGCCTTATCTAATTTATTTTAAACACAGTCTGCCTGCACGTTCCTTCAGTACAGGAAGGATTATTGTCCAGCCACCTTTTCTCCTTCAGAACAGGATGAGTGTCCTTCACCAAGTGTCCTTCAGAACAGTATGAGTGACCTTCACCAAGTGTTTTGGCTAGTTTAACTATGTGAATAAACTCTCTTTACTTCCCCAAAAAGTTCCTTTGTTCTTTCCACTGGATTCTGTGTTACCCTTAAAATACTCCTGGTATGAGGCGGTAAGGCACCGCAGCAGTGTAGCGCTTCCAGTCCTTCCCATATTTGCTGAAACAACGGTGTTCATCCCTAATGCAACGGTGGGTCAGCAGAATAGTCATGTAAACGATGTAGAAGTAAGGCAAGATGTGTTCAAACCCACAAGCCAGGCAATAGGCCAGGGAGCCCATCAAATCTCCCGTGTAGTTAAAATGGCGTGCCCAGCTCCAGAACCCTGAGGTCAACAGCTTGCTGTAGAACTTGGTGCCATCCACGGACACGTAGGAGCACTCAATGTACTCTGGTTTCTTCCCCCAGATCTTGCAGTTGCCGTTTGTGCGACGGAAGAGGTCCTTCTGGTGGTTGGTCATTCTGAAGATGTAATAGCCTATCAAGCCCAACATTAAGATCCCTATGGCATTAGCTGTACCCAGCTGGACAGGATGGTAAACCAAATACAAACCCTGGGGAGCAGAAAGAGAGATCATCAGTGATTTACTTGAAATATATGCCCGGGATGCCAGACTAATTCCTTTACCTACAGTGACCCAGAACAGATGAGTAGATAACATTAGGAAAACGCACCCTATCAATAAAACAGTGGAAAGCTTTCCGAAAAGTCTACATCCTACGTTCTCTTTCTCTCTCCAAAATTGCATTTCTTAAGTGGAACAAGGAGAAGAGAGAAATTGCAAGGATGCAGATAATCCAGAAAAAAAAAAGAAATCAAAGCACCACCCACCGAGAAACCCTCAATGTGCAGGGGTACAATAAGGGACCAAAAGGATTCTTAAAAACATACAAACACAATAGACAGTGATCAAAAAGGGCACAAAAGAAGGGGAGGAGAGGAAAAGATGTCAACTCCACGCAGGGACAGTAAGCCTTCCTACAAGTGAATTGTTACAAAGGATGTTCTAATAATTAGTATTGAAGCTGTCTAGAAACTATTTAAGACACAAATCAAACTGCTGGAGAGAATGTTTCTTTCCTTTTAGCCCAAACACACATTGTACCACATTTTTACCTGCAAAGTATAGAGATAAGGCAACCAAACGCAGTCTCCCCAGCCCAAATACCATCCGAAATGATCGTGGCAGATATCAATGGTTTTCAAATACCAGGCTTCATTCCAAAAGAAGTCCAAAACATAAATACCCTGAAACATAATAGTTTCACGTTAATAAAAGAGCGCTGTCACCAAGCATCCTGTTTAATAGCATCAGCCTGATCTTTTTGTTCTGTCTTGTGATAAGATCTCAAAAACTGACTTACATTTTTTTATATTAACACCCCAAAACCAGGATATTAAGAGCAATATATCATACAAATATACTGCATCTATATACATAAAACAGTAATTAATGTAAAGCAATATTAAGCAAGATAAATAAGAGAAGTGTGCTGCTTTAAGGACATACTGTCATTTGACCACCCCTACCTCTCTTCGGCTTAGAGTCTTACGCTCATAGAGAGGGGGAATAGAGCTTCTACAGGGGGAGCTCCCATTACCCATATCCATAAATAAATCCGAACTATTATCTGTATGTATTACCTAGGGGGTCTCTTCAGTAGAAAGCACAGCACCTGAGTGGCTGTTTTTAGGTGTTGAGACATCTGTAGCTCTGCGTGTCACACACACAAGTTAGGTGCAGTGCTGCCCTCAGAAAAAAGACCTGCCCAGTCTTGGTCCAAATAAAGCCACAGATTTTGTCCTCTTTAGATTCAAGATCAGGCTATGCTTGTTTCCAGAACATAGGCTCACGAAAGTGTCTCTTACATTAAGTTTAAACTGAATCTGCTGATGCCACTGGCCGTACTCCAAATGAATACAAGTGTCCAAAGCAAGTCCCAGTGCATCATCACTGAATGTGGCTGTTCAGGCCAAGAAAAATTGTCTCAGTTCAATTTCAGTGCAAGGAGTTCTTCCTACTTTAATACTAGTTTATTTCCAAATTGATTTCTTTTTTTCCTCCTCCAAATTTACCTGAAGGACATTGACAAGGATCATGGAGTTGGTTACTTGACCATACAGCTCCTGTTGTTTAGCGGCATAGGAAAGGTTAATTAGAGTCCAGGCTACAATACCAGGGCGTCCATTGAAGAATAGCTTGAAATCAAACCACTTTCCTATTCGAGGGTTAAATTCAATCCCCATCATGTAGTCGTAAAAGAAATTGCCAGTGAATTTGCTAGAAAAAGTAAAAAAAATAAGAAATGTACCGTGTTAAACACAAATACAGGAAATTGCTACTCTGATTGCCCGTTTTGGATTCACTTGATGCAATGATAAACCCATATAATGTGCTGCAAGACAATACATATTGATCTAACCAAAGCATTACATCAGTAGAAATAAATTTTAGCTTTAGAGGTAGGGGTTTATAAACTGGGGAGTTTATTCTTGGTAACACTTTTGAACAGTCCTAACCTTACATGCATCCGATTTGTGACAAAGAAGCATCTGTGACACCGAGGCTGCCAGTCACAACATGTAGCATGAAGCAGAGAACCACATTCATACATTGGCCTATCTGCCTGTGACAGTAAAATATATTCTATCATTATTATTCTGTGCTGCACTCAATTTATACGTCTGATTATGTAGAATTCTCACATTATTAAAGATCACATACCAGTCTTTGGCATTGGTAGGGAAAAAGTAGCTTTTAATCATTGCAAATGTGGAAACTGCATATCCCAGGATATTAGCACACCACAGGAGAGGAATCCAGTTGTCAAAAATGATGGTAGGTGAGAAGAAGTGGAAGTAATAGGCATTTGCAAACCAAAGCATGTGAGTAATGATCCAAGCCTGAAGTCCATTGATTTCATACTTATTGACTACACCTAAAATATGAAGAAAAGATTCAATGTTGATGAAATTGCATTAATATAGCTTCTTGTTAATATGGATATGCATACAATGTATAGAAGCTCAACCAAGTGCTCATGAAACAACCTCACTCTCCTCATTCTCCCAATTAAATATCATGTGGCACTTTAAGGAAAGGGTCAGACTCTGCCGTAACTCAGACTCTGCCGTAACCACAAAGCTTTGTTATGCTGAGTTTTTCTCTTCAGCTCTTGCTTCACCAAACAGTAAATTCAGAATCTGCCCTAAAACTGACTAAGGTAACAAGTTACCCTTTCTCACACTTGTTCACTGGTCCTGGGTTAACTTAGCTTCAGCAAGTGCAACCGCATTGTCAAACACCAGCAGCAGCCCACTGTCGATTTTAAGCACGGAAACTATCAACCTACATTTTCCCATTGCTGGTGTGGTGCCTGCCATATCAGTTTTACTAACAGTAAGAGACAGAAATTCTATAATTTATTCTAAAACATGGCATAGATTGCTTTTTATTTTTGTAGAAGTAAACATATGAAGAAGGTGAAAGCATTTATGTCCCCATTTCCTTCAGACACACATAGGTTATTAAAGATTGTAAGTACAGAAATACTATAATTTTAAGAGTATATGGTGTGCATATATTCTAAGGGAGAACTTACCAGCAGGGGTGACAGCACCTTCTTGTACACCTCCTACATATCCAGGAAGAAATTTATGGCAGAAGTCAGGAATGAATACATATAAAACCACCTAGAAAAGAGAGAATGTATTAACAGCAAAGACAAGACAAAACCCTCTAAACAACTATCCCTTTCCTACACGTACCAGATATCCACTTAAGTGAAACTGCCATGTGTTATAAGCAAATATGGCAAGATTAAGCTGTTGTGATTTTAGACTAGTAATACATCCAAACTATTAAACAACTCTAAAGATGTACTTCATGTATAGTTGTCATCTTTTTTGGTGGGGAAGTGGGACAGTTGGCAACTAGATTCAGGTCTTTATTGTCTGATTTTGAAGTTAATCTGTGTTACATACAAGTTGTTTTCCAATTTTGAAAAAAAAATTGAAGTAATTTGGTAAGTTTGAAGTTATTTTACAGATGTAAGTTGTATTTCATACATCAATGTTCTTTTACTGTCGTCTACACAAGATATCATCCCTTCTGCAGTGCTAATCTATGATATATTTATGTGTATTAACTTACAAATGGGTATTGTTATACAGTTGCTTTTTCATAAGAAACACATCAAAGAAGGTGTCACACAAGGAATACCACACAAGGGGTATTTGAATATATTCCCTACATATTCATTTTTCAAGCGCGTAGCTTCATTTGGATTCCAAAAAGCAATGGAAAGTGAGAAATACCAAAGAGTAAATTCCAATGTGCTTCTCCATTATCCTTTGTGTAAAAGAGGTTAATCAAACAGCTGTTTGAAAAATCAGCCAGTACATCTGGATCATAACTCAGTAGTGTACCTGGAAAGCAACCCAAAGGGTATAGATGCTAGCAGCCCTATAGGTCAGTGTAGGAGTCTTGTCCCAGATGTCAGACAGATGTTTCTTCCCCATGAGCAAGTCAATGAGTGGGTCCATCAGGGAGCACTGGTACTGGTCACAGCTCATGATGAAGTAATACACAATAAGTGGTGCAAACATGAGCAGGAAAAGGATACTTGCCAAGGAAAACCAGTCCACTTCCCTGTAATTGAAAACAAAAGTATTATTTTTCCTAGCTTTAAGTTAGAACAGTGGTTTGAGTCAGAATTTTTTCAGTGGACCTTCTAGACTAACTTGATGAAAACCAAAAATGTTTTCATAGCACATACATTTCCCTGGGTCAAACAGGTATGAAAAGCTTGGCCTGGTACATACTTGAACCCCAACCTGTTATAAAACCACGCTAGCTGATCAAAGCAACAGGATAGATAGTATCTCTCCTTCAAAAAGCAGGATATTATTACAGCCTTCATGTTTTTGACAGCAGTCATGGCTATAGCTGGTTGAGTGCTCAGTTGGAAGTGGTAACTGAATCACAAGAACATAATGCAAAATTTGGAAACACAGACAAGACAGATTCTGGACAGCCAGAAGCTGAACTTGCTCTACCGCACACAGTCTACAGTGGCACCCATGGCTGTTCCCAGCTGCAGTACAACACTCTGCTAATACTTGCACAACTCTCTGAGAACACAGATACGAGTCCTAAATCTTGCTACAGCAGGAGACATCAGCTGACATGCCTGTTTTCCAAATATTGGGAAAGATATTGTTCAGCCCTTGAAGGAAATACAAATTTTCATGTTGTTTATGATTTGTTCTCCTTTTTTTCCAAGGACTGTGGTTTAACCTGAGCTATCTGGCAATCTCCCTGTCTTAAAGATCTTGAAGAACTCGTCTTTGTCATGTTACTACAGCTCCATGAAGCTTTCAAGAGCAGGGCAAAGCAACAATCTATTATTAATAGAGTCAAGTTTAAAAGGAACATAGCATCTATAAGAGTAAGTATGAACCAAATTGAAATACAATAACTGATTAAGGCCATCAGCTTCTCTCACCATGCTCTTCCCCACTGGGCTTGAGATGTTCCAGTATCATTTGTGGCACTTTTGCGTTTTCTTTCTTCAGAAGGTTTTTTCTCCTGATGGGCTGCCATGATGTCCTGTATGAAAGAAAATACCCATGGCATTACTCAGCTGATTCTCAGCAATTCCTACAGCTCTACAGAAGAGAAACACAGATAAAAGTTACTAAAAAAATATTATATACCATTCTGATTACAAGGAATTTGGAGGAGGAGGGTGGGAAGGAAAAATAATTTCCCAATTCCTTATGATCTTATATTCAGCAAAACATAACCAGAAAACTGATGTCAAAGTAATCCTTTAAAATAAATTTCCAGTTAGCAAAAAGTTTAAGTTAATTGTATAATATCTGGCTTAGTACTTACACGTGAGATGCAAAGAGAAAAAACTGTTTTGCCATGTTCTTATAAACCTCTGAAAATAAGTTCTGTAACGAATTATCTTTCTTAAATAGAGAAATTCCTACAGTTGTAATAATGTGTGTACTGGACCTTGACAAATTATGTACTTTTCCCTAGACTCCTTGCTCCATATACATCAGGTACATCAAATTAAAACAAAATGACAGTTCATAATCCCATCTAAATCAGAATCAATGAGAACAGAGAATGCCTTACTAGGCAACACCTAATTCGCTCTGTGGAACATGAATTACAGTTTTCCTTCACTTTGCCAAAATACTTCTTTTGTTCAAGATCATCATCCCATAATCTGAACACGTGGTAATCCCCCATCCAAAACAAAAAAACTGTTTTTCCAGAACTTAATCTCATGGGAAGGTATAGGCCCTAAACCACATGGAATCTTGTAGTTTGCCATTCAGGGGGGAATTCACTAACAGTTATTAATTCTGTACCTTTTATGTTTTAAAATAGAAACTAGCAGTTATTTCCACTAAAACATAAATGACAATGTAACCCGTTGCCAGGGCCTTGAGAACATTAACAGCACTTACTGTCCCTGCCTGGCCTTGCCCAGGGCCTCCCCCATGGTCCAAGATACACATTTGAGGCCATTCCAGAGCCATCAGTCTCTGTCCCACTGATGCCATCTGAATGCTGCTCTCCAGCTCCACCAGAGCCCTGGTCACAAGTCCTGCTGACCCAGGCCTGAACAAAAGGCTGATGGTCCTGGCCTCAGCCTGACCTCATCCCGATGGTCCTGCCTGGCCATCCTGGCTCTGTATGTGACTGGTTCCCCTCACCAGGCCTGATCCTGATGCCCATATCCTAGTGAAAAGGTCTTATGAGGAGTGGCCAAGGGAACTGTTTTTTTTCTTAGGCTAGAGAAAAGGAGACTGAAGGAGACCTTGTCACTGATTACAGCTACCTGAAAGGAGGTTGTAGTGAGGTGGGTGTTGGTCTGTTCTCCCAAGTGACAGGTGATAGGAACAGAGGTAATGGCCAGGGGAGGTTCAGATCAGGTATCAGGGAAAAATTATTCACGAAAGGGTTCGAAAGGGTTCTCAGGCACTGGCCGAGGCTGCCCAGGGAAGTGGTTGAGTCACCATCCCTGGAGGTATTCAAAAGATGAGTAGGTGAGATGCTCAAGGGTATGGTTTAGTAGTGGACTGGTATGTCTGGACTCGACAATCTCAAAGGTCTTTTCTAACCAAGCCATTCTATGATTCTATGATATTTGGGGTGACGGTCCCTGCCTGGCCTTGGCCCAATCCTGTCACCATCAGGGGACCTAACCCTGACCTATGTACTGACTTCCCAGCTTGACCTGCCTCACCGCCATGAACCCGCTGGAGTATCTGGACTCTTGGTTGAACCTGGCCATAGTCTCTGTGTTTTTGCTGCTCAACTCGGGGAGGTACTACGGGACTGACAGGCAAGACCCTGCCCCTAGAAGTCACCTGAGCTCCCAGCTCCTGGCCCCTTAGGGAGGCAATAGGCTCTCGCTGCTCCCTGACACATTGAGAAAAGGGAAGATGCCTAGGTGTCAAACTATGAACATCTGAAACAGAATCAGTCCCACTGAAGGGGTAACATGCCACACTCAGATTCAAAACATGTAGCGTGATACTCCATAGAAATCTCCTACACACAATACATTTCATTTTAAGTGCTTGTTTTCAGAAGTGATCTGAAAAGAAGTCCAATCACTCCCCTTTGCCAGCCTGGCTAGGCAGAAATCCCAAGCAAAGCATACAAGAAGATACATGGATGGCAGGAAGGTCAGGCTATTTACTATTTCAATTATCAAAATTGCTAACTACCACCCTATCTTTCAGCAGTGACATTTTAAAATACGGCCAGACTTCTGGCTTAGATTGGAGCTGGAAGTCTACATCCTTCCAGATATCAATATATTCATAACAAAGTTTCTAAAGCAAGTAATGAAACAATCTCAAGAGGAAGCTTTTCATTCTATACACCAAGAAAGAGGCAGGATAGGAGATTCACTGTATAAAAGTTAGAGCATGAGGGCTTACTGTAGTTATTCGCCTTGGTTTCACTTTACAACTGTATTGCAAGTTGTTACAAGGAACAGTTACAATACTTGAAAGAATTTTATCAAGATAGAAAGGCTCTTATTCAGGACGCATCAGAAGTGGCAATATTGAAGTCGGATCAAACCTTTGAACCCTGCTGAAAGCAAGGACAACTTAGCAAAGTTTGCTCAGTACCTTGCCCAGTTAAATTGCTCTTAGTCCTACTGAGAGAGCAGGCCTCTTTTCTAAAAGATCTAGAAGATAAATCCTAAGTTGAGAATTTTCACTGTGTTTAGTTTTTTTCTAGGCCTTTAAGTAAGCAAACATCCCAGTTACTTTGCAGAGCTCAGCTTACAAGATTTGAAAACCCTGCTCAGTCTGCCGAGCGCTTGTTGCTGAGTTGGCAGCACCTGGGACTTTTTGCAAGGCTCACATCCACACCCAGTTTATCAATAATCTTACCAGGCAGCACAGAAAGAGGATAATAATCCAATTACTAAAATTGGGAACTGGCTGGATGAGAAAGGCTGGCATCCAATAGGCTGTAAGCAGGATCCATGCTTCCCCCGTTTCGGAGCCAACAATTGCCACCAAATTTTGCCTTTTCACAGAGTAATTTAAACAAAAATGCCTGCTTAGGCCTATTCCCCTGTACATCCAGTCTGACAGATAGCTCTGCTGGTGGTAACAGCCTCTCATGTTCAGAACTATTGTCACATCACTTAAAACATGCTAACATTTCTGGGTCAAAACTCCCCTGTTACCCCATTAAAGGCACCCCAAATATTGCTTTCCTAAACCCTTAGTCAACATCTGAAAAGAGCCTGAAGCAAAATTCACCATTCAAGTGTCACCTGCACAGAGAACCCCTTAAATTCATTCTTCCTAAATCCATTGTTAACACCTTAAATGCATTCTTCCTCTGAGTCCATTGTTAACCCCTTAAGTTTGAAGTGCTGCATTACTGCTCAAACAGTATTAAAGGAATAATCACGCCAATCACAAAATTCACTTGGAAGCTCTTCTCATTTTGTACCTAAACCACATATCTGACACATAGCTGACAGAATAAAGTTACATTCAAGTCCTTCCAAGGAATAATTACGTGTTTGTTGCTTTTCATGAGAATGTGCTGGACTGAACATAATCCATGAGCAAATGAAAGCGTGGCAAAACCCCTCCGCTTTTAGATTTTGTTCTACAAAGATAAGGCAGAGCCCTGCTCATGAATATGTATTTTAAAGGAGAGTATCTAGCTAACATGCACAGGAGAGGTGCAGGTGGCTACCCAGGAGGGGTTCAGTGGCCTTGCACAGGCAGTAAGGGCAGCACTGTCCCACACCCCAGGCCCCCCATTGAGACATGAGTGACCTGGGGAACAAGGTCTGGGTTAAAAGGGACCTTAAAGATCATTTAGTTTCAACCCCTCTGCCATGGGCAGGGACAATTTCTGCTACAGCCTCATCCAACTAGATCTTGAACACCTCCATGGATCCATGTGGATGGATGGTCCACGACTTCTCTGGACAATCTCTTCCAGTGCTTCATCACCCTCACAGGAGAAGAATTCTTCCTAATATCTAATCTAAATCTGCCATCTTTCAGCTTAAAACCATTATCCCTCGCCTTAGCCCTGTGCTTCCTGATAAAGAGCCTCTCCTCTTCTTTACTGTAGGCCCTCAATAAGTACTGGAAGGTTGCTAGAAGGTCCTCTTGCAGCCTTCTCTTCTCTAGGCTGAAAAACTCCAACTCTCTCAGCCCATCCTCATAGCAGAGGTGCTCCAGCCCTCTGATCATCTTCGTAGCCCTCCTTTGGACTTGTTCCAGTAGTTCCACGTCCTTCTTCTGTTGGGGATTCCAGAATTCCAAGCACCATTACAGGCTGGGTGGAGAATGGATTGAGAGTAGCCTTGAAGAGAAGGACTTGAGGGTGCTGGTGGATGAGAAGCTCAACTGAGCTGGCAATATGTGCTTGTAGCCCAGAAAGCCAATGGTGTCCTGGGCTGCTTCAAAAGAGTGACCAGCAAGTTAATGATTCTGCCTCTCTTCTCTGCTCTCATGAGACCTCACCTGGAGCCCTGCATTCAATTTTGGAGTCTTCAGCACAGGAAGGATGGAGATCTGTTAGTGTGAGTCCAGAGGAGGCCATCAAAATGATCTGAGAGCTACAAAGATGACCAGAGGGCTGGAACACTTCTGCTACAAGGACAGGCTGAGAGAGTTGGGCTTGTTCAGCCTGGAGAAGAGAAGGCTCCAGGGAGAACTTAGAGCAGCCTTCCAGGGGGCTACAAAAAAGCCGGGGAGGCACTTTTACAAGGGCAAGTAGTGATAAGGTGAGGGGGAATGGCTTTAAATTGGAAGGTGGAAGATTTAGATTACATATTAGGAAGAAATTCTTCACCAAGAGGGTGGTGAGACTCTGGTACAGGTTGCCCAGGGAAGTTGTGGATGTCCCATCCCTGGAGGCGTTCAAGACTGAGTTGGATGGGGCTTTGAACAGCCTGGTGTAGTGGGAGGTGTCCCTGCCAATGGCAAGGGGGTTGGAACTGGATGGGCTTTAAGGTCCCTTCCAACCCAAAGTATTCTATGATTCTATGATTGCACGAATCCAGGCGGCACCACAAGTAAGGGGCTGCTTACCGAGCCAACAGCACAGTAAACGCTCCCTCCCCCGTCCCCCTCGGTCCCCTCAAACGCTCTCTCTCCCCCCTCGCCCTCGCCCCCCCGCAAACGCCCCTTCCCAGCCCCGCTTCGCCTCTCCGCTCGTTAGCAAAGCCCGGAGGCGGTCCAGAGGCAACTCACCCGAGGCAGCTCTGCAGCACTGCCTGCCCGGTTCCGCCTCCCGCCGAGAAGCGACCCGCAGCGCCGTGAGAATCCCAGCAGGTACCGGTACAGGCGGCACCACCGGTCTCCCCAGCGCGGCCCCGCCCCGCACCACCGCCCCAGCCAATCCGCGCCGCGCTTCTCCGCCTCCGCGCCACCCTATTGGCGGAGCGCGCTCAACCCATGGGCTGAGGGGACGGAGCGGGCGTGGGGGCGGCGGGGTGGGAGTGGGCTACGCTGAGGCAGGGCAGCTTCAGGCTGTCCGCTAGCGCTCACGAGCGTCTTGCAGCGAGCGTGTCCAGAGCAGACCACAAAGCTGGGGAAGGCTCTCGAGGGGAAATCATAGAATCGTTTGGTTGGAAAAGACCTTTGAGATCGTCGAGTCCAGCCGTACCTGTCCACTACTAAACCAGGTCCCTGAGCACCTCACCTACCCTCCAGGGATGATGACCCAACCACCTCTGCCAGTGCCTGAGAACCCTTTCGGTGAAGAAATTTTTCCTGATGTCTAATCTGAACCTTCCCTGGTCCAGCTTGAGACCATTTTCTCTCATCCTATCACCTGTCACTTGAGAGAATAGACCAACATCCACCTCACTACAACCTCTTTTAAGGTAGTTGTAGAAAGTGATTAGGTCTTCCCTCAGCCTCCTCTTCTCTATGTTAAAATTGTATGGGGAGCAGCTGAAGTCACTTGGTCTGTTCAGCCTGGAGAAGAGGAGACTGAGGGGGTATTTCATAGTAGTTCACTGCTTCCTCACAAGGGAAGGAAGAGGTGCAGGCACTGATGTCTTCTCTCTAGTGACCAACGATAGGACCTGAGGGAATGGCAGGAGGATGTGCCAGGGGAGGTTTAGCTTCGATATTAGGACAAGATTCTTCACCCAGAGGGTGCTGAGCACTGGAGCAGCTTCCCAGGGAATCAGTCACAGCACCAAGCCTGACAATATTCAAGAAGCATTTGGACGATGCCCTTAGACACACAGTGTGAATTTTGGGGGTTTCCTATGCAGGGGTAGGAGTTGGACTTGTTGATCCTTTTGGGTCCCTTCCAACTCAGATCATTCTGTAATTCTGTGATTCTGAGTGATCTGAACTGCAATGGGAGGACGTGCTGTGAGGCTATTGGGGGTGCTGATTGATGAGAAGCTCAACATAAGCCGGCAATGTGCGCTCGCAGCCCAGAGTGCCAGCTGTGTCCTGGGCTGCATCAAAAGAAGTGTGGGCAGCAGGGATTATCCCTCTCTACTCTGCTCCTGTGAGCCTGCACCTGCAGTTCTGGAATGCCCAACATAAGAAGGATATGGAACTGTTGGAACAGGTCCAGAGGAGAGCTACGAAGATGATCAAAGGGTGGAGCACCTCTGCAGTGAGGACAGGCTGAGAGAGCTGGGAGAAGCTTGGAGAACAGAAGGCTTAGAGTAGCCTTCCAGTAACTGAAGGGCGCTACAGGAAAGCTGGGGAGGGACTCTTTACAAGGGCATGTAGTGATAGGATGAGGGGGAACTGCTTTAAATTGGAAGGGGGAAGATTTAGATTAGGCATTAGAAAGAAATTGTGCATGATGAGCGTGGTGAGCCACCGGCACAGGTTGCCCAGGGAAGTGTTCAAGGCCAGGTTGAGTGTGGCCTGGAGCAGCCTGGTCTGATGGGAGGTGTCCCTGCCCATGGCAGGGGGTTTAAACTGGATGATCTTTAAGGTCCTTTCCAACCCAAACCATTCTGTCATTCCCTGATTCCTATGCTTCTATTCCCATTCCCGTGAGTACGTCCAGCAACGTGGGGATGCTGCGGGCAGTGGTGGTTTCAGAAGGCTCTGTTTGGGCACCGTGCAGGAGTGCTAAAAGGAACAAAGGTTTTGAGAGAAAGGGAACTGATGTCCAAGGAAGCAGTTCAGTATGGAATAACTTAAAATCCCGTCTACAGGGAGGTTCAGGAAAACCAAGCACATGAGGACACGACCCGCAAGACGGGACTCTGGAGAGCCTGGCTGCTTTCGGGTTGGCTCCCTGGAAGCTGCTTTGATGGGGTTGAAACGTGAATAAGCGGCAAAACTTAGGATTCTGCTCCTGTTACCTCCAGCACCCGCATCCTGAGCTCGTTTTGATGGACGCTTCTGCCTCTTAAAGCTGAAAAGATAAAACAAAGGGCTCGGGCTGCATTCTCATTGTTCTGGGCTCCGGGATACAAAATTAACCTGTAAGGGGCTGCAGCAGCGAGTGGCGCCGGAGGAGCCGCCCCGGGGCTCGGCACGGAAGAGAGCGGAACAGGAGCGGAGAGGAGCGGGCACGGAACAGGAACGGAACGGAAGCGGCGGGGAGGCGGCAGGGCAACCATGGGCAGAGCTGTCACCATCGCCGCCTGCGCCCTCAACCAGTGGGCTCTGGATTTTGAGGGCAACCTGGAGAGGATTTTCAGAAGTGAGTGGGGCGGGACACCTCCTTTCCTCTCTCTCTTCCTCCCTTCCCCTCTCCCTCTCTCCCTTTCCCTCTCCCTCCCTCCTTTCCTTCCTCTCTTCCTCCCTCCATCCCTCCCTCTCTTTCCTCCCCCCTCCCCCCCGTCCTCTCCCCCTCTCTCTCCCCCTCCTCTCCCCCTCCTCTCCCCGTTTCTGGCTGGGGCTGCAGCAGGGGCCATGCCTGATTTACTCAGTCTTGTTCTGGCTGCCCAGTGTTTAATCCAACCCTCTTGCAGGTATTAACATTGCAAAGCACCGAGGAGCTCGGTACCGGCTGGGACCAGAGCTTGAGATCTGGTAAGAGCACCTGGGTTGCATCCATTCCCGATTAATCCATGCATAGCAGTCAGTAAGAACATCAGCCATACTTTGAAAGCATGCGGCTGTCAGCACAAAGCAAAACGCTGGAGGTGCAAGCACAACATTGGTTCTCTTGTCTTGGAAACGTGGCTGGTACCAATAATTTGGTGACCTAGTTCAGCGAGTCCTTCTCAGAAACTGTATTTTTTTATTTTTGCCTAGGCCGAGGCTGCTGCTCTTGAAGGGAGTAACCCAGCAATGCCACAGGGTTTTAAACACTGTCAATAGGGGTGGTGTTGGCAGTGCTGCTTCTGCATGTCTGGTATAAATTGTCTGTGTGGGTGAGGTTCCCTGTCTTGAGAGTAGCCCTGAAGAGAAGGACTTAGGGGTGCTGGTGGATGAGAAGCTCAACATAAGCCAGCAATGTGTGCGCCTTGCAGCCCAGAAAGCCAAACGTACCCCGGGCTGCTTCAAAAGTGTGACCAGCAAGTCAATGATTCTTCCCCTCTACTCTGTTCTTGTGAGACCCCACCTGGAGTCCTGCGTTCAGTTCTGGAGTCCTCAGTACAGGAAGGACATAGATCTGTTAGAATGAGTCCAGAGGAGGCCATGAAGATGATTCAAGGGCTGGAGCACCTCCCAGACAAGGACAGGCGGAGAGAATTGGGATTGTTTAGTCTGGAGAAGAGAAAGCTGCAGGGAGACCTTCGAGCAACCTTCCAGCACTACAGAGAAGCTGGGGAGGGGGTTGTTATTAGGGGGTGCAGGGCTAGGAGGAGGGGTAATGGTTTTAAGCTGAAAGAGGGCAGATTTAGATAAGATCAGTAGGAAGAATTGTTTTTCTGTGAGGGTGGT
Source organism: Dromococcyx pavoninus (assembly GCA_033558185.1). Classification (NCBI taxonomy): domain Eukaryota; kingdom Metazoa; phylum Chordata; class Aves; order Cuculiformes; family Neomorphidae; genus Dromococcyx; species Dromococcyx pavoninus. The sequence continues at coordinate 789,033 of JAUMJL010000092.1, read as the reverse complement.
GAGGCACTGGAACAGGTTGCCTAGAGAAGTAATGGATGCCCTGGCCCTGGAGGTGTTCAAGACCTAGTTGAATAAGGCTTTGAGCACCTGATCCAGTGGAAGGTGGCTCTGCCCATGGAACGGTGTTTGGAACTAGATAATCTTTGAGGTCTCTTCCAACCCAACCCATTTTATGCATCTGTGAAGGAGTTCTGGTTCCTTGGTTTTGGTGTCGATTTGACTGAATTTTTTATTTCTCATGTTTTTATGCACAGTGGTTACGGTTGCTCGGATCACTATTATGAGTCTGACACACTCTTGCATTCATTTCAAGTTCTGGCAAAGATTTTGGAGTCTCCAGCTACTCAAGATATTATCTGTGATGTGGGAATGTAAGTTTTTTTTGTGTGTGTGTGTGATAAAGACATGCCGTCTCTGCTATATTTCTGAATAGTGAGGGCTCTGCACCAAAATTGTAAATGCATCTTAGGAACTGCACTACTTTCTCTTTTAATTACCATAGTTTGGACTGCAACATGCAAAACACCTTCTGAAAGACAGTCCTTTCAGAGATTTCTGTCAGTTGAACTCTTCAGAGAGAAACATGATAGTGACATTTATTTGGAATCGTAATGACTGGGCCTTATTGCCACAAGCAAGACTTTGGCCTATATTTAATGCAAAGGGCTTTATAAATTGACTCTTTCAGGAATGCTGGGGCTAGTCTAACTTTCTTTGGCTGGTAGGCATCTTTAAGCAAGATACATGTCTGTCAAATCACTGAAACTGTTGTAAATCACATGCTGACTGTGAACAGTGGTAAATTATAACTGTAAATTAACATATACACCTGCTTCCTACTATTGCTATAAATGTGTAAAGCTAGCTCTGTCTTGACCTAGCCTGGTGGTATCATAGGGAGTCAGGGTTGATGAAATAAGTTAGCTCAGTCAGTGGCATTGTTTGGGTCTGCTTGCATTTCTTGGGCATACCAGTGATCTGTCAGTCATTGATATACCTGAGATGGACAGGATGGTCAGTAACTCATTTTTGTGATCAACTGTTTTAATTGAAAAATTAAAAGCTAAAACTTGATGTATTGTCTTATTTAATTTCCTTTTTTGATACAGAGTAGGAGCATTGTTTTAAAAATAATTCTTGTGCAGTGAAGTAGATTCTGTAGCTTTTTAAAATTTTATGTAATGAGCTCAGCCACTGGTGATTTTGCTTCTTATTTTCACAGGCCTGTTCTGCACAGAAACGTTCGCTACAATTGTCGAGTGATTTTTTTAAATAAGTAAGTGGTTCTTTATGCATTTTGTGAGGCAGTACATTATTTTATCTTTACAGAGGCCTATTTGACCTTCAAGAAAGGTTCTTCAGTGCAATGTAGAGCAGTGGAGTTGTCTTCCTATCTGCTAACTGTCAGAGAGACAACTAATGTTTTCTGTTAATCTCTTTTTCCTTTCTGTATTTGTTGAAACTAAATTTCCATTGCTTTCTGAAAGATTCCAGAGAAAAACCCTTAAGTCTGCAAACAGAAACTTCAAAAATTACTGTATGTAGGAGTTGTTTAATGTACATCATAAGAGAAAAAAAGAGTTGTTAATAATCAGCATTCTTATTTAGTCCTGTTTGGCTGTACGTCAGGTCTTAACTCTCCCTTTCTATTTTGTTTAATGTTTTAAGAAAAATTCTTCTGATCAGACCGAAAATATCGTTGGCAAATGCAGGAAACTACAGGGAACTTAGGTGGTTTACCCCGTGGAACAAAGCAAGGTAGGCTGGCTACCATTAAAAATGTGTTTGAAAACACAGCTTGGCATTTGCAGGCACAGCAGAAGGAGTGAAATCTATATAGCAGTCCCTCAATGCTGCTACAGGGTGAGCAGCAAGACAATGTCAGCTAAGCTATGTAGTTTAAGTTCAGTTAGAAAGATTATTATGTGCAGTCAAATTCTGAACTGCTGAGCTGGAAGGAGAAGTGTGACTGAATGATCCTGCAGCCAGGGTAGTAGCATCCTTTGCTTTGTGTCTGCTTTCTAACTATGTGCAGTTCTGAATTGGAAGAGCCTGTGTTTATCTGCTGAGTTGCTGCATCCTGTTCAGTATTAAACTGGAAAACAAAGTGAAATGGATAAGCTCTGTCAGAATTATAATGACTGTAGAGGATGAAAGCTGCCTACCTTAGGATGCTGCAGAATACGCGTGATGCTCGTCTCTGAGGCTGTGTACTCATCCTGTGGTCAGAGAATGGTTCTGTCTTGATGGTGTCAGTAAAGTGCTTCTGAGAGAGCATCTGTCCTCTTAATCACAGTCAGTTGCAGGTGACTTCTAAGTCACTGGTAATAACACTGCAAAAAAGAGAAACTTGTATTTGGTATTTGCATCATGTGTTCTTTGTTAGGTCTTATAGCTGGGACAGAGCATTGTTTACCATGCATTTCTGAAGCAAGATGGGATGTTGCTAGCTGATAATTTTTAATTTCACATTAAGTATGAAGGTCCTTTTTTTTTCTTAAACATACTCAGCCCTGTAAACTGAAGCACCGTTTCTTTTATCAATGTTAGAAAGTGATTATATGCAGACACTAGAAAAGAGTTTTTGTCCTGTGATTTACATAACAATGTATTCACAACCTATAAACCTGTTCTAGGCATGTGGAAGAATATTTTCTACCCAGGATAATTCAGGAAGTTACTGGACAGGTAAGTTCATAAAGGATTTTTTTCTTTTCTTTTTAACTTCAGCATCTCCCAGATGCAGCAATTTAAATGAATAGAATTTGTGGCATAGAAAATTCTGCTGTCAGTCATGTTGCAAACTCATAGATTTCAGTGATAGTTCTCAGTTACATTAAATGAGAGCATAATTTAACCTGGTTTATGTCAGTATTTGAAAGCAAAACAAGTAAATTTTAATTTTGCCTTAGATATTTATATATAGAGGACCTTGAAGATTGTCTTGTTTTGCACAGTTCCAGTACTGAGTTTATCTGTGCTTGAAAATAGAAATGAGTATGTGTTCTGAAGTTGATAAATAAATAAATAAATAAATTTTAGCCTTCTTGATTCAGAAGGGTCTAAAATTTAGCTTATTTCCTGCTAAAGCATGAGCATGATTCCTAGAAAAAGACACTCTGTTTTGTAAAAGCAAAGCACTGGATTTAAATACTGCTTTCGACACAAAAATTTAGTACAACCCAGAGATTTGCAGTGTAGAGCTTTTGGGTTTTTTTACTTAAACTTGGTATAAAATGAAGAAAGGTGTAATGTAGTTGATACTGTGTTATTTACTTCGCAGAAGTGGGTATTCAATGAGTAACTTTTTGATTGGAATATATTCTTCTAGTATATGTGTGTATGGATGTTCTTGTTTTTTCTCAGGAAACTGTTCCTTTTGGGGATGCAGTGCTAGCAACCAAAGATACTTGCCTAGGGGCAGAAATATGTGAAGAACTCTGGGCACCAAACAGGTAAAGGAGAAAAAGAAATGAAAAGTAAACGAAAACATGCCCTCTGCCTACCGAAAAATATGTGCTTATTGTTCTTCCAGGTTGTATATCTTTTAGAGAGTGCCAGTAAGCTAAAATATGATTAGGAGCAATAAATACCTCATGGGATAGATTTCACTAGGCTAGACACAGGGTGGTGGAAGAAGTTCTGGGTACTTAAGCTAAATTCATTTGAAACAGAAGGCAGGAATACCAAAAAGAAGCAGAATGGAAAAGGTGAGCTGAAGAAACAGATGACACATACCTATAGTGCTCCCATTGCAGATATTGTTCAGCTTCTAGTTCAGCCTGAGGCTGAGAAGTCCTCTCTGAATCCATCTCTGTAACTTGCTGTAGCATCAAAGTGACTGTTAAATTGTATGAATTTGTAGTATCAGTTTTGTCTAGCCATTAGAATCCTGTATTATTCTCACTTACTGTGCCTTGTCTCAAAAATTTGAGAGTACTGGTAGGGCTTTTTATTTTATTTGCTTTAATTTTATCTTTGGCTTTGACTCCTCCAAAGCATTCCACTTAACAAACAAATCGAGCTCTTATAATTGACGAGCTAGAGCGTAGGCTTCTAGGGAGCATCCTTCGAGATGTATCACTTGATTTTTCTGTTTAGCTGTTAGCTTAATCCTTCTTCATTTTTTTTAACCAGCATAAAAAAGATATAAAGACAATGCATAAGGAAAGAAATAAAGGTCGCTAAGAGAAAGAAAGCCTAGTGCCCTTAAGTAATATTTCTTGTTATTATTACAATTTACAATTGTTACAATTTAAAGTTCTTCCCAGTCGCAAAAACCCAAAGGTCTGATGCCAGGTGAGGGTGGAGATATGGTTGCATGAAAACTGTTGCAGTTAACACAAAATAAACAAAATCTTCTGGAAGTTTTTCCAAATCTCCCAGTTACAGACATTCATTTCCTTGGAACTGCACAAGGTGTGGTATGTTACAGGCAAAGATGTGATTTTTTTTTAGTGTTTCTTTCTTTTGAAATTAGAAAAAGAAAAAAAGCAGTAATAATCTCCTTCTCTTGGTTCTGTTTGCTTTTGCTTTTGGATTTACTGAGAAAGAGGAAAATGGGACAACTGATGTTACAAGAGTGTCTCCATGTTGCCTTTTCAAACCAAGATTGTGTTATTCTCTTTTTCTTTAAAACCCAGGCTTCTATAAAGTAAAAGGCATTGCACTTAGGACAGAATAAGCAAAAGCCCTTCAACCCTCTGCAGTCACTACGGGTATTTGGCAGAAGAGTCAGCCAATGCAAGAATACAGATGTTTTTGAGAGTCCTATCCTTATTTAAGCTAAGACCTGCAGAAAACTGGCAATGACATAGATGTGTTTATTTGTCAGTGGTTTTAAACAATACGTGCGGGATTCACAGCGTAGTGTTGCCACCTGAGTTGTTTTCTGCCTTTTGCTTTGACAGCCCTCATATTGAAATGGGACTTGACGGTGTGGAAATTTTCACCAACTCCTCTGGGAGTCACCATGTGCTGCGGAAGGCTCACACCCGGGTGGATTTGGTGAATTCTGCCACAGCAAAGGTATAGGCTTAAAAAAATTAAATTGATTTTTTGGTTATACACCTCGTTTTATTTCAGAACAGTCTCCTCTCCTATGACAAGACATAGCAGTTTCTGCCTATGTGAGCGTGGTGGCCTTGATAGACCTTGTTGTTAGTTTCTTATTTTCTTACCTGTCATCACCTTCCCTGCTTGAATCAGCTGTAGGAGAAGAGCTCTCTGTCTGAGGGACTGTACTTCTTTGGGGCGCCCCACTGCCATTCTCTAATGTGAAGCACTGTAGCTTGCTTCCAGCTCTGTGACCCCAAGTACCAGAGGCTGTTTGCTCGCAGGTCAGCTCTGTCTGGTCTGTGGAGCATTAGACTACAAGAGAGGCCATTTGGAATGATGCTTGCTAATAACAGAAGACCCCTGTTTTTATAACAGCGTGAAAGGGATGGAGTTCATTTACTTATGTAATTATTTGTTTCTGTCATATATATCACGTGATGTACTTTTCAAATGACAAGAGAGAGTCCCAGCCATAAATCATTCACAGTGTAAAGACAGAGGAGGATTATAAGACAGGAACAGAGAAATAACATTTTGTCTTTTAACATGGTGCCAGGTGCTCTGTTCTGAAAAGCACTTGTTTTTCTGCATGTTTGTTTTCCTCCCAGAATGGTGGAATATACATTTTAGCCAACCAGAAGGGCTGTGATGGTGATCGGCTCTATTATGATGGCTGTGCTATGATTTCGATGAATGGAGAAACAGTTGCACAAGGATCCCAGTTTTCACTCGATGATGTGGTAATATATTCAATGTATTGCTGCTAGTTAGAGCTGAAATTAGTACGGCTACATTTATGCTCAACGCTTTCCAGAGATTTCAGATACTGGGTTCATGTCTATAGGCTAAAGAAGATTTATTTTTACTATGGTATTCAGCTGGATCCAAGGGTTTTCCTAGTCAAACCGCCTGGGTTATCCTGCTCTTGTGAGCAATGAAGAGCTGTCACAGTGGAGAAACTTCATCAAAATGTTTGTGTGTGCAATCTCCATGTTTAGGAAAGACACTGTTACCTTGTATTCCCTCAGCTAACAGAAAAAAGGGCAGATTGCCCTGTTCTAATTATGACCTGCTCTGGTAGCCAGAAGGTTTGGTATCTTGAACTTTACTTCAAAAAGCCCTTTTTCGGTGGATTTGTCATCAAAGCTGTAGGTTTCCTCACATTATGTGCCAAATTCATCTTTCCTCAGTGTGCTTCTTGCCTTTTCCTCTTGTCCTTTGCCGCAGCAGATGGTAAACCTGTTGTTCAGTCATCTGACAGGGACGGTACTCGGTGAAGCGAGTCGGTTGTGCTTGCTTAGTAGTGAAAGTAATTCTGCTGAGTCAGAAGTGACGTGAACTGTGCATAAAAACCTATATTGGAAAAAATGCATGCATTCTTCTTCCCCAACACTTTTTGTAGCGCAGGCCTGTCTAACATTGTTTATGTGTTTGCGTAGAATCAATCTGACAATGAAACCCTTTTCACAGGAGGTGTTGGTTGCCACTCTGGACTTAGAGGATGTTCGAAGTTACAGAGCAGAGATTTCATCTCGTAACCTAGCGGTAAGAATTCTCTGTGGAGATGAAGTTTGTAAACTCTGCCAAGTTTGAACAGCTACTGAATTTTAAAACTATTTGTGTGTCTTGATATTCACTGTATTCTGTAGTTCTGATGTTTTATAGGTATATGCTTCATTAAAATTCACGTCTTCCCAATTCTTCTGTACTGTTGCTTAGGCAAGTAAAGTGAATCCTTATCCCAGGATAAAAGTGAATTTTGCTCTGTCATGTTCTGATGATGTCGCTGTACCTACTTGTATGCCAATCCAGTGGAGACATCATAGTCCTGAGGAGGAGATCAGGTAAGCATATACTGAATCTGTTGCTTTAAACTCATTTTGATTTTAAAAAACAACAACAACAACAAAACTCAAACAAGCAAACAAAAATGTAAATAAGATCTTATGTTTATCTCTCAAGTAAAGAAAGTATCTCACTGAAGACCACAGTAAATATGTTGACTTGCTTAGGTCTTATTCCATAACCCTCTTGGAATAAGCATATTCTGTAATTTCAGCCTTGGTCCTGCGTGTTGGCTTTGGGACTATTTAAGGCGCAGCAAACAGGTAAGAACAACTGCTTTTGTTCTTTGCCTTGGCATACACATCATCTTCCGTGCTGTAGGGACAGTAAGCATTGCTGTCCTCTGCTGCTGTTAATGCAAAGTGATGTTGGTCCAAGGTGCAAAGTTTGAGTTTTTCACTGGTAGCTCATTCAGACTTAAAAGCTGCATGCAAAGTATGACATCAGGATGCTCATCAGACCTTTTCCTTAGGAATCATGCTTTCTTTGAAAGCAACAGTGAAGCTCTTACCTAATAAAAGGGATTGCTTTTTCTTTGAAACACTGTTTTTTTCAGTAAGTAAAATATTTTAGTGGCATGATGGAGATATTTAAAGTAAGAAAAGTGACATGAATTAGTAGTTCAGTTCAATAGCGAAATATACATGGAAAATTTAATAATTTTTATTAGCTCCTCTGTCTTACTAGAGGGGGAAGACATGCTGGAAGTTTTTCTAGCCAAAGGGTTTACCCAGGCTACTTGTTTGATTATCCAGTCAATAAGAGTTTAAGAGCATTTGCTAGATCTGGTTTGTTTGTTTCTTGTTCCCCAACAGAATGCAAGCAGAGTTGAACAATACATGTGCAATTCTTTTTAGAAGAGTATGTTTCTGAATGGTACAATATGTATTTTTCTAATTTTGCTATTTTGAATATCTTCCTTTCTCTGTTTTCAAGGCAGGATTTCTCCTACCTCTTAGTGGTGGAATCGACAGCTCTGCTACAGCTTGCATAGTATACTCCATGTGTCACCAGGTTTGCCTGGCAGTCAAGAATGGAAGTAAGTAGACATGAGTATCTGGCTAGCCATGCTTACTAATGGTTGTGACAAGTGAGTATTAGCTGGGTGCAAAAGATGCAAGAGGTCATTAATGGTAGAATCTTACCCTATTGTTGTAAAGTAATCCTTTGTATCTCTTCAGAAATTCCAGCAAAAATGCGTGTCCAGATTGCAGCTTCTTTGCATTTGCTTGATAGTTTTCATTTTGGTTTTAAGAATTGGATGTGGCACTAAGACTAGTTTCTATCTAGAGTATCATTCAAAATGTTGGCTGCTGTAGTTTTGGAATTTCAGTTTATTATGAGAATTTTCTCCTTCTATTAAATTCAGTACTACAAAACACGGTTAGGCATGGTTCAGGCGCTTAAACTGGCTTGACACAGACTACGTGCATTTAGCTAAGCCTTTGTACCCATTGGATTGTTATGTTCTATGAAGTTTCTTTAAGGCATAAAGCAAAAGGATTTAATAATTCCATGTTCAAAATTAGGAGCAAAATCAGTAATTCTTTTACTTGAGATATGGAAATATGTTTGGGGAGTTAGATAGTGGAGGCATTTTATTTGTGAGGGGCAGTGTAAAGCTTAATTGGAATACAAGAATCATACAAAATATATGTATATATAAATATATGTAATATATTCCTGGATAGGACAAGCACAACAGTTTCCACTCTTGTTCAGTTTCTTTTGCTTTGTCCTTAGATGCAGATGTGCTGGCTGATGCACGCAGGATTGTGAATGATGAAACCTATGTCCCTGAGGATCCGCGAGAATTTTGCAAACGTATCTTTACCACTTGCTACATGGCTAGTGAGAATTCCTCCCAGGATACTTGCAACAGGGCTAAACTTCTGGCTGAGCAAATAGGCAGGTACAAATTGAGAAGTGCTGGGAAAAAATCATGTTCTGGCAAAGACTTTCATAATTAACTTTCAAATGCTAAAATAGGAAAAAATAGGAGAGGAATAGTAAGTGTTTTAAGGAGTAGCATGACAGACATTGTTATTTAAGTGTGTAAGTGTGAGGCAAACTTAAAAGCATTTGGTGAAGGATGTGGAAATTTGAAAACAACCTCTGGAAAGTGTTATTCTTCATACCAGATCTGAGATGGCAGCAGCCTTTAAAACATCAGTTTATGCTTTTTTAGTGCTATTTTATATAGTCAGATTGTGCAAGTTGAGTCACTTCTGCTTGAATTCTTCTCAGCTATCACATCAATCTGAACATAGATGCGGCTGTGAAAGCTATTGTGGGAATTTTCAGCATGGTGACAGGTCGAACTCCCTGTTTTTCTGTCTACGGAGGGAGCAGCAGAGAAAACCTGGCACTCCAGAATGTGCAGGTGTGTTTCATGTAGCTGAATTGGGTCAGACCTTTTTTCTTTTTTCTTTTTTAAAGTACAAAATGGTAAAGTAGCAAGGGGTCCTTCATTTGCATTGCTGTGAAAAACTGAACTTGTGGTGTATCCATGGAGATTCCTGGGCTCGAGATGTCAAACTTCCCCATTCCATTTCCTAGATGTCTTCAGTTCTAGAAGGTAGAGGGTATTTTTTTCTTTTAAATCAGAAAGTATTTGATCTTCAATAGGCTTATAATTGCAGCTCAAATACACATTTCCAATTATGCATTTTGATTGTGTTAGAGCAGATCAGTGCTGTGCTGGGTAGTGCTGATACGGACACAGTTCAGAATCACAGAAAACAGCTGCCTAGTGACTTCTAGTCCCTGGCTCCTGTTATACCTTCTGTTGTCTTGAAAGCTTCCCTTTTGGCCTATTCTTAAAAGCTTCCAACCTAATCAGCGACTCTGATTTAATTCTGGTTAAATGTTGGGTTTCGTGTTTGGTAGTTTCTGTTAGTGGAGGATCTTCCTTCTCCTGCTATAACTGGAGAACTCCAGCTGTCTCCCCTGGAAGCAAACATTGAATCCTTTATCAGCATCAGTCACAGAAGAATTGGTGATTTGCTTAACATCAGACACAACTGTGGCCAGAACTTGAGGTTGAATTTCAGGTCTGTTGGGTATTATTACCCAAAAATGGAGTTTCAGAATGTGGGCAGAAGCAGAGAGAACTTTTTATAAATTTTATGTAAATCCCTTTAGTCTAAAACTCCATAAAAGGGTGTGTTGGACAGATGGTTTATCTGCATACTTCATCCCTCATGGATCCTATTAGTGCTTGTAGGAGGTAGGAAATGGCAATTACTCCCTATTCTACAATTCAGAGTGGAATAAGCTTGCCCAGTCATTTAAGTCTATGACTGTCGCAGATAATGAACCTGGGTTTCCTACGTGTGTTTGGCATCTTGTCCACAAGACCATCCTTTTGCATTAATATTTAACCCTCTCGCATTTTGTTCTTTATGGGTTTTTTTTTAGGGAATTGATGAATAAAAAAGATTGGGGAGAAATTATTCTGTTTATAAATTTGCTTTATTTTTCATTGTGCTTTGCAGGCTAGAGTGAGAATGGTCCTTGCCTACCTGTTTGCTCAGCTGACACTTTGGACTCGTGGGATGCCAGGGGGGCTTCTGGTGCTGGGATCAGCCAATGTGGATGAAAGGTTGGTGAAAGTGAGAAATCTAAAACCAGGTAAACTGGGAAGAGGCCACTGCATTTCCTTGCAACTCTACCAAATCCCTGTGTGGATTATTACTCAGAAGAGGTACCCAGCGAAGAATACACTGATAGCAGTGAAATTAATGAAAATAGCTGAATTGGCTTGAATGAAAAATTGGGTTTTTTCAGAAGTTTAGCCAAAATATTGTCAAAGTTTTCCAATAAACTGCTGTTCCTTCCTTAGCCATTTTCAGTAGAACTTGCCTGTGCCTGTTACTTGTTGTATTTTCAATTATTGTAATAGGAGTTAAGTTGGGAACTGTGAGCTGAAAAAGAAATTTAAAAAATCTGCAGTACTGTTATAGAGCTGACTATTGGGAGATTAAAGCAATCCCCATAAAATTGTGGGACTGATAGCCTCAAAAGCTGGGAGAGTAGTGCGTGCTGATTCTATGGGTGTTTTGGGATTGTTTAAAATACTGTCTTCCTTCTGGCAAATTCATGGCTTTGGGATAGCTCCTTACATATTAATATTTTAACAACTTAGTTGCAGTCTGTTTCTCCCTGTCTTTATATGACATACAGGTTCTATATAGTATGAACCATTATATATTATACTAATGTTACATTATTCTTTATTATTACTGTGTAAAATTTCCTCTCTTGCTCAGTCTCCGGGGCTACTTGACGAAGTACGATTGCTCAAGTGCTGATATCAATCCCATTGGTGGAATCAGCAAGGCTGATCTGAAGAACTTCATACAATATTGCATTGAAAATTTTCAGCTCACAGCCCTCAGAAGGTGAGCAGTGCAGCTGTGATATTCAGTGAGTGTGCAGTGTTATTGTGGAATTCACAGGTTGGTTTGCTCTGCTGACAGAGACTTGCAGTAACATTGCAAATGCTAATCAAGAAAAGTCTTCTGCACATCCCTCATTTTAAATGATTGTTTACCCTTCACAGTGTAAATGGCTGGGGGCTGAAAATGCCACCAGTTTTAGGAGTTGCTGTATGCAAGCATTTATGTTGTTAATTCCACTGAAGGAACTGTTTAAACCAGCTGTTTTACATTTTTGGTATAAAAAATGCTTTTTAAACCTGGTGCATCTTGCAAGTACCACTTAGAGTTATCTCGTCATTTAGCAGATTATGCCCTTAAAAAGTTTTGAATAAAGCATTTGATTTTTAGCAAATGAGACTGTTTCTTAGCTAGTACTCATGAGACTGGGTTTATCTTGTTTATCATGTTTATCTTTTCACATTTTTCTTACAGTATCATGTCAGCTCCACCGACTGCAGAGTTAGAGCCCCTGGTGGATGGACAAGTGGCTCAAACTGATGAGGTAATGGGCAGTGCCTTTAAAATGCTCTGGTAAGCCTGACCCCAAAATATGCTTTTTGTCCAATAACTATTGTTTGCTTTTGTATGTATCCATGCTTATTGCCAAGCATGTTGTAAAGAATCTTAAAGCCACTGACAAGGCATTAGTATCCCAGACCAGACTTATTTATGTTGATAACAGTTTCCAAAACAGCAAATAATTTTTTTTTGAAAGATTTTATGTTTTGGGCACTTAGAAAGATGGGTGTTTTGAAACTCAGTTTGTTTTGAAGCTTCTTAATATCAAAATAGAGTCAGTCAGGGCCTTACTGCTGTTAAAATGGCTGGTGGCAAAGCCCTTCCTCCTGTCACCTTGCCCTCCTCTTTGCTGTCCACATGGGTGAGAGGGGACTGGTACGCCCAACCTCTAGGGGCTGTTGGATATTCAACTGTAGGCTATTATAAAACTCTATGATAAAGCAAAGGGTTGCTGAACTACAAATAGTGAGTTTTCTTTATTTGGCCTTACCTTACTGTCGTACACTACATTTACACTACCTAGAAGGGGAAATGAACCCATCTTTCACAGGAAAGAAGTGTTTTCGCTGATCAAATCAAATATATTTGTGGAAGAATTTAAAATCTCCCATTTCAGATAGATTGCAGGGGTTTTTTTCTTCTGCTTATAATATTACTATCTCTTTGTCTTTTTGATCATTCACAATTTCATTTTGGTGTTTCTTTGATTAAATCAGGTTATTGCAATTACTCTATAAAAATATTAGTTATAATTTGCATAGTTAAAATTCAGTGACTTTCTGTGTATGTGATTGCAGGCAGATATGGGGATGACATATGCAGAGCTCTCAATCTATGGCAAGTTAAGAAAAATTGCAAAGGCTGGACCATACAGTATGTTCTGTAAGCTGATTAATATGTGGAAGGATATTTGTACTCCAAGAGAGGTAATATTAAAAAGAAGAAATCAAATCATGTAATATCTTTGCCAAAGTAGAGTATGTTTGGAGAAGGGTGGAGTAGTGTTCCTTTTAACTGAAAGGGATGTTTAATTATTCTGTTCAGATTATTGTACAGCTGTAGCAAAAGGTGCTGGAAAAACTGGTATGCATCTCAAATTAATGGAGCGTGTTGTTTGTGTTGGAAATTGTTATAATAGTAATGGGGTAATTTGAAAACAATTACTTCAGAACTAATTCGTCTCTGCCAGGGGAAATTATTCTCTGAAATATACATGCCTAACTACTCTTGAAGCCTTTGGTTATATATTCTGAGCCAAAAAATGGCTCTTGCTTTGAAAGACTGTCTACACTGAAGAGGTATCTGCTTTGCTGTTAGGCAGTTCTTCCTTTCTTGTGCATAAAGGAAAAAGTTCCAATTGTCACCTGAATTGTGACTAGTTCTTACTGTTGAATTTCTTACAAGACATTTTCTTATTGGTGAATGTTAGGTGCAGAGACCAAGGTGGTGTCTGAACATGGTCTTAAACACCTCTCAGGGGTTGGGCCATCCCCAGTGATTCATACTAGCAGTGGCAGATCATTTATGTAACTGTTAATAGAAGAAAATGCATGTGTAAAACTAGAACACAGTCTCCAAAATACTGTCTCATCTAAACTTTTAAATACTAAGAAATTCGTCTGATTATCAGCTATATTCTTTGTACACCAGGTGGCATCAAAGGTTAAGCATTTCTTCAGGATGTATTCCATTAACAGACATAAAATGACCACCCTCACTCCTTCCTACCATGCCGAAAACTACAGTCCCGATGACAACCGGTTTGACTTGAGGCCCTTCCTTTATAACACCACATGGTCCTGGCAATTCAGGTGTATTGATAAACAGGTAAATGCCCTCTACTTCTTGTATACTTTTATATTTAAATCTCTTTTAAAGCTCTCACAATGGGACAAGCCAAGTTCTAGTGAATCTTTAGTAGAGGACAGCTAGCATTTAGGAGAATAGTTTAGTACAGAAGTACCTGTGGTTGTTCTTTTCACATAACTGTGAGGCTAAGAATTCTCTGGTTTCAGTGAAGGCTGTTTTTTTCATTAAGTATACCTTATCATATTGCCAGGAAAGCAAGAAAATGGAAAAAAAAAAGAGAATATATGTGCTGAGGCCAGGAATCATGAGTATGGATACACCTATTAAAGTCTTGTGCTAATGCGCAGAACAAGCTTATGCGTCTTGGTTTCGGTTCAGGACCTGTCTGAAGGGATCTGTTTAATTGTAGGATTAAGTCTTGACCTACATCTGTGTGGGAAAAGCCAGCAAGAGGCAGCAATTTGTTGTGCATGCTGCTCCCACCTGCTTCTACAACAATACCTTTTTGAACCTCCAGTCTGTTGACTCACCAGTACGTGTTTGCTCAAACACGGCAACAGTGAAGTGCTTAATTTGAGCACTGCGAGGCGTGGAGGGGCTTAGGTTTTTGTAGTTTTTAGTCACACCTTCGACATTATTTTAATGCATTTTTTATGGCAAAAGTGCTGGGCTGAAAAATTTTAGCACCTTGAAGTGTTTTTCTGCTAGAGATTTTACACCTCAGTTGCTTTCAAGAATATGTTTATATATGTAATAAAATATTAATTCCCTCGTCTGCGAAATGCCAGACATGCTGTAATAGTGTTTTATTACCTTGAAACCTAGGATAAAAGTTACCATGTGCAGTACTTTTTTGTAGGTCTGTGTGGTAGGGGTTTTTTTCCATCTTTCTGGACTTTTTCCCACCAAAGTCCAGGACAAAAGTTCTTTTGGTCTCAGTGGGAGTTGGGCAAAATATTTTTGTAGGGTCTGAACTAAAATGTCATTATTTTATGCTTACAGTAAATGTGATTAAGACCTTTTAATGATGCAGGATATCATTACACTCTTTAACTAGATTTGTATGTAATAGTAGTTGTGCTGTGCAAAGGTAGCAACCATTGCAACTTATGCCTGAAAACTGAGATTCAATTTTGAGGAAGAATCTGTTATTTAGGCAACAGTAACCTGAACTGATAACTCATTATTATGGATAGCTTTTTGCAAGACTGGAAAATAATGACTTGCAATAATGTGATTCAATTCTGCCTTTTTGAAGAAAGTGAATACTGTAAGACTGCATATTCAGCACAACTGTAATTCTGAAGAGAGTCACTCTTGGACAATGCCTCAGTGATAATTATGCTCCTATGACTTCAACTTACATTTTTTTTGTTATAATAACAGGACTATGTAAATAAGGCACAAACTCTGGATGATGTAAAACCCACCTTTAGTTAGGTAATGCCAGGTTTTCCTGTAGAAGAGTCATGTTACAGCTTGAGCTCATCTGTGAAGGCAAACGGTTTGGAGTGCTAATAATAAAGAAATCTGTTGGATTTATAGAAAGTACTTTTCTGCTTAGGACGTTTGTAGTATAGTCAAGCCAATTTAGTGATGCACTCTTCTAAGTGCAAAATTCCCTCTGTATTTGCTGTAAAAGGAACAGAGCTAAGAGAAGGCTGAAACTGCTGGGGATTGCCAGATTTGTCATTCAGCTCTACTTAGCTGCAATGTTCCACCTGGGTGATGAAATTTAGAGTGGTCAAGAGCTGTCCTAGGAACTCTGGTAGCACTGTCTGTAGCTTCTGCTGTTGAGTTACGTCTGCAGTAAAGGATGTGTGGTCAGAACATGCGCTTGCACAGTCTCCAGGTGCCAAAATCTTAACTGGGATTTTAATAGCTGGCATCGTGAGAAGTAACTGTGACATAGCTCAGAAGAAAGCTGGTGCAGCTGTCCTGAAGGACTAGGTATCTGCAGTCTCTTCTGCATTTTGTAGTGCTTACTGGTCATACCACAAGATTAGCTGTGTTTGGTCAAGCCAGAAGATTTATCAACCTGAATATCTTTGTGTGTCTCTTTCACTACCAGTAGCGGATGTTGAAGCAAGAACATAAGAACAGGGTATTTATAGTATGACCTTACCTATATATGCCCATAGATTTGGGGAATGTAAAACTGAATTTTCCAGAATTAGAGTTAATATTCAGAACATCATGTTTAGTTTGTGCTCTTGGTCTATCCTCCAGGAGTTTGTAGAATCCTCTCTGAAATTATTTATTTAATTATTTAATTATTTAATTATTTATTGTTAGCTTAGCTTAATATAAGGCAGTTCCTTCTTAAGTTTTATGAACAGTGAAGACTGGTTTTATAAAACCCTGTGTGTGCAGGAAAAGCATTTCCCATGTTAATTTTAATTATTCTAGGCCCACTGTTATGAGCAGGGTTCCAGGTTAGAGCCTGATCTGATTTGCCAGCTGTCACTGAAAGGGGCAGTCTTACCTCCTTTCCTGTCTCACCTGGCTTCTGAGATGGCTTTGGTGCTTGTCTCACTCCTTGGTCAGCCAAATGAAGTCACCAAACGGACAGAAAAATAGGAGCTGATGGGAGCGTGCAGCCCTGGGGAGGTTTAAGGGTGGGTGGGAAGAAAGTTTGACCTTCTCTTTTGACTGCAACTAACAGCCTGTTCGGCTCAGTTGTCCCCTAGAGCGAATCCCTCTGTCAGTTCCTGATAAATCTGGGCTCTACACTGTTTTGTGATGGAAGTCTGAAGACAGGAGACCTTAAATGCAGACTTATTTTTACTTTGAATCGGTTTCCTTTTCACTTGCAGGTATCCAAGCTAGAAAAAAAGGAAGGAATATCTCTAGGAGAAGATGTGGACTGATTTGCTGTCTTGGTTAACTGTGGTGATTAGTTTGCTAAGCAGAATGTTCAAAACTGGAGTACACTGTGATGTTGAGCAGAGATGAGCCAAACAATTGTTGAGATGACTATTGTAAATGATATTTGTAATCAAGCTCTTTTATTTTTTTGATTGACTCCCTGTTTTGTTCTCAATATACTTAAATTGTAGTTTGGCTAAGGAATCATTATTAAAGATTTTCTTCAACTACTTGAGTTAATTGCCTTTAATTGAAAATATTTGGATAAGCCCATCAATCATAAATAAATGCAGGGTAGTCTTTGTGGAGGTGAATACACATACAAATATTAAATCCAGTTCTATTAATTGGGGTATGATTTTTGAGTAAAACTCGGCTGAAAGTATAAAATCTTAACAGTTCTGGCTTGTGCTGTTGAGGGGAAAACCTCATTTTACTTTGCAATAAACTTGTAATATTAAAATGCTAATTGACTGAGTTCTTATTTTACATGTTTTTTATTTATCTAGTATTGGCCATGTAGACTGGTCCAGTGTTTTGAACAGCCACAAAAGGTCTAATCCAGCAAGATGCTGGAAGCATGTCTAACTTGAAGCAGATGTTAGCGGGATCCAAATTAGAATTCAGCTTCTTGCTTTGCATCTACTTGCTGTGTAATTTATGGCAATTGACTTCAACATCTCTGACTTACTCAGAGATGAGTAATACCTACTTCATGAGGCTCTTCAGGGATTGTTTAATGGTTATTGCTCTCCAAGATCCTCAGCAGTATTTTAGGCATTTTGAATAAAGTTGGCAGAGTGTCTTTTCCCTCCTGACATTTTTGTAAAGGGTAACTTGGTGTACCTGAAATAAGAAGTGTCCTCTGGCACATGATATCTTGAATAGAAAGAACACAAGTCTGGTATCCATGCCACTGTTCTTCTTCCTGTGTGCTCTGGTGCTGCCTGTCCAGGAGCTGTGATCTGTTATCATCGACCATGCCAGCTGTGAGTGGCTGGGCTTGCCCACACAATCCATGTACTGTTGGAATCAAGCTCAATGGGTGTAAAACATCTGGAAATAGAGTGAATATTGCAGACTGAAGTATAGAGCCAGCTTCCATTGAGCTCAATTAGTGCCTTACCCACCTTCTACCTACTGTTTTAAAAAAGTTATTTTAACTTCACGACTTCACACTTTTAAATGTGCCCAGTGCTGTGGAACAATAAAAAAGTACAAGGATAGGCTTGTTCCTTCACTTGAGTCCCTTTTCTGCTTGCTCATTCAATGTTTGGTCATTTCTGTTGCTTTTTTAAACTTAGTTTGAAAGGTGTGTTTTAATAGGGGAAACTAGAAATGCCTTTCCGAGGTTCTGGGCAAACAACGCTATAACTGCGACAGCAGGGGAGCTGAGACCAAGTGAGACTTTTGTTAAAGTGGTTGTACATTGTGCTAATGGAAAATGTCTGCTAAAGGGCACCTTCTCCACCTCTGTTTTGCACAATCCAGAAAGAGATGATTCACTTAGAATTAAAGATGCTGCGTTGTTCTTGGTGAGTTTATTATATGTTATTTGTTTAAATACATAGCTAACCTGCCATAGTGAATATTGCTGGTAGTAAGGATATTTATGTCAATCTGATAGAAAACCCCAGCTGATATTCACCTTCCTTCACTGTCAGTTGGGCATTTCCACTTCCTGTTCCAGCCAGAGGGATTGCATGACTTTTGAGCGGGAGTTGTAATCTGGTTTTTGTATTTGAAGATTTCTTATTTCTTTTTTTTCTTCTTGAAGTTATTGATTCTCTTTCCTGACAATCACAGCAGAAAAAAGAAAGAAATATTTGCTCTCATTCAAATAAAAATAATAGCAAAAATAATTCAGTGTTTACATGCACTCCCTGTTACTGTGGGTACCTGAACGTTTCTGACACTTAGCAAAAGGACACTCATGTTTCTTAGAAATGGGACTCACAGCGTATGTGCCAATTGTTTTATTTCTTATCTGCTAGTGCTGAACACAGAGTGGACAAGCTCAACTCTACTTTCCTTTTCCTGTCCTGAAATTTTCACTGTAGCTGTTCCATCTGATGCCTCTAGTTCAACTGTTATCAACAAACTCTCAATTTTATCAGTGCTTTGCTGTTTACTGAGAATAGGAAATAACTCTTAACACGTAGCTGCTGACGTTCACTTTTGCTGGTGATCATTGTTAAGGTAAAGGTAACGTCATGCTGTTTTCCTTTTTATCTTAAGCTCCCAAACAAGACTGGGTTTTACCTTGACTTATTTAGAAGTCAATGCAAAACTGTGATTTTTGACCCATCAGTTCAACAACTGAAGGCAAAACCTGCCCCCTTGCTAATTAAACTGTGTAGGATGGACTCAATTTTACTGCTTAAGTTGGAATTCTGAAATGAGGGAACGACATCCTTTCCTGTTTGTGGTTATGCTGCCATAGCACCCAGTATGTGGCAGAAAAGAGCATACAGTTGTCAAATTATCCCAACACCCTTTTGAATTTGCAACTTTAAGAAACTGAACAAAGTGTGTATGAAGGGGTCCAGGAAGAAAGGGGCAGAGTAGCATAAGTGGAGCATTTTTAACAGTCCAAGTAGCATAAGATGAGTTTGTTGTTGCTTCTGGGATGCCTGGGTGACTGAATATAAGCTATATTATATATAATTATATAATTAATATAAACTATTTAAGAACGTGGATACAAGCAGGGAGCAGTAATTTCCATCCTTATTTTCTCAACAAAGCCTAAGCAGGCCCTGGTATGGCCACAGAGCTGTCTGCTGTTCCCCGAGGCTGTGGCTGCCTCAGCAGTTTGCTCTGCTGAGGACACTGAGTTTACAGATTCCGTGAGGCGAAAAAATATCCCTCATGAGGGATATTTTTGTAAAAAATTCTAAACAATGTCTGGGATCTGCTCTCCCAGTTCAGGTGAAGAACAACACTTTTTACCAGCCACTTATAGAATCATAGAATTATAGAATGCTTTGGGTAGGAAGGGACCTTAAAGCCCGTCCAGTTCCAACCCCCCTGCCATGGGTGGGGACACCTTCCACTGGATCAGGTTGCTCAAAGCCCCATCCAGCCTGGCCTTGAACACCTCCAGGGATGAGGCATCCACGACTCCTCTGTCCTTCATGGACACTGTCTGCTTAGAACTACCAGTTCCTGAGGCAGCAGGCAGTCCTGAAGCAGGACATGGTGCCCCATTTGCTGCCAGAAGGAGAATCATAGAATCCTGTGGTTGGAAAGACCTTTGAGATCATTGAGTGCAACTGTACTAAACCATATAACTGAGCACCTCATCTACCCATCTTTTAAACACCTCCAGGGATGGTGACTCAGCCACTTCCCTGGGCAGCCTCTGCCAGTACCTGAGAACCCTTTTGGTGAAGAAATTTTTCCTGATGTCTAACCTGAACCTCCCCTGCTGCAACTTGAGGCCATTTCCTCTTGTCCTATCACTAGTTACTTGAGAGAAGAGACCAACATCCACCTCGCTAGCGCCTGCTTTCAGGTGGTTGTAGACAGTGATGAGGTCTTCCCTCAGCCTCCTTTTTTTCTAGGCTAAACAACCCCAGTTCCCTCAGCTGCCTCTCATAAGGCTTTGTTCTCCAGCCCATTCACCAGCGTCATTGCCCTTCTCTGGACATGCTACAGCACCTCAGTGTCCTTCTTGTAGTGAGGGCCCCAAAACTGAACACAGGATTTGAGGTGCAGCCTCACCAATGCTCGTGTACAGGGGCACAATCACTTCCCTACTCCTGCTGTCAGCATCTGTCAGCAAACAGCACTGTTCTCAATCTTGGCGGCAATTCCTATCCCAATCCCACCCCAATCCTGGTGTAAGCAGTGCCCGGATTATTATTCTTTATTTAATTTAGTGCACAGTGCTGCTGCTGAAGCCAAAGTGCCAGGAGCTCTCGACTTTTTGTGTGTGTGTCCTTTATAATAAGAACCACAGTTGTGGAGCTTCTGTTAAATAATAAGCTGTAGGCTTTATCCAAAATGCAGCCAGTGATTCTTATTTCTTTTTGACTTCATAGGTATTGAAGCTGATTATGATCTGTATATAAGCCAAGCCATAGTGTTTATTGAAGGTGCAATACATGTAAGTATATCTTGTTTGGTAGCTGTTATGCTTCCCATGCTGGATATTTGTCACATTCGGCTGGCTTTTTTTTTTTATGTGTTCAGGCAACATCCATGCTGTATAGTCTTGATTTACAAAGTAAAATCAGAATTCCTAATATCTGTGGTGTGCAAGTTTCAGTGAACTTCTCCCTAGGAGAAACGCAACCCTGAAGGCCAACCGTACCCTGGGCTACATCAAAAGAAGCGTGGCCTGCAGGGTGAGGGAGATGATCCTCCCCCTCTACTCCGCTGTTGTGAGACCCCCATCTTGACTACTGTGTCCAGTTCTGGAATCCCCAATGGAAGAAGGATATGGAACTGTTGGAATGGGTCCAGAGGGGGACTACGAAGATGACCAGAGGGCTGGAGCATCTCTGGTATGAGGACAGGCTGAGAGTTGCAGTTGAGAAGAGAAGGCTCCGCGGAGACCTCACAGCAGCCTTCCAGTACCTGAACAGGAAAGCTGAGGAGGGACTTTTTATAAGGGCTCGTAGTGATAGGACGAGGGGGAATGGCTTTAAACTGGAAGTGGAAAGGTTTAGATTAGGCATTAGGAAGAAATTGTTCATGATAAGGATGGTGAGAAACTGGAGCAGGTTGCCCATGGAAGTTGTAGATGACTCCTCTGTGGAGGTGTTCAGGGCCAGGTTTGGTGGGACCTTGAGCAGCCTGGCGTAGAGAGAGGGGTGTCCCTGCCCATGGCAGGAATTTGGAACTGGATGGGCTTTGAGGTCCCTTCCAACCCAAACCGTTTTATGTTTTTACACCCAGTGAAATACAAAGTGTCTTCTCTTCAAGGTTGTCAAAAGCGATGCTGATTTGTGGAGTGGTTTGGGTGTTTTTTTTTTGACTGGCTTTACTGCTAAGAGAAACTGCCTGAACAAACCCTGTAACTCGCCTCTACATCTGACTAATTGCAAAGATTGATGCCAAACGCAGCAACCCCCGTTCCCGCCCTCCGCCGGTCACGTGCAGGGGGCTGGGCTCAGGCCCCCCGCCCCGGTCCCGCCCCGGTCCCGTCCGGGCTGCGGCGGGGGAGCGAGCGCGGCGGTCGCTGCCGATGGAGGCGGGAGAGGGTGCCGAGGCGGAGCCGCTGCTGCCGCCGCGGAGCTGGCGAGCGGGCCGGGGGCTGTGGCGAACGGGGGGCGGTGGCCGCTCCGCCGCCGGGGACGGTGAGTGCGCGGGGGGTGGCGAGAGGCAGCGCTGCGGGATCCGGTGCCTGCGGCGGCGCCCTCGCCTTTTGCCGCGGAGCTTGTCCTCCCCCGGGCGCCGGAGAAGGAACCGGGGGGGCCGGGGCTCGGTGCGGGGTTTGCTGCCCCGGCGGCTGCGCCTGGGGAGGGCGCGGAGGGAGCGGAGCGGCCGCCGGGGCTGGGGGAGCGCTCGGAGCTGCTGTCAGCCGGGCCGAGTGGCGAACCGTGCGCCGCTGCTGCCCGAGACGCGGGGGTTACTGTTATCCTTTAAGGTGCCGGCAAGTGTTCTTGTCTCTGACCCGGTGAGCGTTAGAGGTCTGACTTCTCCATTCGTAGAATGACGGGATGGTTTGGGTTGAAAGGAACCCGAAAGATCACTCGGTTCCAGCTCTCCTGCCGTGGGCAGGGACACCTCCCACTACACCAGGCTGCTCAAGACCCCGTCCAACTTGGCCTTGAACACTTCCAGGGAAGGGGCATCCACTGCTTCCCTGGACAACCTGCTCCAGTTTCTCACCACCCTTATGGTGAAGAATTTTTTTCCTAACGTCTCATCTAAATCTTTCCCCTTCCAAATTAAAGCCTTCCCCCCTCGTCCTGTCACTACAAGCCCTTGTAAAAAGCCCCTCCCCAGCTTTCCTGTTGCCCCCTTCAGCACTGGGAGGCTGCTCTAAGGTACCCCCTGAAGCCAGGGGAGCAACCCCAGCTCTCTCAGCCTGTCCTCACAGCAGAGGTGCTCCAGCGCTCTGATCATCTTTGTGGCTTCCTCTGGACCTGCTCCAACAGTTCCGTATCATTCTGATGTTGGAGTTTCCGTAAATGGACACAGTGCTCCAGGTGGGGTCTCGTGAGAGTGGAGTACAGGGGTTCCCTCCCTCACCCTGCTTGGCCACGCTTCTTTGATGCAGTCCAGGACACAGCTGGCCTTCTGTGCTGTGAGCGCACGTTACCAGCTCATGTTGAGCTGCTCGTCAATCAGCACCTGCAGCGGGGGCTCTTTTGGAGACCTCAGGTTCTCTTTTCATGGTATCACATCAGTTAAATGAACCTACTCCTTTTGTACCCAGTTTGTTCGCATCAGAAGTGCAGTGGGATCTGAGATGGATCCTGCACGTCCAAACGCAGCACTTTTTTAATCATCTCTTATGACTAAGTGTCACTTGCTATGACTAAGAGTTGCAGAATATGCTGGATATTCTCAGTGTGCATGGAGAATGTCTTTTTTTTAAAAAAAAACAACTTTAAAACTGCTATGTTTCTTGATTTTCCTTTTTCTAATATTATATTAAGAACAGTTACTTCGTCTTTACCCTTTCAAAATCGTTGGGATCAACTCTAGGATTGCTGTGTGCACCAAGAATCTCAAGCTTTTGCTTTCTTTGCTGTCTTTATAACGAATAGTGTTCCTTTAACAACTTTGTTGTTATTTCACTGGTGTGTCATGTCTTAAAAAGATAAGATCTTTATTTTGTGAGCCTAACTTGTCTCCTGTTTATGCTCCATCTTTCTTGAGATCAGAAGCAGCACAGAACTGTGTTGTTATTATGCTCAGATAAACGGTGACATTTAAAAACTGTTTGAAGTCTTTGTAGAAAATTGTTGCCGCTGAATCACATGGAACATAAAATCGTCTGTGACTGAGACCAATGATGCTTCTGGCATTTCTTGCAGCCTGCAGATTGCTGTGCTAGATCTGGGACTGACTTAGTCTCATTGTATCCCGTGCTAGGATTGCTGTCTTCTGGGGGGGGAGAAGATGATATGAAGTGTTCCCTGGGCCTCCTCTGTGGGAAAGTTACATTTTCTTATCTAAAACCCCTGTCAGCTTTCTCTTCCTCCCTTGCCCCACCTATTTTTTTTCCCTTCCTCATTTTGGCATTAATTACCTTTGATTATCTTGTTGGCCTAATTGCGAGGTTAGTTACTCAAAGGTTCTAACTCAAGTGAACACACAAGATTTCCCTTTATTTTTTGCATATAAATCTTCATACGGACGTATTAGTGATGGGTTTTGAAATACTGTATAGTAACAAATTGGTGATATTTTATTTCACTTTGTATACTTTCAGCCCTTTCTAGTTCTTGAACTCTGATCTGTCAGTTTGGTATGGTATGGGCTCTTTTTGTTCTCATCTGGCTGGAGATTTCTGTTGGTTTTGGAGAGAATGAGATCAATCTAAACCCCAGTACCTTATTAAAGAAAAATAAAAAAGCTTGGAATCTTAGTGTCTGATTTTCCAGCTTCACTTGACTATGCGCTTTGTCAAAGAATAATTTGATTGAAGCTCCATTAATATGTGTGTAACTTAGGACTTGTTTTGTTATGGAAATATTCCAGTCTTGCAAGAACTGCTTAGCTATTAGTATAATCTAGTTACTTAAACTAAATGTAAAGAGAAAACATTCTCACAAGATGGGTTTGGGATGATTCTTGTTTATTTAATTTAATGCACAATGCTGTTGATGGAGCAAATGTGCAGGAGATATTTCTTTACTTTTTTGTATGTTTATGGTGCTCTTTATTATGAGAATCACAGTTATGGAGCTTCTACTAACTAATAAGCAAGCTGTAGGCTTTATGCAACATAGAGCAAATAATTCTTATTTCTTTCTGACTTCATAGGTACTGGAGCTGATAATGAGCTGTATATAAGCCAAGCCATAGTATTTATTGAAGATGCAATACAGGTAAATATAACTTGTTTGTTAGCTATTATGCTTCTGGTACTGGATATTTGACACACCTCTGCTAACTTTTAAGTTTTCGTGTGTTCATACAATGTCCACGTAGCATTGTCTTGATTTACAAAGCAAAATCAGATTTCTGGATGCCTGTGAGTTTCAGTGAACTTCTGCCTAGGAGAAACTTTTTTTTTTCCACACAGTGAAATAGGCAGTGTCTTCTCTATAGTGTTGTTGAAATAAATGCTGATTTGTGGCTTTGTGGAGTGGTTTGGGTGGTTTTTTAACTGACCTTACTGCTAAGAGAAACTGTCTGAGCACACCCTGTCATTTGCTTCTAAATCTGACTACTTGCATAGATTAGGAGCTGGTAGAGTTTAAGGCTGACTTCAAGTGAGAAGATGGAACTCTTTTGCTTGAGCTGAATTTAGTACCTTTGGAAGTTTTCATTTTCTTTTTACCTCTTCTTTACTGGCTATTACTGCATAATCCTGGATCCTGTTATCTCCCAGTTGTTAGTTGCAGAGAGTGGAGGGCAGTTCTTGAGCTCTCTTGCTGCTTTCAGATAGCTTTTGTTTGGGAAATCTCTGGGCATCAGATCATAGAATCATAGAATTATCTGGGTTGGAAGAGACCTCCAAGATCGTCAAGTCCAACCCTTAATCCAACACTATCATGATTACTAGATCATGGCACTAAGTGCCACATCCAGTCTTATTTTAAAAACCTCCAGGGATGGTGAATCCACCCCCTCTCTGTGTAGGCCATTCCAATGCCTGATTGCTCACTCTGTGAAGAACTTTTTTCTGATATCCAGCCTAAATCTTCCCTGGCAGAGTTTAAGCTCGTGCCCTCTTGTTCTGTTGCTGATATCTATATCAGATATATCTAAGGTGTGCACAGCTTTCTGGAAGCAGATACTTCTCAGCAGAGGCAGGTGGTGGCAGGAACAGCAGCTGAGGAGGCCGAGTCGCTTTCAGCAAAAGCAGCCCCGTTGTGAAGAATCTCGAGTACTGCCTTGAACTTAGTGTGTTTTATTTAAAGGCACAGATTGAGGCCTCTTATATGCAGAATTAAATTGCTTGCATCTTACGGCTTTTTGGAAGAGAAAGATGAAGCTCCTTTAATAGAATGAATGCTAGAGAGGTAAACTAAATGAGTGGACCGTCTTGGCATGTAGATAGAATAGGCACTGAATTATTACAGATGCTGTAATTCATAATGATGGTAATACTTGCTTCAGATGACTGCCACACAGTTCGATTGTCTGAGCAACTGTGTGGTATTTAGATTAGGAAAACTTCTTTAAAATCTTTGCCACTGCGCAAAGGCAACAGCTATGGTCATTAGTGACTGACACTTTAATAATTAATAACTTCTACAATACTTTACTTATTATGAAACTGCAATTGTGTCAAGACTTGCACTTTGTTGATTAGAACTTGGTTTATTTTTTTGAGACAGACTGACTGGAGGTAATGTTGTAATTAACCTTTTTGCTTTCTGCCTTCAGTATCGATCTATAAATCACCGTGTGGACTTCAGATCTCTATGGCTTTATCGATGGTACTACTCAAGAACTTGCCAGTGGTAAGAGTTTGTTATTCTTTTTTTTTTGTTCAGGAGTAAGTCTTTAAATATTTATTCTTCATATTTCTATTTCATTAAATAGATAATTTTGCTTTTATGCTTAAAAGAACTTGCTGTAGGAAGCAAGTGGATTGACTACACATGAACATGACAGGAGTGGAAAGCAAGAAGAGATATGAACGTGTGACCATATAGATGGCTTTTTGGAACAACCATAGGACTGTTGCAGGAATGAACTGTTGGCATGGTTTATGGTGCTGCGTGTTAGTTTTCCAAGTTTCTATTTCTAAACCTGTTAAACACTAATAAGATTGTTTGCTGATGTTTGTTAGTATCAAAAAAACACGACCTAAGATTATTTGGTGGTCAGCAGTTACATGACTCCAATGAAGGCAACAACACGGTAATCAAGTGCTATGTTTTAGTCTAACCCGCTTGTGTTAAATATGAAGTTATAGAGGTCAGTTTATTTCTAAGAAAATTGCTTTCCTCTAAGTATTTTGTTATTCTTCTGACTCATTTTGTGGATTTGGTGCTTTTGGGAGTTTGGTTTTTGATTGTGTTTTCTTGATTTCCTCTCTATCTAAACAGGATTTTAGGTTTAACCATTACTATAATCCTGGCTTTGGCTTTCGTTGAAAAGCCTTCTTCGCTTACTGTCACGTCAGACGTTCGACACCGTCTCCCCGCATGGGATCCTCCGTGTGGCCTGACAGAAAGCTTTGAACTGCTTTGCTTTCTTGTGTTCATGGTTGATGTATCCGTGAAGGTGAGCATCACATTTGCCTGGTATGGAATGAAGTACTGGGATGTGTTGGGATGTGAGTGCGGCTTTTCTCCATTTCCTGTTTTGGGAGAAATATCTTAGAACTGTTATTCAAATCTTGTATTTACATGATGAGGTTGCTTTGCTACATTAAGGCCTTGCTTTCTGGAGAAATTAGATAGTACATACTTTCTAAATTAAAAGCATTTTTTAACCTAATAAATATAAACTTTTATTTGTGTGAAGTAAGGGAAATAATTTTGCTAAGAATACAATGATTTTAGCTTAGCTGCTTGTGTTAGGCTGTAAAAATTGAGGTATATAATAATCAAATATATTCCAGTTCATTTAAACAAAGTGAAATAAAAATAATCAGAAACTGAACTTTTCTTTGCATATTATTTTCTGTAAAAATCTATTTTTATGGCTATTAAATGGACACTTTTCTTGCATTCAAAGGATTCCTCTCACACAGCCTGTGTGCACCTCTCATTTCTACTGATCTTTGTTTAGTTCTTGTAGAAAAATTCTACGACGAGCATATTTTCATTTGAATTTCAGGGAGCTCTTTGAGTACTGTTGTAAAACTACAAGTATTTGGAAAACAATTGGTGTTGATTTGTTAGGGTGTTGGAATTTATGATTAGAATAAGTAGTTTGGTGTTTGGTTTTTTTTTTGCTCTCCAGAGTTACTTAGTTGGATGGGAAGAATTTTGGAAAAATAAATGGCTGATGGCTTATATACTGACATTAATTGTCTCCCTTGCTGATTGGATTGTATCGCTGAGCTTTTTCTGTGCAGAGGTAAGAACTGCTTTCTGTAGAAACCATCAGCAGCTCAGTTGTGGAGTGTGGCAGAGCAGAAGAACCTGCAAAGTGATGATCAGCTGGGCCTGTGTGATATATTGGAGAATTAGGGGAGGGAGGGTGACCTAGTTCACTTTTGGTCTTTGATAGCTGGATATACACTGAAACACAGAAAATGTTTGGTGTGGTATAGCTTCTCAAGGGATTCTGTTTGATTCTTCGTATAAGATGCGAGGTCATTGGTAAAATTCTATAAAGCTTTATTATAGTCTGTCAACATTCAAAGATTATAGAGAAAACTTACAGAGAAAACTCTGGTTACATAGCACCAATTTTGTCATACAGCTGGAGAATTATGTTCTTAAATTGGTTCTATGTAGTGATTTCTAGGTATAAGGTAATTGTCTAGTGTAAGTAAAAGGTAGTTTTATGGTTTAACAACTACTTTTTAAGATGAGGTTGTGTTGTGATTAAAACAATTGCATTGTGAGAGAAATGTCAGTTTTGTGAAACTGTTCTAAAATTGTCCTCCTTTATATAATAGTGCAATTTCCCAATTTGTTTTCTCTGCCATGACATAAATCTGAAAATTAAATTAGTTCTTGTTCACTTAAAATCGTTGTTAAGAAATAAAAATGCTTGGAAGTGAATGATGCAGAGATCTTGACTTTTGCTTCTTGTGAAGGTTCTTGTGTCAAAACCATCACCTGTTGCCTTCAGATAACTTTAAGACCTATTCCAAATTATTGTCTGTGTCAGTCAGGATTAAGTTGGGTGCAGTCGCTGTTTTTAGTAACCCATGCTTTAGTTGTTCGTTCTTCATTGGTGACAATTGACCAGGATGTGATGTAGTGTCAACCAGATGATCTTAACAATGTTGAAAGAACATGTCATTTAAACTTATAAACATTTAACTAGAAGGAAAATGTCCTTCTCATATTCAAGCCAAATAAATATAATGCAGAAGAACAAATTTAATTATTGAGGATTGGGATTGCACTTGCAACATAGGGAATGCACCTTGGGAAGAAGTGATTGTAAAATCTTTAGATGTGGTAGTGGACAAGTAGTTTGAACAGGAACCTCCCATGCTAAGCAGTGGCAGAAAGAGCAGTTTAGCTGCTGGGAAGTATGAGCAAGGGAGTGGTGAGGAAGAAAATGGATTTATTTATTTATTTATTTTTTATGTTATTTGTGGCCCTGAGAAGTCTGATCCTAAAATGCAGGATGCTGAAATAATGTTAAGGCTGTCAGGTGTCTTGAATGCAAGAATCAAACAGTTCAATTGATTTAGTGTGTTATGTGTGTTTGTTAGAGGCAGAAATTGCTGGGGAGTAAGCATAACTTTTAGTTATAAAAAGAACACTGAAAATTGAAATCAAACACTTATTTTCAAAACATATATCTGTTTTTATTAAAAGTAGCTCGCTATTAATTCCCTTCTTGAAGTGGACCTTGACAGAGAATATAAAATGCTGTCTCTTGACGTCCTTGTTATCTCTACCCGACTGTAAAGTTGTTTACAATCAGTGGCCTAATGAGGCTATTGAAATGTCAGTGTGCATTTTTGAAGCAATCTCTCACTCTTTTAATGAGGCACCCATATTCTGCATGTTTTGTGGTGTTAGTGGGACAGATTTAGCTTCTGTGCGCAGCCTTGTTAAGTTTCACTGTTGACTTTGTTGAAATGTGTGTCAGTGCTTTTTGACAGACTTGTGTATTGAAAATATTTGTGGGCTTACAGGAACGGTATCTGAGCCATTATTTTTGGTTTTTGCAGGATGTGCGAATAAGAAGAATTCTTCGTCCTTTCTTTCTCCTCCAGAATTCTTCTATGATGAAGAAAACGTTAAAAAGCATCAACAGCACATTGCCTGAGATGGCGAGGTGTGTAATAGCATAGAAAACATCCGTTCACAGCAAGCATGTAGTTACCCTTAATATTCTGGTGTGTGACATCCGAGCAGCTTCCTCCTTGATGGTCTA
Organism: Dromococcyx pavoninus; assembly: GCA_033558185.1. NCBI lineage: Eukaryota > Metazoa > Chordata > Aves > Cuculiformes > Neomorphidae > Dromococcyx > Dromococcyx pavoninus. Next base: position 759,337 of record JAUMJL010000092.1, on the reverse strand, counting down.
ACAAAATGGTTGGTGAGATCAGGTACCAATGGGTGGAGGTTGTGCTAACTTTTTGATTTCTTTAGTCTGTAAAATTTGTCTAGACTGCACGTGGCAGATTAGGTTTTTTATGCTAGCTAAGTGGATTTTTTTTAGTTTTGTACACATTTCTTACAGCCCTTTACTTAGAGCCCTTTTGTAAGGGGAAGACCTTGGGCATTATCTGTGCGAAGATCTGTGCTGTATTTCTCTAGGGTAGCCTATCAGAAGTATGGGTAGACATATATGTACTTGTTTTCCAGCCATGAATACCACACAAGACACCACTTTGAGTGCTTTATTTCAGCTGTTTCGTTTAGAAATGGCTTTAGCCATATATGTGTTAAATTTTATTGTCATTAGAAATGAACTGGACACGTCAGTAGTGAAATGGTGGCTGGACAGCGTGATGCTTTTGGAAGAGATCCCTTCTTGTGACAGGGTTGTATGTATCTACAGCTTACAGAACTCGCTGTCCTTGCCTGTTACTTCTTAACTAGCAAGTCCCAGGAGAATCAAAGGTTTATGCAAACCAAAATGTTGCATTTTGATCAGACCATATAAATATGGTACTAACTTTAGAAAAGCAAGTATTGGAATATCATTGACCTCACAACTGTCTAAGCTTGTGCTGAGGAGTCCTCAACAGGTGTGGTTCTTATTCTGAATCAAAACTTAGGTCATCTTTTTTTAACTCCATATAGCTTCTTAAAAATATATACCTGATACTTTTGCATTTTTAGCAAAGGATTTTAAGACTAAGACAAAGTTGGTATTGATGCATATGACATATTTTCTTTCCAACAGTGTTGTTTTACTACTGGCTGTTCATCTGTCTCTCTTTACCATGTTTGCCATGCTGTTATTTGCTCGAACAAAGGTAACACATTTTATTTATGCTTTGATAGATCTCAGTGGGTTTTTTTCCCTTTATTGCATAGCTGCTGCATGTTGAGTTTTATAATCAAACTGGTGAAACTTGTTTCCCCTGAAAAGGTCATGTCACCTGGTCAGACTTACTGGGATGAGTTTAATGTCCAATTAGAGAGAATATACGTGTGCATAGTATTCATATATAGCACCATTAATGTAAGTGTGCATTAGAAGGCCCTTCAGAATTAGTGTTAGAATCTCTTCATCCTTTAGTGAGGAATTTTTTTTCCAGACTACACTTTTTCTTAAGTTATAACTTTCCTTCCTACTCTACAACTGAAGTCTTTCAGTCTTGCTGTAAGCTGTGGCATGTTGTTTTATTTAGCTCTGCCACTCAGAGTGAAGTTAGATGGTTCCATACTTTATTTGTTTACGGTCCTGTGTGTTAACTGGTATTGATGCCATTATCACAGGCCAGAAATTTAAAGTCTGTAACACAAGAGGCCTCCTTCTACAATTCTCCAATGTGATCGTTCCAGTTAGATTCTCTGCTTTTGTTGAAACCTTCTATGCTGTTCTATGTCTAAAGCTGTTAATCTTGTCGCTTTTTTATTTATATTATCACTCATTTCTTTTCTCTTTTCCTTATCTAGCTTTGCTAAGTTTAGTTTCTTCTGTGTTTTCTTTCTTCCAATACTGATATCCCTGGCCATGCCTTGGTAGGTTTTGCTATTTTTACCTGCATTACTCCAGTGTTTTGGTTTCTGATCCTCCCTGTTTTTGCCTGTGTTTTTTCTTTCTGCTTCAGAAAAGTACATTTAAAATTTTGTGGTTAAAATCACTTCTGTATTCCAGTGCTCTTGGTATGTTACCTCTCTCCTAAACTTCCTGTATCTTTGTGTATCACACTCTTTACTTTTTTATGACCTTCCCTGAATGTGTTCCTGTGAGCACAAAGGTTTGTGGAGTACTTCTCCAGTAATTTTAGTCTTCTTAATCTCAGTTTTGTGCCTTCATTTCTACTGCATTTTGCACTTGAGCCGGCTTCCAGTATTCGTTACGATCAGCAAATTCCTTTAATTCCCTGTTACACAATTTCTGGAACTACAAGCAGAGCTTTATTTTCCCCTTTTGTTTAGTTGTATTATCTCTTATGTCAGATCTAATTTCAGTTATGAGCTTTCCTAGCAAAAGGGAATATAACTTGTATACCTGAACCAGTCAATTTTGTATACATTTAGGTCAAGAATAACAAATTAGAGAGTGGTCTTTATTTATAGTTTTTTTTATTTGGCAGTCTAATACCTACACACAAAGTAATTGTATCTAACTAGGCAAAATACTGAAAGCAAGTTCTAAAAATACATTTGGTAATGCAAGTCATGCCTCTAGATTTTTGCATTGTCTTGTGTGTGTCCCTCTAGAGATACATTTTCCCAATCTTTGCAGCAGATTCAGGGACTGTTTGTTCTGTACTGCGTGATTCCTGTTTGTATTATTTGCACTCTGCATCTTTTTTAGCTGTCTCTACTTGAATTTAGGGAAAAAATAAATATGTGGATGATCCAAGATCAGCTTCCCAGTGTGCTTTTGTTGAACTTTCTGATACTGTAAGGGCTTTAGCAGATCTGATGTTTCTGCTGAGTCACAAAATAATTTTGCTGACCTTAGTTGCCAAAGTATTTGCAAGTATTTTTTGGGTGCTGAAGCACTGATCTGTTTTTTTTTTTTCTTCCCATCTGCTGTCCCCAAGATGTTTAAGCTCTGTGCTCTTTTCACTGATAGTGCACATAACACTTTGAATCTTCAGCTTTTCAAAATAGAACAGTTGCATGTTTTCCAGCTGCCCAACAACTGTAATGTGCACTAATGCTCATTATAGCATATTGCTTTTTATTGTGTTCTCTATTTTTGTAAATATGTTTCCTCTAATATAAGGTGAGGACTCTCCTTGCACTCGTACTTTAAGTAGATCTTTCACTTATGTTATTGAAAAGAGATTTGAAACCTTTCTGTGTTCTGTGTAGATCATTCCATGTAAGGGGATAACTGGTGAAGGGGGAAAACTGTTCCAAGTATTGGTAGTAATCTTTGTGCAAATAACTAATTTAAAGGCTGTTAAGTTTTCTATTCAGAAGTCAAAGGGGAAGTGAGAGACACATTTCATTCTCTGCAAGTACGTTAGTGGAGCTGTAGGTGTTGGAGAGGAGCTTAGCTATAGGCAAGGATCCTTAGTAACATGGTATTTATTGAGGTATCTCTTCATTACTGAAGAGGCTGCAAGGTCACCCAGGTGTTGCCATCCTTGTTTCATTTCTGTTCTTCACTACAGACAAGACCTAGTTTAATATTGTCCTCAAAATATATTATGTTTTTGGACAAGTCCTGGAACGTAGTCTTAGAGTATAAAATTCTGGATGATTAGGTTTCCACATGTGTGGAGGCACAGCATGCTGTAGCAACAAAGCAGGCAGTTTCTACTCTACACTAACCTTTATAATGCAAGTTGAGACTAAAGATTATATTAGTCTGTGATTTTTAATATTTTTTTTAATAAAATTATGTTTAGGGAGTCCTTTCAGCTCCAACACACTAATATCTTGCAGAATAAGAGGTGATGCTTTTAACATCGGTCAAGGGTGGCATCAGATTCCTGTATTTTCTGTGACTGTATTGTTCTTCCTGGGTCTGAGGTGTTAGCTAAACATAATTTCTGTATTAATCCTCTGTCTGCCTTAGCTTGCCATTCTTCCTTATGTTTTTTAATGCTGTTAAATGAAGTGATTGCACTGTGTTCTTACGTATTGTCCTAGTTTTTATGCTTGTCTTGTGCTTTTTTCACAGGGTAGATTTGATTGTATGTTTAAGAAACTGATTATTGCTAGTATGGTGTGCGTTTGTCTGTCCCTCCAACTTGATAAGACAGTCTTAGTGATTCTTCAGTGTTTCTCTAACAATAAACATCCCTTTGACTAGGATGGCCAGCAGGATAAGGAGTGGGTGGTGTATTTCCGGAATTTGCCAGATTCACTGACATCACTCCTGGTCCTGCTAACTACTGCAAATAATCCTGATGGTGAGCATTCTTTTGGAAATGACTCTTGTTTCTCTCTTGCAAAGAATAATAGAGTAAGATTATCTTCAGATTACTGCAACCGTTGTTTCAGCTGGTAGATCTTAGTGCAGCCACAGAAATGTTATGGAAGAATTTTTCATGCCTTTAGTAACTTGATACTTGCCTTTCCTTTGGTGTAATTGTATATGCAGCTCTGAAGTGGAGCTGTACAAGAGCTTTAACCAACTGCTAAAAATGTATAGAGGTCTCCAGTTTTCGTATTAAGCATTAAATTCTTATTTCCCTTTTTGTTAAATCCCACACAGTGATGATTCCTGCATATTCTAAGAATCGAGCGTATTCAATCTTCTTCATACTCTTCACTGTATTAGGTAAGGTACCTCTTACCTTCAGTAGCTTAAGTGCACTTTAACTTTGACACTCATGCATTCCAGCTACAGTGTGTTTTATTCTTCTAGGGAAGTTTAATCATAAATTGCTCCTTTCTTTGCATTTCTTCCAGTTACTGTGTAGTATCTTGTGAGATAATTTTCATGCAAGGCGCTTATGAATGGTTTGTTTTTTTCAGTAACCTATCATAGGGAAATAGACATTACAGTATATTCAAATGTTAAAAACATTTTGTAAATCAACCAGAAGAGAATTAATAATTAAAACATTTTACAGCTGACTTGGAACATCTTTGAGAAACAGAAATATATTTCAATAATTCTCACGGCCTCTTTTTCTCCAATAGGCAACTTGTTTCTTATGAACTTGCTTACAGCAATAATATACAACCAGTTTCGAGGATATCTTCTGGTGAGTAGAGCCCTCCTAATTTTGATGTTCTACAGTAACTGTAACACTGAAGCCCTGATTAAGTTTCAACTGCGTATTAAAGCAGTACGTTTATCTTGGTTGTAGACATGGTTTTAAAATAGAGAGTGTTCCTTGATGTAGATGTTTTCCCCTTATATGCAGTTGTAGCTTGAGCCTCTTCCATGACTAAATTACCTGCTTATACTTCTGTGTATGCTGTGGCTCTGCAACTTTTACTATTATGAGGAGTGGGGAAGGAATCAAACTATTATAAAACTGAAAAAGGACGAGTGAACTTAAACATGGTCTCTATGAAGAAAACTTGCTGTGCTATTTAAATAACTATTGCTGCAAATCCTAGCACTTGGTTTCTCTGAGTAGCACAGCATTAAAAGCCTTCAGTAAAGAAGAGTTACTAACTAAAACATCTTCACTTTTGGTATTTTTTACTTGATCCTTACTGTGGTGGGTGGGCGTGGTGTTAGAATGATTTGGGCAGTTGCTGCCTTTAAAATACAAGCTTGAGCCTTGTGGTTGACTTGTACTGGAAGCAGCTGCCAGTAGATACAGTAATTATTCTTGGTAGTATTCAGCCTCAAATCAAAGGAACCTGTACTTACTCTCCATGCAGTGTCAGTCATCTGTGTAATACTTTCCTGTGCTTCTGGAAGGTGCCTGATAATTTGTGAGTCTCTCAGTTTTGTGGAACATGAATCTTGTGTGTAGAGTAATGACTTCTTTTGACTCAGGTGTGTCTATATTAGAGAAGTGAAAGCTGGCAAAGTAAGTGTACTTTTGCATGTTCAAGGAGTGTGCAACCTGTGGATTGTGATTAAACACATCACTTTAATTTCTTTCTCCTTTATTAATACGCTGTGCGATGTCCTTTGTCGCATTACATACACCGGTTGTTTAGTCTCCAACTGGGAGTGGTCTGGACTCCCTTAGGAGGAAAGGGTGTAATTGCTTTTGTTTTCTATATGAGATAGTGCAGCTGAACAACCCAGGAGGAACTGTAATGAGTTGAGGCAAGTGTGTTTTAGAAAGCAGGGGTGATATAAGTCAAATGAAAGATCATCTGGGTTACTTCCAATAAGATGTACATCATCCAAGAGGTTAAATTTGTGACTTTTCCTATTGCTTTTCCAAAAGGAAGTAACTTACTGGCTGGATGGTGGAAGGAAGAGCTGCCTGGGTGCAGCTGGAGACCTACAGAACTGAGTTTATCTCCAGCAATGAATACAGAACATCCAAGGTGCACCATGGTTACTTAGCAGTTAACACACATAGTAGATTAGTAGATTGTCACACTGATGACTGTCTGGTCAGGTAGTCATCAGTCAAAAGGGGAATTGTCAGTCTTCTGCTCCTCAGAACAGGCTGCATCTTGACCTTGCTGAGGTGCCATCAAACTGTTTGAGATTTTTCTTTGAGTTTAGTAGCATTCATGGTGAATTTTTTCTCAAGTCTTGAGTTCCTCAACAGTCTCACTTTCACCTGTGTCTTACTTTCCTGTTGCATATTTTATAAAACTCAACAGCAATGATTTTGGTAAAGCTGCGTCAGCGTAGTGCTGTGCAAAAGCACCGGAGTCTGACAGCTAAAGCTCTGGGCTGTTGGTTAAGCTGTTATTCCATTTGTGCCTCTGTAGCCTGGAATGAACAGTGGTTCCTGATTCTGTACTTTCCAGCTAGTCTTTTCTCATCTCCATTGTTTCATTCAGGTTTGATGGCAAGGAAAACTTGATGACTTTGACGATGGGTATCTTATATACTGTATATTCTTATAGTGCCTCAATTACTTAGGTCCTCCTTTACCTACCTGTAGTCTTATAGTTCCTTCTCCTTACTTATATAGCCTGGTAGTTTATTCAGCCCTTCAGAGGAGCAGTGGAGTTGAGGGCTTGGGGTAAAAGTGAAATAGTAGCTGCTCTAGTAGAGTTCTAGAGAGAAGGTAAAGTTTGTTGAATGGTAAGCCTTAGGCAATATTACCCAGAAGCAATGGCCTCCACCCTCTTTTGGGAGAGGGATGTTTAAGCATAATATTAAGCATAATAATATTACCCAGAAGCAATGGCCTCCACCCTCTTGTGGTATAGGGATGTTTAAGCATATGTGCAAGAGAAATTTTTGTAATCCTTTCCTCCTGCTCTGTTTCTTCCCTTCTTTCTCAATTTTCCTCTTCCCTGTGTGAGAACATGCCATAATCTGACTCCTGATAAAACAGCTCAATGTGAAAGTGATTGCTATGAAAAAAAAAGAAGCATTAGAATCTGTGGCTATGACTTTCTTCCTATTGGCAAGAAGCTGGAATAAGACAGGCTGTCTTAATTCTTTGCACAGTGGTATGAATTTCTATGAATACTCAAGCTTGCTGTTGCTGTAGTCTCCAGAACAGGCTTGTGCCCATGCAATCCAGAATTAAAAAGAAACCATGACTGGCATGTTTACTTGAACTCTGGAAACTTGTGTGCTTGCTTCCTTCCTTCTTGTACACAGAGTTCTTGGAGGGACTGAGGCCTAGGGAGGTCTGCTGTTCTGATCTCTAAGTGCAAATCTGGGGTGTGTGCCCAAAGATCATTATATTATCTGAACTTAGGACATAGTACTTCACGAGGAGCTGGGTAGCCCTGGTCTTCCCCAAGTCCACCTGGTAGGACTGGGCTTCACTGATTTAAGCCCTTGACTCTCTGTGCTGTTCCTTTTGAACTGTGGAGTGTCTGTCTCCTTGGACACGGTACCTGGACAACTAAATCAGAGGCTAATGATGGAGACTTTGGCAGTGGGAGGAAGAAAACAGCCTTCCTCAAAACTTAGTGTAGTTGAACAGATATTGCCCTTTCTGAAGCTTGCAGTAGGTTCTGTGTAAGGGCTGGGCAAATAATTTACAGGTTTTTGTATCATCTAGTTGGATTTCCTTTAACCAGGTGTTAAGTAAATTCTCCTCTGTGGTGTTTTCACTGTCCAGAAATCGGTTCAGTCCTCCCTCTTCAGGAGGCGACTGGGAATCCGGGCTGCGTTTGAAGTACTTTCTTCCCTGAAAGACACTCCTGCTAATGCACAGCAGTAAGTGAAGAGTGTTGCAAGAGTAGATTATCTAGGACAAAAGAGCAGATTTTTGATCATCTTGTTGTGTTTAGTGTATTTACTAAGGATACTTTATTGAAAAAATGGCTGTTTGTTGCATGTCTCTTATGTTATTTTTCCTTCAGCTGGATGTTTGTAATACACTGTTTGGGACTCTTATGGGGCTGGTTTTCCGTTTATTTCTACTTCTATTTTTATCTGCTTTTCAAAAAAAGAAAAAGATGGGAATGCAGTTGGAACAACTATTTTTGCTGTTGAGACAGTTATCTGTTTCAGGGCCCATCCTGTTTTCTTTTAAATAGGTCATATGTCAGCGTTGGAGCCTTACTACAAGTGTTAGAGAAAGTTGAAATGGATTCTCGCTGCAAGCAAGGCATCCTGAGAGTAAGAGCTATATTTTCTTAGTCTTTGTGTTGGTGACTGTCAAACCCTCTGATGGGAGAAGGGAGTAAAAGTGCCTTCATCACACCATTGATCTAGGAGTAGTGCCTTTCGGCTTGGCTTTCTTTATGCTAATTTCTTAGAGTGTGAACACAGGCCCTACTCAATGTCTGTTTATGTTTTAGTCTTCAGAACAAAAGAGGTCTCTAGGCAATGATTTCACCCTAAGCTTGCTACTTCTTTTGGTTGGTGTGATGAGGAATACATTCACCTGTAGAGATATGTAGAGTAATGGAAACTCTTGTTTTGCAGAGCTAATGTCTTAATTTGTTTTCCTTCCAGAGATAAAGTAAAGCATTTCTCACTGTGGTCTAGAGCTGCTGTCTATAGCAGCTTCTCTCTACCATTTGAAAATGTCTTTTTTGTTGTTGGATTTCAGCTCTGCTCCTCCCTCTAGATGTTAATATTGTATCAGGCTACAGCGAGAGGAGCTTTGTTTAGCTGAATACTTAATTAGTCCATGCTGCAATTTTAAGAGTTTAGAGAAATTATTTAGGCCTAATAGGAGCTGTGGAGATTATTGGTGTGGTTTTAGAAAAATTATCTAAAAGTAAAGTTGCTTTTTAAGTACAACATTGGAGCAGAATTTGCAAGTCCATATTATGCCAAAAGGAAGTGACAGTTTGGAGCTGATGGCAATAGCATCAGCAGTTGGCTGGATCCAATTTAGGGTTGGAACTGGAATGAAGAGGTATACGTGTATCGTTTCCCGTTGTTGTTTGGGATGGGGTTGTGTAAACAGTTGCCTGAAAATAAACACCATGTTCTGTAATTTTGCTGAGCTGTCCATTGCATTGTTGGATACGTAAATACAAGTTCAAGTTTTTCTTCTTGTTGCTGGTGTTTTCTTTCCATTTCTTTTGATGCCATGTGTACTACAGTTGCACTTAGTGTTTAGCACCCTATGCAAGTGTCTTCATCACGTTATAAATAGTAAAATAATTCCATCCTTCCAGGTAGTAACTTCTGAAAGTGATAACTGACATAGTATCTTCACTCCTTGGATTATAACATAATGACAATATTAGATGAGATTAAAAATTCTAGTGTATCGAAAGAGCATGCACTTCCTTAAGCAGCACGTGATCCCAGAGAGGGGAAAATAGGAAAGACCAGACACATCCCACAGTTTTGTGGCAGTTCTGTGTTAAAGCAAAGCAATATTGAAGCTCGCTCTAATACCTTGGTGTAGGTTGTATTACATCTCTGTTCCTAAACTTTAACGTAGTCTGAGCTTTCTGGCACTGTTTGAAGATGCACCTATTGCAGGTGTTGATCTGAATGTTTCTCTTTCATGTGAAGTCACTCAAAATCTGCTCCCATGACCAGCTGTCAGCTGCCCAGTTTCAGAAGCTCTTTGAAGAACTAGACAAAGATGCCATTAAGCAAGTATGTATCTGATAATCATTTTATGAAGTGTTGTAAGTTTTGCACAAAAAGAAGTGGTAGAATTCCACTATCAACAAACTTCACAACTTGTTGAACATGGGATGTGATCAAGTGTCATTGACTTTAAGTTGTTTGTGAATTGCAGTTATAGTCACAAACAGCATCACTTTGGGGGCTTTTACAACATTTGTTTGGGGTTGCCAGGTAGTGTTAAATATACAAAATGCATGATTGTTTGTTCTGTCAGCATTTTTAAGTAATTTGGCCAAACTAAATAGATGAGGGTTCTGTGTATTTTGTTTAATAGGAAGATTCAATACAAAGAAATGAGGAACATGAGTTAGAGATAGGTTAGATTATCTCCCTTCTTTGGTGTTATCTTGTATTTTGCTGTAATTGCCAACCCATTTGCTAATCAGAAATAATCTCTCAATGCTGATAGCCAGAGCTTGAAATCACCTTCCTTCTGAAATGTCAGAATTAGCCTTGAAAGATTTTGCTTTGAAAGGTCTGTTTCTTAAATCTGAGGTTGGGTATGTTTTTTTGCATCATTCTTAAAATCGTTATGCTTTGTGTCTCAGCATATCCTTTGTGTTCTTTTCAGTATCCTCCCAGTCCAGAGTACCAATCCCGTTTTATGCAGAAAATGCAGTTTGCCTTTGGCCATCCCTACTTTGGCTACTTGGGGAACGTTGTGGCCCTTGCAAACATTATTTCCATCTGTGTAAGTAAAAGTTTGTTTTTCTCACACTGCAAACTTCAGTTCTGTTTTTGTTTTTTTAGTCTCTATTTTAATAACAACTTTTTGCAGCCAATATCCACGTTTGGCATGCTTTAGTCATGCAAAGTCTTAGGAGAGAATACCTGCAGTTAAAAAATAAATTCTGAGCTGCTGGAAAAGGTCTGTGCAAAGCATAAACGACTGTTTTGTTCTTATGCTTAAAAATGTTTTGTTTACCAGTAAAACAGTAGATTCATAAAATATTTCTTGTTATTTTAAGGTGGTTTTAGTGCTGGATGCAGATAAGCAGCCTTCTGAAAGAGATGACTTCTTCCTGGGGGTAAGATACAACAGTATTCTTAAAGTTAATCCTGTTTCCTGAGGTGTCAATAACTGTTATTATTTTTATTATTTCTTGGGCGAGTAAAGGCCATCAACTGCTTCTTCATCCTGTACTATCTGCTGGAAATGTTGCTGAAAATCCTAGCAATGGGCTTGAAAAGATATTTGTCATACCCAAGCAATAGATTTGATGGACTTCTGACTGTAATTTTGTTGGTAAGCTTTTTATTAACTTCTCTGTTCGTGGATTTGTTGACTAGGATGATTAGGAACTGCAAGAGCCAGTGGATTGCATTTTATTCAGCACTGATATGCTGAGTCAAATAGCGAGAGCCAGTGCTGAGGTTTTCAGTGGCTTGAACGTTCTAAGTGGCAAATGGTTCTCTTAGGGTCTTCTTTCTGGAGATGGGATTTTTAAAAGTGATGGAAAAGGTGAGCTTTCTTATAAGCAGCATTTTAAATTTTATTTGGCAGCCTTTTAAGTTTTATTTGGAAACATTTCACTCTTGGAGTGATTACATAAGGAATTCTGTTACATAGCTAAAAGTCGCTTTGCTTTTCGAATTGAAAAAAAAAAGGTGGCAGAAACATTATCATCATTGTTTGGTAAAAGCCTGAAACCCGTATGGCAGATGAGCCAAATTCACAGTTAATGACATTAATTACATATCCTTGTATATGTCACCATTGGATTATTTGCATACGTTGGAGGAATTTGAGGAATACCTAGTCAAATATAACAATTTCAGAGAGTCAAAGTGAGTGAAATCAGTGGTTTAAAGTTATTGAAAATGCTTCTTGTCAGGAAATTTATATAGTTTAAGAAACTCAGAATTATAAATTAAGACTTTTGCCTTTTTTTCTTCAAGGTTTTGGAGATTGCTACTTTTTCTGTGTATGGATTTCCTCATCCTGGTTGGTACGTGATCTCTGTGAACTGTTGCACTTTGCTCGGTGTCTGGGGTGGGTCAGGGGAATCTAAACACATGTTCATTGTACTATGACTGTCGGACCAGTACATAATTTACTAAACCTGGTAGAGTTCTCACCTTTGTAGTCACTAGAGGCCATGCAATATGGATAAGTGAAGGAAAATTATGATTTTTTTCATAAAATTTAGAGTTCTGTTTAGCTGTTCTGAGAAGGATGCATTTTTATGCATCAGCAGACCTGTACTTACTACAGGTGCACAAAGGAGTTCGGTACAACATACACAACTTGCTGCTAATCTAATATGTTTCAGTATCAGATTGTCCATATGTGAGTTCCTAAACAGCTGACAAAGCCCCTTCAACCCTGTATGAAGATTGAAGTCTGAGTTTTGTTTTGTGCAGTAAATTTTAGTAAAATAATTCCCACAAACTTAAACTGTTCATTTGTACTGGAGTACCAAGCAGTTGTATCTTGATTTTCTTAAGTTCAGGTAGCTCTTGGATAGCTATCTTGATCTTTTTTCATTGTTTCATCTCTTAAAATTTGAAAATTGCCACCACAAGAAAAGAGGAAAGCAAAAAGGACTTCTGGAAGATTTCCCAAATCTTACTTTCAGGAGTGGTTTATAAGACATTCTTGTATTTTGCTGCTTCACTTGTTATGTTGCAGTCAAGAAGTAATGAAAGTTACACTGATATCTGTAAAAGAGACCTGGTAAATGTTGCAGCTTGAAATGGGTTTATTTTTGAACACTTCTTGCACTGCTGTCACTCAAGCGTGATGGTTGCCGTTAACAATCTAATGGTGTTAACGATTGATCTAACTTATAATTGATTATTTTTTTAATTTGATTTTTGCCCTTTGATCCTTCAATGTAGACAATTGTTTGCAGTACAGGAGTATGCTAAAGCACTCATAAGATCTTTGTGTCAGTCACTGCGAACTGTTTATGACCCAGATGAGTCATTCTGAGTCCTGACGTTGCTTGTGGTGTGTGCTGTTGGCAATTGCTTCATCTTTGGTACAGGACCCAGATGTGACTGTTATTCTAGAATGTGTGTTCTGTGCAGTGTTGTCATAAATTATTTAGTTTGTTAGGGTTGAATATATTGGTGATAAACCCCATGATTTAGCATCTGCGTAACCAAGGAGGTTTTTCATTAATATCTTCTGCCCTCTGCACCTGCCCACTTTTCCAGCAAAGGAACATCCAGCATGCTGATGTAAAAGTCAACTAAAACTCAGGCTGAGATTTCAAGTGTATGGATATACCACCTGTGGAATATGTTTGTAAGGAAGAAGATTTGCAAGGTAGTCTGTTAGCTTAGTGCTCTATTTGAAGGGTAACTTCAGTCAAGCACACTCTGAAGGATTAATGCACATCTTTGTGCAAGTTCCTGAAGTATCTTGCTCTAGTAGTGTTTTTGTTTTGCCCTATTTTCTGAAAGGACCCTCTTTGGTTCCTTCCTCCCAGCAGAAGAAAGGCTGCTAACCTGGGTATTTTAGTAAAAACATGCACTTTAAAGAGCACTATATACATACTTAAGGCATCAGGCTAAATGGATCAGTTGGTTCATCAGTTATTAGAGTTTACTGAAGCTGAGATTCCTGCTGAGTAAATTAATATACTTCCTTTAACAGTTTATAGATTTTTCTATAGGACAATTTAGGCTAGGAGGGACCTCCAGAGGTCACTAGTCCAGCCTTCTGCTCAAAACCAGGCTGAACCAAGTTACTCAGAGCTTTATCCAGCTGGGACTTGAAAACCTCCAATATTGGAGAATTGCACAACCTCCCTGGGTAACTTGTACCTCTGTCTTACTCTCCTCATGATTGGCAAGTTGTTCAGTTCTTCCATGTATCTAGTGTGAGCCTCCACTTGTTTCAGCTTAGACCTACTGCCCCCTACCACCAAACAGCCTTGCTCCTGTTTCCTTGAGAAGTACTTCATAACTGTTAGAACGCTGTTGTTAGATCCTCCTGACTCAGGGTTCTCCAGGCTGAGCAAGCCCAGGTCCTGCAGCTTCTGTTTGTAGAGCAGCTGCATCAGGCTCTGACTGTCTTGTTGGCTCTCTGCTGATTTTGCTGCAGTTTTGTCCCTTTCTTGTATGGATATTCCAAAACTGGATGCAGTGTTCTAGTCAGTCGTAGGCTTAAAGAGTGATTACATGAGGAATGAGGAACTAAAGTTCCTGTTTTTTATGTGCCGTGGATGTTAACAAAAAGTTGTGGGGAATTGAGTTACAAGCAGCCCAGTGGATTTAACTGTGTCTTCCTGTCATGGGCTGTTTCTCTGATTTGTTATTTTCTTCCATTTTTTGTAGGAGACCCGAGTTCATGGGCTTGTTATCCCTGTGGGATATGGTGCGATTGGTGAACATGTTTATTGTGTTCAGATTCCTGCGGATTATTCCTAATATGAAGGTGTTTGTTTATCCCTCCACACTTCTGATTTCTTTGTTAATCAAATAAATTTTGTTAAAGCCTTTCAGAGTAACATATAGATTGCAATTCTCTTGCACCCGAGTGGGATCATAATTCTTATCTAACTGTCCAGACTATTGCACAGCACCTCACAAACTCTCTCTTTAGCTGGTTTTCTCTGTTGTGGTGGCAGGGAAGTTCTGTTAATGTCATTGCAATTGATGCTGATAGTCTAAAGTGGGCACATGCAACACCACTTTCACAACTTGTGTAGTGTTTCAGTCTTAATTAGATGAATGGATGTGATATCCTTGAAGAACTCTTTACTCAGGAGATGATAAACTTGCTTTCAATAGATACTGCCAGATGTTTTGGTCATGCAAAGGGTTATCTGGCCTGAATCCCTCTTTACTTTCCCAAGATAGCTATTTCCACCAGAATACCTGTATTTGAACCTGAAATTACTTTGAATTGTTTGATTGTTTGTTATAATCCTGCATTTAGACTTGCTTGAAAGCTAAGATCAAATTCATGTTGAGTGCAGAACTTGTATCTTAGTTCAATAAGCCATAAATATCTATCTAATATAATTGAAGGTCATAATGTCAGTGGAAAGTGTAAAGTAGAAATGGTGTGAACCAAGTATGAGGCAGCCTCTCTGGAGCTATGGGGCACTTGTGATTTTTATCCTGTTCTAGCCCTACTCAGCATACAGTCCTTGTGAGTCACAGTGCCTCTGTATATTTAAAACTTATCATCATGTCCGTGCATGAAAAGGATTACAGCACTGATGTTTCGTGTGAAGTACCTCATGGAATTATCACTGTGTAAAAGATGACCCGAATTTAGATATAGCTGACGTTCCTGATTGGTCTTTCTTTGTCCTTTTGGCAACAATAATTTGATAGGAATTAGAAGTGTGATGAGTGAAAAGCATATAAAATTCTGCTTTGTTTCAGTTCATGGCTTTGGTTGTTACTACATTGCTGGACCTGGTGAAAAACTTGAGAGCCTTTGCAGGAATCCTTGTTGTAAGTCATGATGCACGACTCTAATTTCCTTTCTTACAGTTAACAGTTTGATAAGGGTATGTCTTCAACAAAGTGAACCAGATTCTTCGAATGACAATCACCATTAATACTAACACTTCATTTTAATTGGCCAGTTCTTCCCCAGGGTATATCTTGCAAAACTGCCACAAGCTGTGGTTTCGTTATAGGCTGCACACAGTGATAGTGCTTCCTTTATCAATTTCCTTTAGAAGTGTCTTTAGAAGATTATTTAAAATTTCCTCAGAGAGCTTGCCTCAGGCCGGATACTCTAGTTTCAGATAAAAATTCATCTGATGCTAAAAGTAGTCTAGTTTTCCTTACCCTGCCTTGCTTATGTTAAAGTAAATAGAAAAACAGCTTTAAAATTGTTTTTAGTTGAGAAGGTCTTGAGATGGCGTGCTCAGACACAATTTGTACAAGCCTCTGCTGTTCTGTTTTAGGTGTGTCTCTGTAGAGCACACACTCTGTAAATATGTGATTGAAGAATGGATCACAGTGCATGATGTCCATTACATAAATCCTGTGTTTCCTAACTCTTCAGTTTCTGGCTTTGTGACAATGTCATCCTGGTACTGCAAATGAGAGCCTGGTGGCTTTTTTGTGGGGTTTCTTTTGTGTTTTTTTAGGATACCTTAATTTGAGATATGGTTAGAGACCAAGGATTTGCTGTGGATTAGGTATTTTCTAAAAGGTTGTTTTGGTCCGTACTCTTAGCACTCAATTTACCCAGAATGTCTGTTTTTGTGATTACTGATCTCTGTTTCTGTCTGTAGAGGAGGGGCCTTAAGTTGCAGTCTGGAAAGGTTTATGTTGCAATTTGAAATAAAGACACTGGTTTGGGCAAAGATAACTCGATAACAACTTTGTTGTGCTGCACAAGTCACACTTGCCACTGGGCACTATTCTTGAAACTGAGAAATCCCTTGGGAGTGCATGGATTAGGAAGTTAGCCTTTGCAGGTGGAAGTACAGCTTATGAGCCTAAATGCCTATTTGGCAAGATGATAGGAACAGCTTTAGTATAATGAAAAGCTTTTTGTTGTTCAGTTTGGTATTGTGTAATGAATGACCTGCCTGAAAGGTGACAGCAGTTTTGCCAGCTCTGGTTAAGTACATACACCAGGCTAAAGGAGCAGAGCCTGCTTGTCACCACTGTCAGAGGGTGATGTGATGGGGTAGGTGGGAGAGGCAGGGGACGTTGCTGCTGGATCTAACAGAGCCCTGCGAGAGAGCAGTTACGGCGTGAGCTGTTTTGTGCCTTACACTAGGGACCCCAGAGGGGTGTTGCTACTGGCACAGCTGCACCAGGGCTGTAGCATTCTGCTGGAAACTCTTCATTCCTGCAAGGCACAGCTGAGATGGCAGGAGCCTGTAGTATTAAGCTTGAATTTATTTGTAAAAATTGTATGTTAGTCTTTCAATGTGGTGTCTTTACCCATATATGTTAGATGTAATGCTCATGAAGTGATTTAAGTGTCTGCTGCTGATTGTCCTTGGTCTCAGGAGTGTGAATACTAGTTTTGCACCAACTGTGAGGCAAGTCTGTCACGGTGTTTGCTGCTTCCAATAATTTAATTTGCTTTTACTTGAGGTTACATGGAAGCTGTCCCTGAACTTCCATCATAGTGAAGTCTGACTCCATTATCAGCTGATGTGTATCATCTTTCCTAATGCTATCCTGAAACATGTGCTGATAAAGTAATGTAAGGGATTAATACATGCACTGCCTAAGCAATTAGCTAGATATTTCTTTTTCAAACAAAAAAATTAACTTTATTATTGCCAAGCCAGCTACCCCATCTTCTGGCAGGCTGTGGAACATCAGCTTCAACTTCCTCCAGTGGTATTCAAAGTGCTGTCGTTCATAGGTCAAAGCAGTTTCTCTCCTACTCCTCCCAGACTTCCACCTTGGGTCTGTTTTGTAGCAAAATACAGAAACATAACTAATGACATTTTCGTTTGAAGACTTGGCTTGTTTCAAGGTGTCCTAAGACAAATGTCTCTTTAGTCAGAGAGGTGGAAGTGTAGATTATTTCTAGAATGATATTTTTAGCACAAAAATTGCAGAATCACCTAGGCAAAGACTGTGAAAGATATCCTTTTAAAAAGAGGTTTGCATTTCTAACAAATAAGAGACAGAAGTTCTAAAATCCTTTTTTGTTATTGAAACCTTTATTTTTAGACTAACATAACATTTTTAAAGAAGATGCCGATGTAACATAAAATACTGACATAGTTTTGTCCTTCAGTTAAGTTTAGAAGATGCTTATTTTCATTGAATGTAGCAGAAAGCTCCTTAGGTATTTAGATTTTTCCTTGTAAATGCAGGGACTGCTTTTTTGTTTTTGTTTGTCAGTATTCTGCAGTGATAATAGTGAAATATCAGCATTGAGACAGAGAAAAATAAAACAGATTATAAAATAAAATAATTTGATATATTTTAACTGGAAGTTAATAGAATATTCAAAAGTAAGAGCAAACACTTGAGTAATGCAGACACTGAGAAGTATTTTCGCTTTAATAGCTTCAGGCATTGTTTTGACCAAGTTCCTCTGACTCTGGCACTAATGTGTGTTAATTGCCTTGTTTTCTTATTTAGTGACAGAAATACTTGCTTGTTTATCAACATTAATGCTTGTTTGTGTATCTTCCAGGTGGTTTTCTATGCATTTGCAATAACTGGCATCATGCTATTTAAAGGTGCTGTTGTTCCTCCAGGAAATGCCAGGTAACATTCTAAACATCATTACTGATCTGTTTTTGAAAAGCATCTGCAACTCATTACCTCAGAGTTGTTTGTGGTTATTTGGCATCCTGTTGCTGCCCTCTTATTTGTGGAGTCACCCTTCTTTTAATGTTAAATCACATGGACATTTTTCCTTCTGATTTGTCTTGCTGTATTGAAATAGCAGAAATACTTATCTGTAAGTTGAGATTTTACTTTGTTGTGGGTTAAATAACTTTTTAACCATTTACTTTGTTTTCTGCCCATAAGAGATACTTAACTTTCTATGAGGCACTCAGACTCTTGTTTTTAATGTCTAGAGTGTTAAGAGCTAGGCTCATATCAGCTGTAATTCTCTTCTAGTGCTGTCAATGCTACGTATGATAATGAAACTCTGCAGTGTGGGACCTATGAACAGCTGGAATATTGGCCGAACAACTTTGATGACTTTGCTGTGAGTCTGATCATTGATGGAATCTGTCTTTCTTTCCTTCTCTGCTTGTCTCTTTCCCTCATTTTCTGAGGCTTAAGTGTGTGATACAGCCACTCAATTCCTGTTCAACTCCTGTTATTTAGGCAGCAGTCGTGACCCTCTGGGATGTGATGGTGGTAAATAACTGGCAAGTCTTTTTGGAAGCGTTTTCAAGATATTCAAGTCCGTAAGTAGCAGAAATAATACTGAAAAAATCCTTTATTAATCTAGTTTATAAGGTAATTGAATAGGGATTATATGTTTAGCACAGCATCTACCATCTGCCAAGAGGGGTACCACTTGCTTTTCTTTTGGGTCGATTCAGGTATATTGGAAATAAACCTAGTACTTCATGGATGTTCTTTAACTTGTGTAACTTTATGGCTGGTCTGGATGCCATGAAATCTGTGGTCACATTTTGAAGGGATTGGAAACTGGCTTGGTAATCATCTTGTTCCAAAAAGAGTGAATTACTTAAGTGGATTATAAACAGTCTCGCAACGTGTATACCATGGGTGGCTCTTGCTGTAAAGGTAGTTTCACATAAGTTAAATGTTAATGAATTACTTTAATTAATTTTGGGCTGCTTCTGCATTTTCTCTGTGTGTGAACAAGTTTTTGTGGACTTAAAACCTTGGACATGCCTTTCATTTGTATTTAATTACTTTATGGGAATGTTTGAGTGAACTGGATAGCCTCTGGGTTGAGCTGTTCCAGTGATTCTTGGCTGGTTAACCCAGCATGTAGTTAAGTTGTGGAATGCTCTTCCGCAGGCTGTTGTGTGTGATAAAAGTTTAAAATGGTCTGGTGAAGACTGGACAAGTCATGAAAGAGAAATCCTTTGGGATCTGCAATGAGTGGAAGCTACCTCTAGCTCAAGAAATCTCTGAACTGCACATGGTTAGAGATTGGGAGAGCACTTAGAGGGTGGCATCGTAGGTATTTTGCCATGTGCTTGCACTATTTCCTGTGCTTCCATTTTTGATCACTCTTGGAGAGGATACTAGCTTAGATGGATCTCTTGCTGTGATCCAGCACAACTTCTGCAAGGCTGCTTTTCTGTCCCTTCAGAGTTCAATTAGGTTTGTTAACTGGGGGGGAGCACGTCTGGTGAACTTAATGAAAGACTAAAACGTTTTACTTTTAATATTTTGTTCCAGACCTCCTTTTATATTAAGAAAGTACTATTATTATATTATTATATTTCAAGGAAAAATGTGACTCTCTTTGGTCGCTTTTAGGCTGAGATTATTTACTGCCTATTTTACTTATGGTCTGTTAATCTGATCTGCAGGTGGGCAAAGATCTATTTCGTAGCCTGGTGGTTGATCTCCTCTGTCATTTGGGTTAATCTCTTTGTAGCCTTACTTCTAGAGGTAAGGAAGTGTGTTTGGTAGGTATTAGATCCTGAAGGCAGGTTCTAATTTGTGTGGGAAATGCAAAGAACCAAGACAACCATTTGGGAAAAGTATGTTGGTTTTGTGCTTAATGTTTCTCCTTGCCTCCCTTCCCCTGAGGTGTCAAGGAGTCATTAGCTTTTTCCTAGACAATTGTGTATTTTGTAAATATATGTTGTAAATTTCCTAGGTAGTTGTATATTGTATTTGCAGCTTTGTCACAAATCTGGTTGCCTTCTGTTGGATGAGTACATTTGTCATTATAACTCATTCTCTATAAGGATGGAAAATATTCTAAGTATTATAAAACTGCGTATCTCTTGTACATTAGCATTTAACTTCAGCATTAGTTTTTCACACTGCAGGCTTTTTGCATTTTGATTTGTCAGCAAATGTAATGGGCTCTTTAAATTTACACATTTTTATTTTATTTGGATATTTTGTGTTTCTTCCAACTCAAATTTGATTTACTGCCCTTAGTTCTGGACTAGAAGAGTGGTACTGATTACTTAGTTTGAAGAGATCATCCTCTAGATTTTTTTAAAGAAGGTGTGGAAATGCAGGTACCTAAGCAATGTCACAAAGAGCATGTAGTTCTGCTGTTTTCTCATGTTTGCTTTCTCTGCAAATCCAAATACCATATGAATTGTTGATGGTGAAGGGAACATTAATCACAGCCACCTACTGCATGCTAATCATTGTAGATTTCCCTTACAAGTAATGAGGAAACTGAGTACCTGTAGAGGGCACTTCACTCCATCTCAAAACCTATGAAAACTTCTTGTGGAGTGGCTTTTTTATTGACTGCATTGACAACTAAAATTTACTACTTCAGGCAGAATGGTGAACTTGTAGACACAAATTTAGGTATGAGCCTCATGCTGAGCCTCAGTCTTGCCCGTGAGTGTTTCAGAAAAGACTTTCTGTTCTAGCTGGAGGGTAATCCTATGAAGTCTTCTGCCTGTTTACATCTGCAGAGCTGTGGCCAAAGTGTATTGTAAGAGCCAAGAAGTAGCATTCCGTAGTGGGAGAGAATATCACTATTTTTCTCCCCCTTTTTTGCCTAAACTTTTAGTCTACTGCCTAGGTATTAATTTCTCAGAGTAATTCAGAATGGGAAAGGGAACATGACAACACCAGAAGCTGAGTTTAAACGGTGATGCCTGGACTAAAAGAGTGTGTTTATATCTTGTTGAGTTTTTAAAGGGGAAAAAATCCAAAGCAGATAAACTCTTGGGTAGCTCACACAATTATCTTGAGGGGACAGTCCTTGCTAGGAGTAAAAGGCAGCAGGGTTGTCACCTGCTCTACTGTTATTTCACTGCGTGATGAGAAACTTATTTCATTCCTGAGCAACAGGCTTGAATAAAGTACTGACCTGCAGCCAATAAATATGCTGATGCCTAAATAAATCACTGCTCTGCCACTCTGTGTTCAAAACAAACCTACACCCTTCCCAAACCTTAACCCCAAACATATTGATCTGATATGACCTTTGTTCTGATGTCACCAGAAGTAGCCTTTAATTCTTTCTCCTGTTCTTTTACGTTCCAGAACTTTATTCACAAGTGGGACCGTCGCTGTCATCGGGAGCCAGTTTTGGATAT
The DNA here is from genome assembly GCA_033558185.1 of Dromococcyx pavoninus. Taxonomy (NCBI): domain Eukaryota; kingdom Metazoa; phylum Chordata; class Aves; order Cuculiformes; family Neomorphidae; genus Dromococcyx; species Dromococcyx pavoninus. The sequence goes on along the minus strand of JAUMJL010000092.1, from coordinate 737,981 downwards.
TGAATACCAGAGGACAGTTGAACTAATGTTCAGGTGAGTTGAACTGGGCTTGGTAATCGATCTACTTTATGTTCCTCTGTTTGAAAGAAAGTGTTTCTCTGTTTTAAAAAAATTGGCTGCAAGAGGGTACGAGGCTTGTCTTCTATTTCCTCCCTCTGAAGCAATCTGTTAGTTTGAAGAAGTTCAGGAAGTGCTTTAGTTAGGCCTGCTTTAAGCTGACTTGGTAGCCTAAATTTTATATGCTTCCTGCCCACAGCGTGATGTGAGAAGGTGGGGGTGGGAGGACTGCTGAGAGGGAGAAGAAAAGGGAAGATGAAGGAAGTGATGCACGTTCTTGGCTTATTATGAAGTTGTGGGTGGTGAGTTGATACTTGATCATCACACACAAGTGGAACTTCTGGTGCACATTGGATATTCAATAGTAGCATTGGGAACGTGTTCTCATTTGGGAGTTCTTTCAGGAAAACAAATCAACTGACCTTCAGTTGTATTGAACAATGTGCAGGAAATTGCTTCCCTGCTTCTTGTGGGAAAACAGCTGCTGGTTTCCATGACACATCTGTAAAGGATGGATCACTTGCAAGTAGATGCATCTTTAGGGAGCATCAACTTATTGTAACTTTAATTCCTCGTTTCATTCTTGAAACAAGGACACGTTACATCTTATGTGCATTGTGAAAACAAATGCTGGGAAGTTCCTGTTGCTGCCCCTAACAACTCTTGCTTTCTCTTTGTAGAGATGTTTTGGAAGAACCTACAGAGGAAGAATTGGTGGAAAAACTGCTCCAGCACCCACACCTGCAGTTGTGTAGGTGACTGGTGGGAAGGACTGATTTATTTAGACCTCTATTTTCTTGAGGTTGTCAGCTGCAAGAAACTGACTGGATTTTCTGAGGTGCTGTTAGGAGGGAGGCTCGTAGGACAGGATATGAGCTTTTGCTTGCAATTCTCTGCAGAAGGAGGGTTTTTATTTTTGGTTCATGTCTTTTTTTTGGAAAAGATTTGAATCTTGCTAATTTGACTTGATTTTAAGTTGCAATTTTAGAGGAGTATTGCAGCTGTTATTTTTATGAACTGTTGCTATCAGAATGTTTTATTTTCTTTTTTTAAGAAGGGAAAGTGTGTTTAAAATGACAGTGCACTTTAAAACATGAACTTTGTAACCACTAAGCCTGCTACTTTTCTTCAACACAGAAAACCCCTGGAACTGCCTTTTCTAGTAGGTGAGTTTGGCAAAGGCTGTTCCCTGCAATTCTGAATGGATTAGGCAGGACCAAAACCAAATCCTCAATCTTTTTGTAGTCAGAGTTGAAACACTGTTTTTATTGCAATGTGACACCAGCATATTTTACCAAATTTTCAGGAGTTAATCACTTCAGAACACAATCAATTTCAACTCAGTAACAGGGAGTGCCTGCTTCACGCATCCTCTCTTTTTCTTTATTTTGGCCTAGAGTTCACGCTGGTTGCATCATTCTGGTAACTTTGAGAGCAGTTATAACTTTGAATGGAGCAACTGCACTCATGGTTTTCTGTGTGGTAAAACTCTCCTTTAGAGTAAATATTCTCATGTTGCTTTTTATCAAACCTCTTCTTGCTTCCAAATCCTGTTCTACACTGCATCGCATTCCATGAAAAAGCTGAGGGGAATGAACTTTGGCCAAAATGTAGCACTGTAATCACTGTGAGTCTCCCACTTCAAGGGAGGAGAGGAAAAAATGGGATAATCAAAATGCTTAACAGTTCAAATTTTCAGTTGAGTCTGTGAGACTTAAAAGTGCTCAACCAGTATTGCAAGATCACATTCTTTTATGGCTTAATAACCACACGTTCCATACCACTAACTTTCACCTGGGCAGTGTTTTTTTGGATAAATAACTTTGTCAACAAATCTAAAGTGGAGAATTAACAGTAAGCCATGTCCATGTGTGTTGTTATTCCTTAGTATTCCTCTAAAAAACCATTTTTTCTATCTGAAACTTGGTCACATAATTAGTAAATCACTGTGAAGAACAGAATCAATCCCAAAATTGAAATTGAAACTGGCCTTTGGAGTTCCACCTTGTCATTGCAAAATGTGATCATATCTGCATTGACAAGTGCGTGGGAAGGTAATTGGCCATAAAACACTGCTACTACTTATAAGATAGTTTTTCCTTTTTTTTAGATAACAAAGCATTTTTGAAAAATGCCAAGCAGTCATCCTGCATGCTTTTCCTCCTCTTTTTTTTTAACCATTCATCTTTTTTCTTTCTTTCCTGCATAAGGGAGAGGAAAGCATCTGGGATGATGATGCATTTCAGCTCAAAATCATATTTCTGCATTGTTGTCTCACTGCTTAGAAGTTGCATAGTGATTCTTGACTATTTGCCTTCTGCTTGTATTTCTCTTGTGCTGGGGAACAAAATATGTGTTGTAGCTTGCATATGTGTAGAACAAATCTGACTGAGCTCTGAATCACTCCAGCAATCTTTCTTTACCTTTTTAATCTTGCCTCTTAAGCCTTTCTCCTGTCTGTGTTCAGTCTCTTGTCTCTGTTCCAGAATAATCCAACCAGTAATTCAGCTGCACTGGTTCCAGTGGCATTACCATGCCTATGTTCAGTCATGCACTTAGAACACACATCGTGGCAAGTAGATAAGAGGCATCAGCACACAGCTTTTCTAGGTTTGGGTTTGTTTTTTCATTATGGATTTACATCAGGGTGGTTTCTGCTCCTTGTGGCATGATGTAATCACTGATACCAATTTGTTGGCACTTATTAACAGAGGTTAAATACTCTATTTTACCTTTTTACTGTTTTTTTTTAATTGTTTTCCACTTTTCTGAATACTCAAAGAATTAGCTTTGCTTTGCCATAAAGGAAGTGGCCAGTTTTTATCTGCCTCCCAAGTTTATTTTTTTTGTCTCTTAAGGTTGTTAGAGTGGGGTTTTTTTGCTGTTGCATTCCACTACAATCTACCAAAGCAATACAAATCGGTGTGGGGTTATCATAAACATCACAAATGTCTTCATTATGCACTCTTTGCATCTGGATGAATGTGAAGAAGGCTTTCTGAAGGGAATAGTCTTAATTTTGTTCCTGTTTCACACTTATGTAACTGATGGAAAGTGTAATTGGAATTTAATACAAGATTGTGGTACCTAATGTCACTTGTACTGGAAGGTGTAAATGATCACAAGTCTTATGCAATATTGTGTCAGTCATGAAAATGAATGTATGTAAGTGGGCAAGACTTGAGGTTTGCATTATTAAAAAAAAATTACTTCTCCTTCTTAAAATATGAAAATAATTCAGGTGTTGAAATGATTCTTGTGGTTTATTTTCCCCTTTCCCCTGCTACTGATTTCTGTTGTGCTCACCCTCTATGCTTCCATTATATTTACTAGTTGAAGGCTGGGCCCATGGAAGAGGTTACATGCAGGTGGGACACAGCTGCCTGGTTTTGAAATGCAGGACCTAAAGTATGTTGCTCTGTTATTCTCTAGTTCTAGAGATGCATAACATCCTGTGTAATTGGTATACTTAGTTTTTAAGATGAAATATTATTGGAATTGAGCACTGAGGGTGTTGAGCAGCTTGATTTCCACTTGCATTTCAGCCTTTTGTGTCTGCAAATTAAGTATTCCTTCACCTCTTTTTCCTGAAAAGATCAGTGCAATAAGCAATGTCACAGGATTTTGACTGGGACAGATTTTGCATGTAATGTAGCAGAGTCCATGGCATTCTTTTGAAACAGGTTCTGGTTTAGAATAATTTTTTTGTAAGAACAGAATCAATTTTGGGTCAAGCTAAAGGCTGAAGTTTTCTGGTGCCTCTGATGCTGGCTGTTGCAAATGCTTATGTATAGTATGTGAAAGCCAAAGCATATACGAGGTCACCTTGCATTGTTAAATCAGGCTTGGATATTTCTAGTTTCTGAAGGAGAGCTTTAATCACCAGATTTTTGGCTAATTTGAAGTTCCTCAGATTTGTTTTTCCTTCCTAATTTGCCATGAATTCTTTTTACTTAGGGGTTTAGGAGTAGAGGGAGAAGATGGAGACAACTGGAGCGTTCTTAATTCTTTCAGCAGAAATACAGTGATAAACCTCACAAGGACACTTTATGATGGAGCTTAAAAAGCCTGTATTGGTCAGAGCTGCAAACAGGGAAGCCAGAATAACCTAATAATTGTGTAGAAATTACAGACAAAGAAGTGCTCTTGGATGTCAAGGGTTTATGTGAATAAAGTGCTTGAGGCATGCTTTCCTGGCCCCTTTTGTTCTGGTGATATTTTATAAATCTTCACAAACTTTAAGGAACGTTGCTTTTTCATCCCTCCCACGCTTTTTAATGTGCACAAAAATATAGCTGTAAGAAAAAATGGAGCCTATAGAAAAGCCATGCAGAGTGTAGATCAGTTATCTCTCAAATGTGAGGCAAAGTATTTCTTAGGTGGTTTATCTTTTCACCTACCAGTACATCTCAAGCAGTACATAGCGTTACCATGGCTTCCGCTGTCATTTAACATCGCTTTAGTTAGCTGAAGTCATTTAAGTATTAAATCTGTCTTGAAAACAATATAAAATAGGTGTCTGGCTGCTTTTTTATGTAGGTGTTGAGGATTTTTCTTTTTCTAGAATTTTTTTCAAATTAAAAATCCATTCAGCTGATGGGAGATTTCCACAAATCAAATGGTTTTGACTTAATCTGCAGTCTTTAACAAACAGCTGTGAATATTTCGGTGTGAACATTGGGCAGAAACAATTCAGAAGAAGGGAAGGGACAAGACTTGGTTTCTGATCCACCCTAAGCACTTCACTATATAGGATGTGGTTTCAAAATCACCTTGATAAACTAGAGGGAGTCGCCCAAATTATCAAAGTAAAATCTAGAAGATGAATATGGGCTGTTACAGTTTAGAAGCATAAATTATGTAAGTACACAGTAGAGTAAGTGGTATTAGAAGACACATCCTTCAGGGCTTGTAGTATACTATAAATTGAATGACCTAACAGCATCTGAAAGAGATCAAAAGAAAATTGCTTTGTATAATTTGTAATAGTACTTCCCAACAGACTCCACTGTTCCCATCTTCGGCCTTGCATTTTAAAATAGGTAGGGGAAGGAATTTGTTATAGGACAGCAACAGAGGTCTTAAGAAATTTGGGAAGTGTGAGTTGGGAAGAACTTTGAAGGAAATAATTTGTTGAGGCAAATAGTTTCTTAAATAAAATTCAAGTACGCAAATGGTTGAGAGGAGAGAACTGTTTATGTTGTGTAATCTCTGTGTGTTTCTTATAAAGCAAGTTGTAGTCTGGATTTCAGCAAGAAGAGTTGCTAGATATGAGGGATGCTTCCTAACTCTGAGGAGGTCACAAACTCCACTTAAGTGTCCTTTTAGGAATGATTTGAGAGTCACCTGCTACAGCTGTGTCTGGATGTTTGTGAACCTGCCCCTGCTTGGTGATGCCTCAGCTGTTCCCCGAGATCCTGTCCCGCCTACCTCTTTGTGGTTTCACTAGAAAGAATTCCCATGGTTGTAACAAACCTTGCTTTTGTTGTTACAGGATGTGCTGTTGGTTCTAGCTAATGGCTTACAAATGTTTACAGCATGCAAGTATTTTACAAGTAGGGACAGCAATAAAAATATGCTCCTTTAGCTTCCCATTGTAAACAGGAAGATGAGATTTATTTGGAAGTGCTCTGTTGCTGATACTTCACCAGCATCCCCTGGTCCTTGCACTCTCCCTATAGTTCTCCTTGCTGGGTACCCTTTAATGTCAGTTCTGCATCCCTTGCCTTTTTGGGCAGGAGGAGGAGTGTGCTGCCCCTCTTCTGGTCTGTCTTTGCTCACTAACAAGCTGAGTGGAGCAGATAACCTCATCTTTCCCTTGGTAAGAACTTAGTTTGGACATCTGCTCTACTTTCTACGTGTTGTCACAAACTGTGTGACATTTATACCTTTGGCAATTTAGCTCTTCTGTAAAACTTGGTTTGGTGAGTGAATTAAAAAGTTATTGCTGGGGAGCTAATGCTGTGTAATTCCTTGAAGGAGCTAGAGCATCTTATAGAAGGTAATGCTGTATTGTTGGGAATCTTGTTGGAAATTAATTGAAGTTGATCTGCTGTTTCACTGGAACCAAGGCAATTTGGGATCTGGAGCCTTTCAGTGAGAACTGAGCACTTAAATTCTGATGGGAAGACAAGGAGACAGTCCAGAAACAGAAAAGTATGCTCAGCATTATTAGTTTATAGAAGTGTGGGCTAATGTGTTTCTGAACTGTGAACTGAGCTTTCCTGCATCCTCCAGGGATACCATCACTTTTTTTAAACAAAAAATAGATCACGGAGTATCTAAATGAAGACATTAAAGTCATGGGAAATAAGTTGCTAATTCAGGAATAAACTCCAGATCCTCAGGCTTCCTTAATCATAAATTTCATATTTCATTCTCTACTTAAATATTTTTCTGTGTATGTAGAAATAATGTTTTCCCAGCATAAAGCAAGATAACTTTGTTCAGGAAAAATCCTCCAGGCTGGGATGGCATTCTCCTAATACAAAGTACGTAGTGATGTGTACAGCAAACTACAGGAGGAGCCACCTATCATTATCTGCCATAAAGAATATTGGAAGAGGTTTAAAACTGTGTATAAAATGGAGTGACAAGACATGTAAGTGTGTGTGGTTTTTAAAAGCCTTAGTTAAGTACAGTTCTAGAGGAAATCTGTGCTATATTGTTACCTCTGTCATATGTGCACTTGTTTGTCAAAGGTAGCAAAATGATGTTTTTAAACTCAGGGAAAACCTGAGTTCTTTAACTTAGTTTCTGCCGTATTTGTTGTTTATTGTTTTTCTTATCTAGTCCCATAATTAGATTTTTTTCCACAGTATTTATCTAAAAAATTGTTTACTGATGCTGATTTTTTTCTTTTCAACTTTGAATTATCAGCTGAAGACAATTGCAGCTTATCCTTTTTTTTCATGCTGGAGATTTCTTTATAACAATCTCAGTCATCTTTTTTCCATTAAGCTAGTCGAGCAGGTGGTGTCTTTGTTCTGTACAGATACTTTCATGGCCCCCATCATTGCATTATTTGAGTGCCTCCCAAGTACTTTCCTAAAAACATCCTGTTGGAATGGGAAAATATTACTATCCTTATTTTGTAGATGATCAGCTGAGATATTTGGTGATCTGCCCACAGCTGAGTTTGAAATCCGTGGGAGAGTTAAGAATAAAACCTGCTGTCCCTGCTCGCTTTGCGAACAGCAGTACTGCTTTTTTTTTGCAACAGCTGTGAACTTCAATGTTATGTTTATAAGATGATGTTGACATTTCCACATCAATTGGTTTGTAATTTTGCTACTGCCTATTCTTGTATGTAGCTTTTTTTGTTTACTTTCATTTAAAATTGCAGAAAAAATCCTGGAACCTCTTAATTACCAACTCTGCTTATTTCCCACCTTATCAAAAGAGGAGGGAGAACTATTACTGATTTGCCATCTGACTCTCAACTATTTTTTTAGGGATGATCTGAGGCTGACACATGTGCTAGAAGTTTATTAAATGTAAGTAGAGTGCTATAATCCAGAAATTAAGGTACAACTGTACCTTATACTGTATAACTGAATATAACTGTACAAAAATACAGGACAAATGACCATCTTAAACAGCAGTTATTTGACAGCTCCAATTTTATTTCTGTCAGACCTGAAACTCTCTTCAAGAATGCTTGAGAATTTCTTTAGCCTCATCTTCCTTTGGACTGCTTGTATTTTGTTCTTTGAGTTGAGTTAACGGTCTGACTTTTCAGAGCTGGTGAGTGCTTGCAGCATCATATTGGATTTGGAGAACTGTCCAAGAGGCCAATTGCCCTGCATGCTCTTGTTGGCAGAGGATCATCAGCATTTGAGAGAATGGAAATTCATGTCAAAATAGAAAATGGAATGTTTTTAAGACCTAGATCTATTGTATAGCAGGTGTGTGTCTGTGTAATGTGAACACAGCTAGAAGGTGCTGCGCTCGATGCAGAAATTACTGAGTCAAATTGTAAGGATTATGTTACACAGCCTGCCACATCAGGTAAGTATAAAATCCCTTCTGGCCTTAAAGTTAGGGTTATTATGTAGGATTCTGGCTGAAATCAGACTGGGTTCCTTTAGCTTCCAGAAAAGAATCACCATTTTGTGTGCAATACAGAACTTTATAGCCTTGAACTGGATAGGGGTGGTATAACAATGACCTTGTACAGCCAGAATTCTACTGAGGTGAGCTGGAAAGCTAGTCTGGCTGTATTATTTTATTAGGTTAGCTCTCCTTCTTGAGTTTAGGAATGAATCGGCTCCACACACATTGTTCTTAGTCATTGCCAGTGCTCTTTTTCATTAACGACCTTAAAAAGTCAAGCTCAGTCTTTAATGGGTCTACCCTTACCCATTTAATAGCAGTGAGAATAATCTTGTGTTTCACCAAAACTGCAAGTGCTTAGTTTCCAGCATCCTGGGTGATTGGTGGTTTCTCTGAAAAGACTTGAACAATTACTTGTATAGAAAAACAGCTTTAAAGAACTTCCCTGTAAAACCAAAGGTGAAGGTGTTAAACCCAGACAATGAAACTTAGATCAAAGTAGCCAGCAGACAGGGCCATAAGAGGAGCAGGTTGTCTTTTAAGCTGCACCATGTTGTGTAAGGTGTTACCTTGCTCTTTCTCTAATCAGATTTCATGAAGAAGGCAGAGCTATTCTTGCCTGATGTAATTCAATCAGAGCCCTCAGCTACATCAGCAGGAAAAGCACCTGCCTTTCTTGCTTTAGGTTTGGTTTATAGACCCCAGTTTTTGATAGTAGTTGGTTAATCCATAACCTAAGTGTATGGCCAAAGCAACACCTGCCATGCAGGTGAGCTTTTAGTCTTGGTGCTATACAAATATAGTATAGATTTTTGTATTATCCTTGCACACATCCACACCTAATAGTGATCGTCATAAGTAGGAGAATTTAATAAAATGAGATCATAAATGTCTAATGTACTTTTTGTTGGGCAGTAAAATTTCCCACATGTTGTAACTGAGGTCTGAAGTGAACTTGTTCGCTGGGGCCTCTCTAGGGTAGACTAACAGAGCATGTGAAAAAATATTTCTTCATGCTCTACTTTACCTCCTGTTTTCTCCACTGGCCTTTGCTCTTTAACTCTGTCTTGGGATGGTGCCCACTGTAATATCTACTGCCATCAAACTCAGCACTTGAAAATTAGGCACACGTTTGAAACACCTGCTTGATTGAGACCCTCCGCAGTGACTAATAAACGTTTGCCTCTGATATTTTCCAAAGTCCTTAGTTCTCTTCTAGTCTCTGGAGTCACCCTGATATAGTCCTCTGGGGATCTATAAAGCAGGCTCCTGTACTTCCTAAATGTGCAGGTATTGGAAAGCAAAGTGTGGGCTGAAGGTCCGGATTCAAGGCTTAACATTTCTAAAACTCACTCATATTGTATAGGTGGCCACTGTGAAATTTAGTTCTGGAGCACCTTAGGTTCAGCTCTGCCCCAAAGTTTCATTTATGTGATTTCTGATTTGCATGGAGAGGTGTTGCCTGGGTTTTCACCACACACTCATGAACAGATGTTTGGGGAGGACCACATCGAGTTTACTAAATGAGGAAGGGTTGAATTAAAGGCCAGATAGATACGATGATGGTTCAGATAAAAAGGGTTGTGACCCATCAGTATATGTAAGAATCTGACTGGGAGGAAGGGAATTGAATTGTTTAAGAAGGAATTCTGTGAGATTTCTGCCAACTGTGTAACATTATGGCTTTTTTTTTGTCTGTGGCCACCAGTGTGTTGGTGTGCTGACAGCAGAAAACAGAACTGATGTTTTATGGAACACTGTACTGTATCATTTTACAGCACAAACTCTTGACACAATGTTTGCAGGGATCTTGCTCTGTTCTGATGCCCCATGGCCTTCCTTGACACTGCTTTTCCATGGCCTTTGGTGATGGCTCTGCTTTTACACGATACGATTGAAGTAAATACCTTCCCATAGTAAGGATGCTTTGACTGATGTGTCATTGGATCTGATTGTCTGTCTTGTGCAGTGTGGTGGTGATTAAGATATGAGTAAACCACTGCAACTTGAATTTGGCAGTACCTTACTGCAGAGGTGGGCTTGCCAGTGGGCTTAATGGTTTGAAGTGCTCTGACAAGTGCAGTGTGCATTGCCATATGTGCTTCAAGTCACCCTGCAGGGTTATGGTCACAGCACTGCAGACTTCCTGTCTCTACTGTATCATCTTAGCTGGTTAATTGTGACTTAGAAATTAATACTCATGGTGGGTCAGACACAATGCTCTAAAAATACTTTTGGAATAAGTTTTAAAAAGCCCAGTTACAGACCTATCACGAGAGGCACTGGAGGACTCCCAGTGTGCTCTGTAAGCTTCTTGTGGCAGCAATCTTATCTCTTGCAGTGAAAATAGTTGAAGGGAAAGAAGACAAGAAAAATATGCTTTTCAGAGAAGAAACTGAGACAAAATGTCTTTGGGTGCATGACTTTCTCCTGGAAGTGGGATCTGAACCCAGATCCTACATTTGTCACTTTGCACCTCTAGTAGGCTGTTCTCCTCAGTAAGTTTGACCCAAAGTTGTAACTTTGGTCCTTGGCAAACATGTCTTAATTTTCCTGCTGTCACAGGAGATTTGTTTCCAGCAGTTCTCCGTTCTCCCAGCTTTTGCTGTAAAGGTCATCTCATCATCTTGGTAGGTTGTCTCATCACAGATACCTTGCTCTTTGTGATCTGTTGACACTGCTTAAGGAGTAAATTGCACAAGACTCATCTGTAGACCTTCCCAGTCACAAACTGGTGCTTCACGGGAGCTGGGAATGGGGAGGTCGGGAGTTTTCCTCTCAGGAAACTGCTGTAAACCCACTTTGAGACAGCAGCTTGCAGGCTTTGGGTAGCAGGACACTGGTGTGGGTGCATCTGAATGCTGGAAAGCCTGGGAGAAAGTACAGCCACATAGAGGGGCAGCCTTGCCTCCTTCCTCTGCCCAGAGGAGAGGCAGGAGCTCAGGATGCTCTTTCCCCTGAAAGCAGCAGCACTGAACGTGTCCGTCTACTCCAGTGAAATGGAGAGGAGAGGCCACTTGTGGTCAGGAGAATGTGGAGGTGGGAGAGTGCTTTTTGTGGGTGTGTGAGAGAAGCTGTGAGCTCATAGAAGATGAAGAACTGGAGTATTTTGTCCAGTTCTGGAATCTCCAACTTAAGAAGAACGTGGAACTGTTGGAGTGGGTCCAGAGGACTAGGAAGATGAGCAAAGGGCTGGAGCACAGTGAGGACAGGCTGAGAGAGTTGGGGTTGTTCAGCCTGGAGAAGAGAAGACTCATAGAAGCCTTCCAGTACCTTAAGGGGGCAACAGGAAAGCTGGGAAGAGACTTTTTACAAGGGCTCATAGTGATAGGATGAGGGAGAATGGCTTTAAATTGGAAGGGGGAAGATTTAGATTAGACATTAAGAATAAATTCTGTATGATGATGACCCTGGCACAGGTTGCCCAGGGAAGTCATGGATGCCCCCTCCCTGGAAGTGTTCAAGGCTGGGCTGGATGTGGCCTGGAGCAGCCTGATTTGGTGGGAGGTGTCCCTGCCCATGGCAGGGGGGGGTTAGAACTGAGTGATCTTTTGGGTCCCTTCCAACCCAAATCTTCTATGATTCTAAGAGCACAGATGTATAGAAGACCTAAGAGTTACCTTGGAGATTTTGTATTGAGTGTGTATTTATGAGCTGAATTTCAGCCCTAACTATTACAGAAAATGGGGAAACTGGGAGAAAGAAGACATTAAAAAAAATCCTGAAAGAATATAAAAAAATTGTTTTTATATATACATATTTATTTTTTACATACTATTTTTATTCTTTCTGCGTTTTGGGCATGACAAGATGTTTTAAATTCTTTAGTTGTGATTGTAGCCAGCAGAGGGAGTTCAAGACCCCATTTTAAACTCCAACCATGCAGGTTGGGCTGTATGATCAGCACTTATGGATGTGCTTAATGGAACATTCTCAGCATAGTTAAGTGCTGGAGCCTGAATCAAGGGATGGAAATACAATCAGGTTTATTTTTTTATGGCAAAACATAAAGAGGTATGTTTCAAGGCAGTGAATTATCAGTAATACACATCTGCACCTAAATGTATCTTGGACACTCCTGCATTGTGCTTGGAGTATGAAAATGTGAGAGTGAGGAAGTGAAACTTATTACAAACTGGCAAATCCAGTTTTATCATCTCATCTGAATGAAGTACAGTTAAATACCCTTAACTGCTAATTAGTCTCAAAACAATCCCTGATCTTTGAGAACCTGAGAGAGCAGCAGTGGACAAAACATTTTGAAAATAACCTTTGTGTTTTTTAATATAGTGATCCAATTTCCTTGTAGGCAGATCTCAGATAAATGGTTAATTCTTTCTGTAGGTATTTAATGTATATTCTAGGATCTGTGCATTCCTGCTACATCTTCTGTGCCAAAACAAGAATAATAATGAAATATGTGAAATAAAATAAAACAGGCGCTGCTGGGCTTCCTTTAAACCTATAATTGTGGTTCCTCTGTGACAATAAGCTCCCAACTGAGCATTCATTCATTGAGCAGTCAGGGTGGTTTATACCATCTCAAGCTGATAAGTGAAAATGTAAACCACATTTTGAAGTAATTCATCCTGTACAATGGTCTTGCGATTTTAAATTGCACTAATTTGAGCAGATGCACATTTTGCAGCCCTAGCAATGAGGGCAAATTATTCAGGACTGAGTAGCTTGTTCTTGTGTGCAAATACATACTGGCAAAAACTTCTTTGCTTGTTTCTTTCATTTCTTTAAATCAGCATTCTGCAAATGTATATTTTTAGTGCAAGGAAAGCTGAAGTGTTTAAACACTTGAAGGCTTAATTATAGGTGGAGTGAATGTCAAGATACAAGTAACAGCATTTCCCTTTCTCACTTAAACCTAGTGGGCTACCACTTGTGTTTATATACTGCTGCAAACTTAATTTAGATGTGGTAGCAAGGACTAAAACAAGTTGTGCTTTGTAAGGAGACCAAAGAAAGGAACTGAACAGTCCCTGAGTGAAAACAGTGAGGGGAATCAGCGTGTCTGGCATTGACATAATACTGCGAAATCAATGCTTTGATCAACTATAAAGCATAACAGCTGTGTGAAGGTTTGCTGTGGTTAGCTGGCATTATCTCCTGTGTAAAGGAAAGTACATTGTAAACCAGTAAAAGTTAACTGCCAGAACACAATGATGTTTTTGTGACTGGGAATTCAGATAAAGTTTTGCTTCTGTTGGCAGAATGATAAAAAGAACTGGAGCCATTTGCATACAGGTGAAGAAAGGTGGTCATATCCCATGTTCATCAGAGGCCAAGGCACTGCAGGTACACAAAGTCCTTCAGCTCCCAGTGCTGCCTTTAATGGAAATGGATTCTTTTTTTTTACCTGGTTAGTCACCGAGTGGGAGGAAAGGGACTTAGGAACTGGACAATACCAGGAAAAGTCATTGGGTGGCAGCAGAGCATTTACCACTTGGGAGCAGGAAGGACTGTAGTTCTGCATAATTTTTATATAGGTAACTGAAAATGGGATCTTGGAATGAGACCTGTGGTGAGAACACACTCTGTGCTTGAGAGGTTTCTCTACAAAAGTGTTTGCTTGTGTCTGTGTATGTATATATAATATGTTTGTGTATAAACATATATGTTCACATACACTTAAAAGCTGTGTCTCTGTGGCGGCCGCAGACTTCAGCTTTGTGATAGAGTGCTGAGGAGCTGTAATGTGATTACTGTAACTGCTAGCTCCCAAATTAAATCCCAGATTCCTGACAGTTCAAGCTTGTTCCTGAGACAGCTTGCTTGGTGCTGGTGTGAATAAAGCCATGGAATGGTTCTAAATTACTTTTTTTCTGGAAGAAATCAAGTTGATCTGTGAATTTTGGCACTTTCACCAAAATTGATACTTTTTGTTAGGAATCTCTGACTCTTGGTAACAAAAGTGTGAGAAGCAGGACAGTTAGTATTTATTAGAGGAGTTGGCCTCTACGTGTTTATTCTACAATGTAGGTATTGAGTGTTTTTCCTGAATAAAGTGTGTTCATTTCAGTGAAGAGGCAGAATTTGTTTTTCTGTTGTTTATGTTGCTATACACCTCATGATGTACTTCATGTAAAGGAAGGATTTATGGCCTTAAGGAAGACACAAACTGTAGCATGCATACACAGAAAACTGCATTTTCCTTTTCATCTCACACATTATGAATTTACAACTCTGCTAAGTTGTTTCTCATTTGCCAGTATTTTAAGTAAATACCTTACCATTTAGCTGCCCATTCTGCTATTGCCACCATGGAAATGCTCTTGATGTAATCCTTCATGGGCAGTATCACTGTGAATGTGGTAACACGGTGATTGAAAGGAATTTGACATCTTTCTATTGGTGCTTTGCCAGGGAAGAAGAAATTTTAAAAATGGGCAAATATAGGGAAGTATTCTACCATCGAGTTTTAATTTCTACTCTGTTTGGAAGGTTCCACTAAAAATTCCTGCTGGAAGCAATCCTTCAAGAAGCATAGACCAAACTATGAGGTGTGGAATGCTGTGCTACAGAGCCCTATTTTATTTTGATAGGTTTAGGGGCAAACATCCACACTGAGGTTACTTGAAGGACCTGTAAGAGCCTGCCCCCACGGACTTTCTGCAGGCGTTGTGAACAGACTGGTTTGAGAATTGCATGCCCTGCAATAAAGGAGGGACTTTGGTTCACAGCTCCTGCTGAATGCTGAGCTGAATGTGCGCTACCAGATCCTTATACTCTGGGCTAAAGAGCTTGCCTTTGTCATGCTGAGTTGCTCTGAACTACACTGATCTCTCTGTGTGGTTCAGGACTCGACTGGGTTTGTGAGTCCCTGCTGAAACCAACACCCACAAACCCGTAGAAAGAAGGTATTGCCTCTGAGGGAGAGCTGACCTGTTTCCACGCTCTCACTGATGTCAGAATTCAGGGTTTGCTCCTGCACCTCCAAAAGTAGTTATCTTGTACCAGTAAGAGACTGTTGCCTGGATTTCAGCTCCTTAGGACCCTTAAACCCTTGTTCTCTGGTGGCATATGGCTTGGCTTTTTCAAGGGCTTTTGGCTCCTGCAGAGATTAATAACGCCTGGTTTTATACCCCATTTCGAGTACTATTGGAAACTCTTCGAAGAAAATGTCTCTAAAATTCTATCACTATTTTGGTTGTGCTGCTGGAGATGATCATTAGAAGTTAACACATCAATTGTCAAAGATATCAGTTCCCTGCTCTGCAAAGCTCACGAAATTTGGCAAGAAGCAATGTGTGAAATGAAACCTGTTCATTTATAGGAGGGTGTTTTTATTGTTTTCTTTAGTTTTACTCACCCATTCCAAGCAAGAAGACATGACATGGAGGTGAACTTTGTAAAACCTGAAGCAGGAAACAAACTCCACAATTTCAGTGTTCAGGAAGTGTGCCTGGACTTGATCCTTTGTGATGAAACCCTGGCTCTGTGTTTAGGAAGCTGAGAGGGCAGGGCATGAGAGCAAGTGTGGATGTTTTGGGTGATCTCAGCTGGTTGGGTAACACAGAGGTGGGAGTCAGTCTTCGAGGCATCAGCACTGATCTGGTAGGTCAGAATGAGCCCATCTCTCTTGGTAATGATGTAACATGCTTTATGTGAGAAATGTAAGCTGCCACATCACTTAAGGAGCAATTAGGAGGGAGCTGTTATAACCCAGGGAGCTGCCTAGTGGAATGAGGAAATGGCAATGACAGTATGATGGCAGTGGGACTTCATTCCTTGTAGTTGGACTCTATGTCATGAGCTTGTTATGCTGGATGATCTTCATTGTATCTGCAGTGATTTAACTATAGTGAATTCAGTTCATCCCTTCTTTTCTCTTCTTAGCCTAAGCAATTCCCTTGTTAATTGTTGCATCAGCTCTGTGATTATTTGTATTTGCCTGGACGGGGGGTAAATGTCCCCTCATGCATTGTTTCATTATTTGCTTCCATGTTTTGTGTTAACTTTTGCAGAGCATTAAGGTGTAGACTGGAAATGACAGGATTTATGGTACAGAAGGTCAAGTGCACAAACTCTTAGGATACCTCTCTTTGGCACTAACATGCATACTAGGAATGCAGTCATCGGCGAGAACGTGAGAGTAGAAACAACACTGAGCTTTTTATCTGTACAGAGTTTATGTGAAACCACTTTAGGATTATGTCAGCCTGCAGTGATTAAGAGAATAGGTGGTAGAAAATGAAGGTGACTGATGGGTGTGCTGTCAATTTTTGTTTGTAGTACATGTAGCAGAATTTTCTCATTTTCTTTTGGACAAAGACCCTGAGGAAAGAGGCTGACACTGGAAAACTTCTAAGGCTATTTATTAGAAGTCCATTATAACTTTCAATACTGATGTTTTGTGTCCTTTTCAAGACTATGAGTGCTGCTTCTTTGAGGAGTCAGCTCTCTCAATCTTAACTTTGTAACCCTTAGTTAATTAATAGTTTTTTGGAACAAATTGCCTCTGGCTTTCGTTTTCTTCCCATTCAGGGATTTGTCAGCTTGTTTGCAGAAAAAACACGGTGCCAATTGCCCTGTGCCTGTTTTGTGTGTTGACAATGGAAAAACTTTGGTTTTCCCCACAAGTTTGTGATGACATTCTCATCTCCTCTAGGCATTGCTGCAGGAGGATAACCACCACTTCCTCCTAGTTAAGCTTCCCTGTGTCAAAAATACTTGATCGTTTCCAGAGGGTGGCAAAAAGAAGTTTGCAGGCTGATAATTGCATTTGTATCTCTGTGGAGGATGCTGTCTTGGGGCAAATGTCCAGGACACATAAAACCATCACATTAACAAAATAGATTAAGGATCTGTAAGATAAGCACTGACTGGTGTGTAGAGTCCCTACAGCCTCAGTGACTGCAACCAAAGGTTAGATCTGCTAGTAATGCTCACAGAATTCCTGAAGGTTCCCTTGGGTTTGGCAAAAGTGCATGCAAACCTCACATGTTTAAACGGGTGATTTTTAGGCTTGAGGACTTGCCTGCTTCAATGAAAGTTCATTTTAGCTAGAAAGCTTCAGGCTGTATAATTAGGAAAGATTCTACACAAATTCTTCACCAAATGAAGGGAAAAGAAGGTACTGTCATTTCAAAGAAGGGCAACCCAAGTCATCAAAGCATTCATGTATTTTTGGGAGGTGAAATGCAGTTACTCTGAAGAGACATCTCGGCATAGACAGGAAGGCAATGTACTATATGAGCAATAGTGGCATGTGACAATTTGGGGTGCCTTAGTGTTCAAGTTCATGTCCTCTCCTCATGGTGGAAAATGGAAATGTAAGAATTGAAGAGAAATTCACTTGAATCTACACTGAGTATGAGCTATAATGCTGACAGCTGGTGGTACCGTTATCTCTGCACGTGGTAAATAGCTGTCAATAATCCACATGGTTGCATTAATACCGTGAACTGTGTTGTAACACTGTCTAGGACATTTCAGGTGAATTCTGATTGTAGATGCCCAAATGCATCTGAGCTGCTTTTTCTGCAGCATTTTGAATGTTCTTGTTTAAGTCCTGACTCGTTAGCCTGTTCAGTGGTAAATTGGTGGCCCAATTACAAATCGAGGGGCTATGCGTCTTTTCCGATGTGTCACAGACATTGCAATTTCATGTGGTCTTATGCAAGGAAATTAATGGTTATGTATTATTAATAAATCATATTTTCATCATTTTTGTCTGAAGGATTTCATCATTTTTGTCAGAGGACTGATGGATTTATCACTGACTTAATTTAGCTTAAATTCACGAGTAAACTACTCAAACTTCCCTTCTGTGAGAGCGGTGCCTGGCAGGTTCCGACCCCAAATCTAAACACTCTCTGCTTTCTGAATGCTCCTAAGCTAGCAGGTATAGCCTCTCCAGAGCTGAGTAATGTTCACAGCAAGAACTTCAGATGCCCCTTTTCAAGTAGTATGACATTTTGAACCATTATTGTTTTACTTCAGGGCTGCCAAGTGGATACCTTTCTGCAATGTGCAGTTTTAAGCTTGATCTGTTTTATAGTTTCTGGTCTGCATGAGGAAGATAATTAGATAAAGTGGTTGCAATCATCTGTCTTGATCTGAAACTGATGTCTCTCTCTGCAGCAGCCTTGGCTGACTGTTCAGTGCACGCTCAGGGAAGTTGTTCCACACTCCTTCTTGCATGCCCTACTGAGTTGGGTTAAAACCAGGACTTTGTATTCTGAGAACGTAGCCAAAGGTGGAAACTTGAGCTTCATGGGAAAGAAAACAGATCCTTTTGGCATCTCAGAATGGGTTAGTCCTTGCTCTAACCCAGTACATATTTCCTGACTAGAAGGCTGAGATTCTGAGCTCCTTCTTTAAGAGTGGTAAAAATTAATCTACTACTCTGCAGTATTTATGCTTAAGTTGCTTTTGAGCTGTTCTACAGAAAAAGGAATTATTGATTCTAGTCCCACTAGGAAGTCTGAAAGATTCAGTGGCCTCTGGTCAGACATTCAATGTATTATGAGAGTAGTGAATGTCACCTTTTTTTTTTTACCCTAAAAGTAGATTGGCAACATAGCTATAGCCTAGATTTTCATATTTGCCAAGTGCTTTACTGCTAAGAAAATGCAGTAAATTGTTGCTATGAAATTATCAATAAAAACCATTTTGATGCTGAGCATATTCAGAAATATGTTTTTAAATGGGTTTAAGGGTGTCTTCCTGAGTTTTTTGAATTTCTTCTATTTCCAAATATTGTCTCTTATAGGACTATTTCTACAAGTTAAATGTTTTCCTAATTGTATTCAGGCAGTTCAATGAAAAGAATGGAGTGACTATGAACAGGTATGAATTACTCATAAGTGCCCTTAAAAGATAAATGAACAAGATTTGAATAAAACCAAATTTGCCACCGTGATTTAATATTTCAGAGATGCCTGTAATAAAAGTGTAATTACATTTCATGGTATAAAATTTGTTTGAAATAAATGTGAATTTGTGATTTAGGTTCTATAACATTTGGTGTGTTTGTTACGTGCTTTCTGGTCTTCCTTTTGTAGAGATGGATGAGTATGATGAATACTAATCTGGAGAACATTTACCTAGGGTAAAGGCAGATTCTTTTTAGTCTCAACTTCTTATGGTAGTGACTAGCGACTGGCTAAGATAGGGGCTGTATTGTAGGAGTACACAGAACAGTGAATAATCCCTATCCTAAAGAAACTAACCAAAAAAAGGCAGTGTGAGGGAAGAGACATACAGAGAACTAATGATGTAATAACATAAATTTTAGTGTTTTGTTTTTTTTCCTTTTTAAGATAAGCTGTCTTCTGGGGGAAACTAAGTGGATTAATAAGGGAAAGGAGCTGGCTGAGCCTGTGTTAGGAGGTAAAGGGTGATGGAGCGAAGCTGAGGTGAGAATAATGAGAAAGAAGGGGAGAAAGTCGGTTCTAAACTGGGTGGACAATGCCAGGTTGGAGCCTCTGAATGATCTCTGACCACTTTTTCTGTTGAAAAGCGTGGGCTGTTTTTACATATATATTTATGGGTTTGAATGGCACGTGAGTGCTCGGCAGCAGCAATCTGTACCCATGTGCTGTACTAGTGGTTTCTCAGGAAGCGTACCTGTAGGAATATTTATCAACAGTTTTATCATTGTGCTAGGTTTTTATTCTTGTCTTGGAAAAAAAAAGTGAAGGATAGAATATCCAACAGCTCTTTTGGCCCTGGCTTCCTAGAGCATTCAAGTGCCTCCTTAGTGATCCCTGTGCTGTGGGCACGATGTGAGATACCGCCCTGATAGGAGAACTCCAGCATGGTCAGTGGTGGGATATTTCATGGTTGAGGGAAAGTCCTGACTTGGTGTAAGGCTATGGAATATTTTTATGGCAATGATTTTGACACAAAGGTTATAAAGCCAACTCAATTTTTCTGTACGTCATGGAGTTCAGCAATGACTTTGGTTTCCAAGATCCCTGAATCCATTTTAAAGCTCTGTACAGTTCCTGTCTGTCTTCAGAGACGTTATTTCCTGGGCAAGGTTCACCATTCAGAAATAAATTTAGGGTGTTAGCGTTTGCGTTATGGGTGTCTCTAAAGTGCTATAGTCTAACCTCAAAATTTTGATTAATTTCCTCCTCCTTCATCAATGGGGAAAAAGAACAGGTGAGTTGGACACTTCCTTGAGTTTTCAAACCCAGAGCACACAAGGGCCTATTCTCTTTGCAGCGAGCACCTTTGCTGAAGTGCTCAGAAAAAAGCGAGGGCGTGAAACACTAGAATTTTTTTTTCCTCAGATTAGGGATGTGTATGGAGTTATTTTGTCATTTAGGCAGGAAAATTGATTAATGTTAATAATGCTACTTCTAATGTTTCATTGTAATCTTATTTTAAGGAAATGTTTGAGCATTAAGCATTTTTCCCACAGCAGTGAAACAATGTACCTTTCCCTGCCAATGGTCCCATTCACATATATCCTCCTCATTCCTGGGACTGAAAGGTGAAGTTTGGAGGTTTTCCAGCAGCCTGGATGCCAATTTACCATCATTGATCATTATCAGGAGTCATTTGACTGAGGTGTCTGATGTATGGCTGAGCATATTCTTGGCTGTATGTGATATTAGTTGGGGTCCTGCTTGTTCTGGTTTATGGAAGGCTGCACTTTGTAACTGATTGTAGTTTGCTGAGAGATAGCTCCTGTGATTTAATTAAGTCGTAGTGTGCTGATTAGTTGGGGGGAGGAGGGTGATGGCAGGGGGGAGAGTTTGTTGGCACCCACACTACAAACACAATGCCTAATCCAGTTCCCTGGCGCTCAGTGGAAGTTCAGCTTTTGAATTCAGTGAGAGGAGGTACACGCTCGATGCTCTTTGACTTAATATTCAACCTCATCCCCAAAACATTATACTGTCTTTTAAGAGAGATATTATGAAATTTTGTGGGTTAGTTATATACAATATAATCCTCAGACAGTTAAGTGGAAGGAAAAAAAGAAAGAATAAAAGAACACATCTAGCAGAAGCTCTTAACTTCAGTTAAAAAGAAATCAGATTTTTGTCACGTAAAGGTATTTAATGCCTTAGAGTTTTCCAGTAAGTGAGATTGCAAGAACTTCTCACGTCTTGATAATGCTGTAAATGACCTGGATGCTCATTTGAGTTAATTTCTAAATTCAAAATGTCATCACTAGTGGTTGTGGGAGTGTTTGTTTTTTTCCCATGACAGCTAAGCGCTTGGACTCAGCATCACGCTTTGCCTCAGTGCCTTGTTTCGGCAGTAAGCTGAGGTATAAAACCAGAAGGAATTTAAAAAATTCTATTGATCTTAGTATTTTATGATCCTTCTATTTTGATTTAGTGATGCTTGTTTCATTTTGAGTTTTTCAGTTCTGCACTGTTAGGATTACATATGCCACATGAGAATTTATTTAAAGATCATTTTTATTGGGAGTAAAATAAAAACTGGAAACCTTTCTGTTATTCTAAGGCTTTATAACAGCTTGTTTGTACAAAGTCTAAATTTGGAGCCAGATTTGACTTGTCCTTTAAAACAATAACAGCCTCAGAACACTGCTAATAAATGCTGGGGTTTTGTCAGTGCCCAAACAAGTTTGAAGATATTTGAATCGTTAGCCTTTAAACTGATGGAGTTCGGGTTATGGGTGTGCATTGTACTTTCATAAAATGCGTATCAGCTCTCCTTATTATTCACAGCTGTCCATACTTTTTTTAATATTTTCATAATCTATTAATCATTCGTTAACCCTTTATAAACCATTTGTAAATGTACCCTGAATTAAAAAGGGTGACCTTTCAGGTTTTGCCTCAAGTTTAATATTAAAGGCAAGTCCAAGGTCAAGGTGGGCACAGGGAGGCTTTAGGGGAGCTGTTGTAGTTTATATTTTGGCCAGTCAGCTGAGGAACCACGTGGAACTAAAATTAGTAAAGTGTGTGCAGTGAAGAAAGTTCACACGGTGTAATACGCTGTGGGCAGTATTAGCGTTGATTTACCCAATCTGTTAATGGTGTGGTCTGTCTAGACCTTTGGAACATTCCTTAGCTCCTTATTTAATGTAGGAGGAATCGTTTCTGAAATTAGCATATAAATTGTCCAGAGTCAGCAGCCCTTTAAAACACTGTTCTACCCTTGTGTCTTGGCACAGTAACTGGTTTAAAAAAGCATAAAATCCCCAATCAGGCATGTTTTCATGAAGAAGCTCTCGATTTTAGATCGCATGCTGACGAAGTGCATAAACCTGAGAGAACTCATTAAATTTAATATGGGGAAATGGTCAGGATTTGATTTGGGTAAGTTGTATTTATTTAGTCATGTTAGTAAGGGGAAGTGTATTATGATAAGGAAACATCTGGCAAGGTCTGTTCACGTCGAAGGTTTATGTATATGTAATTGGAACTGGAGGCTTTTCTGACTTTGACATTGATTTTTTTCTTTCCTTGGGCTCCCATAGAACTCATCTTTAAGCCGTGCCTTCGTTCCAGGACTCAGTCCAACTGAGGCTGCTCCTGGTACCGAGCACCAGGCTGCTGCAGGGAGCCTGTTGGAGGCAAATTCTCCTGCCCAGCTGTTCTTTCGTTGGCTGGTCTGAAGTCCTGTTTCCACTTCAGTTGCCAAGCGTAACGTGCAGTGCCCTGTTCTTAGGTTATCAGTCCCAAAGGAAGACAAAATAAGGTGAATTTGTGCAGGAACTGGGAACTTGCTTTTTAGAAATAGTGTATGCGTAGCCAGAGATGGAAAATAAATGACGACACGGTGTGGTAGGTTTATTTGGCATGGATCTGAGATGACCACACTGAGCAGTCAAGCCAATAAAATCTTTGTACTACAGAATCATGTGTTCTGAATATGCCATGTACTTTACAGAAAAACTATTCCAGGAATGTTGCTGGAGTTTTATATGTTTATTTGGTACTTATTTTTTTGTCTCTCTTGCTCTGAAAGCCAGCTGCTTTACCCAAAATGAAATCAGTTGTCCAGGTCACAAAGAAGAAGAAATGGAAAATACTGTAATTACAGAAACTCCTGAAAATAATTTAAAATAACATTTTTGTATGTAACTGAATAACAATTTTAAGTTGGCATATTTCCTTACCTCCCAAGGGTTAAGTACTGAATTTGTTACTGAAAATGCTTTACTAAAAAGCTTTTTCCATTCCAGAGAGGTTTGGCTTGTGGCCTGGAAAACCTCCAAGGTGCTGGATCTTAAATTTGTCACGGTCCCAGTGTCCATCCTGTATGTCACTCTAGTATTCTTAAGAAAGTTTGTGTTTCAGAGACGAGGGGGAAGAGAACATCTTCTTTTTCTCTAACAAATAGTACAGAACTGTTCAAGAAGGAAAACCCCAACAAAACAAAACCAGTTCCTTCAAAACAAAAGACATTGCTCACCTTATGCGTGAGTAATTCTATAAACACTTTATCCTATCTTCTGTTCAAGTAACTTCAAAGCTATTTTATACGTGGGCAGCCCCAGTGACCTTCTGATTGCGATTTCGTGTTTAAGCTTGCTTTACTTTTGGCGTGAGGATCTCAAAACAGTAGACATTTGTTTGGCTTTTGTTTGCTTTTTTTTTTTCTTAAAAAAGACCCTTTATTTAAAAAAACCTAACACAAATGGCTAAACATAGGAGTGCTGATAGGTGCAAAGTTACGTGCAGCGAGCAGGGTTTGTGTTGTGTGCTAGAGCTCTGCCTGGCACAGGGAGGTCTTGGCCTCTGTCTGTGGGCCATAAGCTTCACGCAGAACAAAAGTCGCGGTAACAACGTGACAGGCAAACGGTATGGCTTGGAGTAGAACGCTGGATTCCTGCCTTTTATTTGTACATTCCACTTGGGGTGAAACGGGTGCACTGAGCCTTCCCGCTAGGGTGAGCGATAGCAGTTATTTTGTGACCGTGAGCTTAGCAACCGAAGACTTGCGTTTATTCCGCAGGCTGTAGAGAGTGCCTGATCCAAAGATAACCGCGCTCGGAAGTGTCAGAATGTACTGGGTGAATCAGTGCAGGCCGTTGTCCGTGCAAACGTGATCAGCACCAGGGGTTGTAGCGCTTCCAGCAGGCACGGATTTGGAGAGGTGCTGGGCAAAGTCTCAGCGCTCTTCTCGGCACACGTCCCGCACCTCTGCCCTAGCGCTCCCGGGCCCCACTGCAGAGCTCCTCTGCCGAGCTGGGGATGGCGGTTGTGATTTTCACGAGTATCCCAGCCTTGGGATTATCTCCCTATGTTTGTGGCCTAAACCAGACCCAATCCTGTGACGTGAAAACTTGCTGCATTCGCTACAAGCTTGCGTAGTGCTTTTGGGGCACAGAGTTGTATTCTTAAAGTTGACGCATTGTGAAAAGCCACATCCTTTTTTGAGTACTCCCCGGTAGAAAAAGGGCCTTGAATTTTCTTACCTGTGCTCCTCTGATATTCTGTGGCTCATGGTAAATGATGTATGCTTGTTTTTACGTTTTCTTTTAAAAATATTTTTGCTTCAGTGGCACTTGAAATGTTTGAAGGGTTTCCCCCCCTCCCTTATTACTCAATTTAATTGGAATTATGGTGCCTATCAAAAAGTATTACTGCAAGGTGACCTGGAAATAATCATTTCCTTTCATCTATACCAAACATTTGTAAATCGTTAAAATGTCACAAATAAAAAAAGGTCTTATTCACAAAGAAATGGCTTTATATGAGCACGGTAAAATATGAGATTTCATTATATAGGAAAAGGCTATGTTTTGTATTCCTGGTTCACAGAGCAAACCTCCAACACATGTGGAATGCATGGCAGGATGTAGGACCCTCTAAGGGCTGCATACAGATATGTGAAGGGGAAGGGAGGAGGTGTGTGGGGGGGAAGCACTTGTGGGTCTGAGGAAACGACCCCTTTCAGTAACAAATGGAGCATGTGCTCTGGATCTCTGGGAGGATTTGTGCAGGGATCTTGCTCTCCATGTGCGTGCATTCCTCTGAATCAGACAGGTGTTAAAGTGAAATGGTGCCCAGAGGACGCAGCACCCTCCTATGCTATCAGCAGCCTAACCACATGACGGATCCAAAAGCAGCCAAGCACAACTGCTGAGGGGTTTGCCAAGGGCTCAGATGCCAAATGCTGAGAGAGAGTATCCTTGCCAGCTTGGCACCTTTAGGCCATGTGGCTGCTGCTGGCACGGAGTTGTCATTGTAATGTGCTGGGAAGAATGGAACCAGAAACTGTCTTAATAGTTCCTTGTGAATGAAGTTCCCTTATTGTTGTGAATATAAAATATTAATTACCTTACAAATGTGTTTGGGAGGCTGTGCGTGGCTTTGGCATCTGTCCAGACTTGCAGTGGCGAAATCAGATGATTGCCTCCTGGCAGTTAAATTTATGTGTCCACCCCCAGCATCACGCTGGAAATAAGAGGGAACTATTGAAAAAATGAAGAATTATTGTCTGGGGAAGGATGCTCATTGGCTTCTGGGATCTGGATCAGTCCCTGAGCTGGTGTCTTAGGAGGGGGTTTAACCAATGCTGTAATCTTTTGGCACCTGTTACAGTTTTTGGCAGTGGCACAGGATAGCTTTTATGCACTGTGGCTGGAGTAGAGAGCATATGTCTAATGCCCATTCCAGAAAGAAAAAAAATAGTGCCCTTAGTGCTTTTCCTATTGTTTTTCTTCCACATTCTCTTATTCATCAAGATGCTGTTAGTGGTTATCATTACATGCAGACAAGCATCTATCAGCATCTTCAAAGTAAAAAAAAATCAGGGGTGAAACAAGTGGAGAACAGGATTTGGGAGAGTTCTGCGTTATCAAATATGAGTTACTTTTTGCATTTGATTTTGAATTGTTTGGCTCTGAATTTTTAATAAGTGTAATAAAGTACTCCAGGCAAAATGATATTAATCCGTGTACTAGTGTCTGAAATGTAATCAGGAGTATTTGGGTTTATAAATGTGGTAATTGAAATGTGTGTCTTTGAGAAGAGGATTCAGTGGACCCCTTAAAGGAAGCCTCTGCCTCCACGTCTCTGCTCTGACTGTACCTCTGTGAGTGGCTGCCAGCCAGCAAAGCTCTCAAGTGCATGCTTAGCTCTCAGCACAGCTTGGCTACAGCGACATCGCTAGCTTTGGCGGGTGAGCTTTTATGCATTTGGGGCATTCACATGCCTAGTGTTAAGTACATGCTTAAGGTGCCCTTCTGGATAACTGGCTCTTCCTTGTGTCCTGAGGCCAGTAGCCAGGAGTATGAGTCCTGCTTCCACCTCAGCTTCCTGCTCCTTTAGAAGGTATTGAAGATGACAATCAGGCCGCACGTGATTTACAGCTCTGAGGTTTTTACCCTTCGTTTGTACTTCTGTAGACCAGTTATGTTCAGACCCCTGAATGAGGTTACAAAAACTACAAATATTTGTGGACTTTACTTTTCCTGGTGCCTTAGAATGAGCCCAAGGATTCCCAGGGAATCTCTTGAACATGGTTTAAAATATGTTAATCAAAATGTGTTTGCTTTTCTGAAGGTGTCTTTAAGCCACTGCAGTCGCCAGTGCATTAGGCTCTGGTGGACCCACCCATTCTTACAGATTAAATTCGTAGATTAATTAGATATGAGATTATCTGTGAAGACCTTCATTGTTTTAAATCGCCATTTTAAATAAATTAGCAGTACAGTCTGTGCAGAATTTAGCATTGTTGGAAATGACTCCTCAAGGAACGCATTCAAAATTGTGTCAGAGGCAGAGAGCATCGTAGGAAAACAGCACATGGATGTCACACCTAAAATCCACATTGCTGTGTCACAGTTGTGTGTGTTTGTACTGATGTATATTCTGAGAGTTACGTGTGTTAAAATTTATCATTGTGTTTGCTGCCTTGTGAAAAGTCAGTTTTGAGAGTCGGCGTGATTAGATTTGAAGAGAAAGTCCTTCGGTCCTTACAGTGGTTCTTTGAGTTACAACTCAGCTTTGTTATCTAGAAAGTCAGTGGAAAATCTTGGGCTTCTTCTCTCTACCTACAGATTTCAAGCAAGATGAAAATTGGTAAAGACAGCTCAGCTGACAAACTTTTAAATTATAAATGAGGACAACTTAATGAAATATAACCTAATTGTCACAGTTCAGATCTCATTAAGTACCTCTGTCAACACACCTGGTTTAAAAAAAAGAATAAAAAGGGAAAGGAAAAATTCCACCAGTGACAAACAACTGCACTCCTAAGTAAAGTCCAAGCAAGCAAACTCGGCACAATATTCTGGTTTGTGCAGTTCAGAGTCCACTCAGATATTTTCCAGACTGCCATCTGCATCAGAAAGTTGCTGGACAAATAACCCTGATTCTCTCCAGTAGCTTCTTGGTATGCATGAGGTGGGGTTCCAAAGAGGAATAGCTGGTAGATTGTTTGGTTCACCAAAGTTTATTTGTAGTCCAGGGATCGTAGTGCATCTCTGGTCTTCAGTACCTGTACTCATTTATTTTAGGAAACTTAATTTCTTGGAAATCATGAAAAATCTAGATGGGGAAAAAATTATCCTGTTGTGAGAAAGATCTTATCTGTTGTATTGAAATAATTGAAAATGGCTTTCTAAATAGTCCACAGAAGTTCACTTATGGGCTAAGACCCAAATTTCCTTTAAAAAAAAAAAAAAAGGCAAAAATGCAAGTTTGAGAAATACTTTCAAATATCATTGTCCAGCTTTTTGCCCCTGGGGGAGGAAGTGAGAAATTTAGAAAGCACCACATGTGACAGATGCTGCTCAAGATGCTTAACACATTACTTAGAGGTCCTCTGTAGCCATCGTGTTGTAATAAAAGAATGTGAATGGGATGGGAGAGGAACAGTCCAGATTTACTGTAACCACATCTGTAGCCTCACCACTCTCACATGATGTAAAGAGGTCAACAAATTCCTGCCAGCTTCTGGAGTATTCCTACACGTATCTCTGCAGAACGAGGCAACGTCCTCTTCAGGAGCCCTCAGGTTACCTCCAAGGGAGCTGGCGTGTCTGTAGTGGGTTACCACACAGGGATCCTCGCTGCACTGCCAGAAACAGTGAAGCTCTGTTACTGCCATACATAGTTAATTAGCTCGGGTGTCACACCAAGCAAACACAGCTATATTGCTTCTGGTTCTGCAGCTAAGTTAATTGAGACTGGCTTGGGGATCTTTGCCCCAATGTGCGGTGCAGACATACCCAGGAATGTACTCCTATTGTTGACTGAATACTGTATTTTCTCATAAATGTGGCAGCAGTATAATTGCAGGGTGGAAAAAGAAGGCCAATATACATTCACTTCGCTTTAGAAACTAAATTAAACCTTTGACTTAACTCACTTCTATACCAGCTCCCTGCAGGCATTTCTACAGGCTTCATTAGAGCCAACCTAGAGGCCATGGAAAAGGTCTTACAAAAGACTAGCCAGGAAGCCAGTCGCAGACCCAGATCCTGCTGCTAGAGAATACAATCTGCCTCTTGGCACCTCAGGCTTGCAGCTGCCAGGCACTCTCCTTATGTGGTCACTAGTGTTGGCTCGCAGGCTGGAGCAGATAGACGAGGAGGGCTGAGGGGGAACACATTCATCACTGCCAGCAATGAGGGGAGGCAGTGCCAAGTCACTATGTAACCAGGCACATGTGCCAATTTGCTCAGTAACTGGATTGCTATTTGAAAAATTAAAGAGGTGTCTAGAAAATTCTAACCTTCGCATTTATGAAGTATGAAGTTTGCAGCTGAGAGGCTGAACAGGAAGAATGGAGGTGATCAAACGTAGGTGTTTAAGGAGAGCAAACATAGGAAGTAATTTGATTACTTTTGAAAGCATTACACCAGCCTCAGAAGCAGCCTGTCTGTACCAGAGAGACAAAGAGCAAGACACAGTGCAGTGGAAAGCTGTAACCCATTGCTTACTAAGGAAAATCAGTGTAGACTTGTCAGCTGAAAGCAATTTCTATAAAGAAAACATAATTAGAGGGAAAGGCTTGATATACTTGCTGCATTTATAATATTTTTCCCCCGAAAGAGAAAAAAACTGTTAATAGACATTATTATGTCTTTCAGGTTTTCTCTGAGCCTGCAAACTTAATGTTTCTATCTACTGTATATATTGCTCTCAAATGCATTTGGTGAACAAATCCAATGTGCTAATATTAAGCATAAATAATCTTAGTTATCCAGCTACAGAGGGAATTTCTTATTCACCACAAGGCATTTCTGCTCCTCCTGAAGTCAAATTTAGACCTTGCCTTGACTCTTGTAGAAGCCTAATTATATCCAAAAATTTATCTACATAAATGGTTCTTCAGGCATTTCATTATTCTTTGCAGTTGAGCTCACTGGCTGCCCTTACTCAGATGAAAACCTTGAGCATATGGATACGATGGATTATAAATTGTTCCTAAGATAATATTTGTAGTTTAAAGTATAATCCAGTTGCTAGTAGACGTATGAAAGCAGTGCCTGTGTTCTTCATCACTGTTAAGCGGAAACTCAAGCTGGAAGCTCTGTATTTACAATAATAAGAAGTGAAAATCTATGGACTCATACTGAGGAATAAGTATTTGGACTCTCTGTGAAATGTCTGATTATTTCTCATGCACTCAGTCCCGGTAGAATGAGGTTAACACATGTCAAAGCAGAGGCTGAGGAGATTTTGGGTTACATTTCTGCCCCTAGATGGAGTATTCTGCACGCTGGTGGTTTCTTTTTTTTATATATTTAGGGAGAATGGAGCTGTGTTAGAAGCCTTGAAATGCCTCTTGTTCTGAATTCCCTTTACAGTGTATCAAGTGCTGCCCATTGGGACTGGACTTAACTGGGTCCCGGAGACCGTTAAGAAGAGAAAAATCAAAATAGGATTTGTTTGTATAATTGATCGGATACTATAAAGGCCACTGGGATTTCTTACTGTCTCCTGTTTGTTGGTTCATGATACTTACATACCTAAAAAAGTGAGAAGCCTATACTTTACAAAGTGATGCTAATTACTATATAGAATCTGATATTTGCAGTTTGCGGTGCTGAATATTTCGGTGATTTTCACGGTGTTCCCTTCTCTTCATATGCTGTGAATACCATGGTAACCTTAACCACTTCTAAACCATTTTAATAGTGACCACTGTAATATAGTGGTTGTGTGCAAACAGCATGCACCATTGCTTCAGAGGTGTTTGCAATACTTTGTTTTTGTCACAATGGGAGTAAATTGTTGCCAGAGTTCAGGAACCGAATCCCAAACTTGCCAAACAGGGAGCTGAAAGTAAGTTCTCCTGTTCTCCAGCTTCTGTCTTTGATCATCTCTGGAGTTTCATTGATACATTCCTACCCAGCACTCACAAGCTTAGTGAACCATGGCTCCAGAAAGCAGAGAGTTGCTTGGGAAAAGCGTTTGGCTCCAGATGCTGTACTTGGAGGCGGGGGAGGGTGTCAGATTAGAAGCCAGCTTTTGAAAAACCTGGATTGTTTTGTGTGTGAGTGAGAATTCAGCTGTAGGCTCTTAGCGCAGGTATGTTCACATGTGGGCTTCTGGTCTAGCCTTGCTATAACAGGAGGGACCAGCTGCAGAGCTGTCCCTGGACTGGGAGCCGGATTCCTGCAGAATCCGGGATTTTGATTTGGATCTTTTTAGATATGATGTAAATGCCAGCAGCTTCCTAACAACTGTTCTTGAAGCTCAGAGCAGAATTTAGAGCAGACCCTTGTGAGTTAGGGAATTGCACAAGATATCCCTTCTCAGAACAGAAAGAAAAAGCCCAACAAAACCTAAGCCATCTGACCAGAGTCCTGAGAAATGCTTTCCAGCTCTCAAAGAAAGAAAGGATCTTAATTCAGATTTGCCGGAATCGTCTAATTAGTCCCTTTAATGCCATGCACCTTATAGTCTGTGCCACCGGATTCGTCCTATAAATGAGACGATGGGCTAATTCATCTTGGCAGCAGTAAACAGACCTTGTGATTGTCCTCCTTACAAACACCGGCCTGATTTTAGGAAAATGCTTTGACCAAGCCTGTGTCCCTGCTCCCTCCGCCGCGGTTCCCCCCCTCCCCTCTTTTCTGAGTGCTGCCTGTGCTTCTTGCCCTCCTTCTTCCCCACCAACCCAACCCACCCCGTCTCACACACAGTGACATACCTCACACATTTGCCACTGCTAACAACAACCTGTCAACTCTTTCTTTGCACCGTGCTAGGCGCCCTTTGTTTCTGCAGCCCAGCAAGCCTTGCAGCTGTTGTCCGAGGCCTGCTCCGACAGCCTGTGATCAGTCAGCTGCAAAATCCTCCCTGAACAACTCGGTATTCACAGCTCTAATCGGGCCAGCGGACTGTTTCCTCCTCTCTTGCAGTAAATCTTTATCACTTGCGCTCTGCTCGTCAGTTAGTGGCGCCAGCTCTTTGGGCGGCTCTATTCCTTTCCCATACTCTGCCGGGCTGTGTGCTCTGAATGCCAACTCCAGCCTTGTTTAGACTCGGTGCTGCCTCAGTGCTGCAATCCACATGTTGGGAAGGTCTGAATTCCTGCTCCCTCCCTGTCTTTTAAGCTGCACGTACAGCAAGTTTGTATCTCCCCAGAGGCGAAGACACTCAAAGGCTCCCCCCGTCTGCCTCTTTCATTCTTTATCCATATAAGTTAATTATGTGATTATCTTTCTGTTTCTCCCCAGCAGGCTGTTGTGCTTCTGTTTAAGAGCTGTCTTTGGTAGGAAGATGAGGGTGAGCTGCCCAGCCTAGGGAAGCTGGTGATGGCAAGGGAAGCCCTGGGGAAACTGGCACAAACCTTAATTTGATCGCATGCCCAGGGCTATTAACCTTCCGCCTAATGGTCCCCCCACGGACGGAAACATGTTTCCCTCCATCCTGTCCCTGACTTGTTGCCATCTCAGTCTTTGAGAAGATTTACATCAAAGACGTTGAATTGCGAAAAAAAGGATCAAAGTTTGCTTTCTTAGTATCCCAGCTGAGTTGAGGAGAGTCCACAGAGCTTTTAGGGTGAGGTTTCTGTCAATGTGGAGTCGCTGAGGATTTATATTTGTGGAGCTGAAAGCACCACTTTCGCTGCGCCTGTTGCTGCTTCTGCTACAGAATGAAAACTCCTCCTGCCTCTTTTAGCAAACTGTTGTGGGGTTTATTTCCCTGTGTGCTGTGTTTGAGCCTGGGACTATAGATGGCAAAAAGTGTAATTTCAGTTTGGTTAAACAGCACATTTTGCAAAGTGTAAAGTAAAGCTTGCTAGAGATTACTTTTAAAAAATAGATTATTCAGGGTAAGCAAGGGTTATTTCAGTTTGTAAAGATCTTGGGAAGCTTTTCACTAAATATTGATTTGAGGACCAAATGTTGATGTTTTTTGATCTTGTCTCTGAAGCTGAGTCCATCTTTGGCACTGGAAACCCCATTTCTCTTTCTATGTCAGCTTTCCCCACCTTTAAGTCCTTAAATTCCAGGTGTGCACACACATGTGCATGCAGGGGCATAGACTAACCAAACATAGAGATGTTCCTTTAAGAATAAAACATTCAGTTGCTTGAAAAATACATAGTTGCTTTTAATTTTATGAGGCAGTCGTAGAACAGATACTGCTTGGAAAATCGGGGTTCATTTCTATTCAGACTTTCTATGCTTCAGTTCCTCATCAAGATAGTATTTGCTGGGGTAAGATAAGCTCGTGTATATAGGATTCTTACATTTTTGGCATTGATGGGCAGTTTGAGCCTGTAAAGAGATGCACAGAGCAAACAGTGATGACAGTCGATGTGATGCGCAGAGGAACGTTGCTGTTAGACTGTATTATGCACACATGCCCAGCAGTCCGCAGGTAACGTGCTCTGCTTGTTCACTGAGCTCACAATTTGAGTCTGAAAGCCTTGGGAATGCACCCATATCCCATGTATTTGCAGCAGTCTGCAGTCATATTTGCTTTGTAGCCCTCCTGGTAGTGCTCTGTGCGCCCTTCGTAAACAGCTCCCACGCACGCTTCCAGGTGGGATGTGTTTTGTTACTGTGTAACCAGACTTATAAACACATTTTTGGCCTGATTTCAGAAAACAGCTCAGATTTTGCTGGTATTTGCCACAGAAGTGCCCTTCTGTCTCAATGTGTTCTGCAATGAAATTGAATATACATGAACAGGATTTGAATATTGGCCCTTTTTTCTGCAGGCTGTGCACAAGCGCAGCAGTAGAAATATGGTCTTGAATGGCGCGGAGTGTTGGAAAGTGACAAGTATTCATGGGGAAAGTTAGGGTTAGGGCTTGGGGCTCCCCAAAGAGAGTTGTCCTAGACCCTGGAGTGCCCCACAAATAGGCTGATTGTACCATTTGTTGGGGGAAGCTTCGCTGTTAAAGGTGCTGTTACCATCACGTAAAATAAAGAGGATACAATAACATCTTGATAGGCTGTAGGAAAACTTCTTAAAGATAATCCTTTCTAGTTCTCTGATTTGCTTTCTCTTGCATTGCTGGTCTCCCTTCCTTCGTGTTCCAAGGTTTTACCTGTTGTTCTTTAGTGACTATTTTCCCCCAGCTGTCTCCAGGGTCTCAGTGGCTACTATGGAGCGGTGCAGTGGATGGTACTTGTGGTTTGATGCTCTTGGCACAAGTGGTGAAAGGAAACTTCCTATCCAGTCAAGAACCTATGCTTTCTCTGTACTTGTCTCTTCTATCCTGTAAGCCTTGAT
The DNA here is from genome assembly GCA_033558185.1 of Dromococcyx pavoninus. Lineage (NCBI taxonomy): Eukaryota > Metazoa > Chordata > Aves > Cuculiformes > Neomorphidae > Dromococcyx > Dromococcyx pavoninus. Next base: position 704,265 of record JAUMJL010000092.1, on the reverse strand, counting down.
GGAAGGACTTTGCCTGCAGTTTTGCTGGCTATATCCTTGCAGGAAATGCTGGTTTTGTTCCCTGATCCCTACCAGCCTAGAGGTGTGTTAGCACAGTTTGGCCCATTTTTTTTTCTGTCCTGGACGTGGTTATTTTGTGATGTGATTGTCTTCTATAAACCAGTGGTGCTTCACCATGCTTCAGGGATTTGGGGTGGGTAATCTATCCAGTGTTCTTGGCACAAAAAGCAGTTGATTTTGAAGTGATCCACAAGAATGGGGTGGCCTTTATAGAACCAGTATTTTGTACTTCTTAGTTTTTCTTAATTTATTTATTTTATTAAACTTGTGGTAGATAGAGTCTTCCTTTGTAATTCAAATCCAAAATGTTTCCTTCCACTTTAAAGCTTATATGTAAATTCTAACAATCTGAATAGAACAAGAAGACTTTCAAAATTGTTATTATTCTTTAAAAAACATGAAAACAACTCAAAACACAACACAATATTTACTCTCTTTACACAGAAGTAAGCAAGGTCGTGCACAGCCCAACATATATTTTCCTTAGTACGTTGCCACTGTCCACATGTCCTGGTTCTCCTGCTCTTCTGCTGATGTTTGTGCCTTGAAGTGAGGTTTGATTTGAAGGAGGCAGCTGGTGCATCCCTTGGCATGGTTGTAGTTCTGTGGTGCTTTATGATGTGGGCTTAGAACCATCAATTAGGAAAATGTCTTGACTTTATGACAGGAAGTCTTTATCTGTTCTTTGCTTCAGAACCTCAGGGAGAAAAAACCCTTGCAGGAGTCAAATATTCTTAATGGGAATGTATTGTTATTTGAAGCATCCTATCACAGCTCTCTTGTCTTAGAGAGGTAATTTTTACCCAGATCTGCAATGAAGATTTTGTATTTCTTTTTTTTGCTTAATTAATGCTGGAAGAAGTCTTGTTTGTGGTGATGGGATGAACAGGATGAGCAGAACTTGAGAACAGCTTTTTGATTCCCTGTTCAAAATTTAAAAAGGACTTGACTTAATTTTCCTAAACTGTCTGGATACACCTACAGGAGTGGGATATTTTATTGCTCTGCTTTTTTTTAATTATTTTTAGGCTCTGATGTAAATTTTTTTCCCATATCTGTCTTTTAAGAAAATCTCATATCCCAGCAAGTTTATTTGATTTTTTTTTCCCCCCTGATAATTTGCTTACACAGCAACTCAATTTAAAAACAGAGTTTTAGTCTAGGAATTTCCCTGTTTGATTTGCCTCAGACTTTCCAGAAAAGTTCTACCTTGGCATAAAATTTACACCTGTGAAATTTCAAGGAAATTGGTTTCACTTTTACTAAATGAGGAATGGATTCTGCCAAAATTCAGTGTATAATGAAAGGCTAGTTTGAATTTGAATAGACTGATCATTTTGTAATATTAGTGTGTAACCAGTCCATTAAGGAAAAAATAAGACTAATTATTTTTTATATCACCTATAAAAATTAATTTCTGTTCCTTCTTTGGCTACTGAAGGAATAATATGCACTACAAACCTATGGTCTTTAATTTTGTGAGCCATTTCTTGTGTGTAGATTTCCTTTACATCTTGAACAAAACCATGTAAAATATGAACAAAGAATGAGGGGAAATATTATAAATGGATCCATGTGACTGCCTCTTCTCTAGAATTTTTTTCCTCATTTAAGAAGTTTAGAGGGATGCAGTGTTTGTTAAAGTGGTGGAATATCTTTCTCCCTCAGGGTATTTCTTTAATCAACGCTTCTTTATACCATTAGATCATCTCCTCTTTTTTGATATTTTTTTCCTAAAGAAGCCTTTTTTGTACATTTTCGTGTATCCTGACGCTTGTTCTCAGTTACGGCCTCATCACTTCCTCTCTTTGCCTCAAAATTTATGTCGTTTTATCTATTTTAAGTACCAGAGCACAAAGATAACCCATCATAGTTCTCTCAGTTTCCCCAGCAGTCCCCCCCCTTCCCTCCCTGCAATGAAAAAATGAAAGGTCTCATGGTCTTACAGATTTTCTTTATGCTTATTTTGGCCTATTTGCAACCCAAATACATCATCATGCTATAAGACGGCTCTCTAAGACTCTGGATCAATTAAAGGTAGCCCTATTCATTGCCAGTACAAACCTTTGCCTATTAACTCTTTCAAAGGGCATTTGTCATCGCAAAAAGCTGTGAATGCTGTCTGGGTTCATTGATTAAAAAAAGGTATTGTTTTAAGGCTGCTGAATATCTTAATTAGTTGTAATCAGAGGGGAGCCTGTGTCTGTGAAGTGATACAGTTACCTTTCACCTACTTGCTTTATTTTCTGTGTTTTTAAAAGAAAAACTTCTCAAATATAATTCAAACATAGTGGTTTTAGGGTACAAGAGGAGCAATCAAACTATACCTTATGACTTATTTTTGTAAAGCTAAATATTTAATGTGGTAACCCAGAGCTTGTCTCGTTGTCCTACAGTCAGCCGAGAGAGAGTAAGTGGAGCAGCAGTCGTCCTCCCTTCCTCAGTCAGAAATCCAGGGTCTGTATTCTGTAAATTTAGAAATCCACCCCAATTCTGCAAGCACTTGCATGTGTGCTTTGCTTGAGCATACGAATTGTCCTTTAATATAGAATATATGCAGACCTGTTTGGCAGATCAAGGTAGAGAACAGGGTAATATTTTTTTAGATCACTAGACCATGATTGTTGTCTCACATGGTTGGAAGGTATTTATGAATGTATACCAAAGCTCTGGCAAGTTGATTTACCTGGAAAGATGTCTTTTGCTGTCCTCTGAATGAAATAATTTCTTTCAGTAGTTAATAATATGAATCTGTTTCCTCTTTAAAGAGAATCGTAGAATGGTTTGGATCAGAAGGGACCTTAAAATTCATACAGTTCCACCTCCCCTGCCTTGGGCAGGGACACCTTCCACTGGATCAGGGTACTCCAAGCCTCATCCAACCTGGCCTTGAACACCTTCAGGGATGGGGCATCCACAAACAACCGGAGTTAATGCCTCCCCCCCCTTGTAGTAAAATATTTGTTCCTAACATCTAATCTAAATTTCCCCTCTTTCAGCTTAAAAACATTACCCCTCATCCTGTCACTGCACTCCCTGATGAAGAGCCCCTTCCCAGCTTTCCTCCAGGTCCCCTTTAAAAAATGAAACCCAACACATTTCCTAGTGCTTTGTCAAAAGTTTTGGTTGTGTTTGTTGCTTTCTTGGTTTATTTTCCTGGGAAAACAACATAGTTTATATATCCCCTAAAGTATTCTGTTCAAATCCTGTGGTTATTTATGTGCCTCTAATGAAGGCATCAGGCTGCAGGCAGAACCCTTCCTGTCACCTGAAACAATGGTGCAGCAATTTGACCCTCGTCTTCTGGATATGCATTTCCAGAGAAGGTGATTTGGGGACGTATGCTTTACTTTCCATATTTGTGCAAGTATCTTCTTACATAAATGAAAAATTACTTGATAAAAAATTCTACTCTAAATCACAGTTTGCACAAATCTGAGCCTTTTTGCTCAAATGAGATCCTAGATACAGTGATAACAGTAAATAACATCTAATGTGGTTCATTATGGGGATGAAAGGGGGTGTCTTAAAGGGAGTCCCCCATATTAAGGGTGAAAAGTCTTTGGAAAATACCTAGACTAACCATGTATATCAAATTGCTGGTGCAGCTTGGAAAATAGGGCAATGCCACGTCTGGGAACCACCTGAGAAATGAATCCCTAACACTCACATTCAAACTGGTGGTTTGCTTGATGAATTTTATTAGAGGAAACCCATGCTTGCACATGCCTGGATTCTCATCGTAATATGGCAGAGTCACGTAAATGCAAGCGGTGCTGCAGTCAGTCTCTTATTTTCCAGTGAATATGTTTACTAGACAATGGCTTGATGTTAGAAAATATTTGTGAATATATATATAATATATTTTTTTCAGAAGCTGAGATGGTTTGAGCACTTGTCTCGCTGGACAAGTTTGCTATACGTGCCTGGATTCTGCTTGAAGTACTTCTTGTAAGTACTTCTTGTGGGCACTTTATCTCCTTTTTAAACAACTTTGTTATATTTACAAATATACTTCAAAAAACCTAGCTCTGCTGTCAGTCAGCTGTATAGATAAGAGCCTGTTATCATCTCTGCTTCATAGATGGGGAAAACAATCTAATAGAGATTAAAATCCCGATTCAAAGAACTGCAAAAACTTCAACATGTATTTTAATGTTCCTGTGATTTTGGCATAAACTGAGAGTCTCTGGGACACTGTCAGAAGCAAAAATAGAATATACATTTGAGTTGCAGACAGCATCTCAGCCACAGTGTTCTTCGCTGCAGTGAGTGAACACAAGAATTTTTCTTTGTGTGCTTGATAAAAAAATGTGATGCATGGCATGGTCATACAGTAGAGAGATTTATTTTCATAGTTGGTTATTTAATCCAGTGGTTTCTGTGCTACAATGTTGAAGCTTGTTTTGGGGTGGAGATCAATGCAGTTATAAGCTTTTTCTTCAGCTTTGTAGATATTCACAGAAGCGTGTGGTGTCTTTTCTTTGGTCAAGTGCCTTGGAAATAAATTCAGGTAAATAAATATGCACATTTCTACTGTAACTGTGATGTGCATATGTATTTATATATAATGGTATTGTCTGTCTTTATATAACATTTTTAGGTGTCTGTACAAGATGGAGATTTATGAAGTGTGACTCATTTTTCCTTCTCCACACTGTTCCACTGGAAGACCTCAGTCTGTGATGAGAAAAACTAGTACACGTTATTAAGAATTCCGATAAAGTAGGCTGAATAAATTTGTTTTCTTTGTGAGGCTTAATCCTGTGTTGTATTGGCTTCTTGGACATGGCTAATTTATTTGGAATTCCATTCTGTTCCCGACAGCATTCCTGATTAGCAGTTTGATCACCCGGAGCAAAGTTACATACCAGCTTTCAACTCTTGTAATCTAGCAGTGTAATTTTTTCAAATGGACCCTTTTCTTTCCTCCTTTGCCCCGGCTCCCCTTCTTTTTGTGTGTGCAGAGACTTTAAAAATAAGCAGGATAACCTGTTAGGAGAACGAAAAACTTGTTCAAAACACAATATAATTTGCTGAATGCCTGACTTAGGTCTGGCCACAAAACCTCTGCTGCAAATTTCAGACTGGAATATGGAAACTTCCGAAATCATAAGTAGTCAGATCAACCTGTGTTTATTGCAAATCTAGTGCTCTGTGGCTATCAAAAATGAGACTTAAAAAAGCAAACCATTAAGGAGACCAAACCAAACCACAAAGCCTAAACCATGCAATCCCACACCATTTTTTTTTCATTTAGGGTGATAATGGTAGATCATTATTACTCACATGCCTTTAAATAAATTTTAGAAGTTTTTCCTAGATTCGCATATATTTAAGTACCTTGTGGAATGCAATTGTATTTTTTATCATCTATCTTCAAACTTTCCAAAATCCTGTTAATTTCTAAGTAAACTGTTGTAAGAAATATTTCAAATATACTTTTCAGATACTGTAATTTGAGTTTTAATTAGAAAAATAAAATTCAGTGCTGTGTCAATGCAGAAAGTGAAATATTTGCCTTCCATCACTTATCCAGGATAACATTTTGTTTCAGTAATAGCATTTTATGGGTGGTATGATACCATCTTCAGCTTCTTTCTGTGATCTGTGATTTGCCAAAGCATGTTTTGCCTACGGTCGATTTTAGAAACTTTACCCTTTGCGTTAACTTTTATTTAGTAGTTCAGTTTGTCACATGCTGGCCCTTGTATGGAAATTGTAGTTGTGTCATTGTTCCCTTCTATCAATACTGACTTCTGCTGTCAAAATATATGTAAATCTGTAAATCAGAGGCAGATTTTGATATGATCTCTTTTTTTGGTTGAGCACAGGAGGAGCATTGTCCAAGTGAAACTAGAGGAAACATAGCATGTAACAGCCCCCTTCCGTAAGTTCTTAATCTGCTATAGACATGGGATTTCCATCCTGTGACGTTTCTTAAGGTCTCTGTCTGGTTTTGTATGCAGTGAGAAGGAAGCAAAGGTTTTAGGTCACAGGAGACTTGGGAATAGCCCTAAGATAGGTGACCACAGCACTCACCACAAAGCTCAAACTGTGTTTTTATGCATGAGTGTCCTGACTGTATAATTCTTTGAAGGGCTTCATCTTTCTGTTTTGTTTTGATCTTGAATTTTATGGATCTGAACAGCAGCTCTTGACAAACATTTCATCAAACCTGGAGCACGTTTGGCCAGACTTCTGGTTTTGAAAACCTGGTGTTTCAGTTGAAACAGTTTTATCTATGATAATCATAATAAATTTCTCCACTAGATTGCTATGAATCCTGTGTTCAGTGTAGAAAAAAACCCACATCCATTGATGAAAGGAGAGCACTGAAAAAGGATGGTTTAGGGGTAGATCCATTATGTCTGATGGAATCCAGTGGTAATTCCTTAATTTCCCCAGCAAAAATTCAGAGGTTCTTTCCAACCAAAAAATGACACATCTAAGCAAGTGTGAAGACTTAGTGACCTGTGTAGTGTCTCTGACCACTGAAGAAGGAAATAGAGATAATTAGTGCTTGATAAGAAGCCATTCTGAACACTACAACGTTAATGAGTATTTATGCTAGGATTTTGTCCTTTGAATGACTAAATATTTTTGTATTTTTATGCTCACCATTAAAGCTGACACATAAGAAAGCAAGAAACCCAGGGAAGCAAGATGTCTGGTGCTGAGCCTTGCAGCATATGGAGGTGGTAACGGAGTGACAGCTCCGTAACTGCAAAGGTCTCATTGAGTCTTTTCTAAAATACAGATCTCTTCAGGTAATCACTTTTAAGGCTGAATTATAAGGTTTTTTTGTTTCATTTCTTCCTAATCCTCCCCCCTCATTTTTATTATTGTTTTTCCTATGATCTGTGCTCTTTGCTTTTAAATCTCACTTTTGGCCGCGAAGCCTTTGAGGATGAGCCAGAGTTTTACCAAGACTTTGTTTTTCTGGACACTGGAATTATTATTAAGAGAAGAAATATGTAATAAATGAAGTATCTTAGGTCTGTCCTTCTTTTTCTTGATCATGGAAATGAGCGTATCAAAGTGACAGTAGTGGGAGGAGTATGTTTGCTGGGGATTTTCCAGTAGAAAACCAGTGGGGCAGGTGTTTGCTTTCCTTTGACTCAATGCAACATTGAATGGTCTTGATATGGGCTTATTATCACAAGTTATTTGAAGCAGGAATTGACTTTGAATGTCAGATTTTGTCCTCTAAAGCTACGAATACCTTGAACTGGCTCTTTTTAAGTGGTATTTTGTTTTCAGTGTGCCATAGAATGCTTGTTCAGGAGAGTTCACATGTGTAAACTGGAACAAGGTGCCTTTTTGACTCTGATAACTATAGAAGGCGCGTGATTCTGAGAGATAAGTGCTGATCTTGAACTTTTCTTTTTTCTTAGCAGCGAGCTGGGAATGTCTTAGCCATGTCGACAACTGCAGCTCTTCACTGTTTTCTTTTGTAGATATCCTGCCTTTTGAATCTGTGGTAAATACAGTAAGTTAAATATCCTATTTTTTAATTCTAATTTATGTTTGGGGATATATTTCAAACTGATGATAGCAGTGGATGTTTTGTTATTATCGTTGTGTTGTCTGCTTTGTTGCTTGTAAATTCACATGATATTTTAGAATTTTAGGAATGTTGTGATATTTTAGGAGGTAGATTGCTTTATAATTGGAACTGGAAAATTAAATGTGAGATCTGTTGTCTTACATTTTAAAGGTCAACAAGAATACACAATACATTTTTTCCCACTAAACTACCGTTTAATGGGCACTGATTGCCAGGACAATTAGTTATGTGATAATTTCAATGTAAAATATTAAATTTGTCTTGGAAATAGTTTCAAATTAGAGGATTTTAATGAATATTTATAGCAGAAGAGGGTAATAATGGTGGTTATGTGATGAAAACATATGTTAGTAATAAAATATCACCCGTCAGAAATACTCTTCTATCATGCCATTGTTCTCTAGAGAGATGATTAGTTGAAAAAGTATTTTAACAAAATAAACTCTGAACAGAGGGGATGCTTTTCTGTGTGATACAGCATACATTCTTCGAAAAGGCAAATCATTAAAAATGGTGCCAGGCATTAGGAACATCTGTTGTGTGAAAAAGTATATTTGGGAAAATCCAAATAGTAACTATCAATTTATAGGCTTTCAATAGAGCTTTTTCACATCCAGTCTCAAAATACTTTCCAAAGGAGGGAAGAACAGCTATCTATATTAAATTGCATTTTCTAAAACCACACAATGTTTTCATCTGGCACGTATATCCGTCTTGCTTATGTTGTGCCATTAATTTTCTGTGGGAGAAAATCTGTGCTAAGAAGTGGAATCTAAGCAGGAAAGCACTATCCTTCCATCTTCAGCACTGAAATGCAGTATTCCTTTGTGTGAATAAATGTAGTACCTATGAAGACTGCCAAGATGACAGCCGTGGCATGTGGAGCCATAGAACTGCTATTGACCAGGCAGCCGTCGTGAAAGCTTGCCCGGCTTTATATCAGCCTCTCCCAAGCAGAATCTGGTGCCAGACATGAGGGTTGTGAGGTTTCTGTTCCGGCTTTGACACCTCTCAGGGAATGCTGGAGAAAACATAGCTGAGAACCGCTTGTGAGCCTGGGGAGGAGGCACCTGTTCACTTGGCACCGGAACGAACCACCGATTCGTTACTCATGTGCCCTTAAATAAGCACCGGGCTTCTCACCACTAACAGATTGAGCTGGAGCTGATGACCATGGCACTCACATGACAGTCCCATTAGCTACTATTGAAATCAGTAAAATCCTTCTGGCAGTTTTGAGCAATCTCGCCAGAGCATGGACAGCAGGATTGCACCAGGATAAAGGATGATGGTTGTCAAAAAAGATACACTTTCAGGTATAGCAACCACATCCATCCTGAGGAGACACACACAGATATGTGATTTTCCAGAAAAAGGCAGATATCATCTCAATCAATGCATTAATTTACAGCCACAAAATGAGCCAGTTGCCCAGCTGGGTATGCAACGTAGAGGCCCTGGCTGTGGACTTACAGTGGTTGTATTGTAGCAGATAAACCCACTGAACAATTTGTCAAACTGTTTTTCCAGCTTTAATCCCTTTCAGATCAGATGAAGATTTCTTTTCTTCTCATCTGTGTGGATGTAGGTCTCTTAAAAAAACAGGTTAGGGAAACAGCTGTCAGGAATGGCACGGCTGATCTTGCTCTAGGGCATGCTGATATACTTTTTGGGTCCCTTTCATCCTTCTGCCTGTTTCTGGAGGTGACTCTAGTAACATATACATATGCATATATTTTTCTTCTCTCCTGCATGCTGCATTTTTTCATGAAGATCTTTACTAGTTGAAAGGAGTATTCCCTCCTTTTAAACTCAGCATCTTTTGAAGTGTGTAGGTATGAAAAGACACTCATTGTTCGGTACACCTCTGCAAAGAGCCCTTCTTAATCCTGATTGTGCGTACTCATCCCTTGGTTGAGCCTTCATGTGCAGAGGAATTTGAGTGGATTCACATTCCTTCATAAATGCACGTACAGTAATACCAGACTTTCTTTCCTTTTAAGCAATCTGATCAGTTCTGACACTTTCCAATTCCACTAAAAAATCCCTGTAGTAGTTAACAACACCCATTAGTGCAGACAAGTTTCTGAAACTCCTTAAAGTGTTTGTTTTGCCATGCCATTTAAGTGTTTACAAAGCCTGGACCTCTGCTCCTGATACATTGTCAATTAAAGGAAATAAACTAATTTTTTTAGCTGTAATGTAAATGTATTTGTGTTGCCCTCATAGAAGGCAATGTGTTGAGTCTCATGAGATTACCCCAGTCAGGAAAAATCTGACCTGAAAATGGTACTGTAAGAAAATATTGGCACTCAGTATTCTGGTATGCCATTTGGTTTAATGCAGAGTTTTGAAAATCAGGGTAGTAGTCCTGACACCGTATTATTGCTTGGGCCTTGTCCAAGTTGTTTCACTTGCTGCTGATCCTTCACTTTTTTGCCTTCATGATTCCATTTGTCCAGGTCCAGTTGCTGAAGTCCAGGCCTCGGCAAGGCATTGCTTAAACATCTATAAAAGTTCCTTATTTTCTTCTTGAACTGGTCTCTAGAGCTTGTACTTGTCCTAACAGGAACTTGGCATCAATGGGGACCTCGAGGTATTACTGTACCTGTTCCGAATTTAAAGGAAAAATAATGTAAATTTCACAAAGCTTTAAGTCTCTGAATCAGGCTTTAGTTTCTTTTTTAGATGGAAAGTGTGATTTCTGGGTAAAGGAGCTTATTAGTTGAGCAAGTTCAAAAAGATCTTGGCAGTTCCAGTAATTACTCATTTCATCAATCCATCTATATTTAAAGTGAGCTAAACTGAGTTCTTTCCTATAATGGCTACTTCAAATAATGCTGCTTTACATTTGGAGAGCCAAATAAGGAAATAGAACATGATCTTCCAGGAGTTTCTTTCCCTTTTAGCTCGTATAGCTCAGAGACTTGCTGTAACAAGGGCCCTTCTTTCTATAAAACCTGTTTAACGTATTCGACTAAACAAACTATCTCCCAAAGAAAAGTAGAAGCATTTTTTGTGTGTGTGCCTTGCTCTAGCATTGGCTCTCGAGGACATTTCTGCGTTTGTCAATGTACTAAATGAGTGATGCATTTTGGACAGCTTCTGTGTTCTGATTTGTTTTGTTGTGCTTTTTTTTTTTCTCTCCCCGCTCCCTCCCTTCTTCCCCTTTTAATTTGTCTAGGGAAAAAAAAAAAGCGCTCCTCCAGTGTTGTTTCCTGCAAAGACCATTTTTAAGAGCTCGTTGGACAGCGCAGGGCTCTTGAAGTGATAGCTAATTGGTGAAAGAAAGGCCCCGATTGTCTTGAGGGAGTTGGAAAGTGCTGCGTGTGCTGCTGAAAGGGACTAGGGAGAAGGTGCCTGGTTTCGCTGAGCAGCTGCTGCTGGAGATGTTTGGAGATTACATCAGCATTGGAAAAAAGGGGCAAAAAAAAAAAAAAGAGAAGTCCAACATCACAGAGACAGAGTTTATGGAGCTTTTTTCCCCTTTCCAAAGGTCTTCTGACAATACTGTCATTGTCAATATAAGAGTTGTTAATTCTTTATGAATAGCACATGGGGCCTCTTGACTAACTAGTACGTTACATGTCCCAAATCTGTCAGCTGGACTCTTCTCTCACATGCTAGTGAGATCACTTTGATTGGAATGCTACAGGAATCGCCGGGCCGGCCATGCAGAACTGAATGCTGCATTATATAATTAGATCTCCCGGAGTACTTTTTTTGAACTACTTCATTATTCTAGCTTAAACATGGAATCAGTGCTTTTGATGATTTTACTGGTTGTAATTATATTAATACGTTTCATTTTGTGGTCCTGTCTTAGTGCTTATATAGATTATAAACTGTCCCGAAGGTTTCCTCACATAAGAAAAGAGGACTAAGAGACTTCAAAAGGCTTGTTATGATTTGAATTGACAATGGGAAGAAGTGGATAAATGGAGCTAGAGCAGATTTTACCTTGGGATCTGATGAGAGAGAAATGGCCCGTTGAGACTGGAACTGAGTGAAGATCCTTCAGAAAGCCTCATGCTGACAGATGGGGGGAAAAAAAATGACAACTGATTGAGTCAAATGACTTCCTATCAAACTTGGGCATGAATTGAACAGACTTGTGGACTTCTGCCAATTAAGTGATCTGGACAAGCTGGAAGGAATCCTATTGCTGGGCAATCTGTGACTGCCAGTGGCCTGGTCTTGATATGTGGAACGTGATGGCTTGCTGCCTGCTGGACTAACTGTTGGTCTGTACATTAAGATGTCAGCTGCACGGCCCGCCTGGATGAAGCTGAAGATTACTGGCCGAGCTCAGCATCCACGTGCCATGCAGTGGACTTGCAGGAGTGGATTTTTACCTGATTGGCTGATTTGTTACCAAATTCCTTGCAGTTTCTCCTGATCAGTTGGACCTGAAACTGGGCGAATGATTTAACTGACTATAACCTGCTGAATATTCACATTTCTTAGCAAGCAATATATGAGTACCAGAATGAGCTGGACACCACTGGAATAGTCTGTTCCATGAAAACCAGATCTGTGCTGCAGAGATTGTCTGATAGTCTCTAGCTGTGTTTCAGCAGCGCTGAGAGGGGGGCACACAACAGCATAATGTGGAATGAGTTTTGGCTCCAAAGCCCTGCCAAGTACCTTCATTTCTAGCCTTTAATAAGGACCTTACTAGGACACTGAAGGACACCAAGGCCACAGTAACTTAGAATTTGTTTTGATTAACTGATCTTGCAAAATGTAATAAATGATTCCAAGTGAACCGCTGGCTTTCAAACAGATGTTGTACTAAGCCAAACATCCAAAAATCTTGCTGCATGAACAACTCAATTTAACATCTACTTTTAAGAACTCAGTTTTTCTACAGCAAAACTAGGAAAAGAGAATTGTCTTGCCTGGGAAATGCAGTGTCCTTGGCCCAGTCACCTTTAAAAAAAAAAAGATCCTTTAAGGTTGATAATTTTCTAGGTCATATAAGAATGGAGGTTGCCACTTCATAAACTGGCTGGTAGCTCACATGATGGTATCAGAGTTCAGCCTAGGCAAAAACCTACAACATTGCTATAAGGAGTTTCTGGCCTGTTCATGACTCTCACACCCCTAGATGTAACTACCCGCCCTGTGCATTTCTGTGGTTCTTAACTTTAATGATGATTCTGTCCTCTTTTTTGTTGTTTCCCAACAGCAGCAGACCACAGTGGGAAAGTGAAGTGTTGTCTGCTTGATGTGCAGACATACCTTTGATATTAAGTACCTGCAAAAATAGGCCCAGGGATCCATTTTTCTTCTTTCAGTTAATCATTGCTATTTTTAACTGTTGCATGCAAAACAAAGCTTGTAGATAAATTCATAGTACCTTTAGGAAACAAGTCTTCTAATCCTCGATTTCAAATATATTTAAATCATGTTTGACAGTGTCGTATTATTATTTTTTTTAAAGTGTAGATGTGATGAGCAACGATACAGGTGAAGTTGTGGGTTAATGCCTTTATCATTCAGTGATGCACAGAACTGACACTGGTATGGAGTTTACAACTTTGCTTCCTTGATCCCTGCAGAGCAACATCTTAAGTTTTCCATGTAAATCAGAGAGTGTGGTCTTGTTATGGACCATACTCTTACACAGGCCAAATTTTCGTTGACGATGGTTGGTAGAGAACCATCAGAACATTGTCATGCCTGAGGTGTCATAACCATTTCCTTTATTGACTATAGGAAATAAAAAGAAGGCTGATACCAAGTGAACTTACTGATTGGTAGACTTATTGAATGGTAGGAATCCCGTGGACAACCCCTGCCCCAAAGTGTGGCACTGGCCAGATATATGGAACAGTCTGTCAGTGGGCTGGTTCTGTTGGTATTTGTCTATAAAACAAAAATAGAATTGCATAATGTATGGATGCAGGACTGTTACTGTGATATTGTGACTGTATTTTTTTTGACATTTACAGGACTGTAATTTTTTTGGTTTTATCCAGTGATTTGCAGCATAGGAGTCAGCATGTAAGGACAATTTCCTATTTTGTGACTACCTTGGGAAGGTTATCACAGCTTCCCACGTCTGAATTTCCACCTCCGTAGGATCAGTGTTACAATGAAGATCTGCCTTGAAGGTGATATTAAGGTCAGTTTGCAAACATTGTAGAGTTTATGAACTTTGGCTGTCCCCACCTGGCAGTCAGTGCACACAGAAATGGGTGTGGTGGTGTGTACAGGTATGTGTGTGCACCTGTATGTTCATACAGGAATGTGAATATTTTAATGTCTTCTGGTAACAGCCCTTCCCAATTGGAACTGCTCAAACTTGCGTAGTTCTGAGAGAAAAAATGTCTGATTTAGCTGCTTAACTAACTGAAACTGCAAATGGTCTTTGCATCGGTGTGTGTTAGGACTCTATTAATTCATGGTGGCTGATTTCCTGCCACCAATGGATTGAGTGTAACCAAATCTGCTAAACAAAAAGCAGTTTTCAAGTTCCACAACTGATACTTTTATCCTTTATTGACCATGGCTCAACATCTTTCAGATCTGTAAGACCTCAATTGGTTCTAAATATCCTGACATCTGCAAATATAATTTCTGTCCAACATCTTGTAACGTGCAAAGAGTTGGCTTTATGGATGGTGTTATGGAACGAAGAACTAATTACAGATAAGCTTATAGTTTGATAAGCATATAATTGTATTTATTGATTAAAATAAATCTATAATTTTGCAATGCCATTACTTTGGCATCCAATTAAGCAATTACTGTCAAACCACATAAACCAAACTGCAGCAGGAGTCCCTTAAATGCATCTGGCAGTGCAATAGGTGATCTCATTACTGTAGGTAAGTCCACTACAGCAAACTTCAGAGTGCAGAAGCTGAAGACACAATAGGGCTACAATTATATTGACTCTCACAGAAGGAATCTGAACAGCTGGGGGCCCAGTGGCTTGTTCAACAGTTTACAACGAACTGCCACGTGGTAAACCAAGGCACAGAGGAAATCTTGTAACTCTCTTATTTTATGGCACAGCACTATGGAATGGAGATGTGTTGTTGGAATCTTTCTATCAGGCATAAGATTATTGGACAATTAAACAGCAGGAGTCTTGTCTTGATTTTAATAGCAGGAACTCAGGGTTATTTCATAAAATGCAGTTGTTTTACGCTTGGTTGTCACCAAAGAAGGTGACTGTATATGGTGGCCCTTGGACTCTCAGTAGAGGCAGGGCTGGTAACAGCATCTATTGCTAAGGCTGCCAGGCACTTCCAGTCCTAAAGCCCTATTTTCAGCTATTCACGACTTTGTCAAAGTAGCTTTTCAAACTAAATTTTTCCATGTTGCATTGGGTGTCTGCCTTAGGCTGAATTCTCTTCAGAAATTTTCAGCCAGAACAGTTTAGTGTCTTCCAAGAACAAGACTATAGAAAAATATATTGTTTTACCCATGCTAAAAAATTATTGGCAGCATTTTTCTCTGAGAAGATGTAATTGTCCCGTTCTGGGAGATGATTCTCCCTCTCCCTGTCTGGGAGTTATAAATATACAGGGAATCCTGTATATTTGTGTAATTATGTAACTACTTACTTCGAATTCAAAGGGAACAAGACCAAATATGATGTGGGGAAACAAGAATAAGATAATTGGCAGGAAAAAGAAATTATAAAGAGGTTTTAGGTAGCAAGGGAGAGTGGGCCATGCATAGCTGAGGAAAGGTGAGCTGGACTGCGCCGTGTAGGAAGACTGTCACTAGAAGTGAGTGACAGAGTGGTGAGAGCCAAGGACTGTTCAGTCAAAGGGACTTGGGCAGAGAAATAATGGGATACTAGGAAGGGATTAATAGAGACTATGTGTACAGGTTGATATGGAACAACAGTATAACAAGAAGAGCTGGAAAGAATCAGGGAAAGAGGCTGAAGTGAGAACAGCCAGTGAGGATGTGGACACTGTGATTGGATATAGGGCCTGAAAGCAAAACCTGAGTGGAAGTAGATGTGTGGTTGACTGAACACCAGGCTGAGGAAGGAGACAGACTGGATTAAATTAGGACAGTTTGGGATAGCAGACAGGACAAAAGTGGAGTCTGAAATACGTGACAAGGCTTAAGCTGGAAGGCTAAGACTTACTGAGCGAAGGGATTTACCTGGCACCAGTAGTCCAGGGAACTGCTAAAGGAATAAGGATCAGATAAAATGTCTGCTGGGACTCTCTCCTTTTAAAATGTTGATATAAATCCTGGGACTCAAGCTCCATTGTTTTTTTTTTTTTTCCATGAAACTTATCTGTAAAAAAACCCTCCATCCCACTCTTCCTCCAGTAAAAAGGGCTCTGGATCTCCGTACACCAGAGCTGTTGGTGAAACACAGGAGGGTCGGCCTAGCATCGTATGAGGGCTGAATGAATAGGATGTAACAAAGCTGAGCACTGAAATTAGGACAACTGATCAAGGCTTTGTGTGCAATTTTTGTTCTGCTCCCTGAATATTATGATACAGTCTTAAACTACACTTTTCCACAGATATTTTTTTGCTCATTTATTGCACAGGATGAAATACTCTGGGATTGAAGCTTGCAGGAACAATGCTCTGAATGTTCCAGAAATGGAAAGATGGAGTGTGAAAGACAGAACTATAGGAAGACTAAAGTTTTGAGTGTGGTGATGAGAAAATTAATTCTGTCTTTGCCTGTCATTGAATTTTAAGTGAAAACATTTACAGACATGTTTTCTTTGCTTTTTGGCTGCTTACCTGGAGATCATGGGTCTAATTTGTTTGTGTGCCAAGCACTAGCAGCTGCAGACTGTCAGTTTAACAAATAAACTAGTACCAGTTTAACAAATAAACTAGTACACCAAGAATCCAAACTCTGAGAATCTCAAGTGAGACATCTAAAATAAGTGGATACAAAAAAGGTAATTCTTCTGCACTTTGGATTTTTATTGCAAAATGAGATACAACAAAAATGTTAATCAACAGCTGCAAAACACAAACATTAAAGGATGTTCAGGAGGAAATTAATCATTCCTGCACAGGAGACCAAGCACTGATAATGAAGAAAATATGAGAACTCATTAAGAAAGTGCTGTCCATCCTGTCTACTGAATATGGCAGGAATACCTTGGAAAAAAATAATCTACATAGCAAAAGAGTATAAGAAAATGGAGGGAAAATAACAACTTCTCCCCATGTGTTATAGAAGGAATCTATAGTTTCTGCTCTAAGAGGTGAGTGAGGTCTTAACTTGACCACTGGATTAGGCTACTCAAATGACATAATTGGCCAGATAGGTCTAAACCAGGTTAGTTTTTAGATCCAGTTCACACTTGAGCATGTGATAGGTGTGGACCTTCCAGCACTGAGATGCGAGTGCTCTGGGTGTTGGCTGAAGGAAGACAAATAAGGGAAACACGTAGAATATGTACATCCATAGCATTAGGAGTGCTTGGGAGATCTTTATGTTTGCATGTTGGCTGTAGGTCCCTAGACTGCGTGTCAGTGGTACATATCTAAACACTTCTTTTGGAAAAGTCCAGGTGAGTTTGGAATCCAAGTCCCGTATTTACAACAATGCTTGAACTTAGGACCAGCCTATGTGACTTATGAGTCCATTTTCCTGACTTCCTCCCCTTTGAGAACTGCAACCCTTAAAGCTCTACATCAGGGTTTCTAATTGATACTCATGAGGTGGATAGACTCTCTTTTGTTCTTTCAGGAATGTTTTTTTCTTTGCCTCTAGGTTATAAAAACCCTCCAAGTAATTACGGGAGTTATTAACAAATAATAAAACCTAGAAATAGCTATTTCACCTCCCTAGTCTTTGTATTAAGACAAGTTCATGGAAGAAGGATTCATCAAGGGCTATTGGATGCAGGAAATCTTTTACTGCAGAATGTTGAAAGCTAAAGGGGATGTTATAGAGGCATCACTATGTGCTTGTCCTAGTCTTAATCTCTTCTTAGACAACCACTGTCTGTCAGGATGGGACACGATGCCGAGTTAGCTGATTCGGCAGGGCTCTCCTCTACTAGTCCAGGACACTGTCTTTTTGCATCTGAAAAATGGGAATCTGTCCATTACATTATTTAGAATTGGTCAATGGGACAAATTCTTTCAGAGGGTTGGAAGCATAGTCTTCTACTGTCTGTATCCTCAGCAGAGATAAGGCTCTGGGGAAACGTTAGTCTATAGGAAAGATGGGCAGGTGCTTCTTATCAGGGAGCACAGTGATGGGATGAGGGGTAATGGTTTCAAGCTAAAAGAGGGAAGGTTTAGATTAGATATTAAGAATTTTTTTCCTGTGAGCATGGTGAGGCACTGGAACAGATTGCCCAGAGAAGTCACGGATGCCCCATCCCTGGAGGTGTTCAAGACCAGGTTGGATGGGTTTTGAGCAACATGATCCAGTGGAAGAGGTGTTGGAACTGGGTGATCTATAAGGTCCCTTCCAATCCAAACCATTCTATGATTCTATGATAGGATGAAGAGGAAGATGGCAGTGAGGTTTATGAACCATCTAAAGACATGTAACTTTTAAATGATCACTTTCTACACTGATCCCAGAGCAGGTACTTCCCGTAGCATACCTTTGTGGTTCTGGTAATGGATCAGATATCTGATTTTATGTCTGTGCTCCCTGGCGCTTGCTTTAGACATGCTTTCTTTGGCACCCATCTCAGACCGAGTATAGTGACTTCCAGATTTTCAGTCCCTCCAAAATGTCTCCCACCACGCCTACATTTAAAAGGGCGCAGGATCCAGTTAGGTAATTTGTTCCTAGGCAGTTAAAATACTTTACATGAGCTCCAGACCATGGAGTAGATTTAACATACTATTTTAAGAATATGTGAACGCTGCTGTGTAGGGGGACACATCAGTATCTGTCTCAGACCGATAATCTAATTGGAGGTCGTCCTTTGTGTAACCCTGTTAACATTTTAGACTATTCTGGGAAACCCCATGGCCCAAGTACTATGGAATGTAGTTAGGAAAAACACTGTTTTCTCAAATATTTCAGATGTGGAATATTTATTTTGTAGCCAGAGAAACTTGTTTTGTTGCCAAGCAACTGACCATGAGTAGGATCTGCTGCCAGCTGTACTTGAAAAAAGGGAAAAGAACCTACTTACGTCTCCTCTGCATGTGAGCATTTAAAAGGCAGTGAGGAGGAATTTTAAAATAAAATCTGTGTGCCAGGATTCATTGTTAGTAGCCTCAGGTCACTTAGGTCTTTCCCCTCCACTTTCCCCTGAGTCGTATAAAACTGACAGAATAAGCCACTGTTGAAACTGTTGGTGCAGGAAATCCAGTTACTTTCAAAAAGCCTCTTTGAGGTCTGCTTCATCAGAGCCCTAGATAACAAAGTTTGATCGCTTGCTCTTTGCTGGGCTTCTGGTCCAAAGGCAGGCAAGGATCTTAGACACAACTTGGTATTCTGCTCAGACTAATTTATTGACTTGATGATTTCATTTAAGCAAGCATCCAGGTGTTCAAATACTGTTTGTTTCAGAGCTCAGGTACCCAAGTTTGTTTTTGGAGGATCTAAGGATGCTTAGCTTGCAGTCAGTGGATGAAGTTTAAAATGGGACATGAATTGCTTTGAAGGATGCTTATAGCACTGTGGTTGGTAACTGTTTCAGCACAAGCAAAGCATTCTAGTGCACAGTTCTACTAAATGAAAAGTAGCTCCCTGGGAGGTGTGTGTTTGTAAACAAACCTGCCCATTTCACTGGGCTTGGACTGAGCAGAGTGAACAGTCATTCTGGATTCACCTTGATGTTCATTCCTTGCAATGGGTACAGCTGTAGTGAATACTTCTGTCTTTGCTTCTGGGTTTTGGTCTTTATCAGCCATAATAATAAGGAAGAGTGTTTATTAACTGCTCTGTTAAAATCTAAATGGCTTGTTTGGCCACAGGTGGACGCAGTAGAAAATGCTACCCACCTGGATAAACAGGAGAAGGGGAATATTAACGTTGCTTTATAGAAGAATAAGGCTTGTGGCTAAGTCTTGTGGAGAAGTGGGTTGAGAAACTACAAAAAGATCTGAGAGAACTGTGAAATTTGGGGCTTTAGAAGCAGTCTCAGTGATATTTTGGAACTTTTCATGGGATATGTACTATGGGATTTATGGAATATATATGAGGAATCTTCTGGGATTTCCTGAAGCTGTCCAGGAAGCACCTGTTTATCTGTGTGTCTAATGTCTATTAGTTTATCTCTTCTTTGTTGTGTGTATAGTGCACTTCTATGCTTCGCTGCCTACTTTGGAGATGTTACTTGGGTTTCTCCCCGCAGGGGTCAGATGTCAAGTTCTTTATGTTTTCAAGCACAAAAGGAGCTTGCCTGTGATGCTGCTGTTGAGCCTCCCAAAGCTTCCTCCTCAACCTTGGCTCTTCTTTCCATTTAGTCCTCCTAATTCAGAATAATGCTTGTCGGTTGACCTCGTTTAGCAGTCAAGGCTCCACATGGTGGCATCACCTGTTCTGCAGCTTGATCTTCAACTGCTGGTGGAGGCTGTGTGTGCACATTAGTTTGGTTACCTTCTGTGACCACAGATGATTTTAAAATCATAATGTTAGGTGAAGCATTTTTGTGACTTTTGTGAATTAATTGGGAAGTTCAAGTAGTGGATTACTTCAAAAAATGTGATTTCAAATTTATTTCAATCACGTAAGAATGATTATCATTCTTCAGTAAGACAGGAAAAAGTTTGCTGAATATGAAGATAAAGATGCTTTCCACATTTCTGGTGTGTCTGAGGGAATTCTCTCCCCCAAATTCTACTCATTATATTTTTCTCTTGAGTATGTGTAACTTCTGTGCTGATGAGTTTGAGATTTTTATTAACATATTTTCATTTAGGAAAAGTTCTGAGGTTTCAGGCTGGATTCCAAAAATGTAGAGGTATTCAAAGTGTAGTTCTCCACCAGAAAAACAGCTAAATTTACTTTTAATGCAAAATAGTGCAGTGAAGAATTCATGTAGGTGTTACTTTTTCATAATCAACAAGAAGGTAAGTTCAGCAGGATATAATTATTCTGAAACCTTTTGACATAATTATCTGTACAATTATGTGTTTACCATTTGCAGGCTGTGCCATAGGTTGGACAGCCTGTGATAATATTTCTTTCTGTTACTTCAGAAACATAGTCTAAGACCAGTGTTGGGAGTTGTGAGATCTCTCCTAAATACAATGAGGATGACTTATGTGCCAGTAATGCCTATGTGCTTCAGTCTGGTGATCCTCTCTGTTGAGCCATGCATGGGTAAGTGCATGTGCAAAAGAAAAAAAATATGCATTTAATACTGTTCCTGCTGTAGTGGCTCACACACTGAAAACATTGGATCCTGTTGTATGAGCTGCTGCCATACTGAAGTCTCCAAAGTGTGCTACAATGGAGTCAATGTTCATCTGTTCTTTGCTTATGAATTGTATGAATTTTATATTATCTTGCCCGGTGGCCTTTAGCAGAACTCATCTGAGTAATTACCAAGAGAGGAGAGTATGAAGAAATGCCTTCTTGCCTTCAAACCTTATCGTTCTGTGGCATCACAGCTCAAGATCACAGCTCTGAATGCAGGAAGCAAGTTGTGTCTGTGAAAAAACAAACCAGGAGGTAAGTGACTGTAAGGGCTGGGCCACACTTTGAAAGGACACGTGAAAATATGAGAGTTACTGTGTCTCTGGATGCCAGAGGCTTTCATAACAGAAGATCCTATCTTGTCAAATTCAAAAGATTGAAAAATTTTGATAAAAATTTTGTTTGGGATAATTTCTTTAATCCCAACCTGAAATTTAAGCTCAAAACAAGAGGGCCAACTGTGCCTCAGGGCGTGGGAGTGGTCAATGTCCTCCTGCACGCAGCTGCATAGACCAAATCCAACTTCCCTTGAATAGTTTTGTTTCCTTGTCTGTAGATTTCACTGATGTCATTTAGAGGAGAGCTGGATATCCTGTCAGTTCTTATGCAAATAATAGTAGCTCATTCCATTCCTTACGTGAGAAAAATATGATCTTTTGAATTGTTGATTACTTCTGGATATTTACTTCTACCAGTGGAAATCATAATATACCACAGGCTGTATTTTAAGCAGTTATAGGTACCAGAGATTAATAACCTCTCACAACAGGGTTGTGTTGCTGATGGCAGTGGAACAATTTTTGACCCAGAATTGGAACCATACATAGAAGGGATGAGATATTCCTGCTTTTTTTTTTCCAGTACTGGGAACATAATTTCCCAGATTAAATAAAGTGTTGCCAAACCTATGGTTTGCTCTACATACAAGAATTTAGCATCTTGACCTCAACAGCAGGGAGATGAGAAGAATTTGGAGCTGTACTTGATATCTAATAATTAATTAACCTGTTTTCTCCATTTGCATGCAAGTTACAATTAAATGAATGCTAAAGAAAACATGGCAATATTTTTAATAGCACTCCCAGCATTTCAGTCTATTTCTTGGAAACATTTTTGCACCACCAAAAGCAGCAGAAACCTTAAAAATAATGTGCAGATTGTGGCTGCCCAAAGATTCAGGCTGGATATACTGCTCTGCCATCTTGAAATCTTTCCTGTTTGTGTCACATAGTTGTGTGATGAGGGAACATGGGCAACACAATCTGACTGTGCTGTCTAGTCATAAAAAAGAATAACAGCTGATGAAATTATGTTCCAGGTCAGTGCTTTGCCCAAATCCACTGTCAGAAATATGGTTGCACATATTTTTTAACAAATAATTTTGAATAATAGTCACGACAGGTTTTGTAAGACGGGGAACTGAGCACACTCTCTCTCTTTGGACCACAACAGCTACTGAAAACACTACCTGAAACTTACTTTCACTGCACTAACATGGGCACAATATAGTGGCTGTGTTATATTGCAGATTATTTTGTTTGAAAATCCTTTGTACTTTGGGCTCTTACTATCATGTTGTGGCTGCTCAGGGGGTTGTTATTAATCGTCCTGGCCCTTGTTCTTGGCTGTGCTGGTTTGCTCTGGTCTGCAGGATAAATACCACGAAAGAAACTTAATGAGCACAGTAGTTCTTTGGTGTCACACTGTTGCCGTGGGGGTTCCTATGCTACATAAGATTCAAAGCTATAAATGAGGGAGTATGGTCAAAACATCCTAGCAATGCCTGCAAACTGCACTAGCTCTAAGTCACTGACAGCTGATGTAAAGCAGAACAACTCCGAAGATGCTCCACTTTACACGAGGTTTGACCTGGAGGACAGCCAGTCTCATGGGCTGGGGAGCCCTGCTAGAGTGTACCTGCCTTGGCTCCACTCTGGGCTCTTTTTGTGCAGTGTGAATGCTGCTGATTATTCTGGCTGTGGTGAGATTATCATTTTCTGAGTGCTTGTGTGTATTGACTGCACGTTGCTGTGACTGTGGCTGCAATGACTGTATGTACAAGCTATAGCTGGCAAGCACACAGAGGGTAAATAGAAGAAACAGAAGTGAGTCCAGAAATAGAAATGTGCTTTCACACATCACACAGTTTGCAGTTATCACTAACCACATTTTACAATAAAGTTTACTACTGCACCTAATGCAAAAGCAGTGTTAATTCAGGTACCTGTTGAAACACTGCTTCTGCTTTTTTCTGGGATGGGGAAGTACTGAAGTATTTTTATTTTCCATAAAGTGTTTGAGGGTAGTAATAGTTCGTTAACAGACATTCTTAGTTACTGGTTCTGTCCCATTCTCACTTTTTCTGCCTGTCTTCTACTGAGTTGAACAAAAGGGCTATGCAGCCTTAACAGTCACCTGTGGAACAGTTAGAGCAAAGTGTAGGATTCTGAGGCTCCACTTTCCCAAGGCTTCCTGAAGGAGTCTCTGTTTATCATTCGTCCTGCAGAGCCTGTATTGGGTTACACTAGGAATGCGGAAAGCTATATGGGAAAATCAGTCAGGCTGTGAAAGATTACAGACTTTGAAATTTTATGTACCACGCTTGCTAATGCAGATTCCATATTTCAGGGTGTCTGGCTGCCCTCACTCCTTGTAAGGTTGTGATGTGCATGTTTTGTTACGAACGTTACTGAACCGATAAACAAGGCCACAGACCTAGGGAAGCCACGGAGAGAGGAAATCCATTAGGGAATAAATTACAGTGACACCTACTTGTGTTGGCACAATTAAGAATCCGCCACAATGTACGAAATATAATTTCTAATATGATGAGAACCACCAGTGTAACTCCTTTTCCACAACAGCATTCCAGTAAAACCCCATTTAGGAGTGGGGCCTATGTTTTTCTTACACAAATAATTATGGGTCCCTCATCTACAGGTTACACCTTCAAGTTCATAAATCAAGTTCATATTCATAAGAGGATTTTCTTTCAGATATTTCAGCAGGACCTAAATTTGCAAGTTGCCAAATGCAGGTAACAGGACTTTGATGAGAAGCTGAGTTGTGCGTCTATTAACTGCAGTGTATATTAGGTATGCTTTGTAAAATAAAACAAAATGTCCATTAGCTCATTAAATTAGCATTTTCACACATAAGATACTGTATAAACAGTTTCAAGAATCTAAAACTCTGGACTGTATTGAAGAGAGTTTTCCCTTATTTTTAATTTCCATTTGTCTTGTCAGGTTGCCCCCATTCCCTGGTGAGAAAATTAAAAACCAAACCAACCCAAACAAAAATACAGGGAATGGAAGGAACTTCCCAAATTAAAAAGTCGAACCAAAATTTAATCATTAAAATGTTTTCCTTTTTTTCCCCCCTCTGTTGAATGTCCTCACCAAGCTGAATACTTGTTTCCTGAATACTTGTTAAAAAAGTGAGATATTAACAAAGAATCAGTCAATGGGGGTGTGTAGCAAACAGAACTATGTGCTTATAGAAAGTGAGGCATGAATTCCAAACTGCAGGAGTTTTTCTACGTGGTAGTGTCCATTAGTGTTTCTATAAAAGATAAGGCTCCAGGTTTACAAATCCAACACAGAGTCACAGCCAATCCCACAAGTAGGCATTTTGGATTTTACACATCAAAACAAAGATGCCAGACTTTGCACAGAGGCAGTAGACAACTCCATTCAGATATAGTCAATGTCCTGTGGGTTTAGGGAGAGACTCTACTTAATAAACATTTCTCTCTATACGTGCAAAAAAAATCAGTTTGTTGGATGAAATTTTGTGTCCTGGTTTATGCAAATCAGAGTGTATTATTGTAATTTGACTGTAAAATCACTCCTAAATTTCTTGAGTAGCTCTGTCTTCTTTGTTCAGTAGCTCCATATTTTAAAGAAGAGTAGTTGTTTAGAGGTTGAACAGACCACCCTTAAGAAGATGTGGCCTAGAATAGACTTCAGGCCCTAATGAGAGACCACGGATTTCACCCATGGTGCCTGTCTGAAGCACCTGGAGAATTATGGGCTAGTTTGAATTTCTAAGCTTATGCATACAGGTTCATGGATGCATTGAGGGTGATGGATTATGGACACCTTTCCCTAACATTTGTGGTGTTTTGTTGGGCTTATATCCAGACCTTAGTGTTATTCAAACCTCATACTTTTTGTTTAAAATATGAAGTGAATGCATTGTGAAACTGATGTATTTCCAAATAATTTTGTCAACAGGCAATTAAAATATCATGTGTTATAAGCATCTCTAAGATGCTATGGATGGGAAAGCTGCCAGTTTCACAAGTCACATTACTTTCAAAAGTACAATGAATGTACAGTATTCTGAACAGTCTGGAAAGGAAAGTAATTTTCCAACTCTTAAAATCTTTTTTTAGCTTTTCACAGTGCTCTGAAATCAAATTATGATGATTTTAAAGGCAGAACTGTTAAATGCCAATGATTTGTCAGTACTGGCACACTTGAATTCCTAACAAGATAGTTGGACCCGTGCTTAATATCTTAATTGTGCATATGAAATAGTTTTAAAGTAAAGCTAGCCAAAAATTTGGGCTGCTTATATTAAAAAAAAATAAATGTCTTCACTTTATTGTATTAGAAAAAACTTCAAATAACGTATACCTTTTTACTCCAGTGTTGCTCTTTCTAGCTAAGAATATGACTGTGTGGACTAGGAATTTATAGAGAGGTCTGTAAGGTCTCACTCTTTTGACATGATTAGACACCAGATTATCTTCCTTGACCTTGAAAACCGCATCTCTCATGGGCTTGATCAAACTGGTTTCAATTTATAAAAAGTTAAAAAGCATTTCTTGAAGTCTTTTGGTCATTTTAACAGAAAGCGTTGTGAACCTGATGCCTTAGAAATAGTCAGAGGTTTGAATGTGATGTGAATCACTTCAGGTATTTTGGTTTGTTGTTGGACTGTGCCTTGATTTACAGAATTGCAGGATGGAAATATGGGTGTTGTGTCTGCCTGTGAGGTCTGGTTTCTCTTCTCTTGTGAGTGAGGATGCATTCAGAACAGCAAGGTGGGGTGTGGGAGAGGCAGGTACTGTTCCTAGCCATGCTGGTCCCTCCTGGGCTGCTTTTAGAGAACAAGGTGCACTAATTGAAACATCATAAGCTAATTAAAATAGATGTTGTCTGTTCCCTGGAAATTATGTTCATGAAGATCTTCAGTTAAAGTACTTGAAAAAAGAAGTAACGTTCTAGAGCCTGTAATTGTTACCTCAAAAGAAGAAAAAATATGTGGCAGTGTTAATGACCAGTCCCAAAGTAATAAAATTTCTTTTAGTTTATTCTTGCACTTTAGGAGCAAGGATTCCAGTGGGAAAGCCCTAGAGGAGTGCCAACAACTGGGAGATTTTAACTAAGTTTTAAGAAGGTTAGCTTGAGGAATGTACTTATTTAGCAAGTAGAGCAAACCTTATAAGCTCTGTTGACATTGGATAATGTGCTCGTGACCAGTTGACTTGAAGGAGTCTATCACATCACAGAAAAGTGTTATAGTATTTTCCTTCCATTTGTACAAACAGAGGAACAGAAATTGAGGCTGATTTTGCAATCCTGACTCAATCTCAGCCAGAAACTCTGTTGGAAAGGACCTTAAAGATCTTTCAGTCCAACTGTAAACCTAACAGCACTAAGTCCAACAATAAGCCATGTGCCTAAGTGCCACATCCAAACGTCTTTTAAACACCTCCAGGGATGGTGACTCAACCACCTCCCTGGGCAATCGGTTCCAGTGCCTGACAACCCTTTTGGTGAAGAAATTTTTCCTAATATCTATTCTAAACCTCCCTGGTGCAAGGTGAAGCTGTCTATTGCCTGAGGAGAGAGAGATGGAAGAGGGCTGGTGAAAAGCACTGGGCATCCCTTCTCCTGGTCCTTGGTCTGTGCACAATTGCAGCGTAACTGACTGCAAGAAAAGGATATTAAGAGAAGCACAGCCTCCTGCCAGGGCAGATCTACTGCAGCCAAGGAGCAAGAGCAGTCCCATAGATGATGGCTGTACTCTCAGAGATTGAGCTTTGTTGGCAGAAAGATGAGGGCAAAATTCTTGATTACATGACTAACTATACCTGAAGGACCCATCAAGAGGTTCTGTCTTCTATTCTTCTCTGTATCTATTCTTCCCTGTGATAAACCAGCATTTCTGCAACAGCACTGAAGCTGTTGCACATATTTATGCCAGGTGCAAACATATTGCATACCCATATCCGTGTAAATTAATACCATGAGACTCCTAACTTAAGAGGCTACTGTTACTCAGATGAAGATGTGGCCAGTACCGATGTCTTGGTGGAAGTGCAAAGTGCCCAAGAACATTTTGCAATTTTTTATTTTATGGATTGTGTGTATGATTAGACACTGCCTTGTTGGGAGAGGTACTCTGTGATGATAAAGGGTGCACAGAATGGGGTATTTTCAGAACTAGAGAGCAGCAGAAAGGATTACAATGCAAATTTGGAATGTTTTCTCAGCCAAATGTATGTATTTAAAATCATAAATGTTCAGACACAGAAAAAACAACATCAAAACATCTGAAGAAGAAAAGAGGATCTTATGCAGAGGTAACTTTTTTAATACAAGGCCTTTGTTTCCTTTGTATTAAATGAGCTCTCATCTTACGCTGTTTTGGCAGTGAAAAAAAACTCTTATAGTGAAGGTATATTTAATGCTGCTGCCTCTGGTGCTACATTACACATCAAGAATGGTGTAAAGATAAATCAATATAAATAAAAAGCAAATATTTATGGATGTATGCTGAAGGTGTTATCTTTCCGTTCCAGTCTGCTCTATTTTTTGAAAATTCATGCTTAAATTTTTGTGGGAAATTGTATCTGGAAAATGAAAGCAATTAATTATTCTTTTCTGATGCTTAGGAATGTGGTGTATAAATATGACTGAAGCAACGAGCATGAGATTTCACTGCAAGTGCTGAGGGAGTAATAGATGGGAATTAGCAAAAGAATAGAAGGAATGAATGAGGATATGCACGGAGCGCTTATTCTCTTTGAAAGATGATCTCTCTCCCTGAGACTTAGAGTTACTAAATAGCTACTGGCTGATACAAATGGCTGCAGATAGGGTGGATGGCCTCAAGATTGATGGGTGACTGTTGTTGGTCTAGGTTTTTAATCCAGGCTTCAGTGGGAATGCAAAGTTCCTAGCTCAAGATCAATTATACAAGGACATCGAGACGAAAAAGACAGTCACGGTATTTGTCTGTTTCTCAAACTACCCAAGAAATGAAACTGATTTTGCTCGCAGTGACACGCCTGTTGCTGCCAGGCAGTGCAATATGTTCTTATTACAACCCTTTGCTTGCAGTTAAAAGTAAAAAAACCTTTTCTAATACATTGCTCATTCCTTGCACTGTTCAATGAATTGTAATTGTGTTGTCTACACAGATAAATCCTGGGGACTTGGGAGGTCACTGTAAGAACACAGAAGGTGCCTGAGTCAGGCCTCATCTTGAATATTGTGTACAGTTCTGGGCCCCCCAGTTTGGGAAAGATGTTAGAATACTGGAATGTGGTCAGAGGAAGGCAAAGAAGGTGGTGAAGGGGCTGGAGCACAAGCCCTATGAGGAGCGACTGAGGGAGTTGGGGCTGTTTAGTCTGAAGAAGAGGAGGCTCAGGGGAGACCTCATTGCTCTCTACAACTACCTAAAAGGAGGTTGTAGTCGGGCAGGGGTTGGTCTCTTCTCTCAGGTGACCAGTGACAGAACTAGAGGGCATGGACTCAAGCTTCGTCAGGGGAGGTTTAGGCTTGATCTTAGGAAAAAGTTCTTCACTGAAAGGGTGATTGGCCATTGGAATGCGCTGCCCAGGGAGGTGGTGGAGTTGCCGACCCTGGAGGTGTTTAAGGGGAGACTGGATGAGGCACTGAGTGCCATGGTTTAGATGATGGTTGGTGTTAGTGCTGGTGTTAGTGTTGGGTTATAGGTTGGACTCGATGATCTCAGAGGTCCTTTCCAACCTTATGATACTGTGATACTGTGAGTCACTTGGAGTGGGAGTCACTTGGAGTAGGTGTACTCTTAACCCAAATTCATTTCCCCACGCTGCAGAAACAGTAGAATACACCCAGAATACAACTGGGAACAAAAGAAGAATTCTACAACAAGCAGAGATGGGCCTAAATTGATTGCTGGCTCTGAGTTAGGAGGTACTTTGGTGTAAGTTCATATCTGAAACATATGCCTTCTCCTCATTGGTGTTAACCAAACGGAGGCTGGTGCAGGGAACAGAGCACTGGGTAATTGAAGGAATCTAAACTTTCAAATGTGGCTCCAAACCACAAGACATACTTAAATAACAAGTAGTTGTCTCAAGTGTAAAGGGTTCTTTACAATAACACCTGTTAAACGTCCTTTGATTTTCCATTAGCTAAATACCAGCAGAGAGGTGTATGAATATGGAAGGCTGAGAAAAAGATAGAGCTATAACTTTTTGAAGGTAGTTTATAAAATTGTAACTCTAAACCAATATGTGCTGTTATTTTTATTTGCTTTTATCTTGTGATCATTCCTCTAATATATAGAGCATGAAAATGGGGTAAATGTTATGTGCACCATTGCATTCATCAAATTATAAAAATGACTTAAACTCCTCGCTTGCTCATTGGATATCATTCTGTGAAGGAGAAGAGAAAGTTTCTGCTTGGTCAAAGGTGACACAATAGGTTGCAGACGATGCTGATGACATTATATGATTGGCAATAGCTACAAATAAGATTGAATTTCCATAAAAAGTAAGAATATTAATTGAGTGGCTTAAAGTCAATGCTAAAAGTCAATAGACAACTGAATTTGAAAAGGGAACTGGATTAATTGACCAGATAAATTCTTAAATACTAGGTCAGTTTTTGTTAGAATGCGTGAAAATGCTGGTTATTAATTTTAAACGAAAGCTTCCATCCAGATGTCAAGTGCTATGACTTCTTACACTTCTGTAGTCAGCCAGCTATTGTCCAAATTTTGTACAACTGGCAGACTGAACTTTTAAAGATGAAAGTGGAAGAAACTTATTTTTTTGTCACTTATTTCTGTCTACTGAAGAATTTGCTAATGCAGCAGGTAGTGTTGATGCTTTTGCAGTTTTTATGTTCCCCATTATGCCCGTTTAAGTCACCAGACTAGTATTCTATGGAGAGCATAGCAATTGCACTTAACAGTGATGTGCAGAGCTTTGGAGCCTGTCCCTGCCCTCTTCTTGGGAATAAAAGGCACAACCTACTTTCTCTGCCCTCTCTGCCCCACAAATGTTCCTTAACTTGTGAGTTTAGCTATGAGACAGGACATCCTGTGTGATTTCAGCAAGTCCATATGGTTCTCGAATGCTTTTCCCAAGGTGAGGATTAAAGAACATCAAATGCTGCTTGATGGAGAGAGGAAATCTCATGTAATGCGTTTGTTCTGCTAACATCTATGTAAAGAGCTGTCTGGGAGTTTTGGAATGGAATCTGTCATCACTGTAATCCGGTTCTGGAAAATCGTGATGGAGACAGCACAGGGAGTGATGTCATTGGCTGTCTGACACAGTCATTGCCCACGGCAAACCCATCTCCTCACCAAACTTCCTTTTGTTTCTGACATTTGAATGCCCAATTGGCAAGGCTATTGGTGTTGCTTTCCCCCACCCCTTTCACAGCTGTGTTAAAATTCAAAACACAAATATATGAGAAAAAGGCTAATATAGAGAAGGGTCTGTTCAATGGTCTCTGCAGACTTCAGAGGAATTTCTGTACACTCTGCCTTCAGTGTCACAGGCAGGAAATTCTACTTTGGTCCATATAACACAACAAACAAACCTTCTGTGTATTAGCTTTAGATTTTAGCACTCCTATCACAGCCTATGGCATGTGGTAAGACTGTAAGAAAGAAGCAGTTTGCTTTATAAGGGTTGTGGCCTGCCCTCATCCTGACATACACCTATTTGTTGAGGACCTGCTACCATGTAGGGTGATGGTAGCTGTATGACATAATGCAAAGATGCTATTTATATACTGTGTGCAAGCAATTAAGCTGAACAATTGTATTTAGCTATTATCCTTCCCTGCGTTTGTGAATTGATCCACCAGTGACCAGAAACACTGTGATCGGCACTTCTGGATGTGAGAAGGCAATCTGTGTTGTAATCCTGTGGAGGAAGTCTTTTGCCTGTTTCCCTGGGTGAGTTGTGTGTTGTGTATGGGCACCCTTGTTTGTAGGGTAGAGTTGCAGGCTGTGTTTTATGAATTAAATCATGTTTGTGCTAAGACATCTCTAAATACTTGCTGAGATATTATTTTATGGATAATAGCTTTATGTATGGCAAAAAGTCTTAGTTTTAGAGGTGACAATCACCAAGAATGGCATGTTTTTGTTTATGGCTTTAAGTCCTCAGTTTTGTTGAAACCAGGCCCACAGAGACTATGTATAAATGTATCAAGAACATACCTTATCTGCATCAGAATTGCTGCTGGTGTAATATGAGTAAAGAACCTCCAAAGTGTTGGTCGATGCTGAAACTATGCCTGAAAAATGGCATCTGCACATATTTCTCAGCACGTGTCCCTCGGTCCCATCACAGCTCCATGCTGGGATGAGACATGAACACTCTTCTATCCATCCCCATTTTCCCTGTCATTACACTGCTTTCCACAAGCACGAGAGGTGGGTGGGAAGGGAGGATTGACATGCTGAAGCTGTGT
The DNA here is from genome assembly GCA_033558185.1 of Dromococcyx pavoninus. Taxonomy (NCBI): domain Eukaryota; kingdom Metazoa; phylum Chordata; class Aves; order Cuculiformes; family Neomorphidae; genus Dromococcyx; species Dromococcyx pavoninus. Next base: position 672,560 of record JAUMJL010000092.1, on the reverse strand, counting down.
CCTCAGCCTGGGTAACAGGAGACCACCAGCACGTGCCAGATAACTTTCCTCCAAGGTACTTGACTGACAAGTTTGATTTCTTTACCTTTTGGCCTTTATTTGCAGGTTTCTTAGTGTGGACTTGTCACTGAAATCTATTACTTCAGTTTTTCCACCTGGTTCTTCTTTTGGTAGTGTTGTGTACCTTTGATTAGGCAACTAGATAGTATTAGAGATATAAGGAAGAGAAGCTGGAGTAAAATATGACCCATTCGTGTAAAGGACCAATGTTTTTTCCACTGGAACAAATCCTAAAAAATAGTTAAACTCCTACATTCAGTGGCTGAAAAGATGTGGTTAAAATGTGCTAGATGGATTGTTTGGATCCATCAGACGAACTCCAGCAGAGGAGGAGATGGACCAACTTTATCCTCAGCACTGCCAGCACCACCAACCACAGGGGTTATTGCCACCTGAGTTGGGAGAATTCCCTCCTGCCAGAATCTGAGACATAGATGTGAGGACTTGGTAGGAACTGGAGATGTTCATTCAAAGTAGAATCATAACCATTGCTTCCCAATGAGTCTGATGAAGTGGAAAAGCTTTATTTCTGTAAGATACCTAGGTCTGTAGCAGTGGGTTTTTTTCTGGTGACTAAGGAAGCCTGGCTTTAACCCTGATTTGAGCATCTTGCTCTCTGAATTGGAAAGTCAGCTCAGATTTGAAATGGAGGGAAGGGCAGGGAACCTGTGGATGAAAAATGCTGCGTCAGTGTTTTCTATGAGACATGCCTTGGTTAAATCAGAAATATCACATCACACACTGACAGTCTACCAGTGCTGGAGTCTAACCTACACACCCTTTTTGTTCATTATAATTTGGGATGAGGCTCCACTGAAGCAATTTAGGCCTGAAAACTAAACTGGATCTCAGCAAGTATTTATCAAAAGCAAGACTGACCATGTTTTCAAATGCACTATGCAGAGAACAACACGTAACCATGCATACTGTGCAAAACACTGTACTAGATTTCAAGTCCTTAACTTTATAACCTTTGCATAATTCCTAAAATCTCTTATGGTTTCACTAATTATTTGCTAAAAATGCCTGTCAGCAACAGGTAGTTTTCCTAAACAGCATTAGTTCTACTTCCACATGGACAGTATACTGCCCTGCTTTGGTTTTGATGCTCTTGGGTAAAGCTACACGGTGAGGGGGAAGGGGAGCTGAGCAGCCAAATGGGAATCTTCAACACAAAAACTATTAAGGGGTGATAAATCATTGGAGGCCCAGCATGTGATTAAAAGCTGTGGCCACCAGCAGTGACCCATGGGAATGAAGGTATCAGTGACAGAGAGCAGGGGGAGGTGTTTGGCATTCCTATTCAGAGGACTAATCAGGGCACTGGCGTTTGTTTATGTTTCTGTTCCACCGACTCCTGTGAAATGCCCTCTGTCTGTACAGGGAACACACATCGAGCTAGGGAAAGTATCTTTGGTATTTCTTGAAATGTCAAGGCATGGATACTTGAAGGTAACGTGTGAGGAGAGCTACCTGGGACTGCAGAGTGAAACCCAAACATTTAGTCAGTTCAAGACTCTCTGAGTCAACAGAATTACATAGTTATTGTAATTTTAGGTGAGCTTTAGACAGATGCACAGAATATTGTACATATGACTCCTTTCCTCTCAACTAAATCCATAAAGAAAAAATAGGTTTTGTTGCACCAAGCACGGGCACATCCACTCTCAGGCTCTACTTTGCTCCTAACAGAAATCTTCATTAAATAAGAGTAAATAAAAAAAAAAAAACTGTCAAAAATCATTATGATTTAGCTCACTTTAATATACATTTGAAGCAATAACTCCACAAGACAGTGGAGACATCATTTCTATGTGTTATTTTACATAGCAGCTATTTGCCAACAAACATTGTGCTGGATATTTATCAGCATGTGCAGAGGTACAGCCCCAGTTGCAAAGCGATGACAAGATGGAGCAGCAATGATTGAAAAGGTGAGTTTGGAAGGCAGTGAAGAGAGGATGAATGAGAGATCGAAGCTCTTATGTGGTGGTAGTCTCTGAGTTACATTGGGAGAGAGCTTTAGGGCCAGGAGGGGAGCATCTTGGTTTGATAAGTGGGAAAGTTCAAAAGAAAGGACTTGAACAGAGAAAAAGTGACAACAAATTAGCAAATGAGATGCCTTTGAAGACCAAAAGGGCAGCAGAACCTTTTTTTTCCAATTGTTTTGAAAGACTTTAGTTTTTAGCAACATCCTTTTTTCACATGAATTTATTCTACCATGTGTGAATGATGGTCTTCTCACGCTTAGAAGTGTCACAGGGATTCCTTTATGGGCATTTTTTATTATACTTGATGGCAGCAAACCCCGAAATCTCCAGAGAAACACACATGTCAAGCACAAATGAGTCTACGTGGGGTCTTCTTCCTATCCCCTGTAGACAGAGTGTGGTTGGAGGCCTGAACTGGAAGATTTTATGTTCCTTCCCATGCTCCTTTTATTAGCTTGAACTGGATACTTTCAACAACCATATAATTCTGAACAACTGAGGAGCAACTGACTGTAAACTTCTTGACTCTTCACCAGCACCAGGAATATATTAAAGTTTTGCTGTGCTACAGATAAGCAGGTGATTACAATATAATTGATGCTGCTCAACAGGATAAACATGAGTGATATGGGCACACCTTGTAAAGAAGGAACACGACATGAGGAAGTTGGTAATAATCTGGTGCAAAAGGCTGACAAGGACTCTTAGCAAGTTTGGAAACATTATGGTTGCCAGATGTGCTCTTCCAGATGTCAGGATTTCCTATTTATGCTTCTTCCGGTCAGGAGAGGCGGTTCCTGTGATAATGTTAGAGCCTTTGAGGCATGAGGGTTACCTGACCCTGAAAATGAATTCTGTGACTTTTGTTGCAAATTATGCTTGTTATTAGGAAAGACTGCAATCCTTCACACCCTCTTGTGCATGAGGGGACAGCAAGATGTCTTGGTAGGTGAAAAATGGAAGAAACTGACACTGGAAATCGGAAGAAGTCAAAATTCATTTATAGGCAGGAGGCCAATGCAGGCTTTACTTGGTGCTTAACTCCCAGCAGAACCCATGGATGTTTAGAAACAGACTGTGCACAGTGTTGGAATTTTCCTGCCAGGGTGCTGCTCGGGCAGTGTCTTGAAACAGTCCCTGTTGCATCTGTTATAACATGATACAACCCCAACTAATTTCATATTCTGACTAATGGTAAGCATGACCCTGGTTTTAAAGGCCACCTCACTGGGAATATACCACTAGTCAGGAAAAGTGATGGTAGTGTTTCAGTATTTTTCCAGACAAACAAGCTTCATTCAAATAAACAGGTTTCCAATTGCATTGTTGAAGAGAATATGTTTTCAATGTGAAGGAAACCAAAGTGTGGGTGTCTGCCTGAGTTTGCAAAGAGCCTGAAATGATAATTCTAAATTGGTGAAGACAAGTTAAATGGCAATGCTTGGCAGTTCATGGGAAGAGTTAAAAAGTGGAAACATGCAGAGTTCTGCCTGCACCTCAGAAAATATGTGGTTTGAACCATTAACCATGTGAGAAGCATGAAGAATCGGCAAACTAGGAAAATTTCATTTTCCTGGACATGAATTCATGCTTGCAAACATTTGGGAAAGTATGAGTCAATCTTGAAGATTTCCCTGTAAGCATGGCGTGCCCTAAAGCTGATATTCATGAAATGTATATTTAATATTATGTCTTTACTTCTTGACCAGGTGGGCAAAATCCTTGTATAAGGTAGTGCACATCTTAGCTTATGGTTATGGGAGACAGTGATGTGTGTGTGTGGGCAGCGTCCCTCAGCAGAGCCTCATGTTGCTATATGGAGATCTGTATGAGCACAGGCTCTCGTTAATTTGGTTCACATTGCAAAATAAATCCTCCTGACAACTTGAGGGATTTTTTAGTAAGGTTTGAAGTGTTTATGGACTGAATGCAATACTGTTATGAAAGATTTCTTATATTTTCAGCAGTGATCCAGTCCAATATTTCACATTTCGGCCCAGGATATGGCTGGTAGCACACCATGTTATCTCTTTTTAAATAGTTATCTCCAGCCACTACAGAATTATTTGGCTTGGTTATTTATATATAGACATCTTAAAACCTGTTTGTGCTTATGATAAAGGGTCCTCTGGCTTTCTGTGCTCCCTCTAGCAAAGTGACTCAGCCTGATTATGGGTTAAAAAGGCAATGCTGCTGTGTAAACCAGATTTTTGCAGAGCAGTAGCCTGGAAATGCATTGGGGTCACCATGCAGACAGGAGAGACCTCTAACAATTACGTTTAATTTGACTTGCAATCAAACAGAAGTAGATGGCAAAGCAGGAAATGGTATCTTTAGGCATGACATGAAATAGTATTGCTGTCAACTTGAATAAGTAAATCTGACTTTTTTTAAGCGACTACATTTCTAAATAGCCTGTAGGGTCAAACAGTCTTTCCTACAGCCCTTTGATAGCTGGCCTGATAACGGCATATACACTATAAATATCCTAAATCAATAACCCTGTATCACTGCTGAAAGCAGGGGGTGTTCACGTATCACAGCAGATGGGAAGAAGGCAAATAATATTTGTCTTGCCTTTCAAATTGATTTCCTGTTTTTAGTAAGCCAGAGTGTGTCCATATGTTAATCAGGTTGCTAAGAAAGGTAGCGGGGCTCAGGACAGCAGACTTTTACTTGACCTGCTGGGAGAAAGGGGGCAAGGAAGGGAGGAGGAAGTCCACCTTGGCCTTAAAATATCTGTGGCAGAAGCAGTTTTTACAAATGTTATGCAAATGCTTGTGCTTCCCTGACTTCCCCTGGGAAGTGCTGTGTGCTCTCCTTGCCTTCCTAGGCAAATGATCTCCATAGTACTCAGTAAACTGCAGGATTGGACCAGCAGCTCACTGAGGATTTCTTAATCCATCTTTTCTTTCCTCTTGGAGAATATGTGCCGTAATGAAAATTGTAGTGTTTTGATGTTGGGTAGAAAGATCCAAGGTCCTTGGGAAGAGAAAAGACTGCAGCAATTCTCCTCTGCCTCCCCTTGCCCTTCTTCAGTGTTTCTCTGCTCCTCTGCACTTGTGCTAATGCATGGCTATTTCAGCTGCAATGCACCCTGCCTTGGAGCACAAGGACTGTCTATAATAGCTTCCAAATGCACTCCCAGGTTGTATAATTTTTCTCTTCAGAAGGAGATTTTAATCAACTTTAATGACAAGTAGTTCAGAGATCATTTGTGTGCACACAAACTCTAATGATGTTTAAGGGCAATATACAGTTGCCCAGGAGAAAATGATGCTACACTTGATGTTCTGAAGGTAATTTCTGTGGAAAGCATTTATGTACATTCTACAAGCTCTTCAGTTTTTAAAAATCCCAGATCTATAAAATGTTTGTATGACAATGTGAAGAATGTAATTTCAGTGGACACTTGGTATTGAAAGCTCATGTGGCAGCTGCAGTCCTGCAGAAGTTGTGTGTCTGTGCCAATGTGGCATACTTACATTACCATAAACATGAAAAACAACCAATGTTAAGATATAAAGAATCCTAAATGGAATATACAGTAAATACCAAAATTAATTGATGATGTGCCAAATTTGTATGCAATCGGTGCTTTTTGCTTTGTTGATATGAATTAATACAAGATGATCCTGGCATCCCCATCAAGTCCCAGTTGCCTCCTTCAGTCTTTTGAGTTTAAGACTGGTCCAACAGGCAAAGCACCAGCCTTGATTTAGGAAACTACTTTCAAAAACCTACCTTCATATTTGTTTTTAAGCAAGTTACTAGTCTGTACCTTTGTTCACCGTTTCTTCCTGCCTTGGAGATTTGAAAAATATACTGAAGACCAGGATGTGATCAGATGCCACAAAGTTACCTAAAAGAGAAGTGGGCGTGCCAGAGATTAGTTTGACCAAAATCCTAATTTATGTTGCTTGCTCTTTGGGAGCACAAAGGGGAAGGAATGAGATGAGAATGAAGCTGTTAAGTTCTTTCCTGTGCTGTGTTCAGGAAGCATCTAGGAAATCCAAGTGCAGGGAGGGCCAGAGCTGATCATTCCCTTATATTTCTGAAGTTAAAAGACAAAAACAGAAGACCACCCCTTCCTGTAGTGGCTTTTATTATTAGAAAAGAAAAGTAATTTTTTTTGAGACGGAGGATGATTTTATAGAGCTGGAAGCCAGATGATCTCACTTCTAATCCTGGTGTTGACACAGATTTTCCTGTGTGACCTCAGAAAAATCTCTTGCTGCATTCCAGTTTCCAATCAGCAAAATGCAACAATCATTCTTTGTTATCTCTGAGGAGCACTCTGCAATTAATAATGCATTGTTGCAAGAAATTATTTTTAGGTACTTGAAGATGCTGGTTTTGCATCCAGTTTTTTTTTTTTGTTGTTGTTGTTCTTTTAAAAGCATTTAAACAATTTAGGTCACAATTCCTCTGGCAGTTTAGGAGCTGTGTTTCTGAATCCATCAAGTATGCACCTTAATACATTTCTAAGTTCTGTCATGGAATAACGTGCTGGCAGAATAGAAAAGCTCTAGAAATAAATCAAGTTTTTAATGAGTATTTTGGTATTTCCACTAAGAAAAATAAGCAGATGTAATCGAGTGAAACCTGTTAAAATATTTTAAAATCACTTTTCTAAAACATGTAATCAAGTGACTGCTTGGTTAAGAGCCAAACTGCGTCTCCAGCCTTTTGCTGTGTATTTTCATACTGCTGCTGCTTCTACTGCTACCAAGAAAAGGTACACATTTTCTTTTGCCATAGTTTCTGACTTTATCTTTTTGTATTTGCCATTGCATCACCAGTACAGTGCTTTCTAACACCTTCCCTCCACTACCTGCCATTTCTTTGCACCTAAAGAAGCTGTCCCCAGCACTGCCTCCAGGTGTTACTGTGTCTTCTGACTACTGTTAGCAGTTGTGCTCCCAACACTTTGCAGTTTGTGCCAGTTCAACTCATCCATGGTAGCCTGTGGAAAACCTTCAGGTATTTTGGCTCTCTGCTCCTTTAGGCTGGCCATGGCATTGGAGGCTGAGGGGAGACCTCATCACTGTCTACAACTGCCTGAGAGGAGGTTGTAGTGAGGTGGGTGTTGGTCTCTTCTCTTAAGTGGCAGGCGGTAGGATGAGAGAAAATGGCCACAAATTTCATCAGGGGAGGTTCAGACTAGACACTAGGAAAAATTTCTTCACTGAAAGGGTGGTCAGGCATTGGCACAGTCTGCCCAGGGAGGAGGTGGTTGAGTCACCATTCCTGGAGCAGTTTAAAAGATGGGTAGATGAGGTGCTCAGGGATCTGGTTTAGTAGTGGACAGGTACGGTTGGACTCAGTGATCTCAAAGAAGGTCTTTTCCAACCAAGGGATTCTATGATTTTATGTAGTACTTGGGTTGTAAAATTCTCCAAAAGACAAATTTTTAACTTTTTAGAACCCGTCATTTGCCTTTGTCATATAAGGAAAATATTTGTGGTACTGGAGAGCAGTCAAAGTCTTGGCTCTGAACCCTCTTTTTGATAACTCTTTTGGGCTGAGTTAACAGGTAGAACCTTGGCAAAGATTATAACGTTTCACAGCAGGCACTGCAAAAAAAATAGGAGAGAAGGCAGAGAAAAAGTGACATGGCTAAGGTTATGGAGCAGTTCAGCACATTACAGACCTCCTGATACCAGCATAGTGCTTTAGCCATCAATTTATGCCAGTTGCCAAATATCCAAAGTCTTTATCCAGATCCTTACTGTGCATATAGCTGGGCCTCTTTTTCCTTTTTCAAATAATCACCATTTAAAAAATAGTACAAGCCTGGTTTTATTATTCCTTTCATTTCCCTGGAATCTTCCTAGCTGCACATCTGATTTTTGGTTGAGACAGGTACTGTAATTTCTATGCTCTTATCTAATCTATTTTTTTTTTACTGTGTGTAGCTGGTTTGAAAGCAAATAAAAAGTAATCTAGTTAGACTTAATTGTTCCTACTGAGTGGGTTTAAATAATCTCAAGTGCAGCAGCTTCTGACATGCATCACACTAGAAAAGGACACAAAGATGTGTATAAAAATATGACCATTTAACTTGAGCGGTGCTTCACGTATACAATCATCCTGTTGCTTGAAATAATGTTATATGGTTAGGATGTGACTTTCACGTCTTGATGTTAGCCATTAATGGTTGTGTTTAATAAAGAGGGTCTAATAAAGACACTCTAAAAAAGTTACCAAATATTACAAAGGCTTGCTTTGCTGTTTACATCAGCAAACATTTTAGGTAGAGGAAGAAAATCATTAAGTGTTGGCTGCTGATCTTGGGTGAATGTAATAGATTCAATTATGTAATGTGATAATGAATTTGCTCTGCTTTGCCTTGGGTTAGAATTTAAGCTTTTCCCCTTCAGATTTATTCAGATTGTTAAATGGCTGCTGAGAAGCTGGAACCTTGTCAAACAAACTTGGCTTTAAATTTTAAATTATTTTTAATCAATATGTGAAGAGGCCAAGCTCTGCCATATGTTACTCACCATCCATTAGTTGGTAGCTGGTCATTAAACTCTCACTAAGGTTTCCTAACTGTGACTATTGTGGTGATTTTTTTCTCTCTCTCTTTGTAGATCATGGGCAAAGGGGAGCATTCGTGGCAGATTGCCTTGAGGACAATAAAAACTCTCATGTAGTATGGTTGTTTGTTCAGACACAAACAATAGAGACATTTTGCTATTACCATTTGCCAGCTATCAAGGGGTTTCGAGCCCCCTCCCCCTTGGTGCCTACAACTCAAAACAGATGCAAAATCTTTCTTTTCAGTCCCCTTGAAATGACCTGTGGTGGTGCAGTGTCATTTAGAGGAGAAATTATTGGAGTGAGAGTGGCTGATAACAATAGGGGCCTTGTGCCAGGCACATGACAGAACAGTGAGGGGGCTGTTGGTGACTTTATTGGGGAGGAGAACGGCGATCTGGCAGGTGCTGCCATTGTTAAAGGTCTCTGCTCCTAGACAGTGGTCGCAGATGAGTTCATGTCATTTTGTTGAAGCTCTTTACGCCGGGTTCAGTGATGTGACACTGGTCAAGTAGCCGATCCAGCTTTGCTGATCTCCTCGACCTGGTCCCTTCTGTAACATAACCCTTTATTGCTGAGATATGTCAACATGCTTCTAGGCCATATGGCTTCAAGCTAGAGTAACTTTTGTGCTCTCAGAAAGGGACATAATAACTTAATATTTACTCTACTAATACAGCCCTGGTACTCACTACTGATCCTGGCATTATTCTGTGGAGATGTCATCCAGAAAACCAATTAAAGTGTATTGATATAAAATAGATCCTTTGGTTTAATGCTGAATTTGACAGCAGAGATTGTTCTTTATGAGCCAAAAGCTCCTACTAATATTTAGAAATGTACTCTCTCAGTGTTTTCCTTCTTATACTTACAGCAATGCTGGTTTCTGGTGGTGGGATTGCAGACCGTCAAGCAGGGGAGAAGTTTAAATTTTTCTACACTTGAAAGAATTGCATGAGTGATGTTAAGTAGAAAAGGTTAAACACATTGAAGTGAACGCATTAATGCATTAATTTTACTCACGCTGTCCCTTTTCTCAAAGCACCAGACCACACTATAATAGCTACATCTGCTTCTGTTGTACATATTGTTTAGTTCTAGTTTTCTGGCTCAGAGAATAGAAACTGGTCTTTCTGTGGGGAAACAAAGAATTTGTTTTTGTAAATTGACATTTTTTTTCTGAATAAATCATGAAAAACCCAGCAGATTGAACAGATCAGCCATATGGAAACTGGCAAATTTTAGTCTGCTAAGGATAATTAAACATGGATGTTATGTAGTCTAATAAGATACATGTTTGTGGCACAGGAAAGAAGCAGACAGACGTAAAATGAGGAGATGGCCCTCAGAAAGAAAAGTTACATATTTAGGATTTGAACTGCTGATATACAAGAGATCAGAAGTGTTCTCAGAGCCACTAAACAGGCCTGGGGTAGGCAGATCTCATCCAAACAGTGGTTATACATCCAGAACTGGCAGACAATTTACAAAATTCCACTAAAGGGGTAGGGTTTTTTTCTTAACAAACACCATAGAGTGGTGCTGATACATAGGGAGACAGAATAAAGACTTGGTCGTGATAAGTGGAGGAGCTCTGACCAGAGAAAACCATTTGCACTCCAGATAATTATTATTGTTCTTATTAGACAAGTTTGACTGCCTTTTGATTGTAAATATATAAGATAAAAGACAAACTGATTTACAAGCAAAGAATATTTGACACTGAAATGGACTTATACATGTCTTTTTTTAAAAGAAATGTAATATATTGCATCAGATATGGAACCAAACCTACGTAACCCTTGCTAGAGACAAAGATAAATCAAGTGTTACATCCCTTATGAGATATGAAGCACCATAAAGCACCACTGTGAGAAGTCTTTTGAATGTCATCTATTTTGCTGAAACTGAGAATTTACCATAATTTGTCCTATATATTAAGTGCTTTGTACTGGGTCTTCTTGAAAGATGATGAGGTATTTGGTTAGGAAAAACAGATAGCACAGAAAGTAGGTGGTTTCTGAAGTGAAAACTGGAGTAAACGAGCTAGGACCATAATAGGAAAAGGTATTGGGTTTTATAGGAATGTTTAATATCAGTGTAATGGGAAATGACTCAAGTATGCAACTAACCTAGACAAATGCTCCACAAACCAACAAGCACTTTCCACCTCATTCCCCAAAAATAACAAACAAGAAAGTAAACTCCAAACAAATCCAAGGGAGAATAGAGAAGAGCGTAGGGGAACGTGAACTGCTAAAAGAATATCACTAACCCTTCCAAATTGCGCTATCTATAATTCTCCCAGAAAAGGGGAGTCCCATCTCTGGGTGTGCTACTCACATTGTGACCTTTAAGTAGAGTAAACCACTGTGTTCTTATCTGTATTAAAAGCAGTAAAAGGGGAGAGATTGCTGCCCAGATGTGCAGAGGTTTTCATTAGGTTCAGTAATGCACTCTGACCCTTTGGGTGGCAGAGCCAAAAACACAAAGGAAAATGAGGGCACACGCACATACGGTTTGTGAAATTGAGCCAAGTACTCCACATTATCCCAGCTGTGTGACAGGAGCTTGTGCGGTCAAACAATCCTCTGACTCCAAAGGGAGCTTGACAGGACCATGGGGTATACCTTTATGTTGCTATACACACAGAACAGTGTTAATTAGAAAATGCCAAACCCACGCTTTCAGGCTTTAAGAAGTGCCAGACTTGAGCCTGGGTGTCTGTTGAACACAAAGATATGATGCATTCTTTAATGGCACGGCAGTGTGTGGTGTTTCTACTGGGCCTCTGCTTCCTTCAGCTGAGCTGCTCAGGAATGAGCTTGGACTGAACACTGAAGACTCAAGATTGCAGCCTGATCAGCTGGAAGGTGAGTAATAAATAAGAGGGTGAGAAGCTCACCAGTGGTATGGTTGAGTTTTTGTACAGATCCATTCACACAGAGTTCCATTAAGGTTGTGTGGCCAACCTGAATCCTGAGTTTTCAGGCTTTCAGGCACAGGTGATTTCTTCTTTGTCACTCAGTAGACGTGGGGAATAGGGAAATCACCTAATACATATGGAATACATCATTTGTGCACCCATGAAATTACTTCTCTCCATTTTTGTAGTATAACACCTTGCTATGGTAATGATTGGTTTGTAGTCATAGGTGTAAATGCAGATATGTGTTTTGGTATAGTTTATTCAGAACACTCAGGTTTACCTTATCTCAAGTTCTCATGCAATAGAATAAACAAAATAAAAATTAAATGAAACGCTAATTTTTTGTTAAAAATACCGAGCCTGGAAATTACTGCCCTTACTTTTTAGGAACATGACAGAAGAAATCTGAAAATCATCACAATGTAAACCTTATGGTTAGGATAAGAAAAAGTTACCAAAACCAAATGTGAACATTTTGTGCAGTATGGAGTGAGATACCGGGGACGTATTCAAAGAGGGTTTTGTATAGCAAGGAACATCCGGCTTCTCATCTGATCTGCAAGAACTGATATTAAAGAGGATAAAATAGTCTTTTATTTTGCAATCAAACTTGCTTTCTTTTGCATGGACCTCCCAAACCAGAAAATATAGTTCAATATTTTTGAGCTGGAAATTGTAAGCGCCTTCAGACAAATTGCCTCAAAATGTGACAGATTTAGATATTAGAAAAAAATGTCTTTACTGAAAAATTGATGAAGCACTGGAAGAGGCTGCCCAGGAAGTAGTGGAGTCTTCTTCTCTGGAGGTGTTCAAAGAACTTGTGAATGTGGCACTTCATGGCATACTTTGGTAGGCATGGTGATCTTGGGCTGATGGTTGGACTGGGTGATCTCATAGGTATTTTCCAACCTTAATGATTCTATGACTTCCCAAAGTTAAAAACGAACTCTGGTATTCCCTGTGGGTAAGGCTCATTCACACCTGATAAAAATGTAAAATAAACAGAGGATGTGTAACTATCAGGAATCATAGGTGAAAATGGTGCCCAGAGATCTGCTTTCACAGAAGAGCCACTACTAATACCTTGCTGAAGAAAGAATCAGGCAACTAACTTGCAACTTATTTCTTGCAACATGTTTTTTTTCAAATGGAGAATTATAAATACAGAATAGTCATCAACACAATACACTGAAAATTGGAAATAAACACTGAAGGATAATCTTGCAGGAATGTAAGGATGTGATGCTGTGACTGTTAGGGAAAGGGGAGAAGTATGTGGATAAACTAGAGTCATATTGTGCTTTCCAAGACTTTTCTAATGATGGTAAAAGATGCTCCAGTGTGGTGTCGTTCAAGGACAGCAGCACCTGATCCCAGAAAAAACTGCAGGAGCTTTGAGCTTGTTGAAAGCTGGAGTCCTCTACACTTGTCTGAGGCAGGGTACTGCCAACCAGGCAGAAGTTACTGTTTTCTACAGGGTAAAGGACCTTTGTGAAGTGCAGGGCATCCAGTAGAGTCCAGAACTTTGGTAGTTCAGGATTTGTTGTGAGAACTTTAGGCAACCAGTGCACACAAAGCATGATGTCAGCTCTGAGGCACCAAACTGTACACCAAAAGCCTTCAGCACCTTTTTCTTTTCAGTAACAGCAATGTAAATCATTATGGAGGCCATCAGGGCTGCTGCTAAGAGAGCTCAGTGTGTCCTCCAAATTTCTTGGTGTTTTTACAGTGTCAGTGTAGGTTCTCTGTCTTCTGTTCACAATGATGGGAGTTTAGTTGATTCCCTGTCTGTGAAATCACATGCTCGTTGTGGGGTTTCTCCCTGCAGTTGCATCTTGTTTTGCTGAGGCATAAAAGTGAGTAAACAAAGCTGAGGGAACAGAAAGCAAGCAGGCTGCAGCCAAAACTCAAGGAAAAGTATATGAGTAAATTAAAACCAGTGTTAGGATGCAAGGCAGGTATTTGAAATTATTTAATTTATTAAAAAAATCCTAAAGAATCGCTATTCACACAACTGATCAACTGTTTTTAAAGGTTGTTTTTGTAGCTGAAGGAGAGGAACAGTGGCTCTTTCATTAAGGCAGACTAGCAATCCTGGGAATACTCTGCTCCTCTTCTGCTTGGTACAGAGTAAGTCTGAAGAGATGATAACAGCAAGGAGCGTATCATAGCTTTGTGATCACTCACCAGCTTTGGGGAGCCTGTGAAACGAAAGGCCCCCGAACGGGCCAAGGTTGAAAGGTTGAGGCTATAACCAGACTTTTTGTTCCTGAGATGGCCAGAGCCATTACTGAACAACAGACAACTGTGAATAGATGATGGGCATCTTTGCTTTGTCGCGGCTCCCTTGTTTAAGGATACCCTTGTCCTCCTTCTGCCCCTTCTATATTTGACAAGTTTGCTTTCAGCAGATATGACAGGCACTGGTGGGGGTCACTGGCCCAATTCCACATTTCCACACTTGGCTTGCTCCAAGTTCACTGGCCTGAACTAATGTCTCCAATGGAGGTCGTACTACTGAACATTATGAGTTTTTATATATTAAACATGCATTAGTGGTTTTACCCTGCTTATCTGACAGCTGTAGAAAAATAAAGAAAATTCAGTTTGAACTTTAAAAAGCAGGGCTTAATTTATGTCCACTACTTTTGTTCCTCACTTTCTTTTTCGTTTGCCAATTGCAAAGCTCAAGGGAGATAATAAAATGGAGGAGCTGCTACTTTATACTTCCACGTGCTTCCTAGTGCCTGTGCTTTAGTGGGTGAGCTAAATCTAAAACTAGGAAAAGAGTTTTCAGATGGAAATTTGATTAAACAATGCAATCATCTGTCTCTCAATCTGTTTTTTTATAAGGAAAGTATTTTTTTTTTTCCAGGGGGAATTTTCTTTCAGAGGGTTTTGTATGAAAAGGCAGACGTCATGAATACTGATGGGAAGGGCTGAGTGTTTTGTTATTTCTGTATAACAAAGACAAAACGCTTTAATAAAATCAGAAAACACAGATGTTACTTTGAGTGTATTTTGCATCTTCTACTTTTTTTTTCTTTTTTTTTTTTATTTAAAGTTGGGAACAATTCCTCCCTCAGACTGACAATAGCAGCTCATGACAGACAAAATTAGCAGCTGGAAACTTAGCCAAAAGTTTAGGCTTTTTAGTTTGCTGTTATTGTTTGGGATTTTCTTAGATGGTGAAAGGCACGCTTGAAGGAAGAGGCATGGATGAATTGAAAGCCCTTGTTTCTCGCTCTCAGTATAGTTTGACTGGATTTTAGTTTTCACAAACAGTTTAAAATGGGAAAATGCTTTGTTTAGAAATTATCTATTGTGTTTTTCTCTTTTCTGTGTGTGAGGACTTTAGAGGAAAATTTGTGTGGTTTGATAATATAGACTTTCCATGGTCATTTAAAGAGATCACATTTTTATTTAGAAAAAAAAAATCAGTTTTTGTATGCCAGTGAAAAAGAACATCCAGCAATTTTTCCTAAGTAATCTCTGTTTCTAGTGAGGCAACAAGACATCTGGTGATGCCTTCTTGCCCAGCCTTGTGACTGAACAATGAGCAAAGTGAGTTAATTTCATAGAATCATAGACTCTTAGAATGGTTTGGATTGGAAGGGAACTTAAAGATCATCCAGTTCCAACCCCCTGATACGTGCAGGGGAACCTTCTACAGAATCAGGTTATAAAAGCCTCATCCAGCCTGGCCTTGAAAAACTCCAGGGATGGGGCAACTGTGACTTCTCTGGGGAACCTGTGCCAGTTCCTCACCACCTTCAGAGGAAAAAAATTCTTCCTAATATCTAATCTAAATCTCCCCTCTTTAATCTTAAAACCATTAGTCCTCGTTCTGTCACTGCACTTCCTGAAAAAGAGCCCTTCCCCATCTTTCCTGTGGACTCCCTTTAAGTACTGGAATGCTGAAAAATGATACTAGAAGCTTCTCAGGGTCCAGAAGACATCTTCTGGCATGACAGTGGCTCTCTTCTGTGCTTACTCGATTTAGTCCCTGCTCGTAAAGCTGGGTGCTAGCAGGGCTGTCCTTAGGGTGCCCAGAATTGGGAGGGATTGCAGCTGAGGATTACTTCCAAGCCACCAGGTTGTAGGAGCCCCACTTCACCCAGGACCTCAAAACCACTTCTTCTAAGTTTACACCTTGTGTGATGTTTAAATGCTTCTGAACTCAGAGGAGGAATAAATCTGCAGAACATAGCTTTCCATGAGATCTAATATAGGTATATAGTCTTAGGGGGGAGTTGTTATGTGGTTGGTTTTCATGTGCATTTGACACATCTTGGGTGTCTGTGCTGATTGGGCTACACTTCAGAACAATGGCTACTTTCGAGTGGTTTCTAGATAATTCATTATTTCAGTACTATTTTTCTCTAAGAAACATCAACAAAAAAGAGATATTTTCTGATCAAGAAACAATGGATTTAAAGGCAGGATTTTACACTTTTCCTGCTTTTGCCACAGGTATGTTCTCTCTCCTTTGTTCAACCTATCTGTGAATTTTCGAATGAAACACGCTTTTTCAAGATTGCTGTGGTCAGTCGTTGTCTGCACAGCATGTTTACAAATGGAACTTCTGGTTATGCTGTCTTTTATTGTTTTAAGGTATAAGCTCTTCAGAGAACTTACCTCTGGATTTAGATGCATTTAAGAAATCAGGTGCAATACTGGGAAAATCCAGGTGCCAAGTCTGAAAGACAATATTATGATCAAAACAAAGTACTAGGATTTGGGAGATTTGGCTTCTATTTTTTGAACTGACTGTGTGTTGTGTGGGTTAAATCATTCTTTAAATACATGGCAATGGAAGGAAACACCTTGTAATGATGATAACTTTATCAAAGGACAGAAGTAACACCTGCTGAATGCATATAAGCAAAAAATGTGAATAAGAAATGATGTAATGAGAAGGGATCACAGAGTAGAGGAGAAAACACCACTATCATCATTCCATTTAAAAGGTAAAATTGTCATATTCTTATGTCAAACTGTCTAGCTTGTAAATGCTCCTTCTCAAAGGAGATGTGTTGACTGAGATAGATACAAATCAACGAAAATAACTAGATCTGATTTCAAAGAATGATCCCTGAAATACTGCATAATCTGTAGTGTGTAACTGCTGGAATAACAGGGAGTTACCTGCAGTGGCAGAAAATATTATATCCTCTGGGCCTACCTACACATACTATATTTAATAAAGAATCACTTTAATAAAGTAAAATGATTTCAAATTCTGATGCTAATGAAAGTTCTTTATTTCAGTATCATTTTCTTTTCGGACTTAGGGAATTTTGTTCCCAAACTGATCAGTTAATAGTTGTTCCTATGTAAGTATTATTATTGCCTACCTGTATTACAGTGCTTTTTACTCAGGAGAATCCAGCTGATGATATCTTTTTTTCCAGTGTATTAATCTATGTAATAGAGTGTTATTAGAGGCCCCAGACTTAACAATGAAAATGAGTGGACTAGTGAGCTGCTGTGTGGTCCATATCCATGGCTGGAAAACTGAATTTTCAAGGAATGGTCTTTTTTTCCTGGGCCTCTGAGAGGATTTGGAGGATGCTTGTCTGCAGAATGGCAGAATTTGGGGTTAATAGAGGGAGGGAAAATGGCTTTGGTGGAAATGCAAGATAAGGAAAAGATTATTTTGCGTAGAAAAACATCTTGAATGCAGAAAGTTTCGTTCTAGGTACTGTGAGAAAGTCAGTACTGAGGTTTCTGGCTTTTCACACAGCTTGTTTATAATAAAGACCATTCCCTATCATTTCCATGTGGAAGCATTACTTCACACTTGCAACTGCGCAAGGGCAAATGGAACAGAAGACCCTAATTAGAGTTACAGGGACTTCTTTATAACAGAGCAAATGTTAGTTTAATGATACAGTTACGAGCCACAAAGAAATCGGAGCAGACGCCTCAAGTTTTGTACATTTTTGGCAAAGTAAGTGGGAAACTATGTGCTGAAGTGAGGTCAACAGATGGAGGAGGAGAGGTACAGGAGGGGAAGAAAACTGCACACCCATGTCCAAAACCAAAAAAAGCCCCCGAAACCCCAATCAAACAAACAAAAAGAACTAAAGAGACAAACCTTGAAAGAAACAGATTTTTAAACAATGTTTGCCAAATAAGCAAACTATTTTTTTATTCCTGAGGGCAGATGCAAAGTGCCTTTTCAATTAATTTTGGATAGAAATAAGTGAACACATGCTGTGCTTTAATAAATCTTGGCACAACCACAATAGGGAAACTCAGATCTTGATGAACAATTCTGTGCTGGAGTTTGGTGATGCTCACCAAGCTTCTCTGCGTTCTTCCCTCTCCTTTTCTGCTTTGTAAAACAAAAATTATCAGTGCAGAAGTCAGTTTACTCGTTGCTATACAAGGGCAGAACCAGGGCAGACAGATGATCTTCATAACATCTAGAGAGCACCTAGCATTTTGAAATCCACTGTTCTGAATGTGAGGCTGGGAGTTAGAACTCAACACTTCAAAATCTTAAGCCTCTGATGGTAAATGGCCCTGCTAATTAACCTTGGGCAAAAGTTAGTTAAGTTTATATTTTCAAAATTCACTCTCTAGAGTGAATTCTTACCTAACCCTTTTTAAATTCCTTCTCAGGAATTCAGCTTCTGAATTTCCTTCTTAAATTCCTTCTTCAGCTGCAAAACAATCTGATTTTCCTGAAACCAAGACATTAATGCAAACCTCTGTGAGTCTTTGTGGTCCTTTTTATGAAATGGGATGAAACAGTCACTGACACTATTCCACTCCTCTTGTTTTGGATCCTTACTGTATTTGCTTTGAAAAAGCATAGCGATGTTTCATAATAAGTTTGCATAACCATGTAGTTCTGTCTCTGGATTTGCTATCATCTTTTCTCAACCTCACAGCATTGTGCTGTCTATTGTTTATTTTGATGATTCTGTTTTTTAAGACTGGGTTCAGAAGGGAAATCTCAACTGTGTTAAAACCAGAGGAAACAATCCCAGTCTTTATGAGAATCAGTATTTTTATCTCAAATCTTTTTATTTGTTTAGCAGCTTTGGATAATTCATAATAATAATAGCTAACAAGTATCATGTTCTGATCCCTGCCAAGCATTCTGGATAAAGGCTTAATACAGTTGGTAAGTCTGGAATATGCTTATTATAGCTATTATAACTGTATTATATCTATATCTAACAAGGACAGAGGGCACAGGGGAATATTATCCTAACTGCAGATATGTTGACATTGGTGAGCCTTATGACACGTCACACATTCATACAAAGTCCTGATATTTAGTAAAATATACAGTTGGCAGATTCCTGCCAGTCCATTTTTTCTGGGCTGCCATAACTTTGTTGGAGAATACTTTTAACACATAGAATGGGTTTAATGTATAAATTTCATTATGCTTCCAACAGCTGGGTTTTGTACAAATCCTGTGATGCATGAATCAAAGCTACCGAGATCATAGACAGTGCAAACAGGGAATGTCTGATACATGAATTGTCCAGGTGCACCTTTCTACTTTCCAGAAAAGGCTTGCAAAATTCTGGCTGGTTTATATGTACTTTGGAACTTACTGAAGCTGACCTTGTAGTTAAACCTGAAAGCCAGAGGAGTTGCCTTTGTTGAAGGGAGGATTTTTTTCTGAGCTGAATGTTCCTTTTTTGCTTTTTGCAGTATGGTTGTGGCTTAACTTTTTCTTAATACTCTTTTGGTATGAGATTATAGTTTACTCTGTTCAAATACCTGTGGGAATGTTCAGACACCTCTTCTTTTGGAGTAGCTTGGAACACCTCTGTTGATATCAGTGGCCACACTTGCTGGAGATGGAAGCTTTGATCTAGATGTAGATGCATAAAAAGCACCAGTTACTGCAGGCAGTGTGGCTCAGACAGAATTTACTCCAAAATGGAACATATTTTTCCATGCCCAGAATCCTTGGAAAGCTTCATGAAATTCATGTGTCTGGAAACTATTTGGTTAATATGATCTGTAAAGTTACCAGTGTGAACTTCTATCATGGAAAGACTCCTTTCTCTCTTAGTGCAGGTAGTTGAACCTCCTTAATTTTTTCTTACCGTAGTTTAAATTGATGTTGAACCTCTGTCTCCACATGGTACACGCAGTACCCACCATGTATGTGATCTCAGGCTTAAACTAAAGCATTTTCTCGAATACCAGGACCTTGATGAGAACTGAGAGTAAAGTTTTCCTCTAGTTTCTCCCCTGTTTTGAAGGTGACACAGTGCACATGTGATTTGTGAGTCTCTGTATGTGAAATGATCATTAGGTGGTGACAGAGAAATGGGGACGATATGAAATAATCTGAAGACTGTTTAGGATTAGAAAGAATATCAGATATGATTTTAGAGGCCTTAATTATTTCCATTTCTTTTTTGTTGGAAAAGAGTAATAATTGTAAATTGTTCTTTGTAAGCAGAAAAATACCTCTAGCACAGTCTTGGGTCCTCACATTAGACCATGTGTTTCCTAAGTGGACCTTGCCCCTCATAAATTTTCAACAGAGATTAGTCACAAACAAAATAATTACTTATTTCTCAGCCAAAAATAGATGAATTGACTGGCACTTAAAATATTTATGTTTACTTTAATTAATAGATTGAGTCAGCAGAAATGAAATACTTCCTTCTCTGACTGTGATCTGTTGGTGTTGAGTGAAAAACAAAGTGTATCTACCTGGACTACTTGTAACCTGTAATCAATTTTCTGTATTTGACCATTATCTATTTAATGTGGGTAACTGCTTGTTTGGCTTTTATCGAAAGCGCTCATTTAAGACTAGTTTTCATGCTGTATTTTAGACATAGAGGTCATAGTCATTCCCATGAAATACTGGTGACTGATGTAGTTAAACACAAATTTCATTTGCCAATAATAGAAAAGTAGTAACAGGTTGTCTGTTTGCCATAGTATTTGTTCAATATGCAAAATTATTTCTTAGTAGAACAAGGATTAAATGTGATTTTGAACTCTTCCCCACATCTTTCACACTGTAGTAAACCTCCTTGATTTCATTTCAAGATGGTGTGAACAAGTTTTTCCTCTGGAGTGTGGTGGAAATACCCTACAGAGAATGGTTACAAAGGTAGCTCTCGTGCCAGTGGGACACTGTGCATGAGCAGATTTGCTGGATGATACTTGTGGACTCCTCCAGAAAACTGCACTGCACTCTTCTGTGACCTAGGTAGGCATCATCTACGTTCTTCCTCCTGCTTCACTGTGTGCACTTCCAAATTAATTATGAACTGCTCTTGGTTTTCTTGCATTACACCATTCTTCCCTATCTGCTGTTCCTTGCTCGGGCTCTGGTTCTTTGTACAAATCTTTCCTGAAAATATATTTCTGAAGGGAAATTATAATTTTTTTCTGTACACCTCTATTTTTGTATATTTTGTGTGTGTGTACATGTGTGTGCAAAGGCTTGCAAAGCTTTGTGTGATATAAAAGAGTTTACCAGATTGAAGTTAAGACTTTATGTATGAGATACATTATTCATGATACTCCAAAAATCCCAATATTGTTCCTCAGCTTGGCATATTTTTTTAATGTTAATTTTGTGTTACAAACATGTTAAGTTTGAGAGCTGTTTTAGGTCTCTATGTATCTTCCTGTCACTCTACTTGTCAAACTAGCCTGGTTCAACAGACTGTGAAGAACGACTGAAGTGGAAGTTGACTCTAAAGCATTTTCAGTGACATCTACTACCCACATAAAGTCAGGTGCTTGTCCTATATGTATGAGGCTAATCAACTAGAATTTTGCTTTTCTAATTGAAAGACAATGTGCCATACCAGAGCTTAAAACTGTTATTGATCCTGAAATGCTGTTTTGTACACTGTTTTGTACCGGGATGCCATGATTTGCTGGCAAGATAGCTCACAGAAGTTTGTAGAGAAGGGAAAGATTTTAATCTCTTTCAACTGCTACTTTGGAAACTGTGGTTCCTCAGGGCATGTGGTCCTGGCAAGTGAAGTGTTCAAATAAGCACAGAATAGGATATATTAATTCACTTAGTATAGAAAAGACAGTAAAAGACATAATGAAGTCATGACAAAGATTGTGCAATCTCACATGTGTAGAAATTGTGTATATGTGTGAATGTAACTGTGGGTGTCTTGTCTCGAGATACAAATATTGAGGTAAATTTTTTGACTCTTGCTTGTGAAGGCATTTAAATAGTTGCTGCTGACTGAGTCAGATATCTCCTTCTCTGTCAATGTAAGAGTTTCCATTTAAATACTGACAATGAAACTAATGTATATAATCTAGGATTGTGGGGGAAGTCAAAGCAGGGTAATTCTCCTTGAGAGGAAATCTTGAGGAGTGAAGATATGGCTTGATATGGAATGTGCAAAGTGATGATAAGAAAATAAACACTATACACCTTAAGCTGTTGTTATATTAAAAGAACATTTTCTTTCTCAGTCTCCAAAAGAATAATTGCTGAATAAAATAAATTGCCCTATGGCCTCTTGAACCTGTCAGAAAAACATTTGCTGCTAAGAACACTTTAACTTCAGGGATCTTAGTTGGATAATATTGTCACATTCTCTCTCTCTTGATTGTTGTGGGGTTTTTGTTTGGTTTGTTCCCCCTGCTCTATTGGGAAACTATTCTGGTTTTCCTGATTTGAGTAAAGAACAAATAGGTGCAAAAGGGTGTTGATGGGGATTTAGATCACAGTTGTGATGGTTATGAGGAGAAACTCACAGTATTGTCAAAAGTCAATCAAATTGCTAGGCAGCAAACCTGGATTTGTGAAGGAAAAAATTCTTGTGTGTTTTTGGGCTGACGTCTGGAAACCTCCAACCTGTGACGATGTAAATCACATCTAGGAGGTTGCTCCTGGGTGTATATCACCATTTGACATTTTCTGTGCTTATTCAGTCTCTGGAAAAGTTTGGACCTCATGAATAGCGAGGGAAATGTTCTTAATTTTGCCTTTGGGATGCTACTGCTTCAGAGAAGATGGGGAGTTTTAACATTTACCGGGTTCCCGTGACTCAGAGCTTCCTCCTTCACCTTCTGGTTGTGACGCTTACTGTGACCTGTAAACTGAGGGACCTGTAATTTTATGTTCTGCCAGAGAAGAACAATGTTGGTTTTTGCTTATTTGTCCACAGCTGAGCCAAACACAAATGGACAAATCTTTGGAGATGGATTTAAAAACCACTCAGGGTGTGGCAGTACTATATGTAAGTTACGTTTTTATTTATGTAGTCATGATAATTATGTCTGGGAACTCTTGTATCTCTTGCTGGATATTCTGGTACCCAGTAGCTATTCTGCCTTTCCACCAATAGTTTGTAGACTCCTGCCAAGTTGTTTCTCTTTTGTTATGACGAAGATAAAAATAAAATAGGCTGGACCTTGATCAAGAAATGATTTTGGATACAGCTTGGCAGCAGAAGTAGACCCTCAGCAACATTTTCCATTGTACAGTCACTCTTTTTTCTGAACTGGGCAGTATGATAAATAGCTAATTTCAGGTCAGGCAGCTTAAAATGTAGAACAAAAACAATGACACCATGGAAACTAAAAAGGGTGTCCAGTGCATTGAGTTTAAAATTAAATCTGTCTCTCAGGAAGCGTACTTCAACAACAAAGATGGAAACACACCTCAGAGGAATATGGCTGAAGTGTAATGAACAGGGGTATCTTTTTAATTCACCAAGAGAAGTTGGTTTAATCCTTTCCTCTGAAAATTGCTCAACTAAACATGATTTTTCTTCAGCTCACCTCCACCATATAGGAATAATTCTACTGTGTCTAATTAACTAGTTCTATTTTATTTCAAGCTCAGCAAGTCTCTGTTTTCTATTTCTAAGAAGTTGAGTACTATAATAAAAATTAATTGCATTTTCATAACTGTCTTGATCTCACAGCATAAAATATGTTAGATATGGTCTCAAAATGCTGTTTATTCCCTGTCTGTACAAGTCTGTACCAATATTATATTTCAGAAATGCTTGTTGGTCATTTACTGGCATTTTCAGAGGTCTCTAAACAAGTCAGGTGCTTCGATCCCATTGGATGCAATAGGATTTAGGACTCTCCTGATATCCAAGTGCCTATAACCATTGAACTGCTAGTTTTTAACACACTGAAATCAATGACAGCCAAGTACCCAGCACTGCAAAATCTTTGTAAGCACGATTCTGGGCTCTTTTGTCTCTCTTTAATATGGGATTGGGCTGTTTAACCATGAACATGGTTTTGAGGAGTTTGTCTGAAAGGTTAGTGTCCTGTTCCTAAGGGAGATATCAGTGCAGTTTCTAATTGCCTAATTGTCATTTTAATATTTAACACATGAATATTATTCATCTGTGTTCTGTACATTAAATTATATATCCTCAGTGATTTTACTATTTGAGTATCAGATGTGATGCAAAACTGACTGTTTTAAAAGATACAGAAATAATACAAATATGTGAATAATTAGGCATTTACTGCATCAAAGTGTATAAATTTAGTTATTGAGATCCCTCCTAACAAACAAACTTATTTTTATTGCACTTCTCTGAGCAGTTTCCAGTGTGACAAGATTTTTTTGGATGGTGAAATGTATAAAACGTGAATTCAAAATTCAGCTGATACTACATGACAGTGGTGGGTGACTATTAAGTCCCTGCTCCATGGTGTGATAAAATGCCTTCTTCCTGCCTGGGTAGGTAAAAAGTCTTTGTCCTTTTTCCTACACTTCATCACGTAGCAAACTCATATCTAATCTGCTCTTCATTACCATACTGAGATTTTTCTAGGTTTTTGGTTCTAATTGGGTGACAGAGTTTTAGACACTTTCCCGGAGTTATGAGTTAGAGTGACCATCTGTGGGGCTAAAAGAGTCATTAACTTTCCATGGTCATTTCCACTCATTGTCTTCCTTTGAGCCTACCCATAAGGATTCCAAATGTAACGATGGGTTGGTTTTTTGTGTCACGGGAACACCTGTCCATTAGGAAGAAAATAGAGGCGAGGCTTTCAAATTTTTTCAAGGAGATCAGTGTAGGACTGTCAGTTGGGAACAACATTTGGTCACCAGCAATCTGGTACAGCCTGCTTCAAATCCATGACCCCAATCTGGATGATGGCATTGCCTGATCAACCTGCTTCTTCAGGGAAGACAGTTTAGGCTACAACATACTTTTTTTTGCATTGGGCCGTGAAATCGCATTTGTGTAACTTTTAAGTAAGCTTGGCTATAGTTTAAATGGTTTCTGCCCAGAATTCTTACCTACACAAAACTGAGCTTTTTTTTTTAATTTGGTGCATATATCTGGTGTGGAATTAGGGTGTCATAAAGCAGAATATAGACCAAAATTAACAATTCACTACCAAGAGGTTATACCTCCTGGCTTATTAATTGACTTCATAATTAACTGAGAAATTCAAAGTGGGAAAGAACTTTATTTTTCTTATGCTTTACATTTGTGTTTCCTGTTAAAAAGTCATTTCTTTTTCTGCTTAAGAGTCAGACAAACATTTTGCATTCGGTACCTGTATTGATGATCTCTTTCTTCAGGAACTGGTGTGTCACTTGTGAACTTCGTTTTGATTAATGAATTCTTCGTAACAATTACTCCTCATGTATATTTTACTCGATCGTTTTGATCTTTACTTTTGTCCTAAAATGTTGGTGTGTTTATAGGAGCTGTATTCTACCACTGTAACATCTGCATTTCAGGAACAGGATCTGCTGTTCTTTCTGGTGTATAATTTCCAAAGTGGGCTTGAAATAAGGAAAATTGAATCGTCTTTTTTTTTTTCTACAGCACTTAAATGATTACAAATGCTTTATGGAAATTATATAAAGACTTTTTTTTCCCCTATACAAAGGAGTTTTCATCAAACATGGAGATGAAGTACTCTGTAGCAATTATTTTATCATTGATCAGCTCAGATGCGCACACAACTGCTACAGAGATTCTTCTGTAGCAATAATTGTTATTTCTCAACTACTCTTATGAATGTGGAAACAGTGATTGAAGTAAGAAAAAAGTAGTGGCTTTTGTAGCAATAGAAAAGAAAATGTAGAATGAAAGTGTAGCCCTAATTTATCAAATGATTTTTGTATGTGCCTGTCATATGTATGACTAAATTTATGAACTTTTTACACTCTGAGACTCTGAGAAACTTAGATTTGTGTTAAATACCCTTGATGAAAATGTGATACCCTGTTCTAAGGCTGAGATAGAAATAACTTGCTGTAGTTCATTATTGTCATATCCTGCACACAGAAAAGAAGAAGAAAAGTTACAATTGAGAACTGACTGTTTTCTTTTAATTTGCACTCGATCTGGTTTTCTTGAGCTCCCTCATGGTACTCTGTTTCTCTTTCATGTTAAAATGTCATGAGAATAATGCTTTTTTTGAATGATCATCTTCTCTAAGTGGCTGCTGTAATTTTCTAACAAGTGCTTTGAAGTATTTTCTGGCTGAGATTGGAAGAAATCAGGCTTAGAAATTCAAAAGAAATGAAACTGACATTTGATTCAGCTTTTTTAGTTTTGGAACAAAAAGCAACTGCCCCTGTTTTGATACTTTTCCCCTTTGTTCCATCTGTAACTTGTGGTAATTGGTCTTTGAACTTTGATTTACTATGGTGCACAATATTTGACCCTTAAAGCCACCATAAGATGGACAGTGGAAACTTGTGAATTTTCCAGTGTCTTCAGCCTTGTGCTGTCTCAAGGCAGTGAGTTCCTTTCCTTTTTACTGGTTTTCTCTCTCTCTTTTTCTTTTTTTGTTCATGCTTGCTTTCTTTTGGCAAACAGCTTTACATTTCCTTCTCTTTTGTAGAATCTGTGGCCACAAAGTTATCAGCTATAAAAAGGCAAGAGCAGGAAAGCTTGTCCTTGACATACCCAGTGGAATTAAAAAAAGCAAAAAAAAAAAGGCAAACCATTTCCTATTTCTTTGTTCTGTTGGTGATTGCTGTAGGAGGTTGCCAGAAGGAACAGTGTCTGTCTTCAGGTCAGGATGGTACTAAAGAAAATGCAGTTTTTGTTTCCTGCAGAATGAGGTAGAGTGGATGCGACTTCTGACAGCGAACCTTGTGAGCAGGGTTACATCAGAAGGGTGTGCAAGGTCTGTGTCGAAAGTGCATGAGCACAGTAGGGTGAGGAGGAGCCCACTGGGTTTGAAAGAGGCTCTGTAGCTTGTGGTGTTATTTCACAATTTTGAGAACTGCAATTTAGAGCTTTCGGTCGAGACTGGTTATTTACTACTGTGACCCTGTGAGTGGTGCAGGGTGACAGAGTCACTGTCAAAGCATCAGTAATAACTGAATTACAAAAAATTCATGATTCATTATTGGATGATCTGAATCATTCTTTGGAAACACTTCTTCCCTTCATTGTCTGTAGGTAGCACCTATCTTGCAAATCTGAATTTTTGACTAATGTATACAGCAATTAAAACTTGGTCAGACACGTTTCCTTCTCCCCATCTTCCTACTCTGTGAAACACAGAGAACTGGCATTTAACCATGAGTAAAATGCTTTGATAATTACACACAGCAACACTTAGCTCTGTTGTTACAATTTTTGGTGCAGCATTGCAGCTTCTCCAAGGCTACAGGTACGGGTGAGATTGCTTTGTGTTAATTGCCCTAAAAACATAGGGTTGAAAAATGTTCCCTACTTTAAAAAGCTTCCAGCAAAACATTGAGAGGTGATGGATGGGTGCAGCCTGGCCAGTGGATGACTACAAGGTGTTGCAGAACCAGAGAATTTATGAATTTATGAATTTTCCACCTATTTTCTCTCTTCTGGGGATTTCACAAGTAGCTGCCTGTTGATTTTGGATTTGGACATTTGAAGGCTTTATGAATCCAGGAATTATTTTACTGTCTGTATAATTCTGCTGCAGGGTGATGACACCCCTTCAGAATGTCTATCAGGTTGTTCATGCAGGATTTCTCCTGGATGACTTCACTCTGAAAGCCCTATCCTACTTTTACAAGACATTGATCTGTTTATCCTTGTGTACAAGAGAGATTTTACATCTGCTTTAAAATAAATAATGCTTTCAGGAGCTGAGAAGAAATTTTTTCCTCCATCTGTCATTACATTAATTTTATCTTTATGGAGAATTCTTTTGAATAAGAGTGCTAAAATAGAGTTATGTGAGGCAACTCAATACTTTCCTTAAATCACACTTGATCATTAGCAATCAGCTGGGAACTCTATTTCACCAAAATTTCACATATTCAGTCAGTTTTTCTGCGTTGTAGATTTGTAGTACACATCAAACCAGAATACAGATAATCTGTATGCCTGTTACCACAGGAAGTTAAGAATAATTAATATCGATATTCAGTATTGCACATTGTATATAGCAATGTTTTAATAGTTCTCAACTAGTAGTGTAAAAATATTGAATTGTAGCAGCTTTTGGTTTAAAGAAAAGGCTTACCACCTGTGAACTGGATCAGTTTGGTTTGCTTGGGACCAAAGCACGTCAGTTGAGATTTGATTGAATATGCAAACACAAGTTGTTCAAAACTTGCAAGTTAAACCTTCATAAAGGATGATACGGGCTTAGAAATAGCAAGATTATGTAGTAAATCAGTTAAAGTTTTCTAGGCTTGAACTATCTTCAAGTTTTGAAAACTGTAACAGGTAATTTTTGTATGAGAAAAGACTACCAGCAGGAACTATCAGAAAATACCAATAAATCTCCAATAAAGCTATGAAAACTGACGCCAGTTATAGTTCTGAATGACTTCTGCAGGAGAGGATCCCTGCAAGGGGGACACTCAACGACTGAGGCTCACAGGATTCACTGCACAGGAAAGAGTCACAAAGTTGTGCCGTAATTTTCAGCTCTGTGAACTCAGTCCAGCTTGAAGGACAGGAAAAGAGACTGAATGTGACTGATTCTGTTCTCAGCTCAGCTGGAACATTGTCAGACCTCGGGGGCAACAGGATCACACCACATGCACCAGGAAAGCACAAAGGAAAATAAGTTTACCTTAATGCTTAGATAATAATATTAGTAAACTATGGTGGGTTAAAGCACGAGGGAGTGGGCTGAAGAGATAGCAATCTTCTCTCCTGCTTGGTTTATACAAGAAGCACTTCCTTCTCTGCTTGCTCAATTTCTTGGCTCGAGGCACTTTGTTTCAGTCCTCTTTAATCACTGCTACTGAGGAAATTGCTCTCTATTCTTCCACCACTTACACTGCATTTACACTGGGGATACAGAGTATCCGGCTAATGTTCCATGGTTGATTAGCCTTGGGATGTTAAGGAAAAACGTGAACTTGTTGAGTTACATTTCTTCCCTCTATAGGTAGGTAATCTGACCCTGAGGAGTGACTGACTGCACAAAAAAAAGGGCAGTCTTACAGTTGCTGGTTTTGGTCCTGGAAACGGAGCAGCAGCAAACTCCAGACCCCTAGCTCCTCTTCTGGGTGCCTGACAACACAGACCCAGGTATCTGGAGTGAATGGTGTGGCTTTCTGTGCTGCCTGTTTTGGAAGGATAATGTTATTTTTATATGCCAACTATCTCTTTGAGGAAGCTGTGCTTGCTGATTGTGGTATATGGTTGTCTCACGGCTTCTTGACAGTGCAGATAAAACTGAAGAGTCACTTGTTGTTAGCAGTGTAAGGGAGAGAGAAGGGACACTGAGGGATGCTGTTGGGATGAGGCAGCCTTCAACCAGCTGCTGCTGTCCCATGTGCACTCATCTCCTCCAGTGGCAATAAGAGTCAATATCTAGATGGTGAGGATTGTGCTGTCATAGAGAAATGACCATTTTGTTATTTCCTACCCTGTTGTAATTTCAGGTACTTTTTAAATATAATTCCCTGCAGAGTTTTTTCTCTTTTTTTTCACCATTTTTATTTTTCAATCACTTACTTAAGCAGGGCTCAGATACCACAATAAGTCTGAACATTCAGCCTGAGATCTTCCATGTTACGTAAGAAACAGGGAATTCCTGGCCAAGGTACTGCAAATTCAAGGTAAAATCCTGTTATGATCGCATATGATTATAGAATTTTAATCTGTTAGACATTTATTTTATTTTTCTGGCCATATTTTACTGACATGAAGTCCCAGGCTGAATTCCTAAATAAATAATATTCTGCTTCCATTGCCTGTTGCTGTTAATTTAGGCTCTGCTATCTGTTGGTGTTTGGTACTAGAAGTATGACATCACTGTGGTCTACAGTGACTACCCTGGGCTACATCAAGCCTCTCTCTCTTTTTATTTTTTTTTCTCTTTTACAATGGATGAGATGTGTTTAATTTATTGTAGGAAACTCTTAAAGATGCAAGATCCTTTTTAGAGGCTTCTACAATAGCCGTGAAGCACTTATTTAATCCCATTGAATGGAGGCTAGATTTACTAGCTGGGCTAGACATTATTTTTGTTCAGGAGTCATCTCAGAGTACATTGAAGTTTGAAGATCTTTGCAGAAAACCCAAGGAGAAACAAAAGGAGTAAATTTTAAAAGGAACTTTGTCAAGGAGTTTTAGATGTTAAACAGATAGAAAAACCATGGTGGCTTGACTGAAATGAGTGTTGGGTTAGCAGAATCGTTACTGATCCAGTGAGACATGCTAATGAGGCACTTTAAATGCAAGTTTGATGGAAAAGGGGGCAATTTCATACCAAAGTGCAGCAAGGTTACTGAATCAAAGAAGGTACACTTCAGTTCTGCAAAAGGGGACAATGCTCCATTGTCAGATCCTTTTTCTTTTGACTTTAAACATGTTTTAACTACACTATTTACTAAATTGTACAATGTGGCTTGCCCACTGATTGAGAATTTATGACCAGAAACAAACCTGTTAGGGGAAAAAAGAAAACTGAGTGTGATCCATACTGTAGCTGCATAAAATAGTTTGAATGAACTTAACCTGAGCACGATGGGGGGTGCGGTTTTCAAGCCTGGGGCCTACGATCTGAGTTCAAATAGAATTTCTTCTTTCAATGACAATTTAAAAAAAAAAGGGAGAGTGTTTGGAGACATCTGTGGCCTCTCAACCTATGTTAATACAGATGTCTCAGTTTTGTCTTAAAAAGCCTGTTTCAGAATCATGCCTCGTCAATCCATCCTGCATGCAAAATTCTTCAGGTTGCATCATGCCTGAAATTCACAAATATCTTGATTTACTTTCAGTCATTGCAGCTCTTTTGGTAAAAATAAAGAGTAAAAACATCAGTACTTGCTCTTGATGCCATGAAAAATCGTTGCGCAAATATTTTACTTTCACGAAGGAGAATTCAGGCTCCTTTATGAGATTTATTGAGTAGCTTTTAGGTGTGATTTCTACACACAAATGCAATGAAATGGCCTAACTTTTGCCATTTTATTTGTTAAAATAATGGACAAAATTCAATTGCACTGAAGAAGAGACTTTTTCCTCATCTAGTTTAGTAGAGTTGCACTGGATAAATTATAAAACATGTTGCTCTGTCTTGGCATAACAGAACCTCAGCTCTAACAGTTATAAGAAATTTCATTTATCGGCATTCATTCTTTCTCAAAGCTGGAACCTGCCTGTGGCAATATAATTACATCACATCTTGAGAAGGGCTGCTCATCTGAGTTCTGAATTCAACCTCAACTTCCACGGGTTCCCACAGGCAATTTTCGTCAGAGGCAAGAAACCACAGAACCAGCATGAAAACAAAAAGGTCATCAGAATGGAGAATCTCAACTGTTCCTTTCTCAGACCTCAAAATGGAATTTATATGATGTTTCTAAAATTGCTTTAATTATTCTCCACATATCTCTGTTTTATTGCTAAGCTTACAGTTCGTATCTTGGTCTAAATTAAGACTATCTAGTATAAAAGATTTCTTTGTACAACTCAAAATGAAAAATACATGGTATCTCTGTGAGAAGTCTTATGTTGCAGGACCTTTCTGAAAGATTTTTGTACAACGACTACCTTAAGTCGTAAAGTTTCATTCGTCAATTGCAATGAAAAATGTCCATGTTAAAAGTTGTTATATTCAGTGTCAGCTGGCAAAGTTCAGATGTGCATCTACAAACTTCTAGGATGCTCTTGTTTTGAGCCTGCATAGCAAACTTCAGTTGACTCTTCACAGTGCAGTTGTATTTGGGATGGGTAATTATGCATCCTTAATATATATTTAAAGATTGCATGTAGATGAGTGTAGATTTGTTCAGTAAGAGTCAATCACTGCACAATTTTGAGCTTTTTAAAAACATCCCAGAATATGTGTCATATATGACTAGAATGAAATTTTTCTTCTTTTATGTGTATACTTGTTTTACCATGGAGAATGCAAAAGCCCAGGTAATAATAATAAAAATTGAAAACTAGGTGGCAGTAATACGCAGCAGTACAGCCTTCCTTTGAGAGATAATGGGATGACGCATAGTTTTCTTGGGAATTCTGAGGGTGCTGCAGTCCCATACTGAATGGCTCAGCTGTTAAGGAACAGAAAAAGTACAGGACCAAGTGCTCATGTGGGCTCATTCACTTAAAACCACAATTCATTACAGCCGATCCTTGTCTGGAAAGGGATAACAAGGAGAACTAAAGTGAATATGATAGGAGAACTAATTAATGCAACTAATTTTATTTAAATATAGATGTTAAAAACAATTTCCTTCCTACTCGGACCGAGTGACAGAAGAGGAGGAGCTATGATTAGTTATAAAATTATTCTTTCTTGTGATTGTGGATAGGGGTCAGCAAGAGCCCATAGGCAGGCTGGTTTTCACCTCAATGGTTATATATAGTCTATGGGATGATGATTCGGGTTGTGCCAGAGTAAGCTAAAAGTAATATGATTACAATCAGTGGAATCACTCTATAGAAGGGCTTTTATTGGCTCTGATCTCAGGAGTTCATGATGAACATCCTTATTTATTTAGAGGCATGGGCTGAAGCTCCAGTCCTAGAAGAATTAGACAACTGTAAGATTTATTGGGTGACTTCATTGTTTAAATTAATATGCTCTCCTTAGATTCATACAATTAACTACATGTGCAAAGAAGAATGCAATGTCCTTTTCTGGTTAGCTGAACGGCTTGTGCAGCACGGCCATACAGAAAGGTTTGGGGAATCCTGCCTCTTAGCTATGGTTCTCTGTTGGACAGTACTGGAAATATGTGGTATTTGCTTTATTCCCATAAATTGTTCTGTTTGAAACTGGGTCTCTAAATGTTCTCAGAACTGTCCGAGCTGCCACAAACTCATTCTGCTTCAGCAGATATTGCAGAGATCTTTTCTGTGGTTGATTTGAGTTTGTGTAGATCTATCCATGACAGATAATTTCTGCTCCTTTTCCAACAAATAGTTCTCTACCTGCAAGATCTTGCAGTACAGACTTAAACTTAGAATAAATGAGTGTCATTCCTGCTTGTAATATAACTAAAGTTCGTATACTTCCTCTTGTTCTTCAATGAGAAATATTAAATATAACTCCTTCTTCTGTGCCCTTTTTTTAGGTCCAACTAGGATATAACAATGAATTCAATATCAGCACTTGCTTTTTTTTCTTAAGGGGGAGAATATTTCATAAGGCCTTTTCTGCTATTACTTCTGCCCTTCTGAAGCACATGCAAATAGGACACGATGAGGTTGCAATTGTCTGTTACTGAAAAAAGAATTTCTTTCAGAAGTTATCCAGAGTATACACAAAGTACCTCTGGCCAAACCTAGCAGTAACAGAATGGAAATTCATCTTAAATGTAGGATTATGTGATATGTGGTGGGTACCAGTCACTGGATGACTTGCTAGCTAATAGATAACAATTAATACTGAAGTTTTCCCTTAAAACTAGTACTTCATTTTACTTTCTAAACAACTCTTGTTTCCCAAAGCCTCCATTTTCATTCTTCCTGACCCATTATTTGCATAAGAGTGAAGCCTACAAACCCTTTTGTAAGTGCTTTGTGAAAAGTGTGATAAGATTATTGTATTTATATTTTTGCATATGTTCAGTTGTTCGTTTTATTAGGAAAAAAATGTTACTTCTTTTGTACCTGAGCCAAACTGAGTCTAACCTCTCCCAGACTAGATCTCCTGCAGGGAAGGGAGGAGTTGTCACCTACTCCTAAGGACACGGGGAACAGGATGTGTTTTGGGGTAACTTACTAATTCTGGGGGTCATGTAAGTTAGTACAGCTGGGGTCTAGCATGAATTTCTGCCTGTCTGTAATACTGGCTCTCTCTTGAGTGATTACCCCTACTTTTAGGTGTTTGTAGCCAACTGGCACACACTGGCACAGGTTACTCAAAGAGATATTCAAAACCCAGCTGAATTTTTGTCTGTATATATTTTATAGCCTTAGAGTGTTCTTGATGATAGACTATAGAATTGTTCTTGCTCTCCTGGAGACTTACAGGATAAACTTTTCCATGACACTGATAGCACCGGGTCAAACCCAACACATACTTTTGTGGACTTTTGCCCCAGCAAGATTGCTGTCTTCTTCTGATGAACAGAGCTAAGGGCCCATTGGATAAGTTTCTGTGTTTTAAACTTTTTTTAAACAAAATATTTCTATAGAATTATATTGTCAAGAGCTCCTGTTTCTTATAAGAATGCAATCTAAAACAAACAAACCGAGTTGCGACAGATACAGTTATCAGCAATACAAAAGAGATCTTAGCAATTACTTTTATAACATCTGAGATCTACTGAGGGTAATTAACATGTATTGCCTTAAGATTGTAGCACAATTTACGCTTTACAATCACATCATAAATAGTAGGATATCTGTGATCTCTTTCATGTCTGTGACTCTGCTTTTGCTTTTACTTAAGAGTGTTAACCAGATGACACTTCTGTCCCTGAATTTATTCTAACTGCCCTCCGAGTGCCAAAGCTCCCGTTGATGGAGATCTAGTGTAAAGAAGGAAAAAACCAGAGCGAATATAGTCTCTGGGTGAGTTAATTGGATTGCATTCTCTTCCACACCCCATGCAGTTATACCTTGTAGAAGTTGATATTAAATTTTCCTGCAGAAGGGTATTGCAGAATGTTGCATAACAGAAGGTAACTGAAGAGAATTCTTTATCCTTTCTGGGAAAGGCAGCAGTACCTTTTGTATTAACAGGAAATCACAAGTAAATCATTAACTTTGAAAACTTGGAAGTGAAAATACTATTTGGATCTATATATGCTGAGGGACAAGAATCAGCCTAAGTATGTAGGACAGGAGATATTTTTCTGTGCACTCTCTTCCCAGTTAGCCTGCATAAATTACTAAAGCAAGATATCTCTGTTTCAGGTACTTGTACATGACTTTGAAGAAAATGAATATGCTTGCCTTAAAATGCAACAGATATTTTCACTTTTTGAATCTTCTGAGTTCAGAAAAATAACTTAGATGTCTAGAAGTCAAAGACTATTTTGCCTTTTATCTCAGTAGGAGGATTGAACCCCAGCATTTCATTTCCAGAGTAGTCACTGGTACATTACATCTAAAAGCAAAATGGAAGTTTTCCAGCAAGATAAATATTGGTTTCTAAGCTAGGGTTTGTTGGGGTTTTTTTTTTGCCTCACTTCTGTGAACACCTAAATGATTCTATGATCAGGTCTTAGTGATGATTTGTTGACAGGACATAGGACTGTTGTGCAGTCTGAAAGGGCTCCAGTCCCCGTAAGTAATAAAAGAGCAGTGGTAGTGAAGGTTGAGCAAAGTCTGGGCTACACATTCTTCCTCTGTTCTCTGAACAACTGCAGTCATCTACCTCTTTTCTTTTTGAAGTGCTAAGCACAGGTATGGCATTAATACAGATCTGAAATTATACAAATGCAAATAAGCCCTCTGTAACTTGGTTTCCCTTTTAAGTACATTTATCTGTGTACACCTAAAGTGTCTTTATACCACTATAACTGTGGTATAAATGCACTGGACTGAGATGCACTGTTTCCTGCCTGTCTCTTTGATTTTACTAGCATTCTTTCATATATAAACACTACAATCTGATCCTGAAATCCTTTCTCACTCCCCCCTGGAATCTGGATTTTCAGGCTAGAGGATTGCCTTAAAAAAAATAGCTACAGATAATACCAAGGAAATCTTCCTTAGGCAATCCATGTAGAGCTTTAATGGATTCCAAAGGCTCTAAAAGCTCTCTCATTATGATGTTTCAATTAGTATCCAATATGTTTTATGAAGTTTTCCAACAGAATCATGATGTAGAAATGATATAAGATCTCAACAGATTTCTTGAGTGGTGTGGGCAATAGAAAGTTTGTCACAGCTTTATTTTTTACTTCCCAGTGAACTTGGTAACGATTGTAATGTTTTTCTATAAAAGATTATATAGGGATCTACTTTTCATAGTTTTAGTTTTAAGCTACTGTACTTACACAAATATCTGTTGAGTAGTTTGCTCTAAAAATTTGGAATCTTGTACTGTACTTCTTACACTGATTCTCTTGTTATGATACCTAAATACTATCCAGCCTCACCAAAGCACTTCAGTTCTGGTCTAGAATAACCACCCTTAAGAATAAGAGGACATAAACTCACCTAGTTATTTGTAGCTGACTCATGTAGGTCCCTGAGTATCAACCTCCCACTAAGTCCAGCAAGAGGACAGTTTGCAGCCTCTGTCAAGACTGTGTCTAATGTGACAAGGATAAAACAAAAGTGACAGTACTTTAGGATGGAAAAGGCAGTACAGGAGTAAGGGGAAAACTGAGAACAGTAAGAAAAGAAGCTCTTTTTTGCATATGCTTTCTTACTTGTTTTTACCCCCTGCCCAAACTTAATTTATTATTTTCAAATGTTTTTGTAGACTCTTTTTTCTTCTCTGATCTGATCCGAATTGACAAGTAACAACAATCTCATCTGAAAGCATAGTGGCCTGAGGTTTCCATTTTGATCTCTTTTTTTTATGTTTGACACTTTGGGTGCTGATGCAAACTGGTGAAGCATCTGCTCACAGTCTACTTTGCTGATGTCCTGCACTTTACATCTGCCTTTCAAGGAAAACACCAGCTCTCCTTCTTCACTGATAACTGAAACCACTTTAACTGCTTGCTTCAGCTTTTCCTGATACACAATCTCTGCATGAATATGAACTATTGTAATTTTCTCTGCTTTGTTTTTAAGGCTATCAAAAAGCTTTACAGATTATAATAGTGTATATGGTTGAGTTTCACTACAGCATGTGAGAGGCATTGGTCTATTTTTACAATGACGATCTCCTGGATAGAATTCGGAGAGAATTGGATCACATTAGTAACGTTTTTTTCAGGTTTCTGTAGAAAAAGAAAAGAGTGACATTTCTAGCAAGATGCTCAAAAATTGGTTAAAAAGACCCTCAACAAAAATTAGATTAAAAACATTCTTTTTTAGACACAGATTGGTTTAGTCCTTACTACAAGCTAATTAATATTTGGTGAAAGGAAACAGATGTAGACAAAAAGTCTTTCTAAAAAAATCTCCCTTCTCTTCTCTTTTCTTGCACCAGGAAGAAATTCATGTCTCCCCCATAATCTGAGCACATTCAGATCACCACTCCCATCCAATCCTAGCATTTTGCTGCTGTATGTTTTTATTTGGTGCGATTTGCTCGTTGGAACAGTTTCTGAATGTCACTTATGTGTCAAACTCATCTGTCTCCATGGATATCTTTTCAGAGGTGGATGAATTTGGTAAAGAACACTGCCTTTGGAATGCAGTATCCTGTCTATGAGACTCTGTCAGCAATGCCTCTTCCATACCTGCAGCCAGACAACCCTGACCCTTTTTCCATAGTGTGAATGTTGGGAGTGTGCTGTGTAGGGATAGGAGTTGGACTCAATGATCCTTTCAGGTCCCTTCCAACTTGGGTGATTCTATGATTCTGTGATTCTATGCTCAAAACACAACAGAACAAACTACCTGTAACTTTTTTCCCCCTTGCTGCTTTGGGGCAGTCGCAGAAGGCAGAAGAGGAGACCTGGAACAGTGTGTCTCTATCAGAGCTAACACGGAACTGAGTGCCTCTGCTGCCTACAGGTTCTCACCCCTGTTCCTACAGGTGGGAAGGCTGCCTGTGTGGATTTGCTTACACCTCATTGCCTTGGAGTCTGAGATGGGTGGGGAGGAAAGTAGCCACTGAGCAAAGTTCTTGGAATGACTGTTTCCTGCAGTGTTTCTCCTTCAGTGTCAATTTTCAAATGGAAAATATTTCATGTGCCACCACAAAACGCAGATACTGCAGAGTTACAGAACATTGCTCTTGAAAGCTGTCGTGAAATAAATATATATATGAGGTTATAAAAATGGGTTCTGTATAAACTGCCCTCTTCTAGCAAACATTTCACTTCCTATAATTGTGTGCGCTTTTGTTTGAACTTATCAAATATGTGATTGTTCTCTTCCTCCTTCAGGGAGATAAGAAATCCACCCTCCGGATATGCAGAATTATGTTGTTGTAATCGCTCTTCAAAGGGAGATCCACAGTAAACAAATGTTGTTAGTTTGCCTCCTCTGCAGCTTCTTCTGGTGATCTTCTGCAGAAGGCAGCTGGGACTAAGAGGAGAGGAGAAATTTAGCTCACAATCAAGTAGGTAATTTTCCCCTCTTCAGACCAAAACATACAGGTTTGTGTAAGAACATCTCAACAGTATTTTTATATGTATTTTTTTTTTCTAAGCAGCAAATGTTCTGCCTCAGCATAGGTTGACTTTTTGAAGTTTGCCAGTGTGGCTGTAAACCAGCAAGAGCTTGAAACAAAATCATACCTTAAGCAAAAGCGTTTGGACCAGATAACACTTATTTAACATCAACAGAGTTTCAGTGCACCAAGTATATAAAAATCTTGTTTTTGCAGTTACACCTGCCAAAATCACATCATACCTACACTGGTAAAACTCTTAATTGTAGATTACAACTTATAGATCTTTTTTCCACAAGTTCCTACAAGGGATCGGGTCAGTCCTATGGAGCCAAACTCTCCCAGCCCAGTTTAGTAGTAGTAACCTGCAAAAGGTTTCCCAGCTTGCCCAGTGTTCCCACTTTGTTATGAGAAGAGAGTTTCCAAATGACACAGCTGACTCCCTCCACTCCTTCACTCTGGGCCTTCTGGGTTGAAAATCCTAACAAAGCCACACAACATTAATGCAGGTGTGGTCACTTCTTGGACACAGAAGTGAAGCAGGGCAGGGCCAGGGCTGCTGCCTTTCTCTCTGGAGGGTTTGAGTCCTCTGGAGGGCTGATGAAGAGTGTGATGAAGGTCAAACATGGTGAATAGGCTCATACCCATGTTCTCCCACATGGGCAACGGATCAGATGCAAATGTAAATGAGGTTGTAAATGAGAGATTTGAGGTGATTTGTTGTGACATAGTTTGAATTCCTACCCAAATCTGATATGATCTGAATTCTGAAACTTCTGAGATTTGCTGATCCCTAACATAAGACTTAATTCATACGATTGATATTTAAGGTAGCCTTGAAGTCAGTGATGTTAGGTGTTGCTTACATTATGGACAGTAAACTAGAAGCTGTTTCAGAGATGTTACAGGACTTTCTGCATTCCCACTGTGGGAAGAATAATTTCCTTTTAATCTGTTTTCCCAGTTTTTTGAGCTCTTTCTGTCAACAGTAGCTGAAAAAGGGTTACATTATAAATATGTGAGAGATAAAGGTTCAGTGCTATTGTTAGCACTTAACAGACTTCAATCTCAGTTTAAAAAGTGCTTTTCTAATTGTGTTGCTGTTCATAAAAATATATTCATGTATTGCTATCCTGAATGTGCTTAATCTTAGCATGCTTAAAACCACCTTTAGTTTAAATGTCTTCCTGAAGTTAGACCTCAGATTTAGCAGTATCTGCTTGCCTCCATATCTGTTGTGTATGTTTTAACCAGATTTGAAACAAGCAACCAGTTTTTATGATGTTTGTGCTCTTTTTGAAGCAAAGAGGTGGGAGCAACACTTAAGAATTCACCTTTGCAAAAGGTAAGGAAGGTGTTGAAGTGCAGTCATACGACTTTCAATAGCTAGAGGTAATGCACATGGGAGCACCTGGGAACCACTGCAACGGGTTAAGAGTCTTCTATATTGTCACAATGACTTTACTGAGAAGATGAATTCTGAAATATCATCTTTCAGAAAGACTTCGTATCCTCCCTGTTTTCTAGTCTTCCTCCTGAGAAGTGTTAGTAACATTGAACATACTTACTTTTGAAGTAAGGTCTAACTTAGCAAACTGTTTAAGTAGGACTTTGTGTTAAGCCCATACATATGTATTTTGCATATTAGTTATTTTACACTTTAATTTTATTATTTATGCTGTGCTCATGGTTGCAAATCTTACCTATGACTAAAACCTGTCGGCTAATATTAAAGGTCTTGTATTCTCAGTGACTGTTCTCAGATCAAACCAACCCATTCAAAAACGTAAATCCAAGTTGAATTTTCTTACTTTGAAAACAAGGTCTCAATTGTCAGAATTGTCTATTATCTAAGCATTTTTTGCAGAATGTACATGGCTTGATGTCCCTCAGCATAGTGCATCCTTTGTTTGATTTGCTTTCAACATTTTTGATGTAAGTGGTTTTTTTCTTTTCTGTACTAAGAAAGGTAGTTTCATTTTTCATCATTTCTTTCCCAAAGAATAAAATGTTTGACTTTACAAAGTTTTTGTTGAATGATAATCTGTAACACATTAACTATTAATTCATTGGAAGGATACTTGGTGACTACAATAGTGAAATACAAGCCTTGTCTCGGTGGAATCTGGATTTCCTCTCTCTATTGGTTTGGTTACCTAAAGATCAACCAGTAGGAATTTTGTAAACATCTTCAAAATTAGATCAATATCTGAGCACCCTCATCAATTTCACTTTCAAATGTCTAGCCCATCCATATCCTGCCCGTGTCAGTGGGAGATACAGGGTCTCGGCAATTTAAAAAGCAGCCTATGGTTTTTAAGTGCTTAAAGATGAATTAAGAAAGCTAACTTTAAACACCAAGATTGTAAATGGTGGAGTTTAATTCCTTTGAGCCAAACTTTAATGTCATCATCCCTGATAAAATAAGGATGTGGGAATTGCTGCTGTTATTATGCCACAAGCATATGGACATTAAAATCTGAGTCTTCTATGAACACTGAAGTTTTGTAATGTTTGATAGCTTTCCAAAGCTCTCCTGAACTCTGAAAATCTATAAAACTTCCATTATGACTGCATTAATGTTTCTCTCTCCAATGGTACCCTTAGACACAGAATACCTTCAAGTAGTTGCATTTTCCACTTCGATCTACTTGTATGAAGGAGCATACAGGTATAAATATCCATTCTCAAAGAAGTTCCATTGCACATATATAACCTCAACTGTTGCATTTAAAATTCTCTTGAGAGTCATTTTGGGTTTTTGCTCTCACTGTCTTCAAATAGTTCATGTCTATTTTTACAAAATTAGATTTTTAAAACTTTTTGCATAGACACTTTATTTAATATAGTGGTCCTGTTTTCCTTGTGTTATAATTCTCACACAAAGAAAACTAAAAAGACATTTTTTATTCATCATAGCAAGAGGGTTTTTTCAAAGTTTGTATTTCCTGTACGCTTTATAATTAGATTTGCAGTGTCTTGTTTGGTTGACGATTAGTTGGTGGTTCAAGAAAAAAGAGGGAGTATAGGTTAGTGTGTTTAGCTACAATTTGGAAAAAAATCTAAGACATCAGGGAATAATTAGCTAGAGTGGAAATCAAATTGGCTGGTCATTCTTAAGAAACAATCAGTAAAAAGACATACAAGTGACAAGGGTTCAGTTCCAGGAATCCAACATGGAAATCGCTGTTTCACACTGATGCTGATATTCTTCTGCTGTTCCCTAAGGTGTAGGTCCCTCTGGAACAATCCATGCTCAAAGGAGTTTCTGGATGCTTCCACCCATGTAAGAGTGGAGGCAGTTATAGGTGTACATATTGTACAAAAGCAGGACTGGAAATAATTGAGTGGGCAGCTCGAAATCCGCGATCTATTATATCCCAAAATGTTCTGTGAGTTCCTCCATCTTCACAGTCTTTAACTAAGTGGAAGTATTTATGTCTACCTTTGAGAGACAGGATTTCATTTATATAAGACTTAACCTAGAGCTGCAATAGCAAGGATGGACAGCACATTGTTAAGCACAGAAACCACAACCACCAGAAAGAATTTCTCTTTTATTTACTGACCTAAACCACAGGAATTCTTTCATTACTTGCTTCCTATTCATGCAGGTACCATATCAGAATGGGTGAGCACTCTCCAGCTAAGCAAATTAAGTCACAGAGAAATAAAACAAAACGCAAGTTAACAGGATTCTGGTTTTTTCCCTGCAAAAATGAGTGTCAGACCTGAGGTTGTGGTCTATGTAAATTAAATGTAATCCCTTAGTATGAGAACACAGCTCCACTTGGGCCACTTAAGGACAAAAACAAGGGTAAAATAACGTGTGAAGTGTCCACACTGCAATACCAGACTAAGGTACCTACTGTATGAGAAATAAATAAATAATAATTTTGCAAGCTTCTCTGTCCTCTGCCTGTTACTTGAAATTAGAAGGAAGAAAGATTCTACTGCAATGATTTCTCTCTTTCCTTTCACCATGGTAGCTTGGAGCTGTCTTTTACCACTCAAGTTTATTACCTTCCTGGACTTTAAATTGGTTTCTTCTGAGCGAACCAAAGACTGCAATGACCTAAATGTCACTTGAATTAATGTATTCTTGTTTCAGTCTTTATTTTTCTCTTGGAGCCACTTCTAGCTTAAATTGCCTTGTATTTCAAGGCTTGAAGACAAGGTTGCAGTCATGCAAAGAATTAAAAGTATGGGATGTTTCAAGTTTGCTTTCAGTATTTTAAGAAAAACAAGTTTGAACATAGTTATTCCTGAACTTATGAAATAAAATAACTGTAGTTATTTTATTTATCAGTAGTAATAGCCTTTATCATTACATAAAACCACTTGCTCAGTGATGTATTCTTAAGGAAAACTGGGGTGGAATAACTAGCCCAGCTATATAAAGAACAGCATGTAAATCATAGCTGGAGCTGGAGTACTCTGGTACTGAGTTTCATCTTATTTTTCTGGTGAATATTCCTTTTCCTTTGCAGAGACCACAGCTGTTCCAAGTCCAATTGCCTGGCTGCATTGCCTCCACATATAAAATTTGGTCTGTCAGCTACTTGTGAATGATATATTGCAACAACTCAGTGTGCAGTTTTGCTGGTTAGAATCATGGCTCT
Organism: Dromococcyx pavoninus; assembly: GCA_033558185.1. Lineage (NCBI taxonomy): Eukaryota > Metazoa > Chordata > Aves > Cuculiformes > Neomorphidae > Dromococcyx > Dromococcyx pavoninus. The sequence continues at coordinate 629,832 of JAUMJL010000092.1, read as the reverse complement.
CCTTGTCTGGTTCTGGGCTGTCCATGGAAAAGTAAAGTATTAGTGTCTAGCATCCAGAAATATTCTTCAGGGAGGATAAGCACTATTATTAAAGCTCACTTTCTACGATAATAACCAAGCTATTGCATTCTGCTGGTTACATGGTCGCAGAAATTTTCCTGGAAAACAAAGTCTACAGGCAGTATTCTAGTGTAAGAAGAGCTTTTCTAAGAAGTTGACTCTGAGATTTTGTAGCTTTCTTTTAATCCTGGTGGTATTCTGTGTGTTTTTTGCTTTTTCAAAATACATTACTACTTCTTGCCTTGTAGGGGAGAGGTATCAAGGTTTTCTGACATTATAGGGAAGTGTTTCTCTTAGAAAAGAACAGTAAAAAGCAAGCCCAGATTTTCAAGAGTGGCAAACTTCATCAGACCACAAAAACCTCTTGAGCTCTTGGGATTTTGCTAGTGGTGAATACAGTCCTCTTCCACAATTTTCATCAGCAGAAGCAACAAGGTGTGAACTTTAGAAGGACAGAACAAAGGGAAGTGAGGGGGCTCGGGGGGGTGGGAAAGTCCAAAGGGGTTTCTATGTTTAGTTTCTGAATACTTTATATTTCACAGTTGCCAAACATAATATAAAAAAGAGAAATAAGCCTTACAACTGACATTTTAAATAAGATTACCTTACTTAAAAATAGCTGATATTGATATTTGGCATAAACCAATTATACAGTGTCTTGCTTACTGATCATTAAACTTCCAAACAGCAGTTGCAGGGATGCAGAAATGTACTATAATACTAAGGCAAATGCTGTTATTCCACAATTGTCTTTTTCTTCTATTGTCTTTCCATAGATGAGACAATTTCACCTCTCATAGAATCTTTCTGTGAGAAAAATAGATACAATGAGTAGAAACTGCTAAGGAAGAAAAAGAGTGGCAGATAAACTAGAGAATAGGAGAAACTTTTGCTTTTTTTATACTTCCTGTTTATATTTAATTTTTCCTTGTCCATTTATTGTTTAGACCTCTTTCTTGTCTCTTGGAAGGTAATTCACATTTATCTGCTGCCTTGGTTTTTTGATGCCCTTTATGGAGACAGTTCCATGTGCTGAATATCTTTCACATTAACTAAGATGCCTGAATTATCTCTCTGCTCTTAACTTCCAGCACTTAAAAATTACAAACTCAGCTGTTTTCTGTGTTTTCCTAAAGTGACAGCAGCTGGCACAAAGAATCCTGAACCCATTTCCAGTTTGATTCATAACCTATTCCTCCTGCATGTCGCACTCTGTTCTCTCACCTAACACAGGTATAAAGTACAGACTTCGATTAACTGCTTAAAATTGTAGCTTCTAAGTGGTGTCCTTCCCTCTTAGAATATATCCTCATTTTGTTGAGACTTTTATCAGCTGCTAATAATTTCTTGTGGACACTTTGAAATTACAACACTAAATGGAAAACTTAAAGTTGAAGATGTGAAGATATCTTAGTTGAAGATATCTTAGCATTTTGGTTATAAGGTGCTAATAAAAAAAAAGGAATTATTTGAAAAATAGCAAAAAGTTATTCAATCATTTTCATATGGCAATATAAAATGATTTGCATAAGCTGTTTTGAATAAAAAATCCTCTAATAATGATAATTCTGGATACATTAGGAGAACTGGCTAGATCTGTGCTTATTTTAAATTTGATTAGTGCTCAGATTAGGGCCAGAAGGAAGTCGGAGGAAATTGCTCCCTTCAAATATCCTGTTCTGTAAGAAGCTGGGTGGGTCCAATATCTGACAGTCTAAGCTATAAAGTAAAAGTCTGTTATGTAATTTGCAGCAACTCCTAAGCCTCATCTAAAAGCTGTGTCTCATCAAACTCCTAAGTGCAGTATTCAGGGAAACACGATGTCGCAATGCACATTACATCAGTACAGCAGATACAGTACACTTGGTACTGCTGTTGCTTGAAGTTGCTGACTTGTAATTTTTCCTCTGGATCAACTGAGTCAGCACGTTCAATGTATTTGGAGTTGTTTTATTTCCACAGCAATTCCACTTTCAAGTGGTTGCAATAAAAATACATCACAACATTTCCTGCATTCTTTAGCAAAATTCGTTGGTTTTAATTTTACTTTTTACTTTGTGTACAGCTGAAAAGCCTGGAAACAGAGGAATCCTCTTTACTCATATTTAACAAGCACTAGAGCCTAAATAGTAACAAACACCAGAGCAGTGTTTGACCTCACTAAATGTGATAAACAGAAGTAGTTATGGGGACCTTTCTCTCTGTTCTTCTTGGATGTAGGACTTCGCAGGGGATCGATATCCTGCAGTTGAGCAACATCCAGCCTTGCTTCACTTCCTTTCAGGCTTAAGCTCTGTTATCAAATGTTGTAACTTAAAGGCAGAGAGGAGGGCCTGCATTTCACCCTGCCTGGTGGTTTGAAACATGAAGGCTGAGGAATAATGAGGTGAGGGCATGGAAGAAGAGCAGAGGAACATTAGGGTTATGTACTGCTGATAGAGTGGCTGTCTTTATTGAGGCACTTGGAGATTCAAGCTCTGTCGCGTACCCTGCTCATGTCATCAGGTTTTTAGGACCTAATGCCACCCTTCCTCTTGGACTGCAGGAGCTGTGCTACAGCACTTGCTTGCCTTGTGGTCTAGGCATAGCCTGGAGCAGCATGGATTGAGGGGGTCTGCATGGAGTGTAGGAACATTTGTGTTTTGGGTATAGAACTGAGGAATGACTGCAGCTAGGGAAGTCTATGTCTGCAGGGCAGCGATTGCAGAAAAGGAGATGTCTTGCAAGACCTAGGAAAATGTAAAGGAATGGTGTAAAAAGTTAAAAGGGTTACAGCAGAGAGAACAGGCCACGCTTACGAAGGTCACTGCTATTGAAGACACAGAAAAAAACATGGCAGCTACGTGGAAGGAGAAGGGATCACACCAGACATAGAGTGGAGGCAGAGCAGAGCAGAGGAACAACTAATTGCAGAGAAATGCAGTAGAGCAGAGTAGTCTGCCAATCTGCAGAGCTAACATACCACTGAGCACTGAAGCATTTTTAAGCAATTTTGTTGGTCTTTTTTGTAAATCATATGTGCAATGCAAATATGCAAATGATGCTTGTTTTGTTAGAATAAGGAAACGTTGGATTTTGGTGTACACCACAAAAATATTTGAGAATATTCGAGAATAATTACAGCCTCAGAAATCGTGAAGTTAGTAAGAACAACTTTAGATACCAACGTGAGGGAAAAAGACTGTATATTCACTTGGCAAAAGATGGGAACATATTTGTAAAGATGGTTTAAAAGCTTCTGGCATACTGCAGAGCATAGACTCAGAGCAAATATATTCCATACATCACTGGAGTCTAACTTGCAGGTTGGCAAATATCCTGCAGGCTTGAGCTGGGGTTTTAAATTTGATCTTTCACTTGCGTATTACCTGTGGTTATACAGTTGTTGTCTCACTGCTTTCAAGCATTTCCTGGCTTGTCTGATTTCAGCCTGCGTTCTCTCTGCTATGGGGCTACAAGCAGATCCCCGTGTCTTATATTTTTAGTGAAAGCCATGGAGGTCTTCCTATTTAGCAAACAGTCTCAAAGGCTGAGAGCCTGATGAGTGAAGGTTGTTTAGACAGAAGAAATAAGCAGCTTTCATTTTCTTTCCTGATATGAATTAAGTCTGAATTCTCATATCTGAAATCTGCCAATCATTTGTAGTATTTTAGATGGAAAATGCTTGGCTTAGCCAAGGTAGACATCACTAGAAAATAAAAAATAGATTACATATGCTCATGTGTTATATATAATTAGTGGAAATCAAAGCTCTGATTTTTGTCTTTGCTTTCATAGTGTCAACTTTCTCACACGTTCCTCTGAAAGAGCTGGTGTTGACCATTGCCCTTTGCAGAGTCATGGCCCACAGCTGCGACAGCATCTTGGGGAATAAGGGCAAGGGAGCCTTATGCAGGGTTTACTGTCCATATTTGGGTCAAGCCGCTCGCTAATCCTGGAGTAAGAAAAGCCAAAGAGTTGACTTGTCATTCTCCAGTTCTCTTGGACCGCAGGAGATGAAGAAGCAAGAGTAATAACATTCTTCTTCCTCCTCGTTATCATCTTCTGTGTTTCTGTCTGAAATAGTAGATAAGGTTCGAGCCATAATGATGTGGGGAGGGAGCTATGGAAAACATTCCTTTTGTGGGAGCTAGATGGCGCCGTGGATTAATGCTCCAGCCTTTCCTCAAGGGATGCTCTGGGGCAAACCCGGTTTGGGCAGGTAACAACTTAGCCATTAGTATGCCTGTGGGAATTTACGTCTATATGAATGGAATTATTCAGATTCTTAAATCTCCCGGCTGCCCAAACTCTCCAGGACATCAACAAGGATTTGTAGCTGGAATGGTACTGCTACAAACCGGGCCACGGTGCTCGGTGGGCACCAGTACCTCCTGCAACAGGAGCCACGTGCTAACTCCAGTGGTGGGTTCTAAATAGAGAGGTGATTCGACAGCAGCAATCCTGCACTTGCAATAACATACTCAGGTGGAGAAAAGTACAGCTGCTGTTGCTGGTGACCTGAGTTTAATCTCTGCTTATCAGCCATAAAAATGTTTTATTATTTTTTTTTTAAGATCACTTACATTAAAAAAAGGCAAATGTAAGGAAACATCAACACATAATTCCTCTGGCAATGCTGAGATGTATTTCCGGTTTTTCAGGCTATTTCTGTGGTGGTGTTGTTAAAGGATAGCCTGGAACTATTGAAACTTTCCACTGAACTATTTAAAAAAAAAAAGTAAAGCACAATAGAATAAACTGGAAAGCACATCTCTGTGCACAAATGTCAGCACACTCTTGGGCATGGGATTTGTATTCAGCCAAAATCTTGCTCTTTCTTTTTGTGGGAAAAAAAGAGTCTTACTTAAAAACAAATGGCTTATGAAACAATGCAAAGAGACCGGGGAAGACCGTTTTTTTGTGAAAAACTGAAAATTCAAAGAGCACCATGTGAGAATTTAAAAAGCAGTCAGCAATGTGAGCGGCCACAGGACAACTTGGAAGACCATCAGTGAGGACTGGAAACTGTTTAAGGGGGGTTCAATGTCTAGCCCAAACAGATACACTGAATCATTCTGTGGCCACTATGAGGAGAATTCAGCCATAACCATCTTCAAACTCTCCACCCCCTAGTCCTTCATCATCATCATTGGCCCCCACTGTTAGCAGAAACACAGCTGAATAACTGTCCTAGGGAATGAGTTATCCTCTGGCCTTTGGACAGGTTGAAACACCGTGATTCCATTGCCAGTCTCGGCTGTGTGCATACACAAAAGGCCTTGATACTCAGGTTGAAATGTCTGGCAGGGTTCAGAGCTGAACAGGGGTGTCCAGACTCAAGTTTTTTTCAGCCTTCTTCTCTGGGGCTCCTGGTAGTGTTTATGACAGCTGGTGGTACAAGGGCAGTGAGGGGGGCGGACCTGGGAACTGCTCTGCCCCTCTGTCGCTCTCGGCCCCTTCCTACCTGTACCCTTTTGCCAGTTTCAAATGCAGGCTCCTTCATTCAGCACTCTCTGCTCCGCAGTGTGCTGCCCTGACACAAATAACTGCTTTTAAGCTTCTGAAAAAAAAAAAAACCTGGCAGAAAATTATTGTATCTTAGACAAAGTACCTCTGCAAGAAGCCCCCAAGATTTGTTCCAGCAAAGGCAGAAGTTGCATATGTCTCTTTATGGACATGTGAGGGACAGTATTGAGGGGACAGGCATTCATCATGGGGCACATTCTTAAAGCTTTACTTCTTCCTATTCTTTTCCTGACATTTGCTGTTTTATACTCCCTGGCAAGCAGCAGAGCTCCACCAATGCTGACTTGCAGAGCCCATAGAGATACTAAGGAAATATTTTTCCTAGCAACAAGCGGCACACAAAAACATGAAGAAATGCTTCCCTTGCTCGTATTTCCCTTCAGTTTTTTTGGTCATCTGGTGCTGAGATAAGAGCTGCGTGATGAAACCTGCTACTAGTTTGTGTTTTGCAAGGCACTGTGGAATAGAGGCACATGTTAAAACTTTGTGCCTGTTATTAATGTAGTGCAGAGGCCTGTTTGAAGCCACGGGGCTGAACAAACACATTGCCCACCATCCCACATGGCCCCAGTGCCTCAGAGTCACCAGTTCACCCTGCACTCCTCCACACCGGCTGGTGCTGAGGTACCCTTAGGTGGCTTTCCAGCTGGTGAAGAAGACAAAGAGCTCCATGGCATTGCCTCAAGATGGCAGCTGCATCCGTCTGGTAACACAGAGGATAAATGAATTATGCCATCTCACAAGTGCTGCCTGAGGTGCCCGTTCCTACAGACCCTGGCTGAGATGAGGTGTTAACTCTTGCTCTAACAAAAAAGCAGCAATTAATGCATTGCATCCTCCAGGCACCATAGCCGTGGAGTTGCCTGGCACACGGGTATGGAAGCAGGTTTGGATCCCCCAGGAAACACATGAAGCATGGACACAACTTCCTTTCCCTTCACGTCTTTGAAAACTTGCGAGGGAAACTGGGGATGGTACTTCATCCTGACATGGTAGTATTTTCTATTTTCTGCTAATGGAATGGAGCTGAAGTGTTAATGTTATTTTAACTAAAGTGTAGTTTTCTGGGATTGAATTATTAGCCCTGTGGGAGCAATGACTGGTACTTGTGTCTGCTTGTGAGTAACTCCCCCTTCTTTTCTGTCCTTGCTCAGCCATGCTGAAACAGCCTTCACAGATGTGAGGGCAGCGGCCACGGCAGAAAGGCTTTGTCAACACCAGCAAATCACTGTTCCTGCCTCTACAAGGTCAGCTTCTGAGGCAACGTGTCCAAGACCACGGCTCCACAACTGGTTAGGAACATGAATTGTCAGTGTTTAGAAATTACACAATACTAGTGGCTAGAACAGAAAGATTTTCATGGTTGAGCCAACCTCTGAATTTAAGGCCAGCCTTGCACCCGTAGGGTGGATATTTTGTGAGTAACTTCATTGGGGTTAGGATGAAGCCCAAAAGGTTCTTACTCATCATTTGATGGGTTCCTGACAAGAGAAACATCTGCAGAATATGTTCCTGTATCATCAGTATATATCCTCTCATATTCTAGAGGAATTTTCCTTTGGAAAAGCTCAGTATAGCAAACTAAAAAGCTTTGTCTGCAGTGGAACACTTACTTCTGTAGTTGTTTAGAAATAGTTTGCATAAAGATAGGAGCAGATTTGTAAAACTGATTTGAAAGCTGTATGTAGGCAACAGAGTACACCCTCAAGGCAGATATACATGCCCCAAGACTAGAAACTATTCTGCAGGATTAAATTGGATATCAGAATCTTGTATTTTACCTGGATCTATATTTACGTTACAGTACAATTCCTGCAAACTCCACTTAGGACCTCCATGATTCCCGTGTGTTGAGCTGGAGCTGGGTTTTTTTGCAGTGAAACTGCAAATAGTCCCCAATTGCGATGATTTAGCAAACCTAAAAAGAAAACTGAACTGTGAAGGATAAATTTTTAAAAATAATCCCTCAGGGTTTTTTTTAGCTGAACTTGAACTCTTAACGGTTTTCAGATTTGCCAGTCATTAGTTATAATTTATCCGGGAATTGTATTACAGCGAACATCCTAACATGCACGGACTAGATAGAAGACCTAAAGACTCTATTGTGTGAGGAAGGCCATATTTTCTGTTTTATCCTTCACTTTGGAGAGGAAAACAATGTGAGGAAATGGTGTGTTGATCAGTGTGTTATACACATCGTGTTCTATAGAATGAGATATACAAGGCAATTGCCTGCTATCAGTGCTAATAATGTACTATGGATACAATGGTAAGCTACGTACCCTGTTCCATAGACTGCTCAATGGCTTCTTGTTATTTATTTTCTGAGCTGTCAATGAAAGATTCTAAAGATAAGTCAGAGTAAATTCAAAAGCATGTATTTATTTCAAGACAGAAGTGGAAACATCCCCTCCTCGCAGCTAATAATAGGATCGACATTGTTAAACAATTAAATTGAAAAATATTAATAATAGGTGCTTCATGCATGTTAAACAACACTTCAATAAGTGCTCTGTTTTATTGTTTAACTATATGTATGAGTCATAAGGAAAATGTTAATGTCCAGGATCGGATATGAATCACATATTTGTGAACAATCTTGCAAGGCCAGCACCAAAAGTCCAAATACATTTATTCTTTGTAGTTAGTCAGCTCTGCACTTGGAAACTGAAAGTGTGATCGAAGTGAGAGTTTGTTTATTAACTAGCGGATGCTGGGCATCTTATTTACCCAGATTGATAATGGGGGGTGAAAAATAAGGAAAAAACTGGTAATGCAGAGAGTTCTGTGTCCCTGGGATACAAACCACAAAAGGAACCTGAGCAGCGGTAGCACCAGCCATTAAACGCTGAAAGCATTCTGTGACTTTAAAAGGAAATCCCATATTCATGAAGGCAATCCATATGGCACCCTATTTCTGAGGAGAGGTGCCCCATTCTCTCAAAAGCTGACTTGAAGCATTTATTGTTTTGACTGCTTTAGCATTAAAGTGAGAGCATTCACTTCAAGGGGAACAAACAAAATAAGTAGAATGCACAGGAGTAAGTTGAGTGTTATTACATTATGCACTGATTAGCATTACAGATAGAACACTGGAACTGCTGAATTACAAGCCTTTTGTGCTGGTGCATTTGAGCACGTTAAGGAAATCAAGTTCTTTGTAGAAAGTAATCTCACCTGGTAATTATTTCCAATCATTGGTAATAAGTATGTTCCTAATTGCCTCCTATCTGGAGAGGCATGGAGTGAAAGGAAGGTTGAGTTGCCTGTTCTGGAGGAGAGAGAGAGGTAACTATCAGGACTGCTGCCCGGTGTTATAGGCTAAGAAAAGTTTCTGAGTACTAGTTGTGGTTTAAGAGAGAGAGTACTGGAAATCTAGTTCAGTCTCTGGTACTGCTTGAAAAAGCTGTTTTTCTTGTCTATTCCTAACTGTGAAATGTATCCCAAACAGCATTTGGTCAAGCTGTTCCTAGTTCAGTGCACAATCTTTCCTTCGCTCAGTGAATTACTATTGAATTTAGGTGATGCTGAGAGCATATGATTTACACCATTATGACATACAGCATGGAATTGCTTTGGGATATGACTGAATCCGTGTGGCTTTTGCACAGGTATGTGTTTCTTTATCTCCATTTTGTCATTCTGATAATCTAAAAATATGTTTAGCTTTTAGCAATAACACAAGTTTTCATGCTTCTGTGTACCTGAGGCTAATGTAACATAAAAATCTGAGTGTTAATGATAATATTTAAAAGAAGCAAAAAGTAGCTTGGCAAGGCTTTGACTGAGCCTGAATTTGAGTAGAGAATTCCTGGCCTTATACTGCTAAACCTCACTTACAGATAAGAAATGACATATATTCACAAAATATGTTCATATACAAACTATTCTGCTTGAGAGCCTGAATAACTGGTTTTGCTGCACAGTGAAATATGACTTGTGCTCTCAGGTGACACGATGCTTAGAGTCGCAGCTGGCACACTCCTGGCCTTTTTTGGAGGCTACTGCAGCCTCCTCCACGTTGCTCCGTGTTTTGGTTCATGCCTTTGAAACTTTATAAAGAGAAGTACGGGGTCCTTTGACATTTAACTTTAATGGTAATTGTTAGTGAGATACTCAAAGGAGGTTTATTTGAAATGAAATTCGGTGGTGGCTGACCAAGAAGAATCACATCTAATGTACAAATCAAGAGTGATTTTACATATAAACTTCATTTCCCAGCAACTTCCTAGTCTTTCCAATTCCTCAAACATAAAATATTCCTTCTAATTTGGTAACATTCGGATCTCTAAAACCAGGTAATTGCACAAGGTTTATAACAACAGATCCAACCATATAAAGAATTAAAACCAGTTTGTTTCACTATTTTGTGAGTCTGTGTTAATGTTCTGATTAAACAACTGTGTCTTTGTTTTTTTACAATGGGGCCAGACCTGACTATCACTGCCATTTTCTTCGATTATGGAAACATGCATTGGCATTTGATTAGGAATTCTTCCTCCTTCAGCCTTTGTTGATTTCTCTGTATTTCTAGGTGTTATACACCATCTGCCCTGCTTAAGCAGAAGTAGGGCAGTTCTACTTTTAAAATAAATGCAACCCTTTGCACATTATCAAATTTAGACCTTTTAATTTTGTGTTACATGGTATAGGTTTCATCTTCCTTATGTGGTTTTGGTTAGACTATAAACACAACTGTACAAACCAATGTCCTGTTGTTGCTTCATAGCGAAATACTTCATGTAATCTGGAATAAAAAATGTATATTCCAACATATTAGAATTTGAACATCCTATTGCAGATACTTGGATCAGTCTTTCTTGCTGTTCTGGCAACACATGTTTTAGTGCTTTGTATCAAATACTGTATCTGAATGATGATATCTGTGGATGAATATATACCTCCAACTAAAAACTTTCAGATATGTGCTGTAGCAGAGATCAGGAAGGTGTGTTTGAAGAGCACTTCCATTGCAATCTAGCATGAAATGAGCTGATAAATCTTTCTCACATTTATGTTTGGTACTGCCTGGTGTAAGAATTGCCCAAAATAAAAGGACATCCCTGCAGTGCAGAGCTGTCTCAGTTACTCTTAATGCCTATCCTTGTTATTGATGGCGAAGCATGCCCAAAAAAAGGGATAGAGCTGATGCACTGTTGCTCTGTTGATGTAATAGTTTAACTCCATGAGCCTGGAGTAGTTTAAAGATGCCTTACAACCTTTCATGTTATCTCTCTCCTGAGTAATGTTGTGCAGTCCATATTCCTAGTTTAGGATGCAGTCTAGCAGTTTTCCTTACTTGCGGCTTCAGCAGCAGGTCAGATTCATTGAATTTTTTTCTCATTAGATGATTCAGTTTGTCTGCCGTTTCTTGTCTGCAAAGAGTCTTTCTGATTTCTGCCTGCCTTCAGCAGGGTCAGCTCACAAAACTTGCTGCCTTCTCAAGGTTGAAAATTTAAACTTTGCTGCCATACGTTGTCTGTGGGTTAAATAATGACCGTGCTGAGCTGATTAATAGAGAACATTCAGTTTCCTTATTGCTGATGAAAGGGCTGGAATACGTGTCCAAATCCCATTAGTGGAAATCTAGTCACTGCTGAACTATGCAAGATTTTCAGAACTTGTGTGGTAAAAAAATGTACAAATATGAGACATGAGAGAAGAAAAAGGAATTAATTTTTGAGAGCTGTTTCTGTGTTATTGCAGTGTATTTAAAATAATAAAAAAAAAATCAACAAGGGCATTATCTTTACTGGTGCAAAATTAAATAATTGTTACTTAACATTTTACAGTTTGAAGGCACCTATTATTGTATCAATCTCCAGACTTTTACAACCAATATACCTGCAAAAACCCAGATGAATTGCCAGGCTCTCAGTGGTGGGACTATGAGTAGAGGCAAACTGAAAATGGTCACCTCTGAGTTGCACTTTTTAGGTGCTTGTATTTAGTGTTGATCAGCTGTTGTAGGATTTGTGGTGTGCTTGACTTTATCAGAACCTGTGCTGTTGAGAAAATGTGCTGTTCTTTTCTCCCTTGTACCTATTGAAAGACCTCATGTCAATAATTCATTCACACCTAAAGGAGTCGTGAACCCTTAAGTTTTATGTGATTGTCTAGAAAGAAGAGGTACAATTGTCCTGTTGTGAATGTTCTTCTGCTCAGAGATATGGTTTGCTTGGGGACTTAGTTCAGTGATGAACTTGGCAGTGTTAGGATTATGATTGGACTTGAAAATTTTGAAGGTCTTTCCCTATCTAAATAGTTCTATGATTCTACAGTTCTCAAGACTTCTCCTTTATTGTTCTATCAGGACTTTGGGATTAGGACCCTAGATTAGCTATATGTGGGGTTTTTTTTTCCAGAAATATAAACATTACAGTTAAATTGAATTATTAGGAGATATTAAATATTTAATTACAAAGAAACTAGTTGAATTTTGTTAATCTGAGAAAAAAAAGAGGATAGAATTAAGTATAAATTAACAGCAAAGAAAAGAATGCTTGGCTGTTTCTATGATTTTTTATGCTGTTCTCAGTAAGGAAAAAATATGCATCTGAGGTGTCTAGTTAAGTTAAAAGCTGTCCACAACGTGCTGATTACAAAGTCCAGTTTACTGAATAAGTAATGGCAATGGCTTGTGGGTGTAAAAATAAGTATATTAACTCCATATTCTACTTTTTCAGATTACTTTTATTTTGATGGTAACATTTTTATTCATTTGCTAAATAAACCTACTCATAGAAATAAAACTACAAGCTTTATTCTTATGACTAAATTGCTACTGTGTTCTAATATGACAGCTTCAGGAGTTATGTATTACAGACCAATGGCTTTTTCAGAAGGTGTTTTATTCTGCAGGACACGTACAATAAGAGAGAACAACGTATCCACAAAAAGCCATTGCTCTCCCTATCAAATGAGAAGCAGAGGGCCAAAGACAGGTGAGAAGAGAGGTTTTGTACAGCTCCTTTGTTCCACAAGGAGTCTTCCTCAACAATGGGAGTGTTTCAGTCAGCCTCTAAACAGTGACAACACTGAGAAGTATGATTAGGATGGAAGGTTGGTTGTATTTTTTACTCCCCTCCAAAGCACATCTTGCTAGCAACAAACAAACTAACTGGCATTCATCCCAAGTATTTTAAATATTGGAATTAGCACACAGGGTTCACATTCCCACAGTTCCTTGCAATTGATACCTTTCACTGGGCTATTGATAAATACAGGTTTTTGTTTGCTCCTTCCACTTTAGCAGCTTTGTGGTTTGCGTAGCTGTTTGTACAGTATTATTAACACATATGCCACTAGCCTGTCATTGTGGACAACTATTTCATATGCATGTGCTTTTATTATCACTTCCTTACAGCCTGCTTCTCAGTTTTCAGGTGGGTAAATGTGCTGTGCTGAATTGCAGAGAAAGGTACCGGTGCTAGGAAACAGCTCATGGGGACTTAATAGCTTAGAATAGCTTACAGCAGCAGGTGCAAGAGTGTCATATTTACTGATAGGTGAGATTCTATGAGGGCCATAAAATCTGACCTAAGGTGTCAGAACAGAAAGTAAGTTATTTTATCTATTTTTTTAAGCTTGGTACACCTAACATTTTAATATTTTGAAGCATGCTTGTCTTGAGTTTACCCAGTTACTACAATTTTTCTCTCAGAATGAGAAGCACAGATGAACTCCTGATCTATCTGAGTCTAAAGCAGGAAAAACCCCTCACAAATATTGTGAGAACAGTTTAGAATACATTTAGATCCACACTGCTCCTTCTTAAACACTGAAGTATTTCTGGGTAAGGTTTATGACAAATTAAGGGATTCAAAACTACTCCAGGGTAGGGGTTTGAGTTCCCAATTGGAGAATCGGAAGTGTCTGACTTCTGTTCTTATTAGAGCTGGGGACATCTGATGTGCTGAGAAAAACCTCAGGTAGTCCAATTTCGGACAACTGTATCACCTTGGACTGAAAGTACTTTCCATGATAGATTTAGTTCCTGAACAGGAATTTCATTTGTCCTTTCCCAAAATTGAAAAGTTTTTTTTTTAACAAATACTCTGGATTTGGCTGTACGTTTGAAAGGAGCAGAGCAGATGCCTCTACTTTTTGTGCTGTTCCATTCAGATTATTTCCTCATTACACCAAGACTGTTCTGGCTCAAACCTACCATTGTGTTAAACGGAACATGTAATAGTCCATTTAAAATATAACACACTTATCACTTGCCATAGATCAAAGGTGCGTGGCTTCAAAGGCTCTAATTAAATTGTGACGAAGTGGAAGGCTGGCTTTATCTATGTAGGTTACAGACTGATGATTTCGTTTGTTTCTTTTAAAACCTGTTCAGTTCAATATTGCAAACCCCTTGTAAGATGTTCCCCATCATTGTTGTTGATCAAAGTGTTAAATTCAGATTTTCACACTAGATTCTTTCCTTCTTCCTAGCTAGAAACACTTAGTATACAAATTGTTCTCTTTAACTGTGTCGTGGTATTACTGCTCTTCCTTGCTGCCTTGGTTTTCCATCTCCCTCATTTGCTGTCCAGGTTCCTGTAGCTTCCTTTCTCTGACTTTACTAGCGCTGCAGTTTGTAAATCCTTTACAAAGATGCCACAGATGGGAAGTATGTCTGTTTCTAGTTCAATTTTGGATGTGAAATTCAAGTCATACTTAAATTTTTTAACCCATTTAAGTCAAAACGTGATTGTGTGCTGGAGCCCATGGAATAACTTGTGTGTTGCCTTGAGCCGTCTTCTTCAAGGCTGTGGTCTGAAGTTGGACCTAGTTTAATGGTTTGGAAGGCTTCAGTCAGTGCTTTTTAGAGGTGGTTAGGAACAGTGTGAGCTGGGCCAATATCCCTTAACACTTAGAGTAACAAAACTGTGAGTAGAACCTATTGATTTTATACAGCTCTGTTGAAATGCAACTGAAGCCACTTTGTTATGGAAAGCGGAGTTAATGGTAATGTATTATTATAAGCTGTCTCTATAGATTATCTATGAATTATATTCCTAAATACTGTTAATTTAGAGAAATGAATAGTAAAACTATTTCACTTGGGGGAAGGTAAATAGACAGATAGCATTAAAAATAAGAGAAATAAGAAGTGTAAGGCAGATGTGGCAAAGCCTTTGGTTGAAGTTAAAAAGAGTTAGGTGCTAAAGGGTAAAACTGTGGCTAACAGTAGTTATGGCTGTGAAGTAAAGGGGGGAAGGCTGCGTATAGCCACACTCAGCCACAGAGTGTCTTCTCTGAAGGCTCTGGGGTGGCACCTGATTAAGTGTGGTGCAAGTTTTTATTTTATAACAGAAATATTAGCAGAACAGAGTACTTAGTTGCAGCCAAATCCAGGGCAGACTCCTTCGCTATAAATGGCTCTACTTCACTGAAAGGAAGATGTTGAAGAATGAGGTAATTTGTGGCATTTTTGACTCAGTCAAGCATGTGCTGCCAGAGGGTCTGGGACAGTAGAGGTGTTTCCAGAAGGTAACGTGCCCAAGACTTCACCTCTATAGTCTAATAACAATTGAAAATAAGCTCAATATTGAGTGGGTTCTTTTTGTTGTTGTCAGCAATTTAGAAAAAATGGCAAGGATAAAGTGGGGATGAAAGTACAAATTTCTGTAAATAAAGTGTCCTGCTTGATTTAGTACTATTCTATTTTCTCGGTGTTAGTGAAACTCTGCAGAATATAAAGGGACAAGCAGTTTTTCGTATTCTTATGAGTAGCTGGAACCATATGTTCCACTTGTCTGTGATCCATGAATCACCATTTGCTTCAGATTCCCTTGTAAAATGGCATATTCATTTAAATCTTTTGTCAAAATTTAAAGGTCCAGTCTTGCAAGCTTGCATGATCAACCAGTCAAGTGAATGGTCTTGTTTAATTCACTGGAAATGCTCACATATATTTTTGTTGAGATCAGGCACACCAGAGGATAAACCGTGTTTTATTACAGTGTAGCCTGTGCTTTGGCCAGTATAAAACAATGGTGGTTTGTGAATTTTTTATATAGATATTATATATTTTGGCAAAAACTTCACTGGTATTCAGAAATCTGGAAAGCAGATACTGCATAAATAATTCACTATTTTAGTATAAAGAGTAGGGAAGCAGATTTATTATAATTTTTCTCACAACACATTTAAGTTTGGTATGTTTGTCTTAAAAACAGCATAAGTGAGAGCCAACTGCCTGCTGAGAACTCTTTCTCTTTTTCCCCCCCAGTCTTTTCTTTCAGTGCAGCCAAGTCATCTCTTGTAGTAAACTGCTGAGTCAATACATTTAAAAACTCACCAACTGTTTCTTATTTCTATATAGTTAACTGATAAGAACCTGTTTAAGGGTTACACCCTTCCGTATTTACAGTGTAAAGGCAAACATGGTTATAGGAAGCAATTACATTTAAAATTTACAGTGTGTATTATATGGTATCACAGTATTCTTTTGGCATATTTAATTTAATGTGTGTGTGCGTGTGCAAATGCAGTGCTTGGAGCTGGAGAGCTGCGTTTACGATGACTGATACAGCAGGCTGTTGCCAAGCAGCTTCCTCACAGAACCTTCTCTCAGGCCTTCAATTGACCTAATACTCAGTGCTCTTAGAAATAGGCAAGTCTTTCAGTCCCCTTTGCTATTTCAAATTCTGGCTGCAGTAAGAAGCTGCTGTTTGTTGAAATGAAGAGAGAAATCATACCTGTGACAGCGCTCTCAGCCTTGGAAAGCAGTTCCATTCTCCCATTTATGTATTAGTGGCCCTTTTATCCCTCTGTGGGAATTTATAGGAGATTTTTACATGACTGCAGAAGAACGTGGAGGGGTGCTGAGAGTCCCAGGTACAGTGTGAGCTCCGTGCAATCATAAGGGTGTCCTGCTGAAAAAAATAAGAATGAGCATCTGCAAAGTTTATGAAACCTATTACACAAATGTATGCAATGGAATGGAAAGAGTGTTTTCATTTAAAAAAAAAAGGCAGCTTTGTAGAATTTAATAGATGATTTTTGTTAGAACCATGAGCCCAAATACATTTAGAGTAAGATGATTTTTCTTTTTAGATCAAAACTCTAAACCATAATTCAATGACATATAAAAAGCTCTTTGAAGCCTCATTTTGGATTCCTAAAATTTGCACGTCAAAGATGAAATAATAAATATCTTGTGGTTTGGGTGTTTAATTGTAAACGGTCAAGAACCTTCACCCCATCGTATCTCCTCATTTCCTACTCTCATGGATGACATTTGGCCAAAGCCAAAAGACAGTTCTAAATAGCACTGTTTCCACGCTCCCTCTGTCTCCTCCTTTCACCTTTTGGATAACTTAAGAAAAAGCAGCTGTTGTAAAGGGTGACAAAACTCAAGGACTATCTCTGGGACTGGGCAGGCCTAAACAATGTGGAAACATGCAATTTCTGTTTAGGACAGAGTGCTAAATGGAGAACCAGAACCAGGATTATAGTTGGGCGGAAATGTTTCAGGTTTTTTCCAATAGATAAAGTAAAAGATTTGAATTCAGGTCTTCCGCTGTCTTCTGTCTTCTCATTTTTTTGTTTGGTTTCTTCTGTCTTATTACCTTTAAGATAAATATTGAAGCAAATAAACTCATTTATGAAATGTATCCAGGTACTGCAGTTTCTTTTTCTGGAGTCTTAAAGCTAAATGATAACCACTGCAAATGAATTTTTTGAGATATGATCTTGCAGTGCATATTAGGAACAGTCTGAGGAAACCTACTGAATGTAAGCTTCTCAATCCAGGTGGGCAAAAAAAGACAACGTCTGGACTCAGGTCTTCAATCTTCGGTAGGTGCTGCTTGGAACAGGATTTTGGGTGATAGCACATGTATTCAAAGTTGAGGTGTGAGCCACATTCAGATAAGGGATTACAAGACTCCAGTCTGCTTTTATAAATTCACTGAACATCTGCTTGTAGTACTCACCTCTTTCCTGTGCAAGACTCCCTTCTTTCCACTGGATTTCACTGGGGGCCAGTTACTCTGATAACATTTATGCCTTTGAAAATCTCCTCAACAATATTTGTGATGTATGATCCATTCCAGGGGCGTTATGAAATTTAAATTGACTGCTTTGAGGATTTTGAAAACCCTGGATTATAGAAAAGCGAGTAGTTATCAATTGTTTTATTGTTAGCTCATCTGCAATTTTTTTGCCTGGGCAAAGAGCACTATGTTTTTATGTTGCCTGTGGTTTCTGTTTGGTGTAGCAACCTTAGGCTGATTTTCAGGCATGTTACACTAAAAGTCCAGATATTTCTCAGAATGAGAACAAAATGACATTTTTGTTGCCTATGTCAAAAAGTACCCCGATCATCATACTTTGGTGAATTCTGTGCTAATGCTAGAAGCGTGGATTGAATTTTGTATCTAAAATTTGGTAGGATTGCAGACTTTATCTGAAAGAATATCCCCCCTTCCAATTCTGTGAACAAATCGTGCCTTTCAAGTCTTGGGGAAAAAACCCTCAACTAATGGATGTGGGCTTGAAGAGAGGAGGAGAATTGCAATATCTGGAGACAGCTGGATACAAAGCCTAAAGAGGAGCTAGAAAATAACGTAAGGGGAAACAAGAAAGACTGCAAAGAGAATTGGAGTTTTGCCAGGATGAGGCTTTTACACTTCTAAGTAAAAAGACTGGGACATGGATTAGGAGGAAAGACTGAACAGGAACTGGTGTACCCTTAGAAGTGCTGATAAGTTTTGCAATCAACAATGCTCACCAGTTGTTCCCTTGACAAAGGAGCAGCAAGATTTCATTTTCATGTCTTCAATTTGCACTGGATGTAGTTCTGCAGAAGTATCAAGCCCAGCCTTTCAAAAGCAGCAGCAGCAGGTGTAGGTAGGGAGAGCCCTATTGCTGCTGGAAACGTGCTCAGCTCTTTGTAGCCAAAAGTTTCCCATTCAGCTGCAAATTGAATCTCACTCAGTCCAGAAACTTGCTTTGGCAAGAGAAGGTGATGATTTGTGTAGTGGCTTCAGCTTGAAATGAATGAAGGGGGATCTTTCCATTTGGTTAACAATTGTAGGGTACACTCCCAGCATCTCTGGCTGCTGCTTGCAAACGCAGAATGAAGCTCCAGTGAGCCTGGCTGTTTGTGCCACTTCTGAGCTGAATCATCACCATTAAAAACCACATTCAATGTTTTACTCAGAGCACCCGTGGTTCTATAAGGGAAGTTGCAGTCACACTGGGTGGAGGAACCTCCCTGTCTAGCTATGGGGACAGTGAATACAAGGAAATGCTTGCGGTTCTGGACATGATGGCATCTATTGGTATTTCTCTGCTATTTTTTGCACTGATACATTTCATTTGGCAGTTGAGAATTTCATAGCAAACACTGTAAGATGCAAACATTCTGTTTCAATGCTTTATGTTCTGCGAAGTTAATATATTTCTTTTTTTTTTATTCATCCTTGCTGAATGTTTCTGTTTCTTGTGGAGGTAAAGCTGTGTGTGAACTTCATGCTGAGGGTAGCTGCTGCCCCACTGGGGCAGGCACACTGGTGCTTTTAGCGTTCCTGAGCATCATGAGTGGGCTTTGGGAGCTGCTCACAACCCTTCTTGTCCAAAACTGGAATGTGCTTTCCTTTCCCCTCTCCCTAAATGTTGGGCAACACGCAGATGATCCCTGAAGTGCTTCTTAAGATTCATATGAGGAAAATGATTATTTATCCTGGTCAGCAGCCATGTAGCACTGGAAAATGGACAGTGCTCTGCTTTACATCCTGCTACAATTGCCGTGTCCTTTTTTCCCCATCCCAGCAGTTTTAGCCAAGGGTGAGAAATGTTTGATGCCCACAGCCTCGGTTCATATTCTCTCCTTAATGAGACTTTGGGGATCTGTAAGGAATATTTTGTGGGACTCAGTAAGTGTGAGTTCCCATGTATTGTGATGAGAAGCGCATATTACTCAGATTTTTGTGGGCTTCATTGTATTGGCCTAAACTTTGACCCTGTACCACTGTGACCTAGCTTCCTGGCAACTTCTGAATCAAGGTCCTTTCATCCCAGCTGTGTGATAGATCCCAGGCAGGAGTGTGGAGTAAATGTGGTTTCTTATTCATGAATTAAGCCTTAAATGAATTGAGCAACACTGGTGTATTGTAAAAGGCAAGGAAAGATTGAAAAGGTCTTTTTAGAGGACTGGTGCTGAAGGTGTTTGGATTGAGACAGAAAAACTTGGAGTAGTTACAGCTGGTCGGATCAGTTTATTATTTCTTCAGATTTTTAAGGCCTCCTTTCACTTATTAATAAATTCTTGCCCGCTATCTTTACCTATCTAATTTTGAAGAAAAATAAAAATGATCTGTGGCATAATTCTCCTTTCTTTAGTCTTTGTTGATGAAAGGAGTGCTTACATGCAACTTGAATAATGAAGGCTTCCAATGTGCACTATTTGTATTCCCTCTTGTCTGTACTTATGGTTTCATGAAAACAAAACTTGACTGAATATACTTCTCATTTCCTTTTCAATATCTCGTTAAAGCGCAACCGCAATTTATTGAATTTGCACTTAACAAAATGCAGCCCTGTAATGAAATTATCTCTTGAAATTCCAATATTAATATATAATTCATTTTTCTTTCTGTGTCAATGAGTCTGAGAACAGACAGTAAATTTGACTGTTAAAATATTTCCATGAACACTGAGAAGTCCTCAATTTATCTTTCAGCAATAAGAAACAGCCACCATTGTTCCTACTGAAATTTTGGACTGTCTGTTGCTCAGGAAAAGAGATTATCTAAGATAGAGTGGTGTTTTCTAGCCCATACATAAGCTGGAAAAACCCTCAATAGTTAAGGGGCAGATGGAAATACAAGAGAAAATGAACTTTCATAGTAATTTATATGCCTGTTGCTGGCTGTAAATGCTCCACATCACTGTGCGACTGGAATGCCTTCAAACAGGGCATTTTGGGTTGGTCTTGGTCACTGTTCTGCTGCTAAGGGATGTTAAAATGCTAGCCAGTATTTGAATTAAACCCAGCCTGTCTGTTGCAGGTAACTAATGTTCTCATCACAGACTGACTGTCACATTTTCAATTGCTTTTAAGCTACATCTCATGTGTGCACTTGAATAAACAGGGCCTTCTCTCCACATCCCAGTGAAATTCTGTGCGCTGGAATGGGTCCTTTTAATTTGTGGCTTTAAATGTATTGGATTAAATTTATATAGAAAAGATGTGTACTTATGTACACAAGAAATCTGTGGATGTATTTCAGGTACTGATTCTGCACTGGCAAATGGATACCTTTACAAAACACACAAACACTTGTAGCTAGTAATTTTGTGTGGTTGATCAATGGTTCCTCTATGCATGGGTCTGTGGTATTTCCACAGGGGAGTGAATGAAAGGATTGCAGGGGTAAGACTGGGTGATCTTAAGGTGATCTGTTAAGATCTTAATATTCCTGTGGCAGCAGGAGTTGCTGAAGTGCATGTGTGGCACTACTGGGTCACAAGCTGTTTCTGAAGTAGTACAGGAAATTCTGCATCTTGCCTTTTTCAAAGCTAAGATGGGAAGCAGCTGTTTGGAGAGTGAATGGTGTCCCCACAGCCAACCACCCCTTCCTGGGTCTGGCCTGCAGAGTCTGGAGTTGCCATTGCTGTGCCTGGCTTTATTGGGATGACAGGGCTGGGATGCTCCCCCGTGACTGTGGGGGCTGCCTGTAGGTAGGGCAGGGCAATGGGTTCTCTCCAATTGGACTGCATTTTCACTGCTCTACTTGATTTCTCGCCCCTCCAAGTGCATCAACACCAATGCAGGCATCCATGAGGTCAGAGTGCTCATAGAGGGAGTTCTTGGCTTTAGGGTTTAACTGCTGAGGAGATTTAATCAAAATGTCTTCTCTTTTCAACTATTTGACGATTTATAACAAATAGTTAAATAATGTGAGAACTCTCGGTTCAGTGTCTCAGCCGAGTTACTGATGCAATACCCAGGGGAACCCTGAGTTTAAAATACACCATTGCTGTCATTATAGCCTTATATTCCATGTATTTTCACACTGTTCTCAGTCCGTGCCCTTCCAGCCATTAATGCCATGCAAAATCTTCCCTTGGGAAAGTGACCAGAAGCAGCCTGTAGCTGACATTAGGGACCTCTGGGGAGAAAATTAGAGAAATGGAAACTGACTGTAGCATGAACAATTTCTTGAGGAAAGAGATATTTTGTGGATAGTCTATTTTTTTTTTTCCCAAGCAGGATTTCCCCTCTCTTCCTACTGCTGTAACAAATCTATTTGTTCAAGGTAGAAAGAGAAATTTTAAATTTAATTCACGCAGAACTGAGTCAGAACTTTGCAGCCCTCAGTGGGGCATTTGTTTTTGCCAAGTAAACATTTAAAGATTTGGCTCTGTGGAAATAGATGATGCTAATAAAGCAAACAAACTCATTATATTGACAGCAATAACTCTTCTAAGTGGAATTTGAAGGGAGTATTATCTTATCAGGAATTAATCCCACCTGCTTCACCTTTACTTTTATTAGGCAATGTATCTCTGCCTTAGCCTGTGTGTGCACTGGTCACTTCACTTGGTGCTAATCATACATACATACAGGGAAGGAACGTTTCCTGTGCAGTTTATTTCAATAAACTATTGTGTATCAGAATAGATGCCTGCATTCCATTGCAATGTAGTTTTCAGCAGTTTGTTCTAAGAAAAATAGAAGATGAAATAGCGGAAATATCTAACTTCCATGTATCAGGAAATCATATGTAAAAGTGTTGTTATTGCTGGCTTAGCCCGATCTGCTGTTAGCCCTGAATCCTTGTTAGTGACCTGATGGGACCGGATTTCATCCCGTCTACCTGCTGGGTGGAAATGCATGTCACAGCAGCAAAAGCATCTGCTTCCTTTAGTTCAAAGCTTTGGCAGTGGTGTGTTTGACTCTTAAATTTGTCTTAGAAGTTGCTTGGCAAGTGTGTGCTTAGTCATCTGTACTTTTATTTTTGGTCCGTGTCACTCAGCAGCAGCTCTTGGTTACATACTTCCATTAAAAATGAGCAGCTTTACTTCTTTTTATAATTTTGAAAATGTTTGAGTCTGCATGGTTAACACCCTGCACACCTGCGTGGCAATAAGAAGTGAAGAAGCTCTTAATTCATAAAGCTGGAATGATTGATATATGCACAAATAACTCCTCTGCCTTCTCAAAGAGAAGACATTTTATGAATGGGTGAGTCATATTGGCGCAGATGGTGATATGAAAAATAATACCTAATCAAGATCAAATATTTAAAGTGACTTTCACCTGTGTACGAATACACCAGGTGCCGTTCTGCAAACTGAACTCTGTGACAGCCAGAAAGATGTGCAACTTTTAGGTTATTTGATTGAGTGATATCTCGTGCATAAAGTACTTTCTCAGTCTCTCCAAGTTTCAGAGCAAACAAAGCACCTCACAATCCTTCTGCTTGAGTTGATGATGCAGTCTCTGCCTGTTTAATATTTGGGGTTTACATTCTAGCGAACAGGTAAGCCTCGCTCTAGTAGTGTGTCTGTGACTCTAGAAGCAGCTCTTTCCATTACATCTAATTAAATTACACCTTTGTATACAAGTCTTGCAGAATGTTATCAGTAGAAGGCTATGTTTTTCTACATTGCAAGAGAATGCAACAAGGCTTTGAGCTAGCACAGAGGAGCCAAGTAACGTGGTTCCTACTCAAAAAAGAAAAAGGGCCACTAAGGTTTTACCTGAAATTAAGTCGTTTTAAGTGAACTTAACTTCAGTCAAAAATTAGTACAGAGTGAAGGGTGCTCATTGCTTTAACCAGCCAAAACATACCAATCCTTTTACAGAGTGGGGATAATACCTAATGCCAAATCTATTCTAGACTTTTACGCTTCAGGCTGACAAGTAGAATATTCATTGCTATCTGTTATGGCTTTTGTATATACCTGTCACCAGTAAGGAATACAGAAGGACTACTAGCTAGTTGGACTGGCCACTGGGGAGTAAATGTCTTTCTATCCAAGTAACAGTTCATAATCTGAGCAATGCTGAGTGGAGGAACCAAATTTCCCAGGAACTTCTGGGAGGAGGAAGGATTCTAGAATTGTGCCCAGTACAAACTCTGTTTTAAAACTACACGTGGTTACAGAAAAGTATATAAATATAAAATGTATCTGGTAAACAAAAATGAGCTAAGGGGCTATGGTTTTGGTTGAAGATGGGAATCCCTACAGGGTAAAGACATTTTATTTGTGTAGAACAAAACAGAATGGGAACCTTACTACCCTGAAGATGTTGAGTGCTATAGCGGTACTGGTGAATACACCAGTGAATTCTTTATTTTGCTTCTTTTATAGCTTTGTATTAAACATTCTTAGTGTTCACACTTCAGTAGATATGCATGCTGTCAGACAGGAACTAAAATATTTCAAAGGACCCTGCAAATGTAATTTATTTTGCCCATCATGTAACTGGGAAAATGAAGACAGGAAGATTAAGTTACAAAATCTATATCATTGCATAATAATATGTGACCATTTGGAAGAAAGATGTGAAAACTCCACTAAGTCCTAGCCCAAACCTACCACGTGTTAGTTACTGCATGTACTCTTCTGTGGGCATAGGTAAAATTAAGAATTCAATGGAAGAGCTGCTTCTGAAATTTGGTATTCTGTAGCTGGGAAGCAGAGGACACCAAAGTGGGTGGCTTGACACTTGCTCTGAGAGGATATTTGCAATAGTTTAAGAGGTCTAATATCTTTTGCGGTAAGAATATTTGCCCTCTCTTTTACCTCTATCATCACCCCACTGCCCTGACCCACCCTCAGGGCCAGGGGGTGTGGAAGAAATAGTAATTAAAGTGATGTGCTGAACCTACTGGATGTAGATAAATGACCTCTCTTTGATTCTGCTGTCATATCATGCACATGGTTAATCATGAGAAGTTTCATCTTGCTTTGAGATATAATAAGGGCCATTGAACTCTAAAAATGTAAAGTCACAAAAAAAGAATGTGTTTGTACTAATTCCTTTTAGCTGTGATGCGGCATTATAAAAGCTTCTGTACACGTTGCACTGGTTTATGTTTTAGTTGCGAACATGAGACACTGCTCATTAGAGAAATGAGAATATCAAAACAGTATTTAGAAATCATTTTGGTGAAAACATTCATGGAATGTATTATCCATACATAAATAACACTAGTAGCATTATTCATTCCAGCCTTATTCCTTAGCAAGAAATTATCTCTTGAACTCTAAGTAGGCAGGACTGAGAGGCAAAAGGGTAGAAATGGCTGAAGTGTGGAAGAAAAGAGAGTTCTTTAAAAATAAACTTGCAGCAGGAGCCGTGAGAGATGGTAACAGAGTTCACTGTGACCCTGAGTGTAATTCTTGTGAGTCGATAACTTGCACATGAATCTTCTGAAGCATTTTATAATGGCAGCTACAGCTGTTTGTGCTTGTGTCCCCTTAGCTCTTGTATCAACTTGATTCCATCCCAACACAAGAGATTGCTGAAGGACCTGTGATGCTGTGAACAGCCATACCAGTTCTTCAGTAAAACAATGTGAACTGAGGTTTCCTTGCAGACTTTGACTGTTGTTGTACTATTGGAATCTCTGGTTCTGAATAGGACATAAAATGGGAATCCTGGGAAGTTTTTGATCATACTGCAAGGATGGATGATAAATCCTTCTGCCCCTCTCTGGGTCAACAACTAAATTACCCTCTATGACTTTGATAATGTGGAGCTGTCTGGGAAGATCCAGCAGCTCAGGCCTTTGGTGTGCACCTTGTAAAAGTGGGTACCCAATAGCTGGACCTCATCACTAAATGAGTTTACTCCCAGGGAAGTGATTGAGTTGCCGTCCCTGGAAGTATTTAAAAGGCGTGTTGATGTGGTGCTTAAGGACGTGATCTTAGTGGTGGACTTGGCAGTGTTAGTTTAACTGTCAAACTTGATGATCTTAGAGGTCTCCCCCAACCTAAATGCTTCTGTGATTCTGTATGTAGAAAAAATATTAACAGGGTTACTGGAGAGAAGGGTCGGGGGGGACAGGGCAGGAAGAAAATGTAGTCAGTATGGCACTCACAAATACCAGTGATTACTCTGTGTGTTGGAACCTGAATTAGTGGAAGGCAATGTGACTACACAGCTGTTGATGCTGGTTGTGCGTATGGATGCTTCCTTCTGCTTTTGTTTTTGTACTGTTATGTCAATATCATACAATTTATAAAATAAAGTCAATATACAAACCTCTAACTTATCCACGCAAGGTTTTACTGTTTGTGCATTAGGACCGTGATTTTTGTACTGTTTTCTGATTCTATAGTACCTTACTTGTGTGAACCCTAAGATTTGCCTAAAGTTCTGCCTATAATGACTCCAGCAACCTGAATTCTTTGACTTGTGGGTAGCCCTGCTGCAGTTTCTCACTTTTGGTCTGACCAGATGCTAACTGCAATTGTCAGGGGGCAGCTGGCAGCTTATTCCAAGATCAGGATGGAAGAAATCAATCGCCTTTTTCTTACTAGTCTGGTAAGATTCTCCTTTTCCATGAGTTGAAAAAAGAGGGAAATAAGCCAAATTATAGCTCTTGTAATTCTCCCTGCTTTAGCTGAGATAATTTTTTAAGGAGTTACAGCTGCTGAAGTAGCCGGTCAGCAGGAAACAAGGGACCAAAAAGGGTGTTATTTAAGTTGTCCCACTGCTACATAACTTACAAGTTAATAAATGTTTCTGAGTTCAAAAGAAAGGAAGGTCAACATGGGTTGTGATAAAGTTTATCTCGCATCAATAAGTTCAGAGGCTGAGAGGGAAAATGAATTGGACACTTCTAATTGCATAATAGTTCCCCAAAAAAATCAGTTAAGGGGATGTGGATAATATGGACCCATGGCTAAGAACACGCAGTGGGTCACTTTGATAAAAGATGATGTATGGAGGGTTGTAGTAGAGAGTGTGTTTTTATGGTTCCTTTATTCCATTTTCAGTATGTTCACCTTCTTCATTTTCTGGATAGGTTCCAAAAGGTAAAACATGCGTGGGCGCACACACAATACTGTTACAATTGTGAAAGCAAATCTTCTGAGTTAAATATTCAAAACTCTTGATTACTTCTAAGGTTAAGCGGCTTGTTTAATTCAGAAGAACCGAGAACCATGCTAGTAACAAAACCCAGTGAAGTTCAAGGCCCATTAAAGCCAGGGGAATTTTCCCAGGCTTTTACCAAAGGCCTTCTCCACATGCAAGTAGTCCACCTTATTTGATTTACAGTGTGGAGACTGTATTTGTTCAGAGTCTGGTATTCAGCAGGGGAAAAAGTGTTTATATTCTAGCAGAGAAGCAAGGTCTATTTCAGCATCAGAAGGAGACATGACTGAGAGCAGATTTTGGATGCAGCAGGATATGGATAGCTACAGCTATTGCAGCAATTTGGGAAAGGATGCATCTGGAGATGTTGCAAGAAACCCCTTCCATTGGACAGAAAAGAGAACTTCAGAAAAATCTGATCCTCTGCAGTTTGGGCATTCAATACTAAAAGCTGTCTTGACAACAAATGTATTTCCCAAATTATGTTTTTTATAGTGGGAAATATAGCTGAGACAAAAGTCAGAATGACATCAAAATGTGGAATGTCTGGTGGTTAACCCTGAGTTCAAAGATTTACTGATATTAACAGACATATAATAGAGACCTACTTGGTCTGGGGGGAAGAATGATTTTTGGGACACAAACTGCTTTTCATACACTCTTTTTTTTTTTTCCACATGTGGAAGCATATGGGGAAAACGCATTTCATTAGGACTATTGATATTGGCACATAGTGTTGGAGGTAGTAACGAGACTTTCTTCATAATTATAGTGTACATCTCCAGGCTTCCCATCACATTTTTTCAGAGCTTTATGTTTTCCAGCTGAAGATGACATGGTCATCTAGTTGCTGAAATAAACGGAATTATATTTGGAAAGGGAAATGCATTAATTAGGATTTTAAATGCACTTGCTCATTAGTAAACAACTGTCCCATAAAAAATCATAGACTTTAATAACCACAGATGGTTTTATTTCATTTAAGGCTGGACTCTTTAGTGTTCAGCCTCCTGTTATGGAGATGTAATGATCAAAACCGGGATATTTTTTAATGCTAAGTGGAAAATTTGTTGACTTCATTATAATGAAAAAGATTCCCTAACTCCAGTTGAACTTATTCTCTGTAGTTCCTTGGAAATTTGTCTAAATACGGAAAACAATTTCCTCAACTATGAATTTCATCTCGCTGTCAGCATTATAGATAACATTTGTTTTGAGGTTCATTTTAGCTGTTGTAATGTGAAATTGCTGGACTGCTTTTGTACAACTGCTTTCAGGAGGTTCTTTCTCCCCAGGTTCGTGTCTCATCCATTGGCACAGCAGGGGGAGGTTGGTCTGGTTGTTAGTGAGTTGTTCTGGTTTAGTGCTGATCTCCTTCCATACCACACGGTGAGCCAGATGGATCTTTGGACCAATTTATTTGGCACACTTTCCTGCAGAATTCCTTCAATAACTATACTGCCTGACCTGAAGCAGTCCTTGCATTTTAAGCCAGGAGGAGTTAAGATCCTCCAGGTTTTTCACAGAGCTCTCTCCATGTGCAGTATCACCACTTCAACCTGGGAGTGGGTGATGAGGCAGCATGAGGCAAGCTCCAGGTCTTCTCCCTCTGCTGTCCCTGGCTGAGTCAAGCCAGGGACGATGCTGGATCTCAGTGGTCTTCTGCTCTCAAAGATGACCAAGCAGTGACCATGCTTCTAACGCTGCTTCTGTCAACTCCTCTTCCACAGCAGGATGGAGTTCCTTGAACTGTCTCTCAGACAGCTGAATTTTTCTGTGTTGGCAGCTGATAAATAAACCTGAGATAAATCTCCTTGATCTAAAAAGGTCTGAAAGAGGTTCCCAATTTCAAAATAGTTTCCTGATTTCTCTCCTTTATAGCTTCAGCCTGCCAGGGTCTCCAGAGAAGTCTTTTCTACCTGTAAAACACTTCATGTCTGGCTTTTAAATTCCTCATACCTTCCTCTTGGCATTCCTAAAGCTGTAAAATGTATTTTCCCCCTCCATGTCCTTCTGCAGGCAGAAACCATGGGGCCAGCCCTGCCAGCAGGGGTCAGGGGACACCCAAGCTAATCCTGCCTTCAGCACAGGGAGGAACAGTGTCAAGCAAAACAGGGACAGCTGGGCTTGAAACCATTTTTGCACAGGAATGGACAGTTTTGTGAAACTGTCAGATAAATGGGTGCTTATACAGATTAAGCACAAAAATTTGAAATTCCTTTCTGCATAAAAAAGAGAGAACTCCAAGGTTTATAAGATCTAAACCTGCTTTTGGTTTTCTTTAGAAGCTAATATGAGAGAAAGTCTATATCTAGGTTAATGCCATGTGTTACACAGTCATGGAAGACACATATGAACTGTGACTACTCGTCATCTCACTGAGCAGAAAGACCTTTCTCTAAATGTCAAGCTTTTCATGTCTCCCCAGGAAAGGAACAGTTTTTCCTCCACCTCTCTAATTTTTAAAAGAGAATTGAAATTCTGCAAACGCATCTACCTTTCAAAATCAGTCTCGAAACTCAAACTATTTCACTGTTTGATCTTGAAGTATGCCTAGGACACGCAGTAATTGCATTCCATGGCTGCCACGTCATCAGCTCGTGCTCCCTTTTAGAAAGGAGTTGTGTCGCATACAGATCCATCTCTTTAACCTGCATTAAAGTCCCAGGTAGAATACAGATTTCCTGTGGGTTACACAGTCTTGTGCAGAAGAACAATAAATCTTAAAACATCATTAAACTTGAATGTATGTGCACACACATACACATTTATACAGTACAACTCTTTACCAAACTGCTGGGCTGCAGTTTTCTTTTTTTCTGTCCTTTTTATTTTTTTTTCCCTACACTCCTCCTCCCTCCCCAGTCTTCCCTTAGGAATTACTTTTGAAGGTATTTTGATTAGTTATGTAATTAGCCACTTGTACAATTAAAAGTAAACTTTCAGGTCACATACTGTATGTTTACTCTTTGGCTTTAGGAGAGCTTCATTCAGAAGAAATTGCTATTGTTTCTTTGCCTTCCCATGGGAAAGCTTCAGTTTTGGAAAGCATTCAACAAATGCAAGGTATGCAAAGAATACTGTAAAGACAGTTCTTAGGTTTGCCAAACTTTTTTTTTATAGTCAGTAGTTACCAATTCCTTTCCTCTCCATAAAGGCAGAGGGTTTTTCTTACGCATGCTGCTGTGGATTGAGGTTTGGTTTCTTGATGACCCGTGAAACTGATAAACTGTCAGTGTTCTCTCCTCCCTTTCCTTCCTACCTCCCTGCCCCAGGCTGCAGTAACTTTTAAAAGGGATAAAACAGCTTCTTAGCTGCTTTGACATGATTACCTCAACCTTTTGTTTTTTGGAGAAATACCTAATGTCCAGAAATACATTGATGTAATTGAGCTGCACAAGTCTGTCATAACTCTTTTACCTCCAGTGAAATCCATGTATATTTCAACCATAGAGAACTTTTTAAGATTGGCAATTCCTTGGAAAGCTGAAGGTGCTCACAAAGAGCTTGAAATAGGTTTTCATCAGAAAAAATGTCTTTAGATGTCTTGCCACAGTGATCAGTACATTCAGTACTTTGGGAATCATTTTCTTGAATCCCTGTCATAGAATGGTTCAGGTTGGAAACTTTACAGGTCATCTAGTCCAGCCCCCTGCAGTGACCATTACATGTCATATCATTATATCATAATGACCCTGTCTTATTTTGATTATAGATTTTAATACACAGTTGCACTGAGTCCAAAATGATTTGAATATATCCCCATCCTGAAACATACTCAATGGTGCTGAAATCGGTGGCTTCTACAAGGTGATTTGGAAGGGCTGAAGTTCTGGTGATGAGTCATTTTTACAGTCCCAGTTCTTACAGACCTGTCCTCACAGAATAAGCAAGGTAATGTGTTATTCAAAGCCAGCAATGATAATTTTAGGCAACCTGAGGATTATGCTGTGTATAGGCAACCTGTGGTCAGCTGTTTAGAGCAGGTCTCCTGTTATTTTTAGTGCATTTGATATGGGGGTATCAGCTTTGGCAAATAATTTCACCTGTTCAGTCTTTCTCAAGTGATGTCTTTAGTGCTATGGATGGAATATTGTCTACAAAGACCATAAAATCCTAGCTGCAAACTGTGCTATACATAGCAATGTTTGCACACACTAGGCATGACTGAGAGCCACTATGCTCTGGGTGGGTAGTAGATAGTTATCAGGTGTGCATTCATGATTTTACTGGAGCAGTGGGTATGTGAATAGCTCTGAGAAAAGACCCATTGCACTGAACCTAATAGCCAGTGTAAAACCTGTCTGGTTATTCATTTGTGTAGCAAGAAAGTCTTTAACGGTGATTGAAGCATTAATCTAGCTTGTGAAATATATTATTTCAGTTCAAGTGGATATGTAAACTCTCTGCTTTTCTTCAGTTCTAGAGTGAATTTCTCAATTATTTAATCTCATGTTATTATATTGATAAGGTACTTCTTAATGAAAATACTGAGCTTACTTCCTGAAGGTAACTTTTGAATACTTAAACCACAGAGATATGCACTTCCTGTCTGAATGTGGTAGATATATTTTTAGGCACCTGTTACGTCAGGTTCATGGGAAGAAGAGCTTGATTTCTAGTTGACAAAATGCAGAACTGCCTGTCAAATATTATGAATTACTATATAGTTTTAGGAAATGAATTAATTAGTGCTGTCACCTTATTTTTTTTGGTAAACTTCAATCTTGTAAAATCTAGCAATGCAGTCTTCTAAATGGCACAGTGGAAACCCAACAGAATCTTCTAACTGCTATGTGTTTGGTAGAATCAAATTTTTCCAGGACTATACTATTGTTATGGTATAAACCATAGCATGAAAACAAATTTGGTGATTACATCTTGTGTTATAAAACACAAAAATCCCCTTGATGCCTACACCTTACAGCTTGCCTGTTGATATAATTACAATGCAAATAAAAGAACCCCTTCAAAATGACAGGTACCTTTTCCTAATTGCACCATGATGGTTTGGCTGTGGGACTGTCATGAGGGAGCACTTGGGCACCAAGGTTACATAAACTCTTTTCTATTTAAAGTCTTGAATCTCTGCATAACTGTCATACATGTGATGACCTTTCCTTCTGTTGCTGTAGCACAACAACTGAACTTTGACAGACTGCACAGTGCACCTCTGCTTGCTTGATAATTCACCTTTTCTTCTTCTATGCACTAAATAAAACCCCTCTGTCTAAGTAGAACTGCCAAAATCCTCAGGAAGAAAATGTCTTCCTGGGTGATCACAATTCACGTCTTCTGTATTGAAGTTGCTTAAGGTGACTGAAACAGAGCATCTCACTTGTGCTGCTATTCATGTTCTTTTTGGCTTGCTCTCACTGAACACATGCTTTTCATGGACTATCTTGCCACAGATCATTCTGTTCTGCGTTTTTTCACTTTGAAGTTTGCAAGGAAAATTTTCTACAGTATTGAAAGCAGTGTTCTTGACTTGGGCTAATCTGACCTGGTTTAACAAAGAAGGAAACCTAATAGCTACTGATCTTCTTTTGGGAATGCATGACCATTTCATCTGTCATTGTTTTGAAAGATTTGACTATGTTGAGTGGAAGACATAATAACACTTTGTCTAACGGGCTTGGTAAGAACAGGTTAGGGTTATTTGGGGGCAGCGATTCACCTGAGTTGGGTAGAGACACAGCTAGCCTATGATGCCTCTGTTTAATGAGGTGTGGATGGCCCAAGAGATGGTGCAGGGGAAGGGAGGAGTTACAGAGCTACCAGGGAATCGTGTGGCTGGGTGATCCAATACCTCTGCTAATGACTGGATTTTGCATTGCTCCT
Organism: Dromococcyx pavoninus; assembly: GCA_033558185.1. NCBI lineage: Eukaryota > Metazoa > Chordata > Aves > Cuculiformes > Neomorphidae > Dromococcyx > Dromococcyx pavoninus. The sequence goes on along the minus strand of JAUMJL010000092.1, from coordinate 597,359 downwards.
GGTCTGAATTCTGTAGTCATATTGAAGCTCCTTATGTCTTGTCCTTATCACTAGGACAGAACGAACTGCATGCCTAGGAGGAAAATAAAGCAGAAGTATAATGAAGGTGTGGGTGTTTATATATATAAAGCAGGGACTCGATATCAAATGACCCTGAGGGAAAGCTAACCATTCCCAGGCAGAGGTGTGGTGGGAACTCAGATAAAGTTTTGTACATAGCCTGCAGGAAGAAAAGCTTAGAGTAAGACCTAGCCTGTTTAAATTCATTGCAGTCTTGCAAACCATAGTGCTGTGGCAGGCTCCCGGCTCCACGAGCCAGGACTGAGACCTGCTCCAGTCAGAGCCCAGTGGAACTACCAGGGAAGAGGTACTCCATGAAACAGAGACTAGAGCATAGTGTAAGCTACACGTCCTCTTTTGAATAGTATGCTGATTATGCTCATTTCCTTAAGTATTTGTGTACTCTGGTCTTGCCCCAGCTTGTGTGAATGTTTCATTGAGTCTAAAGGAATCCTATCTCCTTACATTTAAAGCCTGTACTTCAAAATTCGCTTGCAATATACTGATCTTCCCTATCGGAGCTTGTGCCTAAATAGAAAATGGAGCCTTACAATGAATGTCTGTGAATGTTTGTTCCACGTGTTGATTAAGGATATTCAGTTGTTCTGAGGATATCCTTACTGTGAGGAAAAGAGCCTGCCTTCTATCACCCACTGTTAGAGTTTTATAGAATGCTTTGCTTTAATCATGACCTAAATAAATAAACAACATATCTGTGAAACAGTCCAGATACTGAGAACTACATTGTAATGCAGTAGTTCAGGGGTGGAGCAAAAGCAATTGTTTCTCTTGCTTCCTATTAAACTAATGGTTACCAGTCCTCACAGGGTTTTATTATCCATAGGTGGGGCATCTGCAAGGACTTCTTTGGCTACTGCATTTCCTTTTTGTCAAGCGTAGAAACTGCTCAGGCAGATCTGAGCAGAGTTCTTTTGATCAGTATCTTATCATTAGACCTCAAGTTATTGACCAGTATAAAGTACAGCGGGGTTTTATGAATGGAGCTACATAATGGATCTGGTTGTTTGAGTCTGAGAAATTATGGGAAGCTGCTGAACTGGAATTGCAATAATCCAGAACATGCATAGAGTTTCCTGGTCTCATTAACACTGAAGTTCATTGTATCAGGATGCACGGCATTTGGGTCAACAATTTTTATCTCTGACAAAGTAGAAGAGATTCAGTGATCCGTTTGCCTAACAAAAAATTCATTTATAAATTAAATCAAATACCTATGGTTAGGGTTTAGGAAATGTTTTTTTGGCAAATGGGAAGCCATGGTTCAAGTCACTGGAATTGAGCAGGCAGAGGGAAATGAGTTTGATCTTTAGTAGAGCAGGTAACCACCGAATAGGAGGGCAACGAAGATGGTGAAGGGGCTGGAGCACAAGCCCAACGAGGAGCGACTGAGGGAGTTGGGGCTGTTTAGTCTAAAGAAGAGGAGGCTCAGGGGAGACCTCATTGCTCTCTACAACTACCTAAAAGGAGGTTGTAGTCGGGCAGGGGTTGGTCTTTTCTCTCAGGTGACCAGTGACAGAACCAGAGGGCAAGGACTCCAGCTTCTTCAGGGAAAATTTAGGCTTGATGTGAGGAAGAAGTTCTTCACTGAAAGGGTGATTGGCCATTGGAATGTGCTGCCCAGGGAGGGGGTGGAGTCACCAACCCTGGAGGTGTTTAAGGGGAGACTGGATGAGGCACTGAGTGCCATGGTTTAGATGATGGGTTGGTGTTAGTGTTGGTGTTAGTGTTGGGATATAGGTTGGACTTGATGATCTCAGAGGTCCTTTCCAACCTGGTGATACTGTGATACTGTGATAGAGATGTTTGGGATTTAGACACACTTGATCTTTCTTTTTAAATCTGTTTCATTGTAAATAATAAATTATCAAGGAAATAGTGTGGATTTTTAAGAAAGAATACGTGTCTTCTTGCAGTGAAGCTCTTTAAGGAGTTGTGAATTCTGACTTTTAGCCCATGGCATAATCTTTGAAATACATCAGTATCATTATAGAAAAAGTGGTATTCGTTTCCTTCTCACTATTTCATCCTCACTTTCAAAGTCCTGTGGAGCTGCAATTCCTAAACTCTTGTCTCAAGTGGCATCGTCATTGCTCTGAACATTCAAAAGTACAACAAATGAAATGTGATTTGGTGTTGAGGTTTGCTACAGGACGTGTGGAGCACCTGATGCAATTGCTGCTAATAAGGTTGCAATGGGAAAACATAGGAAGTGAAGGCATTTGACTGAGACGTAGGATCTGATGTGTTAGAGGAGAGACTTGAAAGATTTCCTCAGACCTAAGTGTATTTATTGCAAAACTGATGAAAACACTGAGCAAATCCATTGTTTAGTAAAAGAAGTAATGAAAAATAAGGGTCTGACTGGTAAAGCTACAATGCACTGAAAGTCATGTCTTTTGTGGAATGTGATACTTGAAACACAAATATTTTGGTTCTTTTTTTGACCAGAATAAAGTAACAAATGTAAAATTTTCTTTGAATAGAACTGGTTTTATTTCTATATTGGGTCATTGACCATATCAAAATCCCAACATTTCATGAAGCATCATTCATTACATAAATGCAAGGTGAAAATTCAATTTATTTTTTTAATTAAAGATACATTCCCATATTCCAATTCCCATATTACATCCTAGAAAGACATTGATACAGTAGTTGAAACTTACAGGACTTAAAGAAGTTCCAAGCTTTATTTTTACTCTGTTGAAAACCTGCAGCATGTATTTAAGGTGTTGAAATTCAAATGTTTAATTTTCAGAGTTTAAAGACATACAAGTGGATGTGCAGAGTTGGAGCAGAGGTGCTCCTAGTGAAGTACACTGAATCTGATAGTAGTAGTTGTACTTTGTTGTTCCTAGTTCTTGTGTTGGTAACTCCAAGGAGTAATCTTTTGCTGTTCACATTTTCAATGGCAGTCATTAGAGATCATAACCACTGTTATTTTCTTTTCCATTCTATGTTTTATAAGATGGGGAAACCAAAATTGCAGTATTTGACCTGTGGGCACATCGTGGACTGTTTAGCCAAGGATGTTGTTTGTTGCCTTGCACTTGCTGTCTGTTTTCTGACTGTCCTGGTACACTTCCCGTGCCTGTATTATGGGTGATGTCCTGGAATGAATTCACCTCCATTTGATGAGTTGCTCAACAGTTTCTTCCTATTGTTTACCCTAAATAACCTTGTTCATCTCTGTTTCCTACTCCAGTTTCCTCTGCTAATATCCCACCCACGTGGACTTGGCCAAGCTTTTTAGAAAAAGCGCTGGTGCCATTGTGAACTTTGGTGTTTCCTGTACTGAGCTGTTTATATACAGCTAAAATAAATGTCTAAACCTGCGGGGCTAACCTGTCTTGTATCAAACATTGCACTGCTTTCTTAGCTTTCTCTTCTTATATTCCTTTCCTGGCTTGTACTATACATGCAAGTTCCCTATAGCAGGGATCTTGACTCCTTTTTCAGCCCTGTAGCCACAAAATAATCAAAATGTAAAGTAAAAGGATAATTAAGATGGGCTAATGTAATTCCAATAGAAGGTACTGAATAAATAAATGTTTTGAAACCAAGAATAATGAACACTGTAGGTGTCCTGCCAGCGTTGGTATTAGTTTTGCATTTGCCAGTGTTGTTCAGCATGCTGTCAGTAGAATGGTCAATCGTTATCATCTTGGTCTTTTTGTTCAGGTTGATACCAAAAGCTGCTTTCACTGATAATATGGATGATTTCCAATGGGAGCTGGCTTAAAACTTCAAACTTGCTTTACATAACTCTTTCAATACCTATGCCAACTACCAAGATCTTGACATCAGCTTAGAGATTAAAGGATCTCTTGTCCATGCAAATCTCATGGTGAAAAATTATTTCTTAATGATATAATATCTGGCAATTGCTCTTGCCAGCTCTACCAGATGAACTTATTTGTTACTCTTTAAGAAAAGTGCCTTACAAGTAGTTTCCCTGCTCATATATGAACTTACAAACGTGCCTTGCAGAAACAATTCTGCTATATAATTGCATTCTATTAATAATTCTATTAGATTTACATCTCATTGAGGGCAGACTCAGCTCAAAATGAAGAACTGCATGAGATTCAAATCTATGCATTCAAATAGCAAGAACAATTTGAGACCACAAGGAGGGGAGAGAGTGTTATCTTAGCACACAGTTGCTCACCTGCTCCCTCTCTGTGTCTCTCCTCCTATAAAACCAGGTTGTTCTCCGAAACGTAGCTACATGATTTTGCTACAGGCAGCTGGTTGAATTACAAGAAAGATGCTGCTTTCTTCCATACCTGTCTCTGGGATGAGTTCACATACTAGAGTAGATTAAGATAAACAATGGAGGCTACTACTGAAACACAGAAAGGATGGTGAGGGGAGATCACACAAAAAATTTGCAATTTTCCCCCCCCCATTATCTCTATTATATTTTGCTGAGGCACAAAGAAAAGCAAAAAAAGCATGGCACTAGGTAAATGGTGAGAATACTTGACATCAGGTGACAGCAGTTAGTTTGTTCTTAAAGTACTCACCTCAGTGAAAATATTCTCTCAATGTAAAAGGTTACTAATTTGGCCATCTTACTAGTAGGAGGAGAATTGTGAGGAGAGCTCTTTAGAATAATTTTTGGAACAAAAAAGTGAAAATCAGCCAGTCTATTTCAAACACTAATTTGGAATGTTCTTTATGGGTCTTTAGCTTTTCTCTTGATAAATATCACATGCATATTAGTGAATTTAACATTAATATAATATTAACGTAAACCATGTTATTTCTTAGTTTCTTCTGTTCATAACTGTTAGTCTGTATTAAGAATCAATGTGGGTAACAATTTGAATTTAGATAGGAGTCATGATTAAAATAGAATATGAGACCTTACAGTGCTTTCTTCCAAAGTGAGAAAACAACGTATCTCATGGACTGTGACATTGAAAAAAAAAATAGACTTTAAAATGTCAGCTGTTTCATAACAGCTTCCTACTTAGGACAAAAAAAGTTTTCAGACATGGAGAATTTCTGATGATGAACAAATCTAAGTTGTCATTTGATTGTAGACTTAAGTGCTGTAAATTAAGGCTGATGGAAAATTTTCTGAATTCGGAGTGAGCAGTGACAATATGGTCTATTAAGAAAACATGGCTGAAAACCTGTAATGAGGTTGTAGAACCTTTTACTGACACTGTCTTGAGCAAATCTGCTTACAAGATGGAACTGCAGTGGACCAGCCAGTAGCTTTGCTTGATAAGCAGAGATATTTGTACTGATGTCACATCTTCAGAAAGTGTCTTTGTCAGTGTAAAAACTGTATGGCATCAGCCTGCTCTGACTAATTATGTTCATGTGGAACTGGAGAGAATGACACAGTTTTAATTGACAGATAAGTTATGTCCTCCTAGCTTGAGAGGATTATCGCTTTTCACTCATGGGGTTGAATTTTGACGCTTTCTGTGAAGGAAGAAGGTAGATGAATTAAACACCATAGCCTAAACTCAACCAAATCTAACATTTATCCAAGAAATCTTAGTGATCTAAATGTATTAATTGTCAAAACAATGTCTGCTTGGTGTTTGTAAGTATTGTGTTAATGAAATCTCCGGGTACAGGACTCCATCGCAATTATAAACTGAGACATCAGTTTTGCCCTTAGCAACATCTGTGACTAAAACTGATGTGATTTTTAATTTCCCTGCTACCTATCTTGCTAGTGTTTGGATTGCAGAGGAGCAGGAGTAGGTTCCAGGAGTATAGACTTGCATATGGACTCTCCTATGCTGAACCCCACGGTCCTGTTTAGTTTATTATTTTCAAAGCAGCATGAAAACCTTGACACCGTGTCTGCTTGCAAATGCCTGTTGGAGAGAGGAGGGATGTCTAGGAAAAACAACTGCAACTTTTTAAGCCTGATGTATGCCACTGGCAAATGTCCTTTCTCCCTAGTGTCCAGATGGAAGAACTTTGTCATACGTGGCAGACTGCACTAAATGGTCACTCCGGGTAGCCTTTGTCCAATGAAGTCCATACATATGGAAACAGCCTCTCGATTGCCTTTAGGGACCTATTTAAATGAATCCTAGAGGTAATAGTTTCCAGTCATAAAGGAGCCTTACATTCATATTCATTTTTCTACTCTGCTGCGGTAGCTGAAGTTTATTCATGCTGCTCTTTGGGCACCCAGAGGAAAGAGATATACAGAGTCAACGTTTTACTGCAGTTATATATCTGTAAAGAAAAAAACTTCAATATTTTGATGTTAGCTTTTAAAAAATGTGGCTCAAAACACAGAAGGGCATGGGGGGCATAATATGTAAATGAAAAAGAAACCAAATGTTTTTACATCCAACAAGCAGGGAAATGGTGATAATCGGCTACTTGTGTATAAATAGATGTGCATAGATGGTAACTAGTGCACAGAATAGGTAAAATATCTTATAGGAATGGCACGGTACAAATACCTTAAATTCACAGTTATTTTTAGAATAATCATTTGCTCTTTGAGATTCTCAATTCTCAGTCTTAAATTGATAATTGCAGATATTGTATCGATGTCTGTGGGTAGAGTCTGAATACTTTGAACAACATACTTCCTACTTTAAGAGTTTACAATTTAGAAGGCCAAAAGTCAAGCACAACAGAGCGTAGTAGAAGGGATTTTCTTCAGTTTTGAATAGTCAAAATTTGCCTTGCAAGGTAATAAACAGGAGTGGCACACCAGTTACATTCCTTGTTGATAATTACACACAACTTATGTGACTGGTGGTTTGTTTTAAAGGAAAAGTAGACACCAGTTTGGTTCCCCAGTGTAAATTTGGGATATTATATTGTTAAAAATTCAATATTTGGAAAAGGTTTTTTTCCTAAGATGTGCCTTTTATACACCCCTTTTCCCCCTCAGATTAATGAGTTTCTTTTAAAGTTCTTTGATACGATGTGCTAGGTCTTGACTTCACGACCAGCAGTTCTTGTAACTCAAGCTGCCAGTAGTTCTTTCTGAGAAACACAGAAGTTTAGAAATAACATCCAGTCCTAACATATGGTGGTGAAAATGATGATGAAATTCAAGATGATGGCTATTAGAGACTTAGGTAGAAGTTTCACTAACTGAGTTTTGGTTAACTGAAGTTAAGCCTGTAAACCTATAAAAAGATATGTTCTGGAGCATGAGCTGAAGTACAGAGACTGTTGGCTGGCTTTTCAGACTGAATGTCAACCAATTCTCTGTATTTCAGGCCTGGGAAGCTCTGGGAAGAGAGTCGTTTGGTGCGTTGTTAATAATTTCTTGTGGCTGGTTTTCTACAGTTGCATTTAACTGGAAGCGTTCACAGCTCTAGAGGGGTTTTAGTAATAGTGGCAAAGTGTCCTCATTACCTAAGGAAAACAAATTAGAGAAAGCCTGTCACTGTTAATGTTGTTCCCATTCACTGGTTGTTTATTTTGTTATACACACAATGAATCCCATTTAGCCTTCTGGTTATTAGGCTTATGGTGAAAAATTTGAATCTATGGTATATTTGTATTCCTTAGATAAAATTCACACTTCCAGTAGATTTAAAGAAGGCATAACGCCTGTTCTTGGTTCTCAGTCAGGATTTAAGTGGAACTTAAATGGAGCATAGGCCACAGATTGACATAGATATAGTGAATTGCACACACAGTAGTACCTTGTGTGCAAATACTGATAATACTTTACACTCCAAGTACAATTTGAGATGCTAATGGCAGTGACTATGGTATGTTTACCTGAAAGTCATGTGGGCATATGATACAAATAATTGCTTGAAAAGTGGGAGGATGTGCATCCTATAGGACTTTTTATGAAATCCTTAGCACTCACAATTTGTTAAGTGATTTACTTCACATTTAAAAAAGTAAAGCCCGCAGATTCTATTTCACCAACCTTTTTTTTTTTACACAACTGTGCAACAGTGTGAAGCACAAAGATACAAGCCAATAATTAAAGGAACAGGTTACACCCTTTTAAGGTATTTTTTAAAACTTTTAACTCTTTCTGTAGTAAATGTAAGCATTGTAAAGAATGATAATTGTTGTTCCCTTCCCTTTAAACTCTTTCTCACAGAGAGAAAAGAAAAAGTGTCTTACAAGGGCCTCTTCCTTCCCTGCCTATCTGGATTAGTTGACAAAGAAGTTCATCCTTGTTTAAGAGGATTTAGAAACATGGCAATTCTTGTGCCATTAGTGTGCACCCAGGTGAAATCACCTAATACCTTACCTCTTGGGCATGGAGTTATGAAAGTTGTTGGCCCATGTGACGCAAGACCAATGCTATGTAGAATAGATACAGGAGACCACAGAAGTAAAGTTGTTTGAAACTAATTTTGAGTTCCACTCTTTCTAATGGATTAAGTGAGTAGAAACCATGATGTTATTGCAAAACACTGAAATATTTTTGGTAGCTGAGCCTCTGCCATCAGTATAAAATTATATTCTTAATTGTTTTTATTTTCAAAATGCCACCTCTTGTTATAGTGGAGCTGAGTATAAAATATCTATCTGTCCTTGCTTTTATTTTTCAAACCCTAAACTATCTAGCTTGCTTATGCATTGTGGCCCAAATCATTGCATATTTTGGATTGTCTACATTTATATTTTGGCTCTTTAAATCTACACTCTTTGTATGATTTAGGATGCTTAGTGGCGTGCAGAATTGTAAAAATATCCATCAGATATTACCCCATAGACTAGACAGGCTCCTTCTGGGCTGTTATGGTCCATCAGGTAAATACATACTTTGGAACACTCAAAAACCATGAGGTATTTACCCAAGAGATGTTGTTCCAGTATACTGAGTAAATGTGTATCTTGGTTTTTCTTTTTTAACAGCTGATTCTTCATTTTTTTCAAACTTAGAAGGATGCATCAATTTTGAGAAATCTGCCATGGCCATTTACTGGAAAAATATATGCTTTTTCAAAACAAACACGTGTGCCAAAGTGCTAAAGTGTATGCTGTTATTAATAAGCATTTATACAGCACAGTAATGTTGCATCTGAAAATCTCTGGAACTGGGTTCCTAATGAGCCTGTGTATTACTGTATTATGTAATGCTGGCTTTGTTTTGCTGGTAATTCAACAGATGGATTGTTGTTGCTCACTTCCAAGCACTTTGGGCAGTCAGACTATTGCCAGGTCCCCATGTTAATCGCTCAGTGCTGCTGAAGTACTTATAAGACATCAGAAACAATAATAATAATGCATAGAATATATAATACAAACAGTATTTTCTGCACATTAACTACTTCATCTCTGCATCTGACGTAACTGTATTCTCTTAGCTTTGTTTTAGAGCTGAGTAATCTGTGGTATTGAGAGATTTTTATGATTTGTTCAAGGATAACCAGCCTGTCCTAATGTGGGGGTGCAACATGTTTTTTTCTCAAAGTAAAACTTTCTGGACTTTCTGTACTACTTTTTCCTCACCCCTGGTGTTTTTAAAATAAATATGCTTGTAATCAGACAACAGACAACTTTCTGTTCATGTGACTGAGCAGGGTCTCAAAAATCGTTTTCTGAAAGTATCTGAAACACAAGTGTAAGGACCAATGCATTTGATTATGCCCTCTGAATTTGAATGTCTTTAAGACCAGATCTGTGATGGCACAGTCTCCGAAATATATTCAAATATGGGTTCTGTAGTTGTTTTCCTCTTTGGTTTTACGTCCATGTCAACAGCCATCCCACTAGTATGATTTTTTTTAACAAGATGCATCCTAACTTGGCAGCTTATTTGCAAAGTTCTAGCATGCAGCTGCATTTAACGGGCAAGCTGCAATGCCAGCTACAGCATTGCAGGGAAGGGAAGAGGGTCCATGGTAAGAGTGCTGATGCAGCCTTTTCCATAGGAGTACCAAAAGCATGCCTATATTAAATTATACAGCACTAAAGACAGAAGGTCATTCAAATGCTTTGAAAATTCCTCTGTTGCGTGTTATCTTTATAACTTCATCCTATCTATAGATGGCGGAACTATGACTTTCATTCATGTGCCAACCATGTACTACGATAATTATAATACTACACCCATAAAACCCGATTACCGTGTGCATGTGGCTCAACTAAAGCTCAGCAGATGGGATTGTGATTATAGCCCCATCTGCAAAAGGAAAATAGCTGTGATATTTGAAGTAAAAACTGAGGCTGATGGTGTTATTATGCTGCATGTTCAAAGTGTCACTACAAGGTGGTAATTTATGTTTTGCAGGCTAACTGAGCAGCCTTTCTTTCGTGTGTTAGTTTGAACGACAACGCATTTTTTCATATGGGAGGAAGCAACAAAATAATAGAGTGAAATTAACCAATCAAAATCATGGTAAATAAAAGTCTCTCTCTCTTTCTTTCTTTTTAAGACTCAAGAGGCAGCTGGCACTCTCAGGCTTTGTTATACTGAGGAAAGAGAACAGCAAACTGCATGCAGTATAGAGTCAGTCTCATTGAAACTAATGGCATGAATGATCTCACACTATTGTAGTAAGACGGAGATTTACTGTGCTTAGTAGAGAACCCATATTATGGAGAAAAGCATCGATCTACTTCCACATTTTATTCACATGAACGACAAACAAGTTATTCAGTACTATGCAGTCACATTCAATCCCTTAGTGTCTAAGTCACAATGCCTTCCAAGTCCCTCACACTTTACAGCTGTGCAGAGCACCTACCCAATAACTACTTGTCTCCACTTTACTTCTAACAGAAAAGGTTTATTAGCCCCTCTTATTTGACCAGTTTACAGTTTAGAGTTCTGTTTGCTGGACAATTTTAGCCACAGCCCTTGATTCCTATAATAACATATCCATTAATACAATGTCCCCTCTCTCTATATTCCTGTTAGGCACTAGGCAGGTGCAGAGAGAAGATGACTACATTACCAATTACACCTTTTTGGTCAGATTATGACTTGGCCTAGACATTCTTCTTCCAAAATCACAGTGCCTATTTTCTATGCAAACAGAGCATGTGTAAAAACTGTAGGGATAGGCTGAAATAAAGGAAGATAGGAAAGACATTCAGTGCAGTATGGATGCTTAGTTCTTGGCTTTTCTTTATTTATTGAGTAATGCCACTTCATAGAGTTTTTTCCTTTCTTTTTTTCTTTAACTTTTCTCTTTTATGGAGCTATCATAATGGCAACTATTTCAAAAGACAGAAAATACTGGCAAGTTTTTTTACTTCTGTTTATATTTCATTGTCATTGGAGAGCGACTAGGTGATAGTGGTGAAGAATACTTGAAAAGTGCATAGGTAAACCACATGCACAATACATTTGTGCTTCAGTTTGCAAGATCTCTACACTACAGAATCTGTGTGAGTCCTTTTTAACAGTAAGAGGATGCTCTTGGTACATGAACTCTGGATGATTTATAGTCCCTGCCAATGTCCTCCTCATCAATTTCAGTGCAAGCCTTCAGGGCAGAAGATTTAGGATCTGACTGAGAAATCTCTGTACTGTATTACCACTCCTGGCTATTTTAATGGTCTTTTGGGAAATGTGAAATTGATCTAGAGGGTATAATCAAATAGGACATCTCAAAGTCATCTTTGAGCCCTTCTTAGTTGTGTGTACTTGTATTTCAGTCAGTGTCATTGTAGCTCTGCTTGCATAAGACCTTGAATAGATACCTTGTTTTCATAAACTCCGTACATTCCTTGACTGTATTAATTTTCTATAAACTATAAATACAACACATACAAAGACTACAGAAAACCATTATTTCCTAAAGTTACGTCACGCCAGGACTATATCTACCAGATATCATACAATTCAAGTTTGCTCTTCAGTCTTCACCTTCAGATCAGCCATACTTCTTAGGCAGTACAAGCACAAGGGTTTTCAAAATGTTAATGTTTCATAACATTAAGTGATTTGTCTCAGAGGAACTGTTGGCCAATTCAGGAATGGAATCTGCTGCCATTTTTAAAGGATGTTCCTTTGAGCTTCTGTATCCCCTTGATACAAACTCTGAATGTAGTATGGGATAGATGGAAAAAATCTCGTAGGTTTCCCGTGCTCTATGGTAACACTCCATTTGCTGCATTTATGAGTTTGCCTTTTTAATGTGTATTTTTGCTTGGATCTTACGTTCCTCTTCCATTCTTCTTCTCTGGGGAAGATTTAGATTGGATATTGGAAAAAAATTCTGTACCAAAAGAGTGGTGAAGCATTGGAACAGGCTGTCCAGGGAAGTGACAGAGTCTCCATCCCTGGAGGTGTTCAAAAAACATGTAGATGTGGCACTTTGTGACATGGTTTAGTAGGCACAGTGGTATCAGGCTGATGGTTGGACTTGATGATCTTTACCAGCTTTAATGATTCCATGATTCAAAATAGCATCAAATCACTGCAAGATCTTGATTATAAGAATAAGAAACATTTCATTTTAAAACTGCTTCTCTGCTGAGCACTGAATGCAGTAGTGTCAGCATAAGCAAAGCAGGCCATTGAATTTCTTACTCTTAAGAAAACATAAACTTGGCTGATTTGAATTACAAGCAGAGCAATTTCCCAATTTAGGAACACTTGAGATACATTGGGACTGCAAATAGCGATAGAGGAAAAGAATTTCTAGTCCCAGGAATTAAAGGTTAATTGCATAAGGATATTATCAAATCATTTCATAAAGGAAAATAAATGTAAAACAATTCCAAGAGATGTTAGCTCTAGACAGACAGAGTGCTTCACGTTTGCCCGTCCTAAGCAGAAGGAGGTTTTGCCCTTTTTCCTCTGCAGGGAAGAAACAGTGTGGGAGCTGAATAGGTTTAAGAATCTCGTTTTCAAAAAGATACCTTCGTACCTTTCCTCTGCGATTGAGAAACTACGCAGGGGCACAAGTCACTGCAGAAGGAACAGGTTGGTGTGTGGTATAGCCTGGGTTTTCAGACATGGCTTTTATGCTTGGGCCTGTACTTGAATATAATCTATCATTTGTGTCTGAGATTATGCCCGCTTTGAAGGGTTTTCTATAAAATGCAAGACCTGTTTTCCCTTTTCCTGGGGCTGGACATGCCTGAGAATATTCAAGCGGATGTTGGAAACGAAGCTAAGCTGTGCGCAGGTTTCTGGGAGGTGATGTACAGGGCACGTAAAGCAAACAAATGGTTGCCTTCAAGTCCACGACAAGTTTCTAAATTCTGGTTTTGCTTGCTTTTTTAATATTTCTCTTGTTTCTGTTATTCCGTATTATTATATGTTACTAATTCCAATCCAATTGTAACATGGAAGTCGCAATCTGTTAATAGTTTGGTTCCAATTGCATAATTACTTTTCCTCTTGTTGTTCAGACATTTTCTGTGATTCTTTCTTTTCTCATCTCCACACCTTGAAATTGAAGAAAAATAGAACTGGAAGAAACCTCAAAAGATCTTCTAATTCATCCCTGTGCCCCAAGGCAGGATCAATTATGCCTCTGTCATTCCTGGCAGATGTTTGTTTCCTTTCCTTTTAAAATCTTCCAGTGATGGTTATTCCAACATTTTTTAAAGCACTACATTAACTCTTTAAGTCAAAATGAAAAAGTTTTTTGGATGTCTTAAACCAGCACTGCAAAGGACTGGATGTAAAGTTGCTGTAGAATATGACTGAAATAGGGCATAAATTGCCTGTAACCTTTGGGCATATAACTGAAATTAATCTTTGCACAGGCTCTGCATAGGATTCAAATTCATTTTTAATGAACTCTGCAATCATGCATCTTTCACAGCTTTTGCTATCCTTTTAAACATGATAGTTCTTGCCATTTGACTACAGAAACTAGTTTAATTATAGATTGATGCCAAACATCTGACGAAACACAAATAGACATTCAGAAAATTTAAATACAAATTCTTATCCACTCAACACAAACAGATTCCTGCTAGATAAATGCTTGTTTATAGGAACAGCCAATTTTATAATTCTAGTCTTATTGAGAAAATTATCATACCTGTACACCAAATGTGGAATATTCATAGCTTCTGTGTTCTTTGTACATTTTCCGTTTATATGAACATTGTTATTAGAACTGTGCTGCTGCACTTTCAATATAGCTATGGGGACATAACCCCCCCCAGCAATTTTAGTATTTTAAGACCTGTGGGATGGACTGTCAATCTTCTACAGCTGGTATATGATACTTCTGGTGTTAAGAGTGTTGAGTGAAAATAGTATATTCTGTTAATTTTGGAAGATGCTGAGATTTTATTAACAGAAGTGTATTAAAATTGTAGCCAAACAGAAATCAGTCACCCTTTAAAGGATAAGTTCCTGAGGTTTTTTAAAGCTTTGGATGGACAGTAACAAAGCAGCACCAGCTTGGCAAGCAGTGAATACCTCAATGCCTCTTGCATTTTTTTGGTTCTTGAACCAGAGCAGCCTCCTTTGCCCACATGGTGCAAATGGACCCTCAAAGCTCTTCTCTCTTGCGATACAGTCCTGCGTTTAACACCACTTCCAGCTAAACTTCATAAAAATATATCTATGTTTGCAGAAGGGAAAGAAGAAGAGATTTTGCTAAGATATAAAATGCATTTGATGTGCTAAAAGACTGAAAATGTCTACAAGCAAAGAGTGTTGACGTATCTTATCTCAGTTGTCAGAAGTGGCTTTTGAAATACAGTAAGACGAAATCCATGCACTACATATGGACAGTACAGACATTTCTTGAGCTTATTCTAACTTCATTAGGCAGCCTTCAGACTCACAAAAGGTGCTTGCTGTGACAAACGTAATTAGGTACTTCCTTGTCTTTCAACTTTTTAATTTTGTTATTTCTTTCCTCCCAGCCTCCCTATTCTCCTGTTCTACTCTGCTTTCTGACAGCTTGATTTTGTTGCCTTTCTGTACCTGTAATGATTACAAGCTAACAAGGAAACGAAGTGCTACCTTATAACATCCATATTTTGTTATTTCTGACTTTGTCCCATGAATACATAGGGAGTATTTGAACACAGTGCCCTTCCTAAATACTATCTAAGGATGGAAAAGCTGTTAAAAGAATGGTGAATCAAAGGAAAATAAAGTGACACATAAACTAACAAAGCGTTAGATAGCCATGCAAGTGTAAAGCTGGAGTTAGAACAGTGCCAGTTAATGAGTTTCTAATAAGGTATGCAGATGGTATCCAGGAGGGCAGTGCCTGCAGGGTGTATAGGCCCTAATATACATCAGTAGCTTCGTGAAAGAAGATGCAGAAACATTTCTGTGACAAATGAATTCTTAAACCTTGTGCCACTGGAGGAGAAAGAGCTCCTTTACCTCCATCATTTAATTAAAAATGTTCTACTTGGGTAGTTTGTTCTACATAGGAAGTTTGTTCTACATAGGTAGTTTTTGCTGTGGGGTTTAAGATGTAAGATATTGGCCTCTCTGCATGTGATAACATTGCATCAAAACCGAGCCTGTTCTCCAGGGTGCCCAGGCAGATCTTTCATTCAGGACAAAGGAAGTGTGGTTTGTGTTAAAGATATAGTTCAGCTTTCATAATAAAGCAAGTTGTGAATGATGAATGAAAGCACTTATTGAGCTGAAAGTACACACACCAGATTGAGCAATGTTGATCTTTGTGCAAGCATCAGCTGAGCACAAAAAAGCAGGGACCGAATTTTCGACTGTCTTAGTTTGAGCTTAATTTAGTACTTTTTTTTTACCTGCAAGTTATGATACCCAATTGTTAGGCAAATGGCTGCTGAAATTTTGGCTGTTACTTAGTTGATGGTGCAAAAAATATAGATATGCAAATTACACTCATGATGGGGGAGGCCAATCTTTGAACAATACAAGGAGTAAAGGCCGGAGGTAGAAATTATTGTACAATCAACATATGGAATTATTAAATTGTTAATTTAGAGTGAAAGATTCTGTACTCTCTGGCTGACTTTGAGCCATTTCTCCTCTCTCTTTCACCTCCCCCCTGCCTTTAATTATTTTCCTTGCAAAATCAAACACTGTCTTTTAGTAGATTATTTACCATGATTGGAATTAAAGCTGAATCAGATTTTAATTTACAAGGAGTGTTTGAAACAGATTTTCAAACGGCATAGCAACACAAAGGTAATTCGCAGCAGTGTGTGTTTAAAATAAGAGGCTAGTTTATAGGAAAATCTGGAATGTGGACTGGAACGTGTTCCAGAATTCCACCCTCTTGTCCTGGCTACACAAACAATGTGACCGAGGCCTGCCAAGAGTTGTCATGTTTTAAATAGAGAGAGAGAGAGAGAGAAGGAAAGTGGCAAGAATTCCCTCGGCACCACAATCCCTACAGCCTTGCTACTTAACACTTTTAAGAGGATACAGAATACAGGAAGCAAGAATAAGACATTGCATACTCTATCTCTTCTCTCCAATAAACATTGTTTAGAATTCCATCTAATCTGGGAGAATAAACATTTTTCAAGGCTTTTCTCTGAACAATTGATCTCAGTGACTAGAGCCATTCATTTTAATTATTATTTTTTTGTAGCCCTCTCCGCTTTTCCACTGAATGTTGCAGTGTGAGTTTTGCATATCTTGCACTTTGAGACATCACTTGAAAACTAAATCCTGGGGTCTTTACTCGGTTAAAATTCTATGAACTTTTGCAGGATATGGTCTTTTGAAAAACTGCTAGGCTTGGCATTGTAACTGCTGCTCAGTTATGGAAAGAGTTAAAGGATCTATCACTAGGGTGATGACTGTTGCATAAGGGACTCAACCTATAAGTTCCTCACAAGGCCACTTTAATTGATGGGCTTTTATAACCACTGTTCAGAAATGAATACATAATGCAGTGGCACAAAAATGCTCATTCTACCCGAAGGCTGGCAGATATCCCTGAGTTTTGAGGTAACCAATTTTTTGTGGACTCTCTGCCTCATTTCTAGTTGAAATGAAAGGAATGGTTTTATGGTCCCATTTAAAAGTTTTTGTAAGTTGATAGGCTGTCCTTTAGCATTACAAAAGCAGTGTTTGGGGGATGTAGCAGGAATTCTTTTTATGGGCTGTGGCAGTGAAGAGCTGAAGTTTTAGAAGGTTTACCTTTTTCCTTTTAACACCTTCCAAAAAGATGTACACTACAGGACAATTGCCTTCTGTTTCCCCACCAATTGGTACGTTCATCACCCATCACACACTTTATCACACCCTTCAGGAAATTTTCATCGGCTTTTTCCATTAGTAATGTCAAGTTCCCCTTCAGGCAAAGGATGTACTGAAGGATCAGAATACTTACATAGGCAAAAGATAATAACATGGAGTCTCCTTGAAAACAAGTACAAAGCTTCAAATTCACATATGGAATGGCAAGTCTTTCTTGTTTCTATGTGCCTCTGTTATATGAGCCTTCAGTCTCACCTGGAGCCTTGAAGTTGTTGCCATCTTCCACATGTTCACCTTTCTACTTTTTAATGGAAATATAGGAGACCAGGGAAATCTGGATTTGTTCTTACTCTAGAATTATTGTTAGAACAGGTACTTTTGCCCTTGTTTTTTGATATATAAAGTGGGAGAACTAGTGACCAGCTTCTAAAGAGCTATTGCTAGACTAAAATAATTAATACTGTAAATTGTGAGACACTGAGCATGCTAAGCTTTGCATAGATGCTAATCTCCAGGCCGGGTTTTTCAGGTAGCTGAGCACTCAGCAGTTGTTGTTGTTGACTTCCAGTTCAACTCCTAAAGGAAATGCCAAAATAATCAAAACTTCTGCTGGAGGCCTAATGCTTCAGGAAATCCAGTCATCTGATTTGAAGATGCACATGGGCAATTGAGTTCTTCTGAATATCTGGCCCCTAACAGCTATATTTAATGTTGGCACATCCTTCTTACACAACTGGCGTATTAAATATTTTGAAAGGCTCTGCTTTCATTTTATTCTAAAAAAGGCCAATGTTTAAAATACAAACCTTGAAATATATTCTCACTTTGCTCCCTGGGAGACCAAAGTCTCCTATTCATGAACTGACTAGGTGATTACAGCCTGCAGTTCCCCGCCCAATTCTGCCCATATGCCCGCATCCTGACCTGGAGGGTAGGAAGTACTTTGTTCTTCATGCCCAATCAGCTTTTGGACTCTCTCCCCAGCTATGAAGAACTCTTATTCTTATGCAATATCACTAACTAGCAACCAAATTAAAGCAATGAAACGGCTTTGCACATGTATTGTATGGTAATGACTTTAGATTGTCAAGTGAAAGTCTCCAGAACCCATTAACAACATCTGACTCCATAGCCCTCAAAATGCTTTAAAGCCTTTTGTTGGGCAATTGATTGTATCTTAGTCTTCCAGTTTTAAAACCAAAGCATAGAACAATGTTGTGTGGCCACTGTCATAAGCATTTGAAAATGAGTTGCCACGTGTAACTCAGGATTTCTCTGGTATATTTATCAACAAAGACTCTTTCAAAGGATCAGATTTTTCTTCTCACTTCTGCCATTATAATGGAACAAGTCAGTCGAATATATAACTCGGAACTGTAACCACTAGTAGACTCCTGCTTATATTATCTTTGAAGTTGCTTGAGTTTTTCTTCTGGGAAAATGTGCATTCCAAGTGATCAAACCCTCAAATATTTGTTAGGAAGAGCCTTTGTTACACCTGTCCTCAGCTGTGAAAGCACTTCATGTTTTCACAAAAATGATCTCTAAGGGTAAACTATGAAAGCTATGACCGATGCTGAGAATGAACAACAAGTTTAACTTGTTCTTAAAAACTCCCCCCTTATTCTGGGAACTTAAGACCATTGCATAATGTATGTAGTAGTACATATGCTGATGTATTACCTAGATACAACGGAATGAAAAGATATCATATCCTACCCTATTTTTTTCTTTCAATTTCTTGTATTCTCACACGCGTTTTTTGTCAGAGATTTATATGGATTATATTGACATGCCATTCTGTTGGCAAGAGTGTTTCTTCCTATATTTAATCTTCCTTAAAACTGCTCAAATTTTTATATTAGGCATGCCTGTTACATTCATTTTGAGTGCAGAGAAAAAGGCAGCTGCTTTAACAGTACTCTTTTCCGTTACCAGAGAAGCTATAAAAATATGGATGTCTCTTTCTGTATGCATGATTTTATAATCATGAATAAGCTTTGTGCTGCGCTGATTCCTGAGAAAATGAAAGTTGCCACTGCAGGGCTGAGTGTTGTCAAAAGCACATGGGTGTACATGTGCCCACAGGCACATGATAGGCTAGAGAGAGTTGCTGCAAATTCAGCTGAGTCTTCCTATATACGTAATATGTCCTTTAGGTGGTGCCATTGTGTTTTTTTAAGATAAGATTGCACAGTCAAGAAAGTGTAAGGCAGGGTAACAGAAAGGATGCAGCGCACAATGCATCCTTATGTCCTAAGTGACTCGGAAACATGTGAGTGTACAGAGCCATCCCCACGTACAGGATGTAATGTCGCTAGAGTAAATACAGAGTGGCTGCTGTCAACAATGAGGAAAGCAAAAGCTAAAAGAATGGCAACTTGAAATAGCCAGGAATCTATTTTTTTTAAAAAAAACCCCAACTTTCCAAGTCATGGTTTGGCTTTTAAAAGTTAAGGTCAGTGAGGAAGGAAAAGTGAAAAAGTGGATAGAAAGATGTGTAGTTCCTAGCAGTGGATGTGATCCATGGAGGCTGAATTGCCAGGCAATGCTAAACCTATCCAAAAAGGGAAGCGTTTGAATATGTCAGTTGGGATCACATGGCTCTTCATTGATGACAAATCATGAGAAAGCTTAGAAATATGCACAGAGGAATGTCTAGAGTGGGTCTCAAAGCAAAAGTGAAATGTATTCTGTCCATATTTTTTTGCTAAGTGAGCAGGCACTGCTGCCTCATGGCAGGGGAAGGAGTAGGGTAAAGCAGAAGGCCTGGTTTCATGGCCCTGGCTGTCCAGTTGCTCACTGTGCTTTTTTAATGCATCTTCTAAATTCTCTGTGCTTCAGTTTGAGCTCGACTGCACTGCTTTGAACGCTTTAGACGTTTTGAGAATGTTGGGTTAATAGGATCACCTACGTATAAAATGTTGCTGTTGTTGTTTACATATTGCTTAGATGATGTTTTCTTAAAAATCAAGGCATCCTCTGTCCTGTGTTTTTTTCACTACATTCAGGTCAGAAAAGCACAAAAGTACTGTATGTCTGAAACATTTCCAGCAGCTTCCCTGGACCTGCTTCCAAAGCTCATTGAAATCTTGTTAACAGAACACTCTACCACCCTCTGATACCTCACACTGCAAAACAGCTTTGAAGGCCTAGACTGAATAATGAAGGAAACAAGGGCATCTGGGGTCCATTATTTACCCCATTTCATAAGGCCCTTCTACAAAGTCTGCTGCCTGCCTTTTCAGATCCATGACAGAAGTAAATACAAAGCCTGGAAAGAGCGAGCAAGTCAGAGCTGTCTGCTGCCCTCTCCACTGCCCCCCTCCCCTTTTCTTCCTGTTTCACAGGGCACATTTGTTTCATCTCAGCTAAATGTAGTTTAGTTCTCTTTCTGCCCAAGATACTTGTTCTTTCCTCTTCACAGAGTGTTTATCTGAAGGAACTCCTTTTCACTTGGGAAGATGTCTCAAACACCTTTGGGTGTTTGTAAAGGAGACCGCTGTGAAGCTACTCTGAGATTTATTTTATTTATCTTATTTTTTCTTGTCAAACTGACAAGCACTTGAAGACTTGAATTGCAACTATGGCCGTGTTAGGAAAACACATCTAAAATGTCAGTAAAGTGATTCCCATCTCAGTGTGCTAATTCACGAGACGGTATTTTAAAGTAATGGGAGTAATCTGAAATGTTAATGGGTCCAAAAGGCTGGAGCTGTTGCAGAGGGAACAAGTTGTGGAAATTTTTGTAAATTCTGGAGTGCCTGAATGTTTTTAAAAGGGATGGCCCAAAAGCCCATACATTTCTTGTGAAAATAGCCCCCCTGTGAAGCTGACTTCCCAGTAAAAACCTTTCAGAATTCTTAGTCAACACTAGGGCGCTTTCTCTAGACTCTTAGCACGCCTCGTATAGGTAAAGTATCTGGGGAGCTACACAGTCATGGAGGAACTGTAAGTTGCAAACTTTTTCTGACTAGATGATAATTTTTACCAATTTATCAGCTGCCACGGTCTGATGTAGCTGCCTGAATGAATGTTTGCACCTGTAGCTTCTATCCATAAACTTTAAGGGACTACTGAGGGGAGGGCAATTATTAGCAAGCTAATCCCTGCCCTTATTAAAGTCTATTGCAAGAACTATCACTAAAGCTCCATCTTCTTTATCTGTTGCTTCCACTTTTAATCACTTGAAATGACAGTTCCAAATTACGTTCACTTCTTAAGTAAATGAAAGTCTGCAATCCATCTGAAATGAACTTTTCCTCTTGTGACAATTTGTAAATTGCAATAATGTTATTAATGTGTCAAAAGAGGGTGAAAAATATAGAACAGCTTTGCAAAAGTAGTTATCCAGTAAGTTCCTAAAACTAGTTCTAATAATAATGTATTTGTCATAATTGAGGGTTCAGTTCTAAAAACAAAACCTCAACAGTGCACACCCTGAATTTTAGGGCTGTCACAGCCTCTGCTGTTTAGTCCCAGCCATTCAAGCCCTTTTTGAAATGAGATAAGGTTTGTATTTCAGTTTCCCTGCGTATTGTTCAAAGAGTAAATGATCTTGTGGTCTTTAGGTTGGGATCAACTTTACTGGACATTATGTGCCTGAAACGCCATCCAGAATTAATCTCTGAGGTGCAGAGGCTGTTGCTGCTTTCTTTTAAGTGCACAAAGCTTCTTCCTGGTTTTCCTGGTTGTATTTATAAAACTAATGGGTGACTTTTTCTCCTCTCAGAGAAAATGATAAATTTCAGATTTCACCAGCACGTGTTTCATGGGCAGTTACCAACCTGTGATCATGTGCATATCATCCAAATAAGAGACAGAAAAATCTCCCAGAAACAGCATGAGTACCATTTATCTTTCTACCATCATAATTTTAGGTTTAGCCAACAAAGCATCTCACAGGATATTTAGCTGACAGCCCACACCACGAGGCTCTGCTGAATCATCAGCGTATTACATGTGCCATTCCTTTTGGGGTTTTATTTTTTTTTTTGGTATTAGAGAGCACATTGCTTTGCCACTGAAATAACTGCCAGGCAAAATAATGAGTCATTCCTTTTAAAAAGCAAACTGAACATTTATGTTTAATTCAACCATAACATCTCTTAGTTTGCTCTGAGGGGGCCACGTAAAGATTTACCTGTTTTCAGTAACTGCCCACCAGTCACTATTTCTTCATAGCAACAACCCCCCCCCCAAAAAAAAACCCCAAAATGTACCACTGCCAAACTGTACTCCACATTTTGCTGCCTAGGTTTCTTGCACAGATGAGAGAGAAGTGGAAGATTACCAGGTACCTGGTCTTAATCAAAAGCTTTTTGTTGTAACTTTGCCTCTATTTTGAAGTAATGTGTGAAGACTATTCACATGAGCAACACAAAGTGGATTAAAGACCCTTTGTCTATTTCTTGTCACACAAGTTAGGATGCACAGGTGGAAAACGGTCACTTACAGCTTAGCAAGGTTGACTTGGATAGGGTACGGGGATCTATAACGTTCCATGTTCTGATTGCAACCTCCTTTCATAATTACCTCATTTTCACCACACTTCTTACAGAATAAGAAAGGTGTAAAAAAGAGTAGTGATTATAATCAAAGGTCTGTGAAAATGCCAGGCATCATCCCCTTGATCAAAACCTGGTGGATAGCACAGGGATTCAAATCAAGTAAGTGGTTGCGGTCTAGCTGTAATTACATAGTTCTTGCTGGTCTGACTTCTCTACATACCTCCTCGGGTACAGCACTTATTTTTTAGGCTCAAACTTTGTGGTGGTGAGTAGCACATACTATTATGTTCTTTGCAGGCAGTGCTGCATTATTGCCTGGTAACTTCAGTTGCTAGACTTTGAAACCAGTAGGTTAACTACCTCTCAAGGGAGATAAGGGCATGTGGTATCCTACTGTCTCAAAGATTTGGAGCTATTAAGTGTACATATGTTATGTTCTGAATTAGCTTGGATTTTCCTGTAGCTCACAGTCTTGATTTGCTCTTCATTGTGTGGTTTCTCTCACATTGGTTCCTTATGTTTTTTGTCCAGTTAATCTCAGTTTCTGAAATAACTTAGTCTTCCTTGCTGGGTTTCGATGTGATCCTTGCTTGTTTCCTTGTACTTGTTGTTGTCCTTTCTGTCCACTGTCCATTTGTTTCTTTCTTTCTGTTCTATTCATTTTAAATTTACTTCATAGTTTTTTGCAGTTTGAGCTGCTTTTCAGAAAACGGAGTAATGGGCTACTGACAAAGACCCTGAGAGAGCTGTACAGTTTTCAGTTGTGCCAATAATTCATTCTCATTAATAGTAATTCATCCTGATTAATGATTCATTCTGGGTGTAAAATGAGTGAAGAATCTGTACAGCCTTAAGGTGTTGTGTTACCTATCTTGCCTTGAGGTACTCAGCTTGGAACAGCAATACTATCAATTACCATGGTCAGAGAACACTGCTAAGAACTCATCTTGTCTAAATCCCTGCTTTGGGAATTAGCTCTCCCTGTGGTGTAGTTAAATTGTTCGATCTATTAGTCTCAATTTTCTTCCACATTAAATGGGGTAATACTAATTGCTTGGTTATCTCATGGGGTGTTGTAGGGGCTAATTAGTGCTTGGAAATAAAAAGATTTATGTAAACACCACAGGGACCAAGAGAAGAAACAGTGAAATTGGCTGGATTCATCCCAAAAGTGATCGCTGAATCACATTTACCTACATGTTTTTCTGCGTCCTGTCATCTTGGGAGACACTTGTCTTGCTTACAAATCTCTGTGCACATCCATACAGGTGGATGGATGGTAGGGGGAGAACTGGAGGGAATTAAAAACTGGGAAGAAGAAGAAAGGAAGAGTTTAGTCATCTGTCAAATTAGTGATACCTCGTGTGGTCTGAACTGTTGTACAGCCTTCTCCTTTCACAGTGCACCTGTCTGGGCCCTGTCATGGTGATATGTAATTTTTTTAAAAATTAAAAATTGCAACAATGACACACTCTGTACTGGAGCTATTTTTAAACTTCATCTTGTCCTTTTTCATGGTCTGCCTGCCCCTTCCCTTTTATCTTAGCCTCTGCATCTGTCCCAACCACTGTAAGATAACTCTGTTCTTACAGTTTCCCTGCCCTCTTGTCCGTGTCCTATTCTTCATTGGCCTTCTAGCATTTTCCACTCCAAACTACGGGTCTGTCTTGTGACTCCAATCATCTTACATGGCCTCATGCTTCCGTTTCCCATTTTCCTTGCAGAGTTATACATGTGACCATGCACTCTCTGATCTGCTGTTTGCCCCATGGCTCGAGCTCACCAAGATAGCGTCCGATTATTGCAAACTTTGAGATACTGGATGCAGGGTTAGCTGGATGGCTGAATGATTAATGAACCAGGTTCACAACCACATCTTGTTTAGACTGAGTTTATCAAATCCACTATTATGGAACATTTTTCCTTCCTTGAAAACAAATAAACCAACCTTTCTTTGTTGCTAAAATATTTATTACCCGGGCATATCCTACCTGGTCTCTTGTATCTTCTTGGTCTGAATTTATGGCCAATTTAATCATAATGGTTGTGTGTCCCTCTTGAATTACTGTGGGTTTTTTATTCATCCTCACTGCAGGAAGGCCTACAATGTCTTGGTCTAGTTACAGTCATTTCTAATTGCCTTTCAAATATTCCCAGGCCTATTTCTATGCTTTGTGTAGTCTCCTTCTCCTCTTTCCACCTTTCTGCTGTTGCCTATCATGGCTCACAACCTCTTTGTCCCTTCTACATAAAATTTCTCTTTCTCTTAATACTGCTTGCAACCAATACCTTTTGTCAATTTTTCCCTCCCATTTCATTACTCACAGTAATCTCCACAGGCTTCTTTCTCGGAATTCCTGTGGCGTGATCTGTCTTTTATTCTGTAATAAACTCTTGCTCATGTAAGTTGTTCTAGTAAATGTCATCTCGATAGCCTGCAAAGTCCTGATGCAAAGAACTGATTTTGCAACACATATGCACGTATAAAGTGACTGGGTACATAATTTACAGGTCCTGGCCTGTACGGTATTGTTAAATCCATGGGCCTAAGCATAGCCTTACACCTTCTCGTAAGCTATGATTCCTGTGAGGTTTGGATTCATCACATGTGAAAGTGCTCTCTAGTTCTAAGATCTTCACCCTGGTTGTCTATGCTTAAGGCAACGTACTCTTAACTGTGTGAAAGGAACCATAAACTCAACTGTGTTACCATCATAAACCTTTTATCTTCCTCGGTCTGTTTGTATTAAGAAGGTGAGCACAATAAAGGCAGGCTGTAAGATAATTATGGACCAGAAATAATAACAGAACCAACTCGCACAGGTCAGAGTCCCTGTAAATCCAAGGAGATAATCATGGAGATGCCGAGCAGTGTGAGGAAGGTTGTGCAAAGCAACCAAAAGGTGTAAGGTGAAACAAAACCTGTATGTGCAAGCTGTGGAGTGTTACAAATAATTGTGTTGTAGCTAACAGCAGTTACCTGCAGCAAGTAGGAATCTTGTATCCATAATGAGTTTAAGCAGGTATGTGTAGTAAGCAGGTGTTTTCCTATAGGCAGATCTCACACACAAGCATGTGTTACTGGATGTACCACAGATCTGACATTCTTCTCCGTGAACTTGGGAGAAGAATGAGGTGGAAAAGGGAGGGGGTGCAGAGACCAATCAGAGAAAGCAATACTTTTTATCAATCATATTTGATTCTATTCTTTCTCTCTCTTTCATCACTTTGATCTCTCAAATAAAACTGATACTTTGGCCGCTTTCCAAACTCTTAGCTTTGCAGTCAGAGAGGGCTCTGGGTTAGCTGCTGAGGGTATGTGTTTGCAATTATGCATTTGAAAGTATTTTCCCCTCCGCTGAGATAACATTCTTTTTGTGTTACCACACACTTCTGCTGTCTCGTTTTTCTTCTCCCATGGCACTGTAGGCTGAAAGGCCTCACCGCGTTCCCCCACCTCCCCCGATCTTTGCAACTGATATCTGAATAAAATACTTTACTCTGCTGGTATTTAACCTGCTGAGCCTTTCACTTTCTAGCTGTGAAACAGACAAAAAGGGTATCATGCAGAAACATCCTGGCAGTTTCATTTCTTAATATGCCTCCAAGGTAAGGCGAGATTGAACAGGGTGGGAAAATTTATACTGATGTTAAGGATACCCAGTGTTTTATTTATAGATTAACATTCACTAAGAACAGCTTTGCATTTTATTTTCCAACCCATACTATTCCATACAACAGAACAAATTAGAAAGCTCTTCTTCATTGCTTATCTGGCTGTAGTTCAGTGTGTAAAGTTTGTAGGAATAATGATCTCTATAGGATAGAAAGGTTGTTTTTTTCAGTTGATAAATTTTGGCTTTTCAGTAATGAATGTATGGAGTTATGTCTTTTATTAGCATATGAAAACAGGCTTTTTCTTTTTGTATTCCCTGACAAATAGTCAAGTTTCTTGAGTTGAATAGCAAAATTCTGTGTGACCTTACAAGCCCTTTACACTGCAACCTGTTCTTTCTCACTTGATTTGTCTGACCTTGGATTTGCTCATCATGGTCCAAGAAGGAAATGCTATTTCTTCAAATATCATTCTACAAGTGTAATTTAAACCTTATATATGGAGTACAGCATTCACTAGACTTAAAGTGGTTGAGGTCAATTGGAATTTGAACTCTACTATCTTAGGTCTGCTGTAGCATATTTCATTCTAAGTCTCTGTGAAAACTAAACATGTGGAGCCCAATGCTATGGTAATCTTTCCCTCCCACTGACTTCGAAAGTTGGTTATGTGCACTCTCTCCCTTTCACACACATGTGTGTGCTTGCAGACACATGCACACACAGAGCATTTTAGAAGAGTAACTGCCTCAGAGAGACGTGTCCTGTTTGTTTCTGTCTCACAAAAATGATGGTAGGATGGTACTTGGATGGTACTTGTTTCAGGTGCTTAGCACTGAAACACCTGAGCATTTCCTGGTTAGTCTAAAGCTGAAAGCTTTTGGAAATCTTCCTAGTTTTTAACAGGAAGCAAAGCAGATTTTTTTCAGGCCTGCAGATACCTGGAACGGGATAAAGACTTCTTCATCCTTCCATTTTTTGAAGGACTAGTGGGGAGGCTTAAAGTAGTGGCTGAAATAGAATTACTAGTCCAAACGAAATTCTTGGCTAAATATCCCTGATATTAATGGCAACATCCTAAGTAAGGACAGGTTTCTATAAAACTAAGACCTAATGTCAAAATCTTACACTAATTATTCTCAAGTTTGTTTCTTCATCATAATCAACTTAATGTTTTTCAGAGATCCACAGATATCCTTACATCGAAACTTACACTGAAATGCTACAAAGGAAGCGTAAATCTTGGTTTCATTCAGGTCTGTAGATTAGCTTGGCGTAAGGATTGCTCATGTAGTAGTCTTTGTGGCTGGACCCAAAATTTAGGGTGGAAAAATAAAAAAAGAAGATCTAAATAAATGGCAAAGTTAAGTCTGAAATATCTGTAGGACATGGAAGTGGCAGATAATTAAAGCATAATCTTTTTCTTGGTCATCTTCTACTGTTTCACCTGAGTTGTGATGTACTTCATAGCCGCTAATATCTTTTAATTCTTATCTAGCTGAGTAAGATGAATTTCTCTCTGGTCAAGAAGGTGGTTCAGAGAACTAAGGACAGGCTGACTGGGGCCTTTGCCCAATCTTTGTGGGATGCAGCAGCTACTGGCACTCACAGGTATTTATCCTGATTTTGCTGCAGTCCAGAGTTGGTCTTAATTTAAGGAAAACTTAAGTAACTGAAAGGGAACCAACAGTGCTGAATACTTCGCATCATCTGATCTTAAAAGGTAAGATTTTTATGGACTAGTATCCCATACTTTTCATGTCACTCGGTCTTGGATGTGGGTGCAATACTGGATGAGTAAATAGCTCCACAAATATCAGTCGCTTTGAATTAATAATTCACAGGGCTGCCTAATCTCATCTCTCAAAAGCCTTAGACTAGCTTGCTGTAAATTGGTGCCTCCAAAGGAGTTATGCTGACTTACACCACTGGAGAATCTGTCCTTTTACACGTGCCTGCAGCCTATTTCAACTTGATCTCAGTGCTGCTGCATCCACGTTTCTCATATGCCACACGCTAGGGACGCGATGCTGGGTATCAGTGCGCCTCCCCTCCCCCAGTTTCTGACTAATGTCTTTTCAGTGTGGGAGCAGAATCCTGATACGCGTGACACAAGCAGAGTACGTGGGAATTAGTTCCATTAAAGCCATGCCATATGGCTCGCAGGGTGCTCTGTGATACCACTATGCTGCTTGACAGTCTTTCCCTATGGATGGGATCAGCGCATATTCCCTGATTTCCACTTTTTTAGCGTATCAAACAGAGACAGACTTTTAATTAAAAATGACATCATCACGCTGCTGCTAGCACGTTGCAGGCAGTCCACATATTAATGCTGCTTGTTTCAGTTTTCAATGATCCTATTATGAATTGTAACCTCATTACACAAACCTTGCTATACAGTGGAATTTCAAATGGGGTTTTGTGGTTTTTAGAACTTAAACAGCTAGAATAAGCACAAAGGCAGTTGCGGTCAGGCAGCTTCCTCTCTTACCGCAGCAGTTGTGGAGATGCCATTCCAGTGACCACTGTTTCTACAATGAGTCAGTTTCATTTTTAACAATCTGACTCAGTTCTCTTCAAAGGGGGCAGCATGTTATTTCTGCATGATTTTTGTGTGCATGACTCTGTACAAAGAGGTCAGTGCCAACTTAACCCTTTGGGATCCAGCCTCCGGGAGCCACCTGGATTCTCCCAGTTGCAGAGAGGTGTGCTGCAGAATTTGAACTATTGGCTCTACGTGTGTTTGGCCAAACATGCCCTGTGTTTTCAACCATCAGAAAACATGGTGTTAATAACAGCTACTCCCACCAATGAGCCAATACTCTAGGTGAGAGTAACTGCACCAAGAAGAATTTGCTGAAAAATAAGTTTAAATAGACTCGTCAGTGGCAAAGAGACCGGTTGTTTCTGTGCATGGTGCATTACAAATCTGCAAACCCCTGCAAATAACTGCCAGCCACCTTCTAGAATCAATGATTAGGTAAATAGGAGTTTATGGGAGTTCAAGATTTACCCAGCATTCAGATGCAAGATCTGAAAGCTCATTCAACTATATTTTACAAACAAGGAATGCGGCAGTTTTCAACCTTAATGAAATATAAGAATGGCTTTTTCATTCTGTATGACTCACAGTTTCGTTTTGAAGATTTTGAGCTTCTCTTAAGGTTATGGAGTGGTCAAGCGAAGCAGAACAAGGTTTTTGAAATCAGGAAGCCTGGGTGCTGTTTCATTCAGAAAAAAAAAAAGGAGAAAGCAAGAGAGGGAGGGAGAAAAAAAAGCCCAATTCCTGTGTTTGATTGAAAAATAAAACTGCTGCTCTCAGTGAACCTTTGAAGTCCCCCAGCCCAGTAATTGTTTCACGACATTTGCAGCTTGAGGCAGCAAGAATGTTTGTGGTTGTTTTAAAGGCATCTGAGTGTGGATTCCATATGGTTTATTTTTATTTTGGTTTTTTTCTAATTTTTTTCTTCCCCACTTGGAGCCTCAAGTCCTTGCGCGTTGCCTGATACCCAGTCCTAGTCTACTCTATTTCTGCACGAGCTGCCTGTGAAAGAACTGAGTGAATGCATTGTAGCCCAAAGATTCAAGCGTGCTTAATTCAGACAAAATCTGTGAATGCCTGTTGAGGCAATAGTTGATTTTAGCTGTGTTTTATCGATACTATATTTGGAGTGTGGTTTACTAAACAGTGTATAGTTTGCTTTCCTGAACAAAAGACCTCTTCATATAGCCTATACCCAGAGCATGATACTCCAAATGCTTACTATAGAGCATAGTGCTTGCTGTCATGCTTTCAATAGGTAGTTTGCAGTAGGCCTGATAGTGAGCCATTGGAGTCAAATAAAGGGCCTGATTCACCACTGTGTTCCTTCGATCTCCGAGAAGTGAAACTGTTTTATTCAGTGGAACAAGCTGAATCAGATCCAAAAATTCTGAAAATATGTACTATAGGAATCAAAGAAATCTAAAGTCAATTTAAGGCATAGACTTGGAAGTGTCAAGCACACTTACAACTCCTCTCCTCCCCTTCCCTGAAAAAAATGGCTATTATAAGCAATATAATAGGTAACACTATATGCATTGGTAGGGTCCAGTCCTTGTTTATATGCTGTTTGCAAGTCGTCTTTTATACTTTACAAGACAAAATGCAGGTTTGTAGCTTGAGTGGCAGTGGTCTCTGATAACAGTGAAACTCTTCCATTTACGATCAGGAGAAATTATGCTGAAGACTGGCATTAAACTTTTAGTCCTGTGTGGAACCAGTTGTAGTGATGGAGGAATTGGACCTTCTATGTTCTGAAGAGGGAGTCAAACTGAGGGCACTACAACCTTCATCCAAGTTGTCCTTCGCTTCTTTGAAGTGACTAAATGACTTACAGCTCTTAGTCTCATCCACTTATTACAGGCTTGGGGAAGAATGGCTGGAGAGCTGCCTGGAGGAGAAGGACCTGGGGGTGTTGGTTGACAGCTGGCTGAGTATGAGCCAGCAGTGTGCCCAGGTGAGCAAGAAGGCCAATGGCATCTTGGCCTGTATCAGAAACAGTGTGGCCAGCAGGACAAGGGATGTGATTGTGCCCCTGTACTCAACACTGGTGAGGCCACACCTCGAGTACTGTGTGCAGTTTCGAGCCTCTCAGTACAAGAAGGATATTGAGGTGTTGGAGTGCATCCAGAGAAGGGCGACGAGGCTGGGGAAGGGGCTGGAGAACAAGCCCTATGAGGAACAGCTGAGGGAACTGGGGTTGTTAAGCTTGATGAAGAGGAGGCTGAGGGGAAACCTCATTGCTGTCTATGGCTGCCTGAAAGGGGGCTGTCGGAGAGCGAGTGTTGATCTCTTCACTCAAATGACGGGTGATAGAACAAGGGGAAATGGCCATAGGTTGAGCCAGAGGAGGTTCAGACTGGATATTAGGAAGAATTTCTTTACTGAAAGGGTGGTCAGGCACTGACAGAGGCTGCCCAGGGAGTGGCAGAGTCACCAACCCTTGAGATGTTTAGAAAACGGATAGATGAGCTTTTGAGAGACATGATTTAGCGGATGATGGGTGCGGTTGGACTCGATAATCTCAAAGGTCTTTTCCAACCAGAAGATTCTATGATTTGTTCAGTTTCAGTGTTCTCACTGGGGAGGTGTCCATGGGGTTGGAGAGCAATGACTACACAGGCTTTAATGCAAGAGACCTGCAAATGAAGGCTATGTCTATGTTAGCATGTAGTGCAATGAGACAGGTGCAGGTCTACAGAGCAAAATGGCTGGTACTGAGGACCAAGCTGCCTGCATTGCAGGCATTTGACTTTGGACTGGCTATGGGTGGAACCAGTTTTGTGGGCTGAATGCCCACTATTGGTTGGAGAGCATTAGTACCGTTCCAGTTTTGGTTTGGCTGAAAGGAAATGAGTCCACATTCTTGGTTTGACATGTGATGGGAATGTGTTAACTGGGGTCATTTGAATGAGAATATTCCTTCAAAAGCACGCCTCAGACTTGAACTTGAATTCTAATGCAAATATGAATACAACACCCAAAATGCTGATGCAAGTAATTTTTACTGACATTTTCCCTGTGTGTTTTCTTTAATGGAACAATTTGTGTAAATAAATTTCTAAGGAGGGAATGTGCCACAGAACTTATGTCTGCTAGGTAATAGCACAGGACAGGTCAATATTCCTGTTTTCCTGTGGTGTCACATTGTTGGAATGGCCCCTGGTATGGTTTGGACCAAGTTGTGCTCCAGACAATTTCTTAGGAAACCTGAGAGGTCTGAAGATCCATGAGTTATTCCTAGCAGGCAAGTGGAAGTGGCTGGTCTGTGTTGGAGACTAAAAAGTTTTAATAGTATGAGATGGCCAAATCATGATA
Organism: Dromococcyx pavoninus; assembly: GCA_033558185.1. NCBI lineage: Eukaryota > Metazoa > Chordata > Aves > Cuculiformes > Neomorphidae > Dromococcyx > Dromococcyx pavoninus. Next base: position 565,231 of record JAUMJL010000092.1, on the reverse strand, counting down.
GCTGATGTAAAGGCCAGTGAGGGAGTCCTGTTACTGTTTAGAGCACAACTGTAGATGTAGCCTGAGTGACCATAAATACAATAATGGTGGCCTACTGTAATGAATATCAGATGAATAAAGTAGTAAGATGTGTTAACCAAAGAGACGTGAACATGAAAGTTCCTCAAAAAAAAATTGTTTTAAGAGCAAATTAATGTTTAATATGATTGATGTCCTTTATTCATAGCTATATGTTAGAGAGAGATCTGCTGTGGTTTAATATTTTCACAATACATATGCTGTGTGTTTCCTTCATCCTAGTCATGCTGTCCTATTTAGTGAGGCCTGGAAAATTTAATTATGGAATAGTGGAGAAGCCTCTTGGAGGGAATCAGATGATCCTCACAGTCAACAGCAATATGTGGTCTCAAATGATAAGCACTCTGTTAATGGTGCTCGGATGACTTTGGTCAATGAGCTAATTTCTAAGTGCAGCCATGTCACCTGCAGACCTAAACTGAAAAGCAAGCAAACTTTTAAAGGATACTGATGCTGTTGTATAAGGAGCTCAACGAGGCAAGTCCAAGCTACAGTCATTGGAGCATGTGGAACACAACAGGATCCAAAAAGCCTTCTGGGAAGTAAGAATATATGGATGGGTTAGCCTGAGCTAAGCTTTGTGTCCTACTGCTAAACAGTAGCTCATTCAGACCTTGTCCTTTCAGCAGTTTTCATTGCAAGGCTGCAGGTATAGACAGACACACAGGGTAAAAAATGGAATGTGGAACCTGCTGGGAAATAATGGGTGCTAGTTTAAGTATTTTCATTCTGCTAATGCCAATCATACACTTACTAAAAATTATAAATTATACAATACCCTAGTGTTCACAAGCTGGACATCCACTGGGAGTGAAGTGAAAAGTCTGGTGCAGCCCCTGGACAATCAAATGGCCAGTGTTGATAAACTCTGGCACTGCTGAAGAGGTATCAGCTCAGGGGGTTGATGTAGTCTTAAAGAGTAGGTTAGTTTGCTGGAGACTTCAGCTAATTATAGGGCAGCAGTCTCATAATTGTGTGACTGACCTTATGTCCAAATGAAAACCACACATTTGTCCTATTCAGATGTTGTTTTGGTAGCGGAATAATGTTTAAGATACAATCTCATCCTAAAGTCCTATCCCTCCTTTTTTTTTGAGATGCAGTGTTACTTCTGTGTTCTATGTGGCTTAGTGTGAGCCAGTTGACAGAGAGCAATTCTTTAGAAAAGAGCCCTTTAAGTCACTCCTTTTTAATTAGTATGGTTTAATTATTCTGCTGTACTGTAGGATAATCTAACTACCCCGGAGAGTAGAGCTGAAAAAGCTGTGGGGGCTCTATTGTGGTTGGGCAAGATAGGAAATGTCTTATAAAAGGCACACTGTATCTGACAAAACTAGACTACATTTGTTTGGTATTTTAAATTCCACTAATTTTTGCATGCCTTTGAATTAATTATTCTTCTTTCAACATCAAAGGAAAATAGAGGACATTTTCACTTTTAACACTTTTGTGCTATAATAATTCCCTCTTGCTCCAATGACAGGATTGCATGCCTCTTAGTTTTGAGATTGCAAAAAGAAATGCAGTTAATTACAGTTTAATAGAAATTACAGATTTGGTTTGTTATTTTTTTAGTGGTGTTTGCTCAAGCTGGGTCGAATCCTGTGAGGTGCTGAGTTTCTAATGCCCATTGATTGCATCTGAAATTGATGGAGAATTGAAGACACCTTGAAGACTCTGTCTTTGGTAAAACTTATTGATGTTGTCTTGTGACGTGAGAGTAAAGATGTATCTACAGAAATGGGTTTCAATGAACTCCTTGGATTAGAGGAGCCCTGACTGATGAATTTTGGTTCTACATCCAAACGTTGTAGCTGACTTCTTTCTCTAGAACTGGCCAGGCAGGATGTAAGCATTTTCTTCAGCGTGGGAAAGTTCATTACGGTTCAAACATGGTTCTGCTGAATGGCAATTTTTCACCCATCAGAAACCATGACGATTCATTTATGTGAAACATTTTGATGAGCACTTAGATTTAAGATGATTCTTTTGAATTTCGTGCAGCTCACCATCCCTCAGTCTCCCTGCAGTCAGTACAGCTATCCTTTTTCTCCTAATCTTTTCATAAGATTTCCTTCTTTCTATTAGCATTTCAACATCAATTCTCCTAATCTTATTTTGTGAGGGCTCCAAAATTCAACATTTAGAAACTTGAGAAAGAGCGTCAACAACCATGATGGTTTTTTTCTCTTGTGCATATGTTGACAGAATGAGTGAGAACACACATAATGTCATCTTTAAGTTTTATATGACACCTGTTACAGTCATTCTCTAGTCCTCTATTCCAAGTAAAAAAAAATTGATTAAGGAAGAAAAATGTTTCTAATTTAAGTATGTGGGTTTGAGTCTTTGGAAATCAGGAGAGCTGAACAGATTGTGTATATAATGTAGATAAGTTCTTTCTTGACTCATTTTTAATCCATTATTTCAAATGGCATAACAGCTGCAATGTGCAGGAACATCCATTTTATCCTCTGAAGCCTTCACCGTGATTACTCACTGCAGTTTTTATTTGTTATGAGTGATCACCTGAGTTTCCTCTGCCCATTACTCAGCCTTTTGCCACATCTGAGAGGGCCATAACCTGATGTCTTTGCCAGAGATTGATTCTACCTTACTACATCAACTGCTTCATTGGTTTCTGCATTTAAAAGCTCACCAGGCTATTTGGGGACTCGTTTGTTTTGACGTGAAACGTTTGAGAGGGTGGGAGGCAGGGTAGGAGGCAGCAGGTACTGGCTACCCTTTTCCTGACCTTGATCAATCTGTGTATGAGCAGGAGAGTCTGGGGCTTCCTGCCCCTGACAGCTGCACCCTGGACAGTAGCAAAAAGAATGATGGAGCTGGAGAAGTCCAGGGAAGGAAGTTTATGCAGCGTGGAAGAGTCATATCCTGAGGAAATTGAGTGGAATATGTGTGTATAACTATATAGATAAATATAAACTTTAATTTTTAAGGAATTAAAGAGCATTAAGTAGAAACAAGAATAGGTCTGAAGAGGGCAAAGATGCAAGAAACAATGGCAGTAAGCCCAGGGTCACTATTTCTGAAGACAAGGAGGAGAGTATTAAAGCAAGAGGGAATTGTGAATAAGCATGGTTTCTATGAAATATTTTTTTTCTTTTGATCTTAAACCAGTTTGAAACCATTAAGTAATGCATACCACTAGTCTGTATCAACACAGTTTTGTTTCTTTTCTTCTGCACCCCCTATTGATGTGTCTGCAATCTCTAATTAACCTTGAACCTGCGGCTCGCCTCTGTGTAGGGCCCTCTGGACTTCAGCTGGGGCTGAGGTGCCTCCACACAGAACACAGCAGAAGCAAGAGGGCAGATTTCTTGTGCAGGTCATGACTCCCTGTGTGTTTGTACTGCAGTTGGCTTATGAGAGTCGAGGCTCCGAATGACACATTCGGGCACTATGGGATAATAACAATGGTAAGGATAAACAAGGGTATGCTGCGAACTGATCGTAAAAGGAAGGTTTTCTGTTCTGTGAAAGCTGACGGGCTGTGTGACCAAGAGACAACCCTTAGCCTCTTACAGAAGCACTGAGGGGGAGCTGTCACTGGAGTGCTTGTGAGCTGAGAGCTCTCTCGTGTGTGTTCTTGTGTGCCAACTGCTGTTAGAGGAAAGCGGTTGCTTCAGCTTTATCAAACAGGTGTGTGAACTTCAGCAGTAACATATGATCTTCCTTCATTTCTTGGAGCATAGCTTGTCCTTCCATCACCATTAGCTGCCAGAACTCTTTTACATCCTCCTTCCAAAGCACAGCATGAAGCCACCTTCTGTGCTTCTTCCTAAACGCATAATGCACACCTGCATCTTGCATTTTGCAGCCGATGATCGCAGTTAATGTCATAACCGTTTGCTGCCATGGTGTGTTAGAGTGTGCATGTTGAGTTGATGTAGGAGGTCACTAGGCCAAATGTGGACCTACAGCAATCACAGGAGACATCAGAGAGAAAATTATGGCTTGTTTTGCAGTCTATAAAGTTAAATCATATGCATAAACAAAAAGGAGTGTGATGGAGACTGTCAAATGGAAACCGCGGGTCCAGGCTTTGAAAAGAGTCGCACAGAATGACAGAACTGTTTGAGTTGGAAAAGACATTTAAGATCATTGAATCCAATGAAGGATCATATTGCCAGAAAATCTGGTTTGACCATAATAATTGCAACTGCAACTTGATGTTTCTTTTGTTGTCTGACTATTTTCAAGTCTCTTGAAGCTTCTGCATGAAGAGTCCTCAAGAAACTCAATCTGATTAGGAGTTTACTTTAGGCGGGTTTGCATGTTTACACCATGGCTTCTACTTTTAGCAGTTCTGACAGATAAAGAACAAAGCTAAAATCACTGTAGCCAGGAGTCATACCTAGCCAGCAGTAGGATTTTCTTTTTACCTAATTTGAAGGAAACTTTTTTTATTGTTACCCTTCCTAGTTTAGACGATTTCTTTGTAATGCTTGACCTAGGGTAGTATCATGCATGATGTTATTTCAGGATTGCATCACTGTCACTGAGTAAATTTTTACTATTCTTTCTGAACAGGAGTAACAGGTTGTTTTCAGAATTTTGCCATGGTGAATCCAAAGAAAATTCCCCAGCGAAAATAGAGGGAGAATAATCTTTTGATGATAAGTTTAAGCCTGGTCTCAGCTGAACCAATGCGAATCATGAGTCAGTGCATTGAAGCCATTGGAGTTCATTCAATGTAAAACCATGGGATAGGGTCATCCCCTCTGAGTGGCTGTGTTTGTGCCAAAAGATAATATGATCTGAGTGTCTCTTGCATTTTTTCAAAAACATTTGAAACTGTAAAAGTTCTCAGAGAAAACTGCTGAATGAAAATAATTTGAGGAAGGAAATCTGCAGTTATAAATTACAGAGCAATTTACTCCTCATGGTTCCTTTTCAATTATAAACACTTTTGACTATCTGGGGTATTCATTTCTGAGGATGCATTTTTCTTTGTCTGATAGATGGTTCTGAAATCTTAAAAGTGGAATATTATAAGTGGATAGGCATGGGAAGACAGTGAAATTGTTTTTAAGTGTGGAGGAACAGAAAAGGCTTTCAATAATTTTAGATCAATTCAGCAACATTCTCTCAGGATGCCTAGAAATTAAAGAAAGGAAATATTTACATTATAGTTATATTTCTGTTTATTTAATTAAGTAGTTAAGCAGAGCTGGCATACAGAAGCAGCTCCCTTTAGTCCTAATTGTTTCTCCTAATGTTGCAATTACAGCATTATTGAAAGAATTCAGCGAAGAAAGGCCTGCAATCTCTGTCAGGATGCAGCAGGAGGGCTGGGGGGGATTTGTTCCATGGGAAAGAGAGGCAGTGAAACGGATTGCTCAGCTGCCCCCTCTGAAACAACACAGCAAATCAGTTTTACAGAACAAGACAGAAGTCTGCAAGGGGTGGGGAGGGGGATGTGGAGAAGAAAGGTTCTATCTGAAAACTCTCTCCCCAGTTGTTAAACAGTGCACATAGGTCTGCATACAAGGAGCTTTTTACCAATCCTTCCACAAAGCCTTCTAGAATGGTAATTTTTATGTCAGAGATATTTATATTAAGAAGCCCACAAAACCACAGCCTATTTTTCATATACATAACTTGAATGGATCCGTATATAAAGTTCCCATTAAAAAAAGCACTGAGTGTTGTATTAATTTCTTGTACTTAAATTTCTAATTATTTATTTATTCATTTATTTTTCTATTAGCTTTTTTCCCATTCAGGAAATCATAGTTACGTGTGAGGATAAAGAGCAGAAGAATATACAATTATGAGTGCCACGGTATCTTCACAAATGTATTTATGTGGCATTTCCTTTTTCTCTGTTTTTAAACAAGTTTTCTTCTCTTAAATGGAGAACTATTTTTTCACATATGTATTTTTTTGATTATTCAGGGCTTTTATGAAATCTGGACTTTAGAATCTTATGCATGAGCTGCCTGTTTTTCTTAGGGGCTTAAGATCTCTGAAACCTAAAGATACATACATTTCTGTCTGTCTGTCTATTTATCTTCCCAACTTATCCTAAAAGAATTTACGTTCAGTTCTGTGAAACTATTCAACCAATGCTATTTACCAAGTAAAGATGCTTTTGGAAAGGTCCTTTTTTAGAAGAAAGTTTACAAAGGTTAAACTTCTCAAGGAAGACTGCCTGCAAAAAGTTAGACTTCAAAACCCTTTTTAAAAATTCTCTCTCAGTGGTTGATGTGAGGATGAGGGAGGAGAGATATTGGCATTGAGATATCTCCTGAAAAGTAGATGAAGAATTCAGAAATAGGAAAACTGTAAAACTGAGTGGTTGGGCATATAATCATTTTCCAAGAGGCATCTGTGTTACTTCAGAGGAGAAGTAAAATGTTGTTTGCAACCTCTAAAGGTTCACTGGAGATGTACAGTCTTGTAAAATATTTTCAGTATTTCTTATCTCCTTTCAATCAAATGACATTCAGTAACCTCACAAATTAATCAATAAATAACATCTCCAAGGTAAGGAGGGAGTTCCAGAGGAACTTATTTCCAGAGTTCATTTTTTTCAGTGGCTCTGTGGAAAGTTCATCTGAAGAGCTGGAAAGCCTCTTTCACTGTCATGTTTATCCTGTTCGCCAAAGTGGAGCAGTGGGAAAAAGCAGAGCAGCACTGAAGTCCAGGCAAATAGGACCTAAGTGTGTCACCTCACTATGGTGCCTCAAACCAGCTGAGTCCTGCTTCTTTCCCCCAAAGAAGAGCAGCGAGCCATGATGTGCCGTTGGTTTTAAAACAGGAATCCATTAGAAAGCCACTGATAAAATCCGTCGAGTAACATCAATGGCATTTTTTTCCTACTTATTATGCTTATTCCCATGCTGGACCAAGGGTAAGTGAAGAAGGGATTCACAAATGACTGTTAAATTGTTTTCCTGATACTCAGCCAGGTGCCCAACAGTCACAGCCTGTGGGAAGACTTGGTGGCACACAGCAGAACCTCATCACGGAGTAATGGTGTTGGACAGAGAATCAGGTCCACCTCTGCTGAAACTGAATGTTTTTTTCACTTCTCTGAAGTCTGCTTTCCAGGTATAGCACATGATTCTATTAGTATCAGGTGCAAATACACATCCAATTATATTCTGATGGTACGTACAGCCTTGAGATGGGGGTGATGCCTCAATAGCCCTCGCTCAGGAGGCCTCTCAGGAAGGCAATGTAAGCCTTTGGCTTGCTTTCCTTCACTGTTTCCTGGCATGGGAAGCTGGGCCAGGGCAGGCTGCTTTCTTCTGATCCCACAGAATGGGAGATGATCCACATTCCCCCTTTGACTCAGACACATTGAGGGTGGTGGAGCCAACCACTGTGCCCGTTCCTCCCCCTCCCAGTTTGGCTCCTAGCATCTGTTTATTAAAATGTCTTGGGATCTGTAATCATATGCAGATTAAAACTCATGTAAGATCTAAACCCAGCAGTGAATTTAATCATAAAACCATGCGTTAACTCCATGAAATGCCAAGCCCTGCTCAGACGTGAAGAGGCCTTTAGCTTCTCTTCCAGTGAAGCTGAGACCATGGCCCTTCTTGGATCAGAAGGCAGGCCAGCATAGCTTTTAGATCCCAGTACTGCACCTTCCTAGGGCTGCAGATCCTGTGGGGTAGGAGGGCAGAATGGTACAGAGAGGGAGTTGGAAACTCGGAAATAAGCGCAATCACATTCTTCTGGGACTGGGCTTTTCCCAGTTTTCCTGTAGTGGGTGAGCATGAGGGACTGGATCTAAGGGTTTCCCATTTATGCAGCTTTGCCGCCACCCAAGCTGACAGCTGCCCGCTTGGCTAAGAGTGTGGCATCTAGTAGTAGGAGAAACTTCTTGTTCCAGCTGGCACTTTCTTATCTAACAGTCAGAGCTTTGTAAGTGTGGACAGCTGCAGTTTCAGAAATTGGCTCTATCTGTATCAATTGGATTTGTGAAGTCAGTGAAAGGGCATGAGGCAGATTCATGGGATTTCCTGTTAGTATTAGTAAATGGAATCTACTGCAGAATTTTAAAAGAATAGGAGGCTCAGACGATGACGCTTAAATGAGGCCTGTGGTTAGGGAAGGCTACCAAAAAGAAAAACCACTGGTCAGTGAATATGCCTGGTGTGATGGGCGTGATTTCCACAAATCTTAAATCATCTTCAAACAAAGGCAAGCAATAGCTACAGTGTCTGTCTGTGTGCCCTGGATGGCTAAGCGATCATTTGGAAGCAGGTGGTGCATTGAGTAGGATGGTCAGCCCGTGATGCAGCAGCATTTCAGGTTTCAAGAAGTATGTGCAAGGAATGGCAGGAATGTGGAGCCTTGTAAGGGTTCAGCAGCGGCTCTGTCGGGACCTGTAGGTTCTCCTCCCGCCTCCGCCACTGGTTTGCTGCGTAGCCTTGAGCAAGGCACATACCTTTTCTCTGTCTCAGTTTCCCAGCCTACAAATGGGTTTGATCGTGCTGAAAGCAGGAGGAACTCTGCAAAGGCACGATGCAATTATGTAACGGCACAGAAATAAAAGTGTCCACTCAATTTCCACTCCCTTTTCTGCTCCTGTGGGATGGGGAGAGGGAAGGAAGGGCTCAAACATTTCTGTTTGCTCCTTAACTGTTTGTACAGGCACAATATAGGATTTCCCCAGGCTGTACCAGATGGTCTATGAGGGAAATCACTGACAATGCATTTGACATAGCCGGGGGTTTCCTAAGTTTCAAACTTAGTATAATGTGAGCAGTTTGCAAAAGTTTCCATTCATATTTGCTTAACTGGACCTTAACTACTGCAAATCCAGTACTGTCACACCAGGTGGTGTTCACTCCAGCTCAGTTTTTTTCCTGGTAATGAATAAGGCGGACAACCAACTTTTGCATTTGTTATTTGAATGTCTGGCTGTGAATCAGAAAGACTCTTCACCTCCCGTGAGATAACGTGAAAATTTGCACACGAAAGAGACATTACCTATATCAAGAAAGTCTTATATTAATTCTACTGGGATGTTTAAGGTGTCAGTTTTTCCATCTTCCACCATAACTAAACCGTGGCAGGTTTTCCCCCTGCCTGTGCAGGACAGCAGCCCAGATGTGCATCTGCACCTGCTCCCTGTATCAACAGCCCGGGAAAGGTGCAAAGCTGTCAATGGCTGTGGCTGAAGTGCCAGTGGAGGTTCAGTTCTCCTGGCTCTGCCCAGAGGATGGGAACATGGCGCAGGTGGAGATCCAACAGCAGAGGGGAGTAGTGTCTTTTAACTCTGGAGCTAAGCTTATTTTTATAGCTGATATCTGTCAGAGCCCTTGCTTCATAAATTTGTGGTGAGGACAATCATTTCAGGGAGGGAAGACAGCAGGTCTGGTCCCATGGCTGCTACTAAGTTTTATTTCCTGGTTCTGATGTAATGATAGGATCCCTTATTTTGTAAAATTTAAAGCTGCTGAATGTTAGTAAAGGCAAAACTTTCTTGTATCTGCAAGCCTGCTGCCAGCAGTACTCACAGAGAAATATGAAATTTGACTGATGTAATTCTACTTCTTTTCACCTATTGTTTGATTAATTTTACAACACTAGCCCTTCTTCTGAAATTATGTTATATAACATGCGATTTTGCACAACTTGTTCCTTCCTTACAGAATGACATAATTCCTTCTATAGGAAGTCACAGCCTATGGTTGTTGCCTGGCACAACCCCAGCAGGCAGCCAGCCTGCCCCTGTGGACTGTATCACCTGAACAGGGCTGGGGATTTATTTCTAAATGCAATGGTGTGATTTCTTATACACTGATATTATAAAGGATGTCACCTCCCATCCATGGTGCAGAGCTGTAAGACAAGTTTGCTGTTTGGTACTCACACAGCAACAGAAATGGTGCTTTTTATCACATGATTAAACAGTGCTGAGAATTTTAAAGAATATTAATCAGCGAAGAGGAAGTTACTATCAGCATATCTTTTGTTTTTTAAAAATTGGATAGTTTCATAGGACCATATGTTCCTCTTGCTCCGAGATGGTGCTGGGCAAGTTTAGGATATGCAAAATGCAAGCTTAGAGACATTCCCAGGGCAAGTGAGGGATCATATAGAAGCATATCATACAGCTGTAAAACCTGTGGGGTGTAGAACCCTGAGCTGCCTGCTGTCTGCAAAGATTAAGGTTATTTTTATGGAGGATATGAGCCTTTCCTCACACAAATTACAATGAAGGTGTCAGCGCATACCTTTTAAGCTGGACTGAAACCTTTCAACCAACAGCTGAAGCACAAAATCTTAGAAATATCAGCTGGACTCTCCATATGGGAGGCCTCTGACACATTTATATTTAGCAGCAGTGACATACATGTGATTACCATTTGTATTGCATTTCTTTTGATAATCTGATCATATATAGTATTTTTCTGACCAACACCATCTGTACAATTGTCTGTACACTACCATTTTTCTCTTCAAGCTTTCTTTGGCACAATACCAAGTAGGAGGTTTCCCACTGTTTGGCCTTTCTAGGTTGTATTTGGAAGAAGTGAATATACTTTTCTTACAGCACAGTAGTATCAAGGCAGCAGTACAGTGGGAAGGCTCACTAAAAAGAGCAGCCGCTTGCTGTCAGACAGAGAGATCTTTATTTTAGAATTATTAAGGCCAGAAGGCAGAAAGAGCAAACGTCTATGTGTGTGTGTGTGGGAAGATGTAATGCACAATCTTTGTGTCTCTACCTCTGTGCCTCCAAAAAAATGACAGCTGCTTATGTGCATATTAGACACTCAGAATTTAAGCATGCAGCATAGAGAAAAGAAGTGTTTTATATCTGCTTCCATGATGGGCAGGTGGATAAGAAGGGTTTATATGCCACATGTGCTACACATGGCACTGGAAAGCCTATATTCTGAACATAGTTAAAGCTTTAGACAAGTTCTTTACTTGCTTTTTCTTAACTTTCCTTCTCTGAAGATGTGTTAATCTATATTTTAAAGTATCTCAAATACATAGCTTCCGATCAGCAGGGGCCTCAGCGCTTTTGGATCCAGTCAGACTCAAGAGCTAAAGACATGATTAAATTTTAGATCGAGTTGCTCACACACTTAAAGTTCAGAGCGTGTGTAATTGTTCTGTTTGCTCCAGGGCAGGATGCCGAGCACCCATTACAATCAAGATCCTAAAAATTTAAGATACCATTGCTTTCCATGGGAAAGCACTAGCTTTCTGGAAGATGTTACAAGACTAGCCCAAACTGTTCCTTCTATCCCAGGAGACAGCTCCAAGGGTTGTGTGTGATCCATCCTTGCACACAACTGTACAGTGAGCCTTGCTATTGTGATCGCAGCTTGTGTAATTCTTGTGTTCAAAGCTTTCCCTTGGATGGATAGGTTTTGTTTTCTATCATGTTTGAAATTTTAAAGAAGAAAATTGGGCTGTACGTATACATAAACCAGCCTCAGTTGTCAAGTTTACAGCTCTGTCTTTTGAGAAAAATGTGGTTGAAACTTTGTTTGTAACAAGATTAAGAGTATAATGCTTTTCATATTTGAGGAAGATCTGGAGTGAGTAGACCTAACACTGATTAGAAGGGGTTTGTGCTACCTAGTCCTACACATCATATAATGTTGTTGCTGATACTGTGAGCCTAAGCTGATCTGACAGCTAGACAAACGACAGAGAAGCATCTGATGTTCTTTTATCCAGTAAAGCTTTTTAAAATTTTATTTTAAATATGATTAGGGAAGCTCCTTATTGCTACTTATTTCCTCTGACCTACTGCAGCCCTTGGCTGTCTCCTGAGCTAAAAGCTGCAGCTAAACAGATTTTTTTTTTTTACATGCCGAATAGCATGTCTCAACGTTTTCCTCTCAACCATCGTGTAGGTCTGGTTGCATTGTTGCTTCCCATTACATGTCTGCTGGGATGTAAATTATTTCAATTCCCTCACACCCCGCCCTTCTGTTCTTGTACTTTCAAGGGGTTTAATCCATGAAGGGGACTACTTCAAAGCTCTCACAAGGAACTCATTTCTTGATGGATAGAAGGGCCAATAAAACAAAATTAGAGTTTTATCTCATTGTCTGTATAGGAATGAAATATAATAATTATTTCAGGCAAATACACGTTGGAGACAATAATTAAGATCACTATCATGTCTTTAAGGGCAAGCAGATTCTAAAATAAGCATTACTAATGGGATTAAACAGTATTGCAGTGCCCTGGATCCCGGTATTGCCAAAGCGCAATCTGAATGTATGAAGCTTGCTCTCAGGAGGAAAAAAAGAACCAGAAAAACCCTGCTGCATTTAACAGAGCCTTTTTTGGCTTGTGGCCCATTAAATAGCTAAGGCTCCAATCAGCAAAGAAGTCTTGGGTGCCTGAAGGAAGTGGAAATGAAGTGGAATTTAGTACCTGTGTCATCAACTCAGTCCAGAAATTCTGCTGCCTAATGGGTTTGATGTCAGTGCTTTTACCAGCGAGGTCCCAGAGCGTACTGCTCCCGAGCAAAACTGTCAGCTTCTCAGCAGGGCAGAATGTTTGCTATTTGAGTTCTTTTAGGATCCACAAATTAGGGTGTCCCAGTCCTTAAGTCTCTGAAGGACTGCCGTAACAGGAGACTCAGTTAGACATAAGCACCACGTAAAGTGTGCCACTTGTAAAATATTTATTCCAGCCAACTGGATGAAGTTTGTAACAACCCTTTGATGCAGCAACTTCCCAAGTAAACTTTGAAGCTGGACAGTTTCTCTTCTCCAAAGATTTCTTCTTTTTCTATTTCTTTCTCTTAACCTGCCTGGTTCTTGTTCGTACCATTCCCTCCTACAGTTTCCTCCTGCCTGTTTTCAGTGCCATCGCTGCTCTAAGTCAGAGAGGGATTTTGGCCTGCTTCTGCTCACATTCATTTCGGTGTGGAAAAATGTTCAGATCAGGCCTCATTAATTTTAGACTAATTAGCTGCCCAAAACTGAGAACCCTCCTGTGGAAAGACAACAGACTGTTGTGCTCTGTTACTGCCTAACACTTAGTACACAAATTTGAACCATCTGGCTAGGGGAATTAGCTTTGATTTATGGCACTATATCTTCACCATACCAAACACCTACGGACTGGACATGCAATGAGGGAGGATCCTGTATTTTTGAATTTCAGCTTTTACTGTCATTTTCTTTCTTTCTAATGGAAATCAACCACAGCTATGACAGCAGGAATTGTCTGTAATCTTAAAACCTGTCTTTTTATTTTAGCTCACTGATAGTTTATTTTTATTTTTGTTTTAATGAAGAGATTTCCATTATTATCAAGAAACTGTCAGCAATATTCCTTTCATGCTGTAAAATATAAAACTGCAGAGGCTTAACTTGTTTGGGATAAAATAAGTGGAAGCAGCAAAAGCAATTTGGTTGCCCATACCAGCCAGCTCATCCCTACTGTGACTGTCTTTTTCACCAGGCCTTCCCACAGGATGGAAATAAATAAATGCTGCTAACTGGCCTGACCTGCTATCCAAAACTTTTAGTGAATTTTTTCCAAATAGTATAAAACAAATATAAGTGGTAGAGTGAGCAAAGCTCTGATTTCAACATTCACATCAGGCAATAGAGTCCGCTGGCATGTCTAGTATGTGGCTTGTTTAGAAGACAAATAGGGTCTAGGAGAAGAGCACAGACTGGACTGACTCGTTACAAAACATAGCATTGATTCAATGACTGTTCTTTGTAGCTCTTTGAAATTAAACATCAAAAAGGAGGGAGATTAATTTGGTAGGTAGGAGAAGTTGGTGCACGGTAGCAGCTGGAACAGCCCTGCGACGCCACAAAGCTGGACCTCCCCAGCTTCATTTAGTCGGATCTCCCACTCCATTCTTAGACTTTGTTCTCTCTCCAAGGTTGTGTTTTGATTTCTCCTTTTAATGCTCCTCTCGTAGCAGCCTGAGGACAACCAGGGGTTAGAGTCTCAATAACCGAATTAATTGACGAACCAGGGTCCTTGCGAATTTGGCGCAAGAGCAATAATAGAAATCCTTAGCACTCAGAGTATGTAGTGGTGTGCTTCTTCAAAGCATGGTGCAAACAGGAAGTGTGCCAAATACCGAGTGTTTTCATCAGGATAACTATCTTCTTTCTGCAGGGGCTTCTTCTGTTTCTGTACTTAGGGGACAGAGACGAAGCGAGATGAAAAGGAGTGAAGCTGTAGGGATATGGGATCAGTCGCAAAGTGTCAAAGGACAGGGTATTGTTTTGAGTCATTGGTGGGTGAGAGAACGATATTTTGGCTTTGAACTTGATTGACAGTGAAAACTGTAGTTACTGATGCTCTGACAGCAGTCCTTAGAGAGAGATCAATCCTTCTCTTGCTGGATCTGTTCACCTGTCCTACTGCTATCGATTTTCCTCCAGTGTGTACAGAGATCATGGTTAATATCCTAAAGACAAGGCTCAGTGATGAATTGTACAAGATTTTAACCATTAACAGTGGATCTCAGTGGGATTATGTCATGAAGCTGTGAAAGGTGACTTGGTTTAGACGAGCTGACCTGGCATGTGTAGAACAAAGATTGTCAGGGCCACAAAGCAGGTTTCTTATGGTATGTGTTGCACTTGCTAACAGCCAAGTATTGTTATCTTTTCTCTCTAATTATCTGAGATGCAAAAACCTGAGTGAAACTACATGAGAGATTTACAGGTCAAAGTATTTCTGGGGCAATTTTTGATGATGCCAAATTGCATCTCTTTACAGTTCTTGTATTGCCTGCTTATCCTATAAAGAAGTCCCCTTTTACATCCTACAAAAAGGCCAAGTAGCCTAAAATTCTTTTTGGATAATCTGAAAAGCTAAGAGAAGCCCAGAAATACCTTTTCTGTTAGATTGTGACTATTCATAACAGTATGATAATGTCTCCTTTGGCCTCTGGTTTTAAGTTAACTTGAAGGATGTATCTGCAAAAGGACTGGTGTATTCAAATCTTTGACTGAGTAAACTGCAAGCAGGGATGAAGATAGTCACAATTCAGAAGTTCACCTGCTTCAGACCAGCACTGTGCAGGATTTTATCTGCTACAGTTTATAGGTTGGTAATCCTGACTCCTGCTCAGCTTGAATGAATGAATGCAGGAGGACTGGCAGAGCTCAGGGGGCTTTACGTGCTTGTGAATAGTGGCAGGGAAAGATCCCTTCCCAAAGGAACAGGAGAAACGTTCTGTTTCTTTCTGCCATCAGTGCAAGATGAGAGTTTGGTTTTATACCTACTGATGGCTGAGTTGCTAGCACTGAATTCTGTGTCCCAGCCTATGTGAAATGAGATAGATGGTTTTAGTCCAGTTTCTGACAAACATGTTTGCTCGGGCCAAAACGCATGACCGCTGATTTGTGCTTATTACCTGTCACATTAAGAGGGCCAGTGGCTGAATAAAAAAGGGAGAATGAATCCCCTCTTCCCTTGAACACTAAGTGCTGCTTCGTGGTTTGGTGAAAATTTGTTGCATTTTAGAAATTACCACACACACCACTCCCTCTGCTGTGCAGTATTTGTTCACATCTAGAAACCTCTGAAAATGGGGAGAAGTCCCTGCCAAAAAAATATAATCAAGGAGGCAGCAACTGGAAGTCTCAGAAAGGAGTATAATAGAAAATTAAACCAATCAACTTATTGTGCTGCAAACAATGTGGGGATTTTTGAAAATATGTCTGAAATTACATGAAATAAGTGTAGGATAGATAATCAAACTAGATCATCTAGTTTGAGCTCATATAATAAATATCAGAACAGTTTGGTGAGTCTGTCAGGACAATTGAATCTCATCTTCTGGATAACTATTTTATCTTGAGCTGAAGGTGTCAACATTCAGGGTCTTCTATATTCCCTTCGGAAGTTTGTTTCATTAGTTGATTTCCATTGTTAAAATAGGAAAAATACATAACTTATTTCTGCTTTTGCTTTATCCTGGTTTAATTTTCAGTCATTCTGAAGAGCCTCTTTAGTATTCAGTTTCTTTTCCCAGTAAATATAATGACATTCCATAATCAGAGCAACTCTGATTTTTTTTCTGTGACAGTACAATGCAGAATGAGCTCCTTAACCCTCCTCTCACCGAAGGACTTTTCTTAAAGCTTACTGCAGTTTTGGGGACTTCCCACTGGTGTCAGTGGTTTTTGAACAAGACTTAGAAAATGGCACAAACAGGGCTAGGTCTGAATGAAGTCTGTAGAGTCAGGTCTCTGATAAAAGCAGCTGGCATCCTAATCTTTTGGTTTGGTATCAGATCTAAGGGAGCTGTTTCCTCAATATATGCTGAAGAGAATTGAAAAGAGCTTGTTGTGCCTTTGAACATACCAAGGATTTTGAGAGGGCGAAATGGGGGAAAAACAGGGGCAGCTGGAATTTTTTTTGTTGTTTTTTTTAAGTACAATTTAAGGTTTTTGTTTGTTTTTTTTTTTAATAGTGTGAATGTAACGCTCACGAAAACGCTCGCTATAAACTAAAATCTTCTATGAATCAACAAAACATCTACCAGCAGTACAAACTTCACCTTGCCTAAACAATGTACGTCTCAATTCCGACTTGAAAAGACCACCTGTAGGGGAAAAATGTTAGTTCGGTATCCAGGGGCCATTCATTCCTTTGCCACTTTGCTGAGCCTGCCAATTAGTGCCAACTTGTGGTGGCAGATTTTGTGATGTAGACACATGTTCTCTGGAAAGTGGGCTGAGATATTCGACTCATTTCACATGGGGCACAAAGAATTATTTGCTCTGTGCTGCACAAATGAGAATTGTCCAAAGCTTTCCTCTGTGTTAGCCTCTGTACGCTTACTGAGTGTAAATACAGGGGAAATTGGTGTTATTGCAAGGACAAATTAGCACTAGAACTGAGCTGTATTTTTTTAAACGTGCTACTAATTGTGCCCAATTTGTGCTGGAGTACTCACTCAAATGCAAAAGCACAAAACCAACTGAACACATTTCAGGGTGCCAAAGAGAGCTTGCACTTTTTCTCTTAGCAAATTATCCTTCTAGTTTCACACTGCAGCGAGCGCCAATTGGTCCCACTAAGACCTTTATCTAGAGTAATCAAATTAGCACTGCATGTTAGCAAATTAGGTTTCATTTACAATGGTTTATATTTGCTGCAGGTATGAGCAATAAAAGAAAGGATTTTCTACTTTAAAATTTCTTATATGAGTGACATTGATCTGTCTGTGACATTTAAAAAGATTGAGCTGCTGAAAAGGAAGAAACGAGGCGAAATTGCTGTTTGTATTTCACTTCCAGAGAAATGTTGATTAGGAATTACAGAACTTTAAGGTAGAACTGAGCAAGCTGGAAGAAGTTTATTCATGTTTTCCCAGTAGCTTCATTCTTCTCTTTGGTTCACAGTGGGCCAAACACATGCAACTGGTTATTCCCAGGAAGTCTCTGAGGCTACATGGCTGCTATGGAGGTCAGGATTTGGCTCAATGCAGCCTTCAGGCACGTTAAGAAATTTGCTTCTGCCAACAGGTATGCCACTGACAGAGTGGGAAATACACACTGCTCCAAGCGTAGGAGTAAGCAGGATTGCCAAAGGAGAGAGGAAAAAAAACTTAGGCTAAATTTCTCGCTGGCAAATATCCATGAAAGTAAACACTTTTATTTGGGCTGAATTTTGCCCACTGAGATAATTAATTAATGTTTGTACCATCTGAAGATTAGTAATGTAAATGCTAACTATTGCTGAGACTTCTGCTTCCAAGATTGTCTTTCGTTTGGTGTTTGTGAAACTGGGCCAAAGCTGGATTGTTCCTTATTTTATGAGACTCGTTGTGAGAAGGCAGAGAAGTGTAAAGCGCAGGAGTATGTCTGACAGTTGGCACTGCCACCTTCCTGCTTTTAGTTGGAGGTCTTACAGAAGCACAAGAGCTGATTGTAGGGGATGCTTTGACGAATTCTGTTGTGAAAGAAGACAGAGGAGTTCTCCAACCAGGTACAAATGAAACTATGTTGAGTGGTGCAGGCTATGCTGGGGGTATGAGAAGTACACGGTTGCCTGAGTCGTTGTCTTTCATTACCACCAGATGCAAGGATTTATTTGGACACAAAATTCTGTAGAATCTGTGAAGTGCGTATGCACAGACTAAAGAATCTGGGTTTTGTTTGTAATTTTGAGGTCTTGGCCAAGATGTCTTGTTTCATGATTCAATGCCTTTACAAGCGTGTGCATATATAATTTCTAGCCAGTGTTATAAAAGAATAAATCACTTGTAATGGGTTTCTGCAAATAACTTTATAAAAATCATGCAGTTAATCCGCTCTTCGGAGATCAGTATCTCTGAAGTGTGCTTTTTTTATTGCATCAGATGTCAATACATGATTCAAGAAATAAGCTGGAGGGGTGGTAAGGAGGGCAGGATCAAAGAGGCTGCACAGAACACCAAGTAAGCAACAATCATGGCCTTGCTTGTCAGCAATGCAATGGCATCAGATAGCTAGTGAACACGGTAATCCAGAGTAGCAGCTGATTCAGGAAGTCTCTGCATCAGTAATTTCCAGAAATTGAGAGGAAACTTGGGGGGTGGGAACAATTTTCTACGTCTTTGTTTCTGTTCTCATTTGCTAAGTATCCTCTAACGACAACTACTGGGGATAGGATATGGGGCTACTTAACAGCTTTGGTCTGACCCAGAGTGGTTGTTATGTTCTTAAAAGACACTATCAATATCCTCCTGTGATTAGGTCCAGAGGAACGAAATTTCATATATAAAAGTGTGTTGTACAATTAAGACCATAAGCTCTGAGGAACAGAATAAACACTTTAAGTTTGCTGAGCTGGAATTGTAATAAAAAAATATTTTTTTAGAACAGTCTCTGAAGTTAAGTCCCCTCCCTGAACTTTATTACATGAGCTGAGAGAGCCCATTCTTTCTAACAATGCCCTTTCAGCTACTTTGATGCTAAAAATAAAAATTATTTGATAGCTATCCAAGCGAAGAAGGTGAAAACAGTGATTTCCAGCTTTTCTGAAGCTCTTTGGCTACACACATTCAACAAAACCCCAGTGACCAGCAGATGAAGTCAGATTGTTTTTTCCTGCTTTGTATGCCTATAAATTCCCTTTCACTTGTCTGAAGCCTGGACAGTCAGAAACAGTAATTCTACTGAAAAATTAAGTGAAAAAATCTGCTCATTAATAAACTTGCAGAACAACACTATGTTTTCAGTAGAGATAATGCTTATTGTTCATAGTTACTGAAGTTCATGGTTTGGTCAATTTTATTTTGCAGCTGCCAGAATAGTGCCCAACCTGAGAACAACAATAAGAATTCTTGTCTTAGTGTTACACTTAATATAAGATTGGGGAAAAATCTCATGAAAGATTTTAGTCATTGACTCATAAAAGTAATTCTCCTCAGGATCTGATTTTGCAGCACCAGTGATGGATTGAAAAGGAACTGACAAGGGGAGGAAGGGACAATTTTCCATAGGGACAGCTCTCTGTGGGAACGACTGCCTGTGGGGAACCATTAGAATTAGGGTTAGGGTGAGGGTTTGGGTTAGAGTTGTCCCTGTGGAGAGCTGGCTGTTGAGAGTTGTCCTAGACACGGCAAGGAGAGTTGTTGGTGCTTTTCCATTTGGTGAGATGTGGTGGAAAATGCAAGCAATTAAACCAAATTGAATATTTTTTCCTTGGAATTGTTTCTTTTGCCAGGCTTTGGAAAAAGGAATTCTTTCAAAGAGAAATGCATTTCTAATTTTGTTGAAGAACAGAATTCTCAAAATGAAAGTATTGGATGCGCTGCATTCAACCACTGTAGTGCTGTGAAAGAGTTAAAAGTTCTGCTGTGTCTCACCTCATTACTCCTTCATGGGTGAGTCTCCCTAGGAGGTGTCACTTCCAAAGACACACAGAGATCCTTGAATCCCTGCACCATCTCTTCTGGTTAGGCATGGAGACGACAGAGTATGAAGGAGGATGAAGTCCTCTCTGAGTCCTGTCCAAGGGAGACTATTGGCATAAAACACAGCAGGAATATCTCCACAGCGTCCAAAACATCAGCTTTTCTTTTCCAGACAGGTTTATTTTAACAATTCCAACTTTTACTACTTTTTCTTTGCTTTGTTTTGTTAATATCATCAACGATATCGATGCTCTGAAAAATAAACCACGCTCATCTAACAGAGAGGCAATGTACGTGCTTCTCTTGCTGTCAGGCAAGTCTTCAGTTACTCTAGATTAAGGCTTTTCCTGCCAGATGAGTGCTGGCTGCTGTGCTAAGGTTTTGATGGGTCAGTGATGATAAATAACTTGTGCTGACTAGGATGGAGGCTGTCACATTTATTTTGCCTTGTTATTGAGTAAAAATCTAAACCGAGGTCTCTGGGAGTAAACTGCTGCGTATTCACTCTGCTATTAAGATCCCTTTTTCCAAATCCAGTGTTGGTAGCCAGAATTGTAGCCAATATACTGATTTATAAACACATTTTTCATCCCAAAATGATTATACAGGGGATCATCCTCTCCATCAAGAATATACTGTGCTTTGGAATGAACTCTAATATGGAAAAATACGACTGCTTTCTAAAAATATCTAATTGTGCTGATAAATGCTATTTTCCTCTTGCATGTAATATTATGACAGAGTCCTCCTTAAAGCTGAGGGAAGCCAAACTCTATATAGGACAAATGTAAAACATTGAATGTTTTGCTTCACACATTTGTTGCTGGGTGTTGAAGTCTTAAAGAGGATGCTCAAGCATTAAAGAGGATAAGGAAAGTGTAAATAATAAGGGCTATTTTGGTCATGCACGAGGAAGAGTGTGGTGATTCAGTGAACGTTGTTAAGAGGTTTAGGTTATAAAAACAAAAGTAGTAGTTTTCAAAAATATGGAAGACAAGTGGTTTTTCAGCCACCTCAACAAAGTTGTCTGAGTCAATCATGGGAAAAGGCTGCCTCTGTCTATTGACTGTAAAGGAATTACGGAAAGACTGGCGTCGACTTGACGTAGCATTAGGTACATTTTATGCTCCTCTCTGCAGGCAACAACAATTGATTTTTCAGACTGAAAAGTTCCTTTTTCAGACTGTTCACTTCAGTTACAATCTAACTGACTTTTGGAAATGCAATTTAGATGCCCAGCTTGTTCAGATGTCCAAGTTATGATTTGTTCTCTTTACTTTGACCTAGCCTCTTCTTTAGTTCTGAGGATTCTTCGAAAGGTTGCTGGACTAGGGATTAAAACAAGTCATTGTATTAGGGAAATGGAATCTCATTAAGAAGGTAGTTGTGATTCTCTAATCCCTCCTTGTCAGTCTGGCCTCTGAGCCAGCGCTTGGGTTCACTGAAGTGATGAGGAGGCCAAATGGGCACTACTTATGGCCTCAAGTTTCACCAGGGGAGGTTTAGATTAGACATTAGGGAATATTTCTTCACCAAAAGGGTTCTCAGGCCCTGGCAGAGGCTGCCCAGGGAGGTGGTTGAGTCACCATCCCTGGAGGTGTTTAAAAGACAGGCAGACGAGTTGCTCAGGGATCTGGTTTAGTAGTGGACTTGATAATCTCAGAGGTCTTTTCCAACCAAATGATTCTGTGATTCTACTCCACAGCTCTGCAGTGGTGTGGAAGGACTTCCACAACCGTGACTCTGTGGGTCCAGACACAGCATTAACTTGCTGCTGAGAAGCCAACTTGTAAATAAATTCACACCCTCAGGATAATTTACTGATACGCCCATGTTCTGAATCATGATTTGATACCTGCTTTTATCTTCTTTTAACAATGTTGGACTGGCTTGCCTGGTGTCAGTTACTGAAACATTCAGGTCCAACTCACATTTGTTACTAGAGTGCTCAGCAGGAAACACATAGAGTTAATTCAGATGCCGGCCTGTTCGATTCCTTATGGTTAGGAAAGTTACCAAACTCTTATTCTGGGATGGACTGACTGCAGAAATTGCAAAAGAGGGAATGATTTTTGACAAGGATGCTGTAATTTCCCAAATTCAGATCAGAAATTTGAACCTGTCACTGCTGTCATGGTTTACTCTGTCTTAGACAGGTTAAAGTAACTCGTGTAACTTAGGTCATTCAAGTGGGAAGTGTGGGTTCAAACCTTCACACACAAGAGAGGCTCAAATTTGAGTCTCCCATCCAATAAACAAGTAGCAGGTCATCTGAGGATCTTCTCGATCATCTCTCATCTCCAAAATCTTTTGTCGTGCACAAGCACTTGAGGGTAAAGCAAAAAAGTATTACTTTTGTTTTCAAACAGTTTTAAGCTTGTATGTGGCTAGAGTGGGAAGATCTTCATTTCAATGGCAGGAATGGGAAGAAAATGTCATTTGGATAAACTTGATTTTGGACTAGCTCCTTTATCCTTTTTTTTTCTTTTTCTTTTTCTTCTTTTTTCTTTTTTCCTTTTTTTTCCCTTTTCTTCAGATTTCACTGCCAAAACAAAGCAAATATTATGTAGAGAAGTTATTTCCAGTCTTGCATGGGAAAAACTAGTAGGGTTTCCTTTATTGCAGTAGATGTCAGAGGAGCCCCCTGCCATAGCATTATTTTTGTGAGGTTGGTTTTAACAAATGAACATACGTTGAAGAAAAAAAAAAAAAAGCTGTTCTGAACCTGGCTCAAAGGCACATATTAAACTGTCCCTCTTAATGGGGAAATTATATGGATGAAGAAATGCTCCAGAGCCTGTGTGCTAACTTGGATTTGCCTGGGAGGCTTTTTCTTCATCAGCAGTCTAAGTGCATGCTCTAAGCTTGTGATAACGAGTAAGCCTCATGAAGGAAAGCCTAAAAAAATTGCACCACTACTTGATGATGAATGCAAAACCTTGTAGCTGTGGGGGTGATCAGAGATAGTGAGACTTTCGAGAATGTTGAGGAAAAGAATATCCTACCTTAATCCAGTTTACATCAAGTACAGAAACAGAAAGCAAGAATTTGACTGTTTCCATGATCAGCTCCAAGCGCTATCACAGGTCATGACAGGGCTCATCAGCTGATCTATGTGTCTAACACAACAGCACCCTCAGTTCATATCAAATATCAAACGTTGTCAACTTGTGCATATTTTTCACTTGTTTTCTGAAATCCTGATAGCAAATATGTTTTAAGTCTTCTCTCTCACCCCCCTGACCTAGTTTACTCCGTTTATTCAGGAAATGATCTCTAAAGCTTGAGTGTTATTTACTTTATCAAGATTTACTTATCTTTTCTTTTTTCCATTGAAATACTAAGCAGCTCTTACATCAATGTAGGTGTGTTTGAGAATTATGAGAGCCTTCAATTCTCATACCAAACTACACCCACACAAGTCAATTCCAGTTCCAATGACTAAAGGTCATGTGAATGGCAAAAAGTAACAGGTAAGAACATAATTTTGCTATTAAGAGTAACTGATTTTGCAGTTACAGTTTATTAGTGAAAGAATTAATGCCACGAACAGTAAATCATTTCCCTACCTTACACATGTTGATGTTTATTCTCACTATTTCTGTTATTAATTTGAAAGAAAATTCCAATGGATAAATAAAAGCATGATGTGTGAGAACAAAGATTTGGTGGAAGAGTATGTCCACTTGCCTTTAAACCCACCAGTGATAATGAGTGGTGGGCTAGCTCCTTGCCAAGGCATAAATAGCATTCAGTATGCAGCTGCTTCCATAGGCTTTGCAAATATCAAATGTTTGAGTGATGGGAATTCCCAGGTTCCCTGAGGCTGATGGCCTCCTGTTTGTGTATTACATCTTTCCCAGGATGACATTTTCATATTCCTTAGGTTTAACTGAATTCTCACATTAATTTAGTGGTTCTAGTTCTTAGCACTGCTCTTTTGTCTTCTTTCAACAAGAGAATCACCAGGAGGGTGGTCTCTTATCAGTTCTTCTCCCATACCATAGTTGTTTTCAACAGTGTTTAATTTGTGCTGCCCACCTGGGTGATTTGTTAATTTATAGACTCTGAAGACCAAAGTAACGAAGACTCTACAGAGACTACAAGCTGTAAGGGTGGTTTCACAAAGATGTTGCCACCTTTAGAGATTTTCACTGAAGATATCATCTCTGCAATGATAGGTGATTTCCCTGATTTCAGTCATGTGGGGGCCATTAGCTTCCAGTTTTCCCCTCAACGTTACCTTTTGCCACTGCACAAACGGTCACACTAGATGGGAAGTCTGGTTAAAGTTCCTGGGGGCAACATGAAAATGTCTTCCAGGAGTTCAGGGGCAAAACCAGTGGTTATGGGAGATCACTTCATTTTTCATTTAGGAAAATACTATGTGTTAAGGGACTTGGCTAGTCTTGCAAATTAGTTTTAGTAGAGAGTGTTTAAAGATCAGGAGGGAAATTCCATGTGTGGACATCCTTCTTCTATAATGAAACCCTGCCTTCTCCTTGGAATCACTCATTGAAAAGACAGGACTTCAGATTCAGATAATGGAAAGCTTATAAACACGTGAGAAATTATCTTCAGGATATTAACTGCCTTGATTTCTTTGGTTTCTCTCTCTCTTTTCTGCTTTTAGCTGTGTACTAGAGGGAAGAGTTGGTGGTATTCACAATGGTGTGATTGATATGTTTTTCTGTTTCCAGCAAAGTGGTATCTGACTCTCCTAGTGAGTGGTCTTCAGTTTTCCATTAAATTTCAGCTACCAGACTTCAATTTTCCTTCCTAGAATAAGGTAGGTCTTCCTGTTAAGAGGACCATATGTAATTATCTGGACCAAATGAAGTTACACCGTAGCTCATCCTTACTATTTGTAACTGCTACAAAGCTCAAAGGTCAGCCCTTTTTTTCTCTGTCACTCGACTTGCAGTAGATTAAGCTGTGTGTTTAGGGTAATTGTGAGCAGGCTAATGTCATTCTACCAGATAGACTAAGCTTGTTTGACAAGGCATGTGTTTTTCTCAGTTGCTTGCTTGTACTAGCTGTCCATCCTTTTCAATATGTGCTGTTGAGACTTTGGAGTATATTTAATGCCTTTACTAATATTGGTGAGATTTTTGTTTAAATCCATTTTTTATTCTATTAAATCCAAAGGTTACAATAACATTCTGTCTATAACAGGGAGGTTAAACATTCAGACTGACAATGCCAGGAGGAAACACAAAGGGCATCGGGGTAAACACGGATATGGCAGAGAGAATCTTGGAAAGAAGGATAGGAAATTGGAAAGAACTCTTCTCCTACCCAAAATTTGACTGGAGCACATCTTGTAGTGTGTGTTGCAGACAATGATGGTTTTAACAAAAGAGAAAAACCAAAAATATAAACAACTGAAAGTGCAAGTTTACATAAAGTCATTCACCTCACAGTGAGATCTGCATAATATTAAATTTGAACCATGGTTTACTTGTTGTGATCTACAGGATATCTCTTTGTATTTAATGAGTTTTGGTATCTTCCAGAAGAAAAAGCATTCAGATCCTGTCTGCAATCATTACGATCTGTGTTTTCTGTGAATAACTTTGTCTTGTTATACCTAAACAACATCTTATTTGGAACTGTTAGATGCAAAGCTCAGGTCTAGTTTCCAGCACGTTTCTCAGCTTCCTGCCATGTTTATCCACACTTCCTTGGTGGTCCTGTCTCTGCTGGTGGCATGGAAACCGATAGCTCCCCAACAACTGCCAGATCCACTGCCCTGATCTCAATTGGTGTGGTGCTACCTATCTGTCCTAAGGCTCCAATACTCCAGTGACATGAGGGTTAAGTTGTTGTTTTGAAAGAAAATAGAGTTTACTAGATTTTTGGTTGATACAGACATACAAAGCTGCCTTCAATTAGCTAATCAGTAGCATTAATTAATAATAATATGATTATTGTATTATTAACACAAGGCCTGATTATATTTTCCCAGATAGCAGTGAAAAGCAATTTTTTCCACTGCAAAAATCAGTGGGTTAAGCTCCATGGCTTTGCTTATACAGGACATCAGGATAGGGGTTCACAGTTCTTCTTTCTGATCTGTAAGTGTCTCTCAGTACTTCACCCTTCACAGACTCCACTAGTTAGGTAGCTCATGCTTTCAGCATACAGGTGAGTTGGGATGTGTGCAGCAAAAGGAGCAGCACTAGTGTTATAGCTGACCATTTTTTTCCAATGCCCTGGCAAAAGATTCAGTGCCAGACAATCTGATACCAATCACAATTGAGGAGTTAATTGATCACTGTGCTAGGAATTTTCCTTCAATGCTTATGAAGTTTCAGTCTCCAGATGTTAACTCCACTGGAAAAATTACCTGGTGCTTTGCACTCGGACTCCAGAAACAAAAATGCAGCCTTTCAGAGACTCTTCTGATATCTCAAGGAATGCAGTAATTCAGAAACTCTACTTAATAATTTATAAGACTTCTTACTTTTTCTGATAGTCTTTAAGCAGTAGGAAGAACCAAGGCAAAATAATTAAGATAGAAGGTGTGATTTCTTTTTCAGACAAAAGTAGCTTTCTCTTTGACATACTAGTTATTAATAATATCAATAACACTTGGTGATGGACTGTTGTCTGCCAGAAGCTGCTACCTGTGCATAGCTAGAGAGAAATTGCTGTGCAGAGCTGAAATCCACTATGGGGGTGGGAAGAGAGAGGAGTTCAAGCATGAATGAAAGGAAAGTGATAAATTGAAGATACAGTCACTGATGCAGACAGACTTCCATGTTGTGTAAAAGGATTTAAATACTGTTCACTGGCATCGTCTTTGAGAGCCGTATCCGCACGAAGCTTCAGTTAATGCAAAACAAATAACAGATATGTTAGAATTTTACTGTGTGGGTTTGATTGTTGCTTTCAATGAGCAGTGGTAAAATCCCCACTGTGGTTTAAATATGATTCAAAGTCCTGTTTTTGCTGTTTGCAGTGATTAAAAAAATAGCATGCTTGATATGCTTTTGAATTACGTGAATACTTCTGCTTTAAATAATGGAAGAGAAAATTGTTAACAATAAGTTAGTTTTTTGTTGCTCAGACGGGGTGTTTTAATCTCTAAAATTGAGCATTAGTGTAAATCACTCTCTTGACAGCATTGATAAGTTTGCTTTCAGATGGATTTATGTTAAGGTTTGGTTTTCTTTCCCTTTAATCTTATATTGGTTTATAATGGGCCCCACACTAGAGTCTTCCAGCGAACCAGGCAAGTATTGCTGTCTTGCAGCTCATGCCTCAGCAGCTGCAATGTACTAGCTCACAGCAGAGTTTCTTTGTGTCTAAGGTTTTTGGATTTAATTCAACTGGTCCCACTTTGCATATTTATTCACAGTAAAGCACCATTAGCTCAAGACCAAAAAATGGAACAGTGTGAAGAAAACTGTGTAAAGAAATGTGGTCCACTTGGCTCTCCTTAGACCTAACTTGGTAAAGATTTGCCTGGTTATTTTGGTTCAGGGATTCTGTGAAGCCTCTGCACAACATATATATATATATAATGCTTTGCTCATTCTCTCAGTTAACATAATGAATTGACAAATATTGCAGTGAAGTTAGGGGGATGACTCTCGAATTATACTCATGTAGCTTAATATCTACCCCACAAACTAGGTAACAACCTGGTTACCTTTTAAAAAATAAGTAGAAGAAACTAACCTTTATAAATGCTAGAAAAGGGCAAATTGTATGTTTTCATCAATGCCAGAAAGTTTAAGCTGGCAGTTGTATACCTGCTGTATTTTCTTTCTAAATGAAAAGAAAATATACAGATATCACAGAATAAATATATCTCGTTTTGCAAAAATCTCCATTCAAACCCACTGATATTCATCTGAACACCCATCTTAAGAATTTTGATCCTGGTTATCCAGATGCAGGTGACCAACACTGAGAAATTCATTACATCTAGTTTTAACACAGTGTCCTGGAGTGAGGCTGTTTTGTGCTGCTGGGAATCTCTTGTCATTTTAATAGATGCAACACTGAAAGAGTGGATCATTTGAAGTTCCTTATTGAAATAATCTTATCTGCTTGTCTTTCTACCTGCCTCTTTGGATGTAAAGCACACTGAAACAGGAATCTTACAGAAATAGGCAAAGATTACTTTTAGGTTTTTTTGTTTCGTAGTGTTTCTGGTACCTTGCAAGTACTGAACTACCAGAAGCTGACAAGATCTTTGGGTTAAGAGAGTCACGACTTGAAATGTCCCAAGAGCCAATGTCATAATGCTATAAACTAATTATCTCTAATCCTGGAGGGACATTAAGATACGGATTAATTTTTATCAAAATTTGCATCTAAATGTCCAACAAATAGTTAGACCTTGGTCCACTGACACTCTTCTTGAATCACAAAAAAAAATAGCAAAAGAAGCTATCCCAGGAGCCAGCTTTGTTTGAGAAGGCTTTGGTAAGGGGTACAAAGTATCTCAGATCCCACCTCCTATTGCTCTGCCTGTTGAACCTCAGAAACGTAGTGGTTTTATCATATGCTGTGATGGCAGAGGCTTAGCTGTGGAACAACATTAAAACCATTGTAAGTCAGAAGATGAAAGAAATGTTGTGGAAGTCACTGACCAATTAAGCAGCTTGTCATCAATAATTGATTTAGATTAAGTGGGTTAGTAAACACGTGTTGGAGAAGGAAATAATAAGGCAAAACTGAACCTATACCACAGACTGAGTCACAGTTATAAAGTAAAGAAATACTGTGCTGTACTTCTGGTATTTTAATTAATGCATATAGATAGGAAGAATTAGCTTTTATTTCCATTTGGAAAATGGAAATGGGACTCAAAAATCTATTTTCTGATTTTAAGTCAAATAAGTGGAGAGGGCCAAGCTGGTAATAGCGTAAGCAAATAGACCTTTACTACGTCAATCAAGTCATGGCTATTTATTTAGAGCTGATTTTGGCTAGTGTCTTGTGCTCAGTACCTTGCATTATGGAACAGTTTAACTCTGCTTCAGACTACTGGAGTATGTGGTGAAACTATTCATGCAAAACATAAACTCAAGTGTGGTTCAGTTGTATCAGTGGAAGGTTCCACACTCAAGCAGTCCACAGAACACTAAACTCATTTGTGTGAAACGCAGCCAAAGCTTGTTGTCACACACTAAGCTCTTGCAATGAAGGTGCAGTTTATACTATTGAAAAACACTTTTAAATGGTATGGCTTACA
Organism: Dromococcyx pavoninus; assembly: GCA_033558185.1. Taxonomy (NCBI): domain Eukaryota; kingdom Metazoa; phylum Chordata; class Aves; order Cuculiformes; family Neomorphidae; genus Dromococcyx; species Dromococcyx pavoninus. Next base: position 536,096 of record JAUMJL010000092.1, on the reverse strand, counting down.
TCAGGTCCATCACTGAACTCAGCTACTTTGGCAAAAATAGTTCTGTGTGAGTATAACTGCATTTAGGGATTTCCATATGGAAAAACTAATTTAAAAAACAACCCCTCTAAATGATTAGTACTGGACCAGCAAAAGTTTCTGTTGTTTACCTGGTCTCAATCAATTCTTTGGTGTTGTTATAGTCATAGGGGAATGAACCTGTGGGTACCTTCCATCAATTTGTTGTGTTGAGAGATGAGTGAAGCAGAGATTTTTCCCACCCAGCCTCATTTAAAGCATGTGGGATATCAGTATCCATATGGGATGCTTCACGATTAATCATTGTGGTGATTTGTCTCTGTGGAAGATGTTTCTCTTAGCCCAGGACTGAAAAACAAAGGACATATTGGTGCTGTACTAATCAAAACCACAGACAATCTGCTGTTCATATGTGCCAATTGTTGCTGCACTGTAACGTAAATGCACTTAAAGATGATGAAAATAATTATAAGCAACCATCCTGCAGAAAATTATAAGATCATGGGACACTTTCAAGTGCATAAAAAGCCTTTCACAAACTTAAGTCTGGTTACTGAGTTCTTTGGGCTTTCTGATACTAAGTTCATCAGACCTGATTTAAAAACTGCCAAGCAAAAATCAAATTTGTAGTCAAGGGGTGAGGAAGGTCAGTGAAAATTTCAAACTTTAGTTATTTTTGTCTGTTGTGGTGGTAAGAGTAGGTACAAATACAACAGTGAGCTTGAATCCCAGAGAACGACATTTATCTAAAAGGGTGAACATGGTAGGTACATCTGTGCATATGTTGCCACTTCTTTTATTTTCTGGAAGTTTCTAAGCAATAGAAAATTGTGAGCACTGCTGTGGCAAAATACCTGTAGGCAAGTGGCCACTCTCTACAGGTTGAATAATATATCAGCTGTCGGTAGGTTACATGTTTGAATAAATCAGCAGTTTGGATTCGTTCACCAAAGATTCATAATGTATTTTGTAATTTTATGGGTTAATATTCAGGCTGTTGCTCAACTGAGGTTCAAATCATTACAGTATGAACAGATAGCTCTTTAGCCACTATTACAGAGAGAATTGTACCCTTTTCTTTCTCCTGAAGTTTCAGAAGTTCCAGTGAGAAGTTTCTTCTTGCTTCTTGTCCCAAACAGTGTGGGCTGTTGCCCTAAAGCGTTGAAGAGTTGCTACTATGCCATTCTACAAACCCACACTTCACCCAGAGCTTGAATACCATGTGCAGTGTCGGCCCTGCAAAAGCAAGAAGCAAACCCAACCCCCAGAAAATGGCAGCCAGAATGACCAAAGGTCTGAGCAAGTAGTGACTGAACTGCCCAGGCTTCTTCAGTTCAGAACATAAGTGCCCAAGGTGGGATCTAATAGAAGTTTACAAATCAGGAGTGACATGAGTGGGTCAATAGTGATTGCTGTTTTTACAGTACAAGAACTAGGGGCTGTCAAATGAAGTTAGCAGGAATCATGTTCAAAACAAAGAAAAGTTGACTTGTGGAAGTAGACTTCCTGCCGACAGATGTTTTGGGTGCCAAAAAATATCTGCATGACTTTAAGGGGAGACAGGGCAAATACCTGGAAGGGACAGCTCTATTGATGGTTACTAAATGGCCACAGCAAGCTCAGGAAGTATTCGAGCTTAAAATAATTACAGACTGGGAAAGTACTCAAAGTATAAGTTTGTCCCTGTTCTTGACTTACACACGAGGTCTGTTTATTGCCATTGTTGAGGACAGGATGCTGAGCCAGATGGCCATTCTTCAGTCCTTATGTACCTACCTGCTATAGTTAAGGTTTTGCCAAGATATTTTAACCCTTGGTATCTGAGACTTTGAGGTATTGTTCTTACCTGGCTGGTCTTCCATGTCCCAAATTTAGTGTAGATATTTCCAGGCTTCTTCCAGATCATTCTTACCAGTCGTATCTGGAGAATTAATATTGTGAAGTGTGATGTGATTGGAGCAGGACTTCCAAAACAAAAATTCAGAGGGTACTGGTCTTTTTTCAACACCTCAAAGTATTATTGTGGGAATGGTTGCATCTTCCTTTGTTTCCAGCCATTGTTTCTGCAGCAATAAGTTCCCGAATATGCTGAAAAGTAACGTGGACTTTCTGTATTGGCTGTTATTCATACATTGCTTTGCTACTCATCCCTAAACATCTCTCAAACTGTCTTTCTCTGGGCGTGTAAGCCACAGCTTCCAAACTAAATTTCATTTAGTTATTTTTATCTCAAACACTAACCACTAGTTTTGGTTGTTAGTTCTTCTGAGGCTTTTTAGCTTTACACAAAGGCAAGAGAACACCGTTTGGGAATCTTACCAGCAAACTTCTGATCCATATGTATGACACAAGAAGAGCGCGAGTCTCGTATCTCTCTTTGGCAGAATGCAAGACAAGTACATAAAATACTTCCTTGTTATAATGCTTGGTAGTCAGTGTTGCTATTAAGTCATCAGCTAATTTCTGATTCTGTGAAAGAACCATGTTTTGGGCAAAAATTTTCCAGGCCTAAGTTTGCTACAAGTAAATTGTTTGCTGAATAAAAAGCTTTTAAGCAGATAGACAGCTGAAAGGCTTGAAACTCAACAGTTGCGGTTTGCATGGAAATTGTCTTTTTTGTGGAGTTGTCTATAGGTTTTTTGTTTTGGCCTTCGGTTTCAGTTGTCTCCTTTACACTGCCACAACCATCTTGTTTAGTCTTTGCCATTAGAAAACAATCAGAAAACCAGTGTTGCCAAGTATGAATGCGCCTCGTTTTTAAATTCAGCTGTTTTTCCCTTATATGATGAATTTTATAGAGACGTTACTGCATGATACCTTTCAAATATGGCCAAACCTAATGAAAGGAGCTGTTTGGCTAGACATCATTATTGCTGCTATTATGAGTTCCACCATTGCCAGACCTTCTGGGCTAAACCAGCACAATTTTCTGCCTTCATATTGAAGGGGCTAACTGGCACAAAAGAGAAACCTTGCATTTATCTAGGTGCACAGCAGAAAGAAGCAGGTGCATGTACAACAATGCAGACTCAGTAGGAAAGAGGCAGTATTTCTAGGATTTCCAATATTGTCGAAAAGGCTGTCCAAGTAGAGCTGAGAAATAGCTGAAAACCAGATTTTGTTCAAGGATAGAAGAAATTTAGCAGATTATGAAAGCAGAAGCCCATTCCATCTGAAAAAACCCAAGCACAGCTGAAGGGAGGTGAAGGTGAATACAGGGGTGTACAGACCTGATCAAGGAGGTATCAGTCTACGGTTGAAGGCTGAATATTTGGCAGGTAGAAATTAGTAACAGTTTTAGGTATTCTAATTCCCTATCCAGCCATGATGCCAGGGCTTAGTTGAACGTGCTTTGTTGAAGTAACACCTGACCTAAACCATTCTATAAAACAGGCTTCTGGAAGGGCTTCTGAAGTTGATTAACTTCTTTCCCCCACCTAGTTTGCCTTTTATGCATGTTCTGGTTTCATTCAGGGCTGGAAATGAGAGTTGTCGTGAAGGCTGGTTTTGTAGTGCATGGGGAAACACAAGATCTTGCTGATGGGAAACCTTTGTCTGGTGATATTTTTTTAAAAATATATTGATATGAATTCAAGTGATGAGCAAAATAAGTCCAATTCATCATTCATTTTGTGATACACTCTGAAGCTTTGCATGACATGACAACCTGGGGATGCCAGAATAAGATTGGAATCAAACTCAATTTGCTGCAAGACAAGCATCACTTCCAGCATTTGTGTCCCTGGTCTCAGACAACAAACTGTAGCCTCTAGTTGGCAAGGTAGACCAAAAGATGGTAGAGTATATTTGTAACAGTGTGTTTTGGGGGAGCTTCCTTCTCTTTTCCTACCTCCTCTCTGCAGCTGGTTTCAGGGAAGCAATGTTTTTTAAGCTGGCAGGACATGATTTCGTCCTTATTGCCATATTGGTGAAATGGTTTCCGAGAGAGTAGAGGTGGGGGGTGTTTTGGTTTTCAAAGCTTCTGCTAGTATTTTTTATCCTCTCTACACATGCTTTACACACTAAATGATAGGATTCCAAAGGAAACGTGCTCAGAACTCAGTCTTTTTTGCAGTGTTTGTAAGTGAAAGTGCAATCTAGCTGTTGGCAAATCATAACCTCATTGTTTTGGCAACGCTGTTTCATTTACTTTTTTTCTTTTATGCTAACTTGTTTGCTCAAGTATTGGAATTCAAAGTTTTTCCTTCTTTTTAGAAATTCACACCCTTTCTGGCAAGGTTTGAACTGTTTTTATTGCTTACAATTATACCTACAGGTAAAATAAATACTTTCCCACGGATGCACTGGAATCTGGTATGGTTTTAAGCTGATGTAGCTGTAGGAGCTGAGTTGTACAACTAGTATTTCTGCTGTGCTATCTTTTCCTTCTGACAGTTCTTAAAGACACAGAGCTTGAATATGCTCTTGTTCTTGAGTAATCAAAGCAATTATTTTTAAAGGTTACAGGGTCTCATCCATGTAAAGCTGATGTGGATAAGAGAAGAACCAAACGACTTGTAGAGAAAAGACCTCTAAGGGAAACCTGATGTGACTTTGCAACACAAATATTGCAAAGGCCTTTAGAGCATAACTGAGCATAGCTCTATACTGTGCACACAAAAGTGACATTGAGAGAACATTTTGATGTCACAAATAAAGGCATGGAAAAGTTAGGAAACGCCCTAATTAACGTTGCCTGTGTAATTCATTATGATTAATTTTTTAATTATCTCTTCACATACTATTTTTTCCGCAGAGCTCTCTACCTGTGTGCACAGGATGTTCAGAGCACTCTTAATGAACAGCCATTCAGTAGTTTGTTTTATCTTCATTGTTCCATGTGTGGCCCAAGGCCTTATTTACTGCTTGCTATTAAATCCTGTTTTGAGGGCTAAATCCATAAAAAGACTTTGGCCTGGTGACCTTGTGAGCTGAAGTATCTAGCGTTTTGGCCCCCTGCTGTCTAGTGTTGAGAGGTAGAGTTTATGGCCCAGATGTGCTGTTGCAGCTGCTTTGCCATCAGAGCAGGGTTAGTTCTCCAGTCTGGTACTACGATGTGTCGTGTCAACATATCAGTATCAGCCACCCCTAGCTCAGGTAGCTTTAGTAAGTACGTGCCATTCTGTGGCATCAACCTACGGTTATATAAAATTCAAATAAGCATCTCTTTCTATTACATAGTGTAAAAGAAATCTAAGATCTGTGACTCATACATCCTGTTTTCAGCAATGCCATTACATGCTGAAAAGGCTTGGAAAAGTATTTCACCAGTTGTGACCCATTTTTCCTCTTTGTAGAATGCGAATAACGATATGGACAAAACCATGTCACAGGTGTTTTCTGGCTTCAGAATTTAAAAGTCCTTCGGAGTCTTGGATCTAAAATATTAGTGAAAGACAATGTATTGTCTTCTGAATTGGAAATTGAATGTCAAAGTTCTGGAAATATCCTCTTGTCCCACTGCCTGGTCTAGATTTACATTAGAACTCTTGATGATTCATGTATTCCATAAAAAAAAAAAAAAAGGGCTACTTCCAGTGCTCTTTAAACTGGGATCTGCCAAAGTCATTCCAGAAGTCCCACCAACACATTCGAAAGGAGAATCACAGAGAGACAGTGAAGCGTGCAGTTTTCTTCTCAGCTCAGACTGCCAGGGTAGCCTGTCACAATGAGCCATGGATGATTCTTTAACCTCGAGATCAAAGAGCATGGCATGATTTAGAGGTTGGACTCGATCTCGAAGGTCCTTTCCAACTTTATGATACTGTGATACTGTGATTTGTCCATATAACTAAACTCACTCTTCTCCCCTCCCAAGATACCTTGGCTACTGTGCCTGGTGGAAACAACTGGTGACCTTTGCTATTTCTCAGATCACGTTTAAGCAAATCTGGGAGAACAGTAGTTGGCAAGAGCCAAAACTGTGTTTCTGAGTAGGCTAACAACAGTGTGGACAACCATCCAAAAACCTTGTGCCTGTGCTCTGGTGTTATTTAGTTTATTAATATAGACATAACAGTGTGTAGAGTGCTCAGTTTTCCACAAATGCATTTGTCACAGTGAATGTAGGGAAATCCTGACAGTCTGAGATGTTTCATTGTTTTACCTCTGGGGAATTCAGACGGGTCTAGATCATATACATCAAAATTCCTTATGATTAGAGCCGCCTAGAAATTCTGTGACGTAATCATGCTAAACCCAGTACTCTTTGGTGGGGTTATGGGAATGTACAAATTCTGATGTTTTATGCAGGAGAAATTTTGCAACATCAGAATGTAATTTCTGATAGGTGAATAAAGAAAAGTTTTCCTCTTCCCAGAACACTGCTGGGTTTTGGATTTCAGAGAGGGAGGGAGAATCAAGAAGAAAATGGTAGAGTAGGTACTTGAACCTGAATGTCCTACAGTTTAGGATGACATCCAACCATGGAGTAATTATGATTATATGATTATTTTTCTCTTGATATGTTGTTATTTGGAGGTAGATGTGGCAGGGATGGTCATTTTCTGTTTTGAGGGGAGCGGTGGTGTGTTTGTGCAGAATTGTTCAGAGATTACTGGAGTTTTTCCTTAATGGAGTTTTGATGATGTTTTCAAGGGCAGAGAAACAATTTGCTGCTTATTTCTACCCTGAGGTCCTGCCAGTGTGACCTTATGTTCATTTTCAGCCAAAAGCTGCATTGATTTTCTGCATTGGTTTTCTTTCATTTCTATTTAATCTGAACTGAGAAATGTGTAAATGATACTTGAATTGTTCATCCTGTGTTACACATTGCAAATTTTCATTACATTGACTGAGAATGTGCTTCCAAGTAATATATATTCACATACCCAGTCAAACAGACTGCAGTTAATATGTGTAATAACAACAAAGCCATGAGAAGAAGGCTTGATTGTCCAAAATGAGCATACATTTCTGGAAACAAAACTTTATTCCACCACTAAGGGCCTAATGGTTCTTCAGTTTGATCCTTGGTGGAACAATATGTGGTAAACAAACTACATAGTGGGGAACAATCTGTATCTCTCTGAGAGGTTCAGACCTTGGATTGATGCAGATTAGCAATCTTGTATATTGTATAACTGATTCCTTCATCAGGGTAGACTTTTTAAAATATCTGGCAAAGAAACAAAAACTATCCAAAGTTCTGTCCTAAATACATTTACCACTAAAAAGGACTCAGACCTGAGAAGTTTTATTCAAATTATGTCATTCCTCTCTGAATTCCCTGGTGCTTTGCTTCCGACTCCCTCCTTCAGACTGGATCATAAACTGGATTTCAGTGTCGCTTGTACTGACCACGTGCCTGTTTTGCACACATCTTGGTGATTCCGATTTGGGGACCTATGATCAGTGCTATGATACTTTTTTGATGTTTATGCAGGAGTCTTCAGAAACTCCCTCGTTTCTATAAATGCAATGATTCAGCCTGACTGGATCCTTTTTGAAGGCTATGACACAACTTGGGTTAACTTCAGAATCAGCCCTGCTGGCAGAACAGACTTTCTTGCAAGATTTATAGTACTTCCTGCTTCTAGCTGGGCTGGAAATAGAACAAGAACAGCCTTTCTCATAGTATCTTGGCACTGCTCCTTCTAAAGGGAGCCCAGTACAAACAGGATACAATGAAAAATACCAAACTTTCATGAACATCTTTTTTTTAAAAAAAAAAAAGGCTTTACTTGTGGTTGGATTTGGTGAAGTGTCTTGGGTTCTTACATACTTTATCCATGTCAGTTTACTCACCATTAACTTTTATGAAGTATGTATAGTGAAAACATAAAGTTATAAATCTATGGAGTAGATATAATTCAAGTTGCCTTGAAAAGGTGATGTTTTGGCACATCAAACTCAATGTTAACAACTCTTCTGCTTTTCTTGATGTTTTATTTGCGCTGTCACTTTTTATACTTGGATCCATCATTGAGTACCTTTTTACTGGGGAGCCAAATCCTTTAAAACAGGCAGTCCCTGTACATCTGACTGAGACAGATTAATGGCAATGAGCATTACAGTGACCTGCTGCAGGCTACAAAGAGCAAGGTAAAGGAGCAGAAAATCAAGGACTCATAGAATCTTCTGTCAGGTTTAAAAAACACAATGCAAAATCCATTGTAAGGAATACATTTATTTTTTTAACTTCAATAGCCTTCACATAAAACTCTGAATACTATACATGGCTTCTCCCCGGTGAAACAGCTTCATACTTTTGAAATATAGGCAAACAAATAATCTAAAACTTGAGCTGAAACCTAGGATGATGAGTGTCATAAATAGTTGCTACATAATAAGGGTAAGACATTAGACACACAATTACTTTAGCTAGTTTGAATTTGTTTAAAAATGTTGTGTACCACCCTCATATACATATTAGCAAAGACCAGTAGCTAAATAGTTAATTAAAAGCACATAAGTCCCAAAGTATTCAAGTTTAGAACCTGCTAACCCTAAAAATACACTCTTCAGTTCACCATCTGATCCAGAAGCCCATGTAAACAAGCAGACTTTGTCTAATAATACATGCAGATGTTCAAAACTAGTGTTTACGCTTAATTTAGAGCCCTGCATTTCTATTCACAAGCCACGTGTTTTCTTTCCTGACACTTTGCTAAATATGGAGATTTTTCTAAAAAAATCATTTTAAAGCTAAGATGAATAGTAGTAAATGACTGGGTCTTTTTTTTTTATCTGATTGACAAGAGTTCTTTTCTTCTCTCTTTATTCTCACCTTTGCATGTGATTTTTAACACCAATGAATATGAAAGTCAGAGGATGACCAGGTGGGTGAAAATGAAGACAGTGGTGGAAAATCAGAAAAAGTCAGGAGTTCAACTGCCTCATTCCTGGGCTGTTTACTAGGGACGGGGCATATGAGTAAGGTCTGAAAGATCAGTTGCACTGAATGAAAATACCCTTTCATTTCCTATATAGCAATGTGCATACTGGTTACGTGTTCGTAAGAAACCCATCCTGCACATTCTTCAAATGTAAGATTGTTATTCACCTTTATTTTATCTTAGAACTTTGCATACATAGGGAGGCCCTTAAACCGTCCTTTTTTTATCCTACTCTAAAATAAATAGAAATACTTGGGAATAAACACGATGCAATAATTAAAAAATGTTAATTAAAAATAATTCAATATGGGAAAATCCCAATTGAAAGGAAACATTGAATAAAAACGGAATGCAAGAGTAAGAACTTGTTGGTTTTATGGTATTTTTCTTTCACTTGCAAACAAAATTTATTAAAAGGACCACTCCAGGCTAAGAACTATTAACTCCATAACGACAGCCTTTGGGTGGCTGAGGACACTTCCCCTCAAGCCCCGTGTTCCCCAGTGCACCCAGGGCATGCAATCCTGACAACAATGCATACCCTGTTGTCCCTCATAGCTCGCTTGACATACAGTTTCCTGTATGAATCAACTGTTTCCTGTAGTTCTCCTTTCAGTTTAAATCCTGGTCCTCAAGTCCCTTTTACCTGTCCAAGTTACTCAAAAAGTGATATCAAAAGGAATTGATTTGCTATAAATTATAGGCTCCACATTTTCATTTTATAATATTTGTAAGTAGGAAGCAAATGGAAACGTTACAGAGAAATTGATACAAATGGACTACATTGTGATTGTTACTAAAAAATTAAATGCATTTGTTTTATTAGTTTTAAATTTTATGCAAAATAGTTGTGTTAAGAAGGTAACAATTAAGGGATACCCTAGTAACATGTTGGTAAAAAAACCCCATGTTTTTGTCTGAAAGTAATAGGAGTAAAATTAAAGACCTTTGTAGCTGTTTGGATGTAACAATAACATTCAGCTCTCCTTTATAAAGGTTAATGGATTTCTTCTCCAGTATGCCTTGGAGGAAATTATTTTCCTTGCTTTAGTGAGATGAGAAGAGACTCCAAAAGCCTTGGAATCCTTTTGTCTTTTCTCTTACTTGGATATAAATCGATTAGATCAGCCTTCCATCCTATGGAGTTTAAGGAGGGATAAAATTGTTATTCATGAGATATGCGGTTTCACAGACAGTTACGCAGCTGCTCTGAAGGGTCTTCATCATCTCTTGGTACAAAGCAGGATAAAGAGCCTTTACAACAGCTGTATGGCAGCCTGAGAAACCCTTAGTAAGACTCTTGGTAGAAAACAGGGATTCCCAAACTGTGATATGCATACCATTGGTGGTAAGCAAACCCTTTCCAGATGGTAGATGAAGGCATCGTCTCCATTCCTGTGTCAAGTTGCTTATAAAGATACAGGGCAAGTATTTCCACACAGTTATTGGAAGTCATTGTGTGACAGAAACCCTGTGGCACAAAGCTCCTCCTGCCTGTAGTGGTTAATTCCACAACTGGCAGCATGGAGGCAGTGACCTAAGCGGTGAGTAGGTGTTCCTAAACAAGCTGTGACCACCTGATACCTGGTGAGGGTGAGCCAGCGAGGTGAGTGAATGCCCTAGGTGGGGTGGGCTGGAGGTGAAGGTTCCTTGTGAGTGGGCATGATATGGTCATAAAATCATAGAATCTTCCGGTTGGAAAAACCTTTGAGATTATCGAGTCCAACCACACCCATCATCCGCTAAACCATGTCCCTCAAAAACTCATCTACCTCTGTTTTTTAAACACCTCCAGGGATGGGGACTCAGCCACCTCCCTGGGCAGCTGTTCCAGTCCCTGACCACACTTTCAATAAAGAGATTCTTCCTGATATCCAGTCTGAACCAACCCTGGCACAACTTATGGCCATTTCCCCTTGTCCTATCACCTGTCACTTGAGAGAAGAGCTGTGCATTCAATCCATAGGACACTGCGTAGGATCTGACCCGAGTACACTCTCAAGAGCAGCTAAAATGCATGTCTGAGACATAAGACAGTTTTTGGCCTCTCATAGTGTTTTTGCTTGATGCACCAGAATAAAACAGTTGAGACAGACAGTATGGGAGACCTGAGGCTTTAACCTAATGTCTGGCTGTGCACCTCTGTGTCAGTAAGGACATCTTGCTGACCCTTTTCTGGACCCTTTTCAGCCTGCCCACATCTTTTTTGTATAGTGGGCATCAAAACTGAACACAGTATTCCAGGTGTGGCCTGACAAGCACTGAGTAAAGCACTGACTTCTTCATCTCTGCTGGTAATGCCCTTGTTGATGCAACCCAGCATGCTGTTGGCCTCCCTTGCAGCAGCAACACATTGTTAGCTCATATCGAGTTTCTTGTCCATCAGGACTCCCAGATGAGTAAGGACATCTTAACAACTGGTATGAAGTGGTGTTCAGTGATGCCTGAGCTAGGATGGAGTGGAACTAGGCAGAGAGAGTGTGCCCATGTCAGTTTAGGGCAAAGATGAGCTGATTACCCTGCCTGAAAGGCCAGTGAGGCCTTTGCTTTATGATCTGCAGGGTCAGAATGGTATTTTTCAGTTGCCATTGGTGCAACCAGTAACAGGTAATCACTACACACCAGCTCACCTCAGCCAGGGGTCTTCCTGAGATTTCTTGCCGATCTTTGTTCTTTCTCTCTGTTAATCCATGTGGTTCTCTTTTTGTTCATGTAAAGAAAGTCACTATTTAGTTGTCAGCTCGTTTTTAAATGCTTTTCAGTGGCAGCACAATGTACTTCTTTTGAGAAGAGATTATTTAAGTTAGCTTTCTAGATATATTTTTGTAGATTTTTAAGTAGCATTGCACAGACTACTTTTGCCCTATTGTTTTCACTGTCCATGATACTGTACTTTTTCTGATCTTGTTCTAATTTACTGATAATTTGTTATTGCAGTGGTGGCTATTCTTTCAACAGTGAAATAGGCAACAGTTTTAATCTTTGGGAAACTCAGATGATCTGTATCACAGTATCACAGTATCACAAGGTTGGAAAGGACCTCTGAGATCATCAAGTCCAACCTATAACCCAACAATATTTTTCAGCACTGATGTGACAAGGAAGTGTAGCAAACTTCTACCTAAATTCATTTATCTCTGTAGTAATGTAGTTGCTTTAGCTGGTTTGTGATGTTTAAGGTATGAACAGCAAAATGCAAAATTGTAAATATGTGAGTTATCTCTTGCTCTTAGCTTTCTTTACCAAAAATACCTCTGGACCTATAGTGACCAGCAAAACCTTTGTTTTGCATCTTATTGGGACTTTTAACCTGAATGACACGGATCTCCCGTGTCTTCCTTTTGACCAAGCCTGTGGAAAGCTTGCTACTTACTGCAATATACTTTCTTCCTTCAAAAAACTGCAACATAGTTCTTTTGTTTATTTTCATGCTGATCTTCTCTGACTCTTCAGCTGTGAAATCATCAGCATTTCACTTTTAACAAAAGCCCACGACTGTTTTTTTTGTCTGCTCTCCCTTTGGTCTCCCACCACAGCTTTGGGCCTAATAGAACCTTTTCTATTGTACGATTCCTACTCCAGATCACTTCTCATACCTTCTTTTCTGCTGTAGTATTGGAGTGCTTCCCAGTAGTGACTTAAGCAACATGACTAACATCTGTCACGTGTCGTTTGTCCTCTCTCTCATCCTCTCTCCAGGGAGTCTTCCCATTGACTTCAATGGGCTTTAGATCAGGCTCTAAATTAGTCTGAAGAATTTGGGATGAGCGTGGTTTTGGTTTTTGTTGTTGTTGTTTTTTTTTTCCCCTTCATTTTTGTAAAAGTCTACTAGCTTTGCCAACAACCAGCAAGTGGTAAAGACAACTAGAAAGGAAAAAAAAATAGGAGGAAATTGTTGCTGAGATTGGGACTATCAGATGGAGATATTTTTTATAACTTCTTGCAGCTGCACCACTTATTGTTGACGCTCTAGCACTGCCCTCTCCCTGCTTTTATGTCTGCAACCAAATAAAAAAGCTTTTGATATCACTTTAGAACTTCTCCTATTAGCCATCTAGTGGGATTGTGCATATACATATGTCTGTATCTCCATATAGCTATGTATGTATACAGATATTAGTAATTTTTTAGGCTGGCTTTCAATGTCTTCTAGAGCACCCACATTCCTAAATCTGAGCTAGGGAATGCTTATTAGAAGGAATGTAGGTGTCTAGAACTCTTCCGTAGTCATAACATGGCAGCCTGAGTTACCTTGAGATGTAACCCACAAACCCCACAGGAATCAGTGGAGTCCTTTCCAGTGATTTTTTTTCTTAGAGAGAGCTCTTACTTTGACACTGAACTGCTATTCCTATAGCTATTCCTACTGCTATTCCTATAGCTATTCCTACTGCTATTCCTATAGCTATTCCTATAGAGTTATGACCTCTAAGGTGCTGCTTGCTGAGAAATGTTGCAAGGCTTGGAGTACCAGTTACCAATCAACTTGAGCTGGCTGTCAATTTAAAAACAATTGACATTTTTTGCTGAGGAATGAGAGTAAATCTTGCCACAGTTTCTGACTTGTTCACAGCTTCCACGTAGTGGTCCCAGAAGCAGCTCTAAAATCCCAGTCTGTCCTTAAAACATGACGAAGAATACACAGTGATCATTGTGAGAATGATGGAAACAGGTCTTTATTGTACATCTTTGCAGTACAGCCTCTTAAATTTTACAGTTCATGATTTCATATGATTGCATTTTTCATCCTAGAAACATTCTACCCAAGGTTAACAACTTGTGCACACTGAGGCTACGGAAATTCCACTTTCTGTCCCAGCCTTCACACTGAGATGTGTCTAAAGCACAGCTTTATAAAATTAGCCATTGTAAAATATGTGGCTATTGGCCGTGTTGAAAAAGTGGTAGATTTTTCCCAGTCAGTAGCAGTTATGAATGTAAATATACAAGGTTGAAATATTTGCACTTCATAGAACAATAAATTTGCACTTCATAGAACAATAAATATGCCCAAAAGAGATTTCATCTCATCATTGTAAAGAACTGTTAAGTCAACAGGTACAGAGGAGAAGGAAAACATCCAGCTAAAAGTCTAGCTAGATGTAGGACCAAGTTGGAGTATTTCAGACTCAGACAGGAGCAAACATAGTGGAATTTGTATATAACCTCTCTCTCTCTCCATAGAGAGACAGTATTTTGGCCCATTCTTAAGGCAATCACCTCTTTGTTGTGTTATAAATGATGCTTGCAAAGATAAAAGCCTCATCCTGCACTCAGCTGGGCAAATGTGAGTGAGGAACAACTCCGCCAAACCTAAGAGGACTATTCCGGCTGCAGGGAGCAGAGAGGTCACTTGACAGGTGGATTAGTAACAGCTGAAAATCCTCCGAGCTGCGGTCAGTCTGGCATCATCTCCATCTGACTCATCTCCTTTATCTGTGTTTACTGTGGCTGCTGGTGTGGTAGTTGGTTGCTTGTTGTAAACCTATAACACGGTTCTATTTTGAAATGCTCCTTTCACCAGTGACACCAAGTTTGCAGGGAGGAATGTCAGCTCCAGTGCAAAATCTAGATGGCTTTTTCTACCTGAGCTGCCTGTATAGAGACTTTCACTGCAGCATGCTCTTGTATTATGACCAGAGTTCCTGTTGGAATCTTCCTACTCTATATCTCCCAGAGTTATTTTTTGCATTTATTTGGAACAATTCTCTCTGGCCTTACCGTGACACGTTCACTGAGTAAATAATATTGATAAATAAAATAAGCACTAATAGATTTTGTCAGAGAGAGCTAATTTCTGGAAGTAGTGTAGGTCAAAACCTGAGATTTTGAAGAAGCACATTTATAAATAATTGATGCACCATGTTTCTTCCAATTTTAAATCTAAAGGAGACTTACCTGGATCCTCTGGAAGGGGTTTATTTTGTATAGTTACTTGGGTTTGCATCAGTTTCTATTTCTAGTCCAGCAGTCAAAGCCAGGAATCCCAGGCTGCTTCTTAGTGCTGGTGAGTTGCTCTGCAACCTCAGAGTATTGTTCCTTGTCTCTGCCTCTTCGTGTTGCTATTTTTGAAGTGGAGAGTGGTAGACCTTACATATAAGAGTGACTATTCAGGGCTGGTGTCAGTATTCATGAGTTAGTGTTTATTGAGTGTCTGGCAGATATGGAATCCCATATTCTCAGATACATAGATTATGAAGCCAAAAGGAACTATTATTCATCAAGGCTGACCTGTTGATTGGAGGTGGGCCCAAACCTAGACACTGGATCAAACATCCCCAAACACTGGGGAAGCTCAGTTATGAATTCAGATCTGAATATGAGCCTCGTGGCTCTGTCCCATCTCTGCAAACACAGACAGGAATATAAACAAACAATTTTGAACATATGGAAAACTTGGATTCAGAACTAAGCCTTGTTCCAAGCCGTCCCAACCACTACAAATAGGTTTCTTATCTCTCCAGTTACAAAACTCGAGAATGTAAATTATTTTAGTGAAGCTTACATGTCTGCGCAGAATATTGTCCTCAGCAAGGCTAGAGTGGCAAGTTGATGAGAATTTGATCCTCAGGATGCTGGTAAAAATCTGGAAAAGCTCCATCACCTTTTGCATTAGAGATTAGGATCTGATTCACTGCGTCTCTCTCCTGCTGTCTTTTTGTATCTCCTGATTTTAGTAAACAAGAAGGGAAGGAGAGAAAAGGAAGGAACTCATCATGGACTTTGAATGATGCAAACAGTTTAATTAGGAAATAATGCTAGGTACTGTTTCCCTTCCTTTGCTGTTTTTCAGGCAGGATGCATCCTTAGGAAACAATAATAGAACTGAGGATTACAAAGCCTTTGTGTGCATTGCAGCCAAGTGGCCACACAGGAAAATGATACAGGGACAGGCGCTTGTGTAACGTGAGCGGAAGTTATTCAACATTCCTTGAGGAAACACAGGACTAACTCTTAGTATCAAGACAAATATTCCTGTCAAGCTGAAAGGGAAGATAATGCTGGGACACCATTTTACATTGTCGCTCTTTGTGAAGTTTGCTGATTTTGTTTGCTTGTGCCTGGCTTCAAAATAATAGCATGAACTAAAAATAACTACACATTTGGGCCTTAAAATGTCTCTGTGACACAAGGTCAAACAATAATGGGCATTTCCTACTCTTTAACCTTTGTAGAAGGGAGAAGGAAAAGTGTTCAAAAGGGGCACTGCTATAGAGGTCAACCTGAAACATTTGACCCTGAACTGTTTTGGTTCTTAAATTTTATATCCAGGAGAAGGTACGTGAAAGCCTGTGGGACACGGGTTTTCAGCTTCTGTATCTTGAATTTCTCTTTGTACTATTTTTAACTGTCATAATGCTTCACTGCATAATAGTAGTGTTCGCAAATGCTTATGCGATTAAAGCCTCACTAGCTGGGCTCTGTGAGCCAGATCCTAAAAACCAGAGCCCATGGTGCAGAAAGCCCTCATCAGCCTGAATAGGTTAGGCCTGTAAATTGCTGGTAATTAGTAATCACAGCTGGGAGCCAGAACGCCTGTGGTCTAGTCCATCTCCCTGCTGCAGTGCTCTGTGGAGGTTGGAAAGACACATCACACTTCTGAACGTCAGTTACTACTAAAAATATGGGAAATTTCTTTTTAAAACGCACACTTAAAAGTTCTCACAGTTTTACTCTGGGTTTCTATGGAAATGAAGAGCCTTGAGGAATCATCCTCCTCTTCTCCTTTGGGATACAGACCACATATGTTTTTCACACGCTGGTCTCTCATCAGGAATTAACTGCAAAAGAATTCTTTGATTATACTCTTATCAGTACACTCAATGTTCAATGCATCTTGCATTTTCAAGTGATCTTCCTATTCTTCTTTAAAAGAAACCTTGTGTTTTCTTGCTTTTGATGGCAGAAAAATTGATTTTAAGGATGTTATTAAAAAATACACCTAAAATATTGTGCCTTTTCCCTCTCTGTACAGAGCTCTTTTGAAAGGGAGACTATTATCTGCTCGTGTTCTGACTATTGCACCTTCTCTCTTTCGTCTTTGAGTACTGAATTTCTTGGTTGCCTCAATATTATGCATAGTTCTTACTCTAATATCATAAGCTTAACTCACTAGTCTGCCCACAGCTACTGTCTTAGAGCCCTTCAGAGGCTCTACCTTCAACCTAGTCTTTTACTTTTGAGACCCTGTATGACTTAGATGTTCTCTTCCCTCTTGGCGTATCATAAAAGTGCTTCTTCCCACTCATTATCTTTTGTATTTTCATAGTGTTTCATCTGGAATGCAAATATGTACCAGGAGCCCAGATCTTCCTTTAAATTTCCTAGTAGCATACAAATGGTAGGCAGAATTGATTCTGAGTGGAAAATAAGGGTTTTGACTGACTGACATTTTTCATAGAAAATGCTATGAAATCTACACAGCTTCATCTTTTACTTTAAAACTGAAGAACCAAAGAATGAATTTTTCTTGGCCAAAATAAGAAACAAACAAAAAACAAACAAACAAATTCTCAAGGCTTTGGGGTGTTTGTTTCTTGTCCAAGCCAGAATTTCTTCTCTTTGTTTACACGGATGTTTTTTTCTCTTTGTGTTTCTACTTAGACTTTTACTTCTTTGGAACATCTTTTGCTAATGCTTCAACATGTAGGTAATTGATGTCAAATGAAAGTCCTTGTCCACTGCTGCATTTCTGCTGATCATTCCTCTTACCTTCTCAGTCATTGCGTGTGCCGGGATACGAACTGTCACACGCTAAAGCACTTTGGTGTTCCTTAAGTATAAAAGGATCCATTGAAAACCAAACTCTGTTCTCTGTGATCAGCTTTGAAAAAAAATCCTTTGCAAGAGTCTGGTGGAATGTCAGTGCTTTATTAAATACAAACCCTGAGATGTAGTTCAGCAAGTGGCGTATTCGCTCAGTCTTGGGAACATAGAGGGAGAAGAGAGCTCTGAAGCTGTCAGAAGTGCAAGGCAAGACCGAACTCTTCCCTGGCTCAGCTCCCAAAGAGAGAGAATTGCCACCTCAGGGCCAGTGTTGTGGTGAGGAAACACTGAAACAAGCAGCCCCATCAAACAACAATGTGAAGAAGGGGCTCTTGCAGGTGCAGGCTCTTCTGCTTCTGACTGTGTGGGGCACTATGATCTTGTTTTGCTCGAGACTGCAAAGACTCAAAGTTATCTCTGTACAGGGCTCCCAGAGATTAAATAAATTCAAAATGACGTGCCCTGCATCCTGAGGGGTCATACCATTATGCTCACCATTTTGTGCAGAACATTTGTTTATGATGAGATCTTTTCTTGATGGCATCATTAGTTATCTAAGGACAGAAGGAAGATTGATTTACTTTGACAGAGCATCAAATACTTCTGTTAGGGTATAAAAACAAATTGTAATCCATGCAGAGAACTGTAGAAAAATTAAAAAGTAGATTTTGGAAAAATATATTACGGAATAAAATTGCTTGGAACCAGAGCTACTCAAGTTCGAGGGAATTCTGTAGTTTGAAACACAAATAATGAATGAAATCACTACCTTGGTTTCTCTCATATCTGGGAGAAATAGTTCTGATACAATTCTAAAAAATAAATCTGTTTATTTCAAACTGTTGCCATCTTGTTATGACAAATACAGGCTCATCGGGGCCGCTACTAACGGGACTTCAAGTGTTTCTAAATTTATTTATGTATGGATGACAAAATCATTTCAGTAATATTTACATTGAGATGTCAAGTTTTTTTATCCTGCTGTCAGTAGTTTGAATAATTTACTTGTCATTCCAGGCTGTACATCAGAGAGTCGGTTTTCCTACTTCAGAATCTTTTTCTCTCATTTGCAAGGGGTACAGGAGTTAGATGATGTGGTGAGAGGAGGACATACATCTTTCATGCTGAGATGAGAGTATCAGGCAAAAATGATGTACATTTACTCTCCAAACCCACAGTTTGTCAGCAGTGGTACTTGTTGTAAACATTGCAGGAAAAGCAAGTCCCCAGTTTCGTTAAATGTGAACTTGAAATTTGAATTTCTACATTTAAAACTGGGTTTCATCCAAAGATATAAAACTTCAACCAGGCCCATTAATCTTATTTCACGGCTTTGCATTAGGCAATGTGATTCAAAAAGTTGGGCATAACCCAGAAGATCTTGGGGCTAACGCTGCCTCTGCCCTGACTGACTTTTCCTGCCTTGCAGCACCAGGTTGGAGTCTCGAAGCTCAGTCTCTCTGCACAAGTCTGTAAATGCACCACAAATTTCATGAGCCAAAATCCCTTGCTGGAGCAGAGCAACCCTTCAGATTACCGTGATCAGTTTTTTCTTCTTGCATCTTACAGAAATTAGCTGGGCTACTTCTGGTATCTCTGTGTCACTCTAGTGTGCAGGATTGTTTTCCTTTCAGTCTAACTGTATAAAAGAAGTACCTGAGAGATGCAGGCGTGGGAGTCCCAGTTATTTTCTGCTAGGAATTGTTGCACTAACTATATTGAAAAAAGTATCCTTTAGCATCACCTCCTATTTCTTCCATCTGCGAAATGAGGAGAGCTCCCAGTCTTTTGTAGTGCTTGATTTGGGGGTTTTATATATGGTATATTCTATGTAATGATTAAATTAGTGTGAATGAATGATTTAACCTAGTGTGGAATACTATATTTTTCCTTTTTTTTTAAAAAAAGCACTATTTATTCAGACATGTTGAGGCAGTTCAGGTTGTGAAAGAGAGTGCTACCTTCAAAGCTGGATTAATGGCCCTTGGGGCTACACAGAGAAGATGGTGTGGAGATGACAGAGGCTGTATGCCAAAATTAAGAAAAATATATATTAAAACTGTACTGAAAATGCCTGAATTGATGTTTTTGTTTATTCTGACAAGTTTCTTTCCTGATTTAGTGAACGTATCTGACTCAAATTTTCCATAAGCAGAAGCTATCATGTTATTTTTACCTCATCTAAGCCACGTACCTTTCACACAGAGAGAGTAAGCATTGCTTGTTGCTTTGGGAAGGTGCTTTTTGGGTAAAATGAGCACATTTAGCAGGTTTTGCTTAGGATGAAGTCTGCTGGTGGTCACCTTTTCTTTGGGAATGAGGGCAGGTCTATTCATGGGGAGATGTTCCAACCCAGTCCACCTGCTGACTTCACCCTAGTATGACCTGTTCCTTCTGTAAGTCAAATCCTATGAATTACTGATTTGCTCTACAAACACCTTGACACCTCTTGGGCCAATGAGAGGCGAGGAGATGCAGTACCAGTCAAAAGATGCTCAGCTTATTGTGGTATCAAAGCCTCTGGTTATATTGAATCACAGACTTAATTTCTTTGTGAGCTGCCAGTTAAACCTCGTCATGCCAATTTTTCCTCAAATTTTGTATTAAATAACTCGTATCTTATCTTCCTATCTTCCTGTGAAACAGTAACACGGAAGAGTGTTCAGGATCAATCTTGTACTTAATGAAAATGACCTGGCAATATTCATTTGCCAGATGATTCTCATATATTTCAAAACAAAACCAAACAAAAACTCCCACCCGTGAAACACTTAGATGGAGTTTATCCCTGGGGAGATGATGAGAAACAAACAACACGTAACAGTTGTTAATCACATTGTGTAATATTTTACTGGAAGGCTCTCAGACACTGCAGAGAAAGGCATAGTATTCAGAATAGAATGGAGTGGCTTTGATCTGAGGTTCATTTTGGGTTATGCTATGGAGAAAAAATACCCCAACAAACCCCAAACAAACCTTCTTCTGTTACAAAGATGAAAATGACTAAAACTTTCACAGTGTACTTGATAAGCAGGTATCTCAGGAGATGCTAGGAACATGCAAAACCTAAGTAGCAGGGGTTTGAAGCACATCAGTAGTGTGGTTATGTGCAAGAGTTAAAGGCAAATGAATCCTTTGCAAATTCCAAAATATTTTATTACACTTTCATTCATTATTATTTATTGTCTATAAAAAATAGATCATTAATTCATTAACTTTTCTTCACCATTTGCAACTTGAAGAAAATTTCATGTGCAATCAATTTACCAGTGGCCAATGTAAGCCTTCAGTAATAGATTCTGAGGGTGACAGAGGATGTCACTTGGAAGGAGCTTCTGGTTTTCTAATCCCACCTCCTGCTCAGAGAAGGTCCAGTTAAAGCAAGGTGCTCAGAGGGTTCTTGAGCTTTTAATCCCAGGGTAGAGAGCTGCCAGCCTCTCTGGCCTCCTGTTCTAGTGTTAGACCACCTTTCTGGTAAAAAAAAATGTCTTTCATCTTGTCTAAATTTCCCATATTGCAGCTTGTGCCCACTGCCTCTCATCTGAACTCTGGGCACCCCTGAGGAGAGCCTGACTCTGTCTTCCCTACAACTTAACATTACATGCAGGAGAAAAGAAGAACACAGCTCTGATCTTTCACTGGGTGTCATCTGAAGCTATTTGATTCCTTTGTTTAAAAGACATTTACTTTTCCAGTTTCTGCCCATGTTACACAACTTTCTCTTATTTATACCTCTACTACAACACAATTTTGGTAAGGGATGTATGAAGCCTATAGAAAAACTAGACCTGAGTGATGAATGATATATATCATTTTCCAAAGCTGTCTGCATGGCACTACAGAGCACATTGATTAGGATTCTATTTATAAATCACTTTTATTTTAATTATTCAAATATAAGTGCAATTGTCATATGAGTGATACAATCCAATTGACTGATGGTCCAAAACAATACCATTATAACAAGATACTGACTGTACTAGAACTTTCCAAAAAACTAGTATTGTTTTAGATGTTTGTAGGCATGTTCTTTAGGAATTTTCTATCAACTGACTGTGAATATTGCTCTTCTTTTACACCTGTGGCTGTAGGTACAAAAGCACTCTTGAACTTGAGATTTGTGATAGGCTTTTGGAAGATGAAGTTCAGCAATGTGTTGTAAACTGAAGGAGGTAGGGCACAATCCTGCCCTTGGTGGGGAGTATTCACAAAGTTATGCATCAACCAGGACTTTCATCTTTCATTTTTCTAATTCCTGGGTGCTCAAAGGTGGAAAAATACACAGAGATCTGAGCTTGTTGCAGATGACCACCAGTTATAAGCCAGGAAGCCCAAGCCTTTGCTGGTACTGCAGTCAGAGATAGATGGCAGTGCAAAGCGAAATGGAGAAACGTAATTTCTCACTGCTCTCATTTGATCTGCTTCCTTTCTCACATCTCCGTGTGTGGGTCGAGGGGGAGGGGAAAGAGGGTGAGGAGGGGAGGACGAGGGTGGGAGTTTCCTTCATGCTTCAGCAGTGGTGCTGAATGTGAAGGAAACAATAGTTGGTCTGATTCCAGGCATTCACTTGGGCAAGGGCTGTTTGAGGAGTGAGTACAGGCTTGTGATTCTCACAGGTGCCATTGCCGGTGGCTGGGTTACCTGTGGGATGTACAGGATCAGACAGAAAAGCAGAATGCATTTAGGGGTCTGCCCTGAATTTCATCCCCTGAGTTTGTGAGGAAAGAGATTTTTTTACTTCTGGACCAAATCCTCATTTTCAAAATAAGGCTTAACATTTAACTGCCAAGTTGACACGTTCTCCACTTAAATTATAGTCTTAATTCGCTCTGAGGGTACCGCGAGTGCGCATTGCTTTCATGTGCTCTAGGGCAATATAGAAAAAACCCCTGCATGCTGTCACAGGAAGAGGTATGGACCACTGAAAAGGAAATAAATGTAATCAGCTTGCTGGTAGGTGCACCACAAACCAACTGAGCACCATGCTGCTTTCCCTCTTGCTGGCTATGATTAAGAGACCTGAATTAATGATAACTGTTTTGGAAAAATGCAAACAGCAAACAACCACTGAGCACTGTAACTAAAGCCACCAATGGTTCTCCACCAAAAAGAATCCCTGCCTACCTCTACCTGACAAGAGGCAAATTTTTTGATCAGCAGTTGTCTCCTATTTTCGTATGTCTTTTTTTTCTCAGAAAGATGAGATGATTCCTAGGCATGGGTTGTGATTTACGTGGGGCAAAACCATGTTATGTTTTATAGCATCTCAAAATAGTTTGATATTTTTACATTATTCCTTACCTACTGAGGGAAACCTTCCCTGGTGAAAGTTTTTAAAGTGTTATGTCTAGACTACATGCATTACTATGGCTTAGACACAAACACAACAGTCTATGCAGTGTCAAATCTTGTTTGGACTACCCAGGCACTCTCTCACTTGCGGAATGGGCTCGGGTAGCTAATAATGAGCTACTTGTTGAGATTCCAAGAGTATCTTCCTTCTGATAACAGCAATATCAAATTAGTCTTCTCCTCATGTATTTTGCTACTTTTCACTCTGACTGGCATTGACTGAAAATGAAAGCAAAAATTCTACCTAAACTTTATTTGAACTCTTACAGGTTTCATTTGGGTTAAGTTCAAAGGCAAGTCAGACAAATGTTATTTAAGACTTGACTGTTTGTTCTAGGCCCGGAGCAGAAACAGGGGTGGAAAAATGCTGCACCATGTTAGCTGGTGGCCAGTGAGAAGAGACACTGCTTCCTAGAGGTCCTGCCTTTGTAGAGACTGCTTTTCACTGTGGTCATCCCTTCGTGGCTTCCTCATGTCTTGGTTCAACTCAGCTGACCACCTTGGCCCCTTTGAGGAAGCAGTGTTTGGGAGGTTTGGTGAAACAGTTCCTCTGTTGTTTAAGCTGTAAAGACTACATTTTTGCGCTAGTCTGATGTAGGAAGCCTAAAGGTGTTAGGGTAGAAAAGAAAGCATTTTCTGTTCTTCCTTCACAGCTTCTTCTACCTCTAATGTGCCTTTAAATGAGGATGAGTAGTCCTGCCCTTTATTGTTAGTGGGTTTTTTTAAAAGGAGATCTTTCTCTTTCTTACCCCTTCTTCTCCCTATGTTTTATTGTTAACAAAGTATATGCGTTTGAGGAGGAAAAGGAGGCGGAGAAGGGATGTGGGCAGGAGTATGTGTGATGCAAAAAGCTAGCTAAAAGATAGCTATCTCTTTGGGAGGAGCTTGTGAAAGAAAGGGGAAAAAAAACATGCAAAATGATGTCTTTGTTTTTCTTGGGGATTCTTGTATTATTTGAGATGAATGTTTTGGCTCCATTCGGGCAGGATGGTTTGTGTCTGTGTACATACACAGAGAGAGATCATTACGTAGCTGCGCAGAGACCGTGCCCGGCCACGCTACCCGCTTGCACGAGGCAGTGGATTCTTCAGCTCCTACATCACTCTGGGCTTAGTCAGACATACCCTGCAGACAGCAGACTACATAATGTGTTGCTGCTGTTTTGATTTCAAGGCTCTGGGGCCTAGCTGTCAGCTGGTTTGTACTACAACGGGACAAAGAGCAACTGCAGCTCAAAGAGGATGCAGGAAATAAAGGAAATATATGTATTTTTAAGGATATGGATGATGGGGGAGGAATTGCTGATGTGACCATGAACTCTTGTGATATATTTACAACCTTGGAGTAAAACTCCAGTTTCACTGAAGTCAATAAAAATATTGCCATTGAATACACTGAAAGTATTTTTTCTATCCTCTGTCACAGGACAGGAATAGTTGAAAATATACATCGACAACACTTTCACATCGGTGTCTCCAGGGAAGAAATGACATTGTACTTCCAGAATGCCTACGCACAGGCATACATCTTTCTAAAGATGCTGTCATGAACCCTGAAAACTCTGTCTTTTTTCTTCTTTTCTCAGCTTCCAGGTCAAGTCTTGGGTCAGGTCATAGGTGTTACCACTAGGGAGGAGGAAGGAAACATGTCCTACTCACTCCAATCCAAGCAAGATTTTATGTTTCTTTCTGTAGGGGTGGTGTGTTTTGGGGTCAGGTTTTGTTTTGTTTTGGTGTGAGTTATGTTCTCCCTTCTATTTTAAAAACAAAACAGAGTGCATGTAAGTCACATACACAGCCACCTACAGGGCAACTTGTGTGAGGTTCCCCAAACCTCTCTGCAGCAAAGGAAGGCAACAGTATTACAAGAGAGCAGAAAGTATTTTCATTTACTTCTAAAGTACCTGAATTCTTTAGATCTGTTCAAAGCAGGCGCTGGGGACTGGTGTGTTTCATACCAATATCAAATGTTTTTTAGTATCAGCCACTTGGATGTGGCACTTCACTCCAACTTTGTCTCCTGTGGTGACTTCTTAGGAAATACGAACTGAATTGACTTTGTCATTTTTCCATGGCTGCTCTCTCTGCAGGATGTGTCCTGTGCCAGATGGTTGACTTGAATGAATTCTCTTTACATAGTTAAGAATCACTTTCTTTTATTATTCATGACTTGTTTCTTCCATCTCTCATGTTTCTCAGTTTTCTCTCTGCTTCATAGACGAATAGTCATGCCAGATTGAGATGAGGCTGTTATTTCATCTTATATTAGGACGCCATGTTGAGGCAAAATGCATGTCAGAAGAACAGAGGGCATTTTCTCAGATTCCAGCTATTTTAACTTCCAGTGTCTTTGTTGCAAGAAGATACAGAGAGCTGGGTTTTATGAAGTAAGCACACTGCCATTTTTAGACTGTCTTTAATTTTTTTTTCTGCAGTAAGTGAATAAATATATGGGAAGTTAATGTATAGGTAATTTCTCAGCCAAACAATTGAGTTGTATAGATGCGTTCTTGTTGTATATGAAAATCATAATGACTCAGTGTCCTTAAATGTACAGCACCTATATGGCTTAGAAAGATCAATAACTGTACGTAAAGCTGCTCTGAGGAAAAGATTATGCACTCAGTAGTGCATGCAGGGCAACTAGGCATTAAAAATCAGACCCTGAAGTATTTGTTAAATACAGATCTAACTCCATTGATGTCGTGTGCTGAATTTCTTTGGAGACGGATCTGTTGCTTTAAGTTTATGTTCGATATAAACATCATATGCAGTAATAAATCTTAGAAGCACGTTCTCAGATTGTTTATTTGATTTGTTATTTCATTTAGTGTAAGGCTACTCCATTTCATTCCATTCTTGCATTTCTAGTTCCTCTGTAACAACCTTGTAAAAGTGACAGGGAGGCTCAGATCTTTGCCCAGCAAACAATATATATTATTTGCTACATGAAAGTGGTGCACAACTCTCTTAAATGTTCCCTAGCAGACTCCTATTGCATTCCACAATGTGCCTGCACTTGAACCACCTCCATTCATATCAGAGTCTTTTTATCCCAGCACACATTGAGCAAGCTGCTCTGAAGCTTAATTCTCCTGACCCTTCAGTGCAGTCGGATATTGTCACCTAATCCCCTTTTTTTCCTTCTGTCCCATGTGTGGTTTTGACTTCTTTCTCTTCTCAATTCCTTTTTCCTCTTCCCTTTTTCTTTCTTTTTTATTCTATAAGCCTCTCTCCAGGCTCCACATTCCAGAATTCATCCTTGCATTAGAGCTGCAATACAATGCTCTCCCAGTGTTAAAGGATTAGACATTAAGGAGACTGTGGCAACTCCAGCCTTACTATATGCACAGGGGGAACATAAGGGGATGGAGGAGAGCTTGCTAAAGAGTAAGGAGACTGGGAAACAAGGGGGGAAAATGGCATCTTAGCAAAACTAGAGTGGATGACAAAGAGATTTGTGTGAGGAATGGTAGTGGTTTCTGCTTGGTTTAATACTAAGTTGTCTCTGGAAAACTGTACACCAGTTGGAAAGCAAAGCACTGTTACACATTACACAGTGATTGGTACATTAAGTGCAACTTTTATTTTAACATCCAGCTCTGAGATGTGGCCAGTTTGAAGGAATTACGTGGTGGGATGCCATTCCAATACATGGGATGAGAGTGTTACCTGAAGTGCCAATGTTAATCAATATTGCATAGATGTACTTTCGTACATAATTGTGCCTCTGATTCCCAGATTTTCAAAGTTCATACTACTCCCGGAGGAGTTGTATTAACTTCCAGATATTTCCTGTGGGCTAGTTTTCATTTGTTTCCCTGTTCCTGAAGGGAGTGGTCTTTGTTAAATGTCCCCTCTACTTCCATTATTGGATTGGAAACAAGTATGTTACATTTCAGTTTACACAGGTTCATAACAGTGTAGAAAAACTTATTTTGAAGAAATTAAGTTTAATTCTTTTCTTTGCCACCACTTCAGCTCCGCAAGGGTAATTCTGTAAAAGCAAATTTGAGGATACAATCGTGCTCCACTTAAATTAATTAAAAATCTGCAGAAGCTATTTAAGAATGAAATCTTTGAAACGGTGTTTTTTGAAGCGTGCTTAACAGATCCTGTAGTGGAGCAGTGATTGTTTGTTAGAATCTGTAGTATGACTCACAAAACCCTATAGAAGGGTTCTTGTTTTTCATCAAGGTTGTTTTTCTTATTTGTTGATAGGGTGGGAAAACTAAATTGAAGAAGTAAGTTTTGCATTTTGCATTGGAG
Source organism: Dromococcyx pavoninus (assembly GCA_033558185.1). NCBI lineage: Eukaryota > Metazoa > Chordata > Aves > Cuculiformes > Neomorphidae > Dromococcyx > Dromococcyx pavoninus. Next base: position 508,855 of record JAUMJL010000092.1, on the reverse strand, counting down.
GCGGTGGAGTTCGTGGTCATCCTAATCCATTACGGAAGTGAGTTCTACAGTCGTGGGCCAGCTGCCGAAAAAGTTTTGTCACCCAGACTCATGAGTCTCACCCTTGTGGCTGACAGTTTCATTGTTCCTGAGGAACGTAAGTGTCATGGAAGGTCATGGTTGCATTATTATTATTCAGCTACATTTGAATAAATGTACTTGGCTCTATAAAGAATGCTACAGGCCTACTTACCCTGCTGTACCCCACAGGCATGTGGTGAGGCTTAAAGATTGTAAAGTGCTTTGAGTTCCCTGGAAAAAAAGGCACTATATGAATGCAACAGATTCCCATTTGTTCATATAGCATCTGGTCCCACATCAGTGATGTTATGATATACAGGATCAGACCCAGAGTGCCGTACATGTGTTTGATTATTCACAAACATAAACGGAGATCTGGCCCCAACCCCAAGGTCTTTACAGTGTAAAGAACTGACCTGGCAGCCTCCCAAACACACCTTCTGTAAGGCACTGGGTGGTTTTTTTCAGCTCATCAGCTTGCAAGTTTTGAGTCAGAAATACACTAAGCAATTAAGGATAAGGATTGAGATTGGGACCAAACAGAGAAAAGAGCACAGACTGAGTATTGGGAAGATGAGCAAAATCAATGCTGTGGGAAGATGAGCAAAATCAGTGCTGTAGGAAGAAAGATTCAAATGTTTAAATTAAGGTTGTTTTGAGTGCAAAAGTGATGTTTTGCACTTGTGTGCATCTGTGTACTTGCATGCTTTGTGTTTGCTTATGGAAATACATAACGAGATTTTGATGAGAAAGGAATGATCAGAAACCAGAGTAGTAGCGGTAAGACAGAGAGCATCATTTTAATAACGAATAAGTACTACATCAAGTGGATAATTCTGTTGGCTAGATTCTCACCCTGTATCAACCAACCTGTATCAAGGAAAATTAGTGGTTTCTGTGCTTTATTGTAGTTGTAAATTAAACTTTAAGTTGTTTTTACAAAATGGAAGCAAAACTCGGGCACAAGAAACACATTCACGCTATTTGCATGTGGAGATTGTGCAGGGTGCAGTTTACTGGCCATGTGCATTAAGACCAGGCCATGCTTCAATGCATAGACTCTGCAGTGGCTTTTAGCCTAACATCTCCAAAGTTGCCCAGGACCAACATTAATGGAAATTGGGTAAAATAGAACATTTCTCCATGCACTGAAATTCAAGTCTTCTGTTTTGCATGTAAAGCCTATGTTCTTCATGGTTAATAAAAGAAAGTGTGAGGCCAGTTGAAAGTGTTTACAAAAGCTCTAAGAGCAGAGACACTATGTAATAATTATCCCAAACCAAAATGCTCAGAAGGACACTAACTTTTCCCACCTGTTAACTAAACTGTCAAAAGGAAACAAGCCTCTCATTTCAGTCTGAATAAGAGGCAGTGCATTTGTGGTTTGGTAGATTATGGTTTGATTCTCTCAGTTGAAACAACTTGCTGCTATGATGCAAACTGAAGCTGGGACTGAGAGAACCAGCCTTGCTTTTAAGTGTTTGGTCTTAGGGAGTGAAATCTTTGCTTGCTGCAGCTGAATATTCACCAGTTGAACAGGCCAGGACACTAGTTTGAATGTATGTTAATATAGCTTTGAAATGGCAAGTGTGAAAGAAAGGATGCAGCTAACGAAAACTTCAAAGAGATAAGGAATAGGGGTTGAAGGTTTGAAGGTTTTTAAGAAAAGCTGATGTGGTTATTCAGATATTTCTCACAGGTGCTGTTTCAAATTATTACTGGAAAATGTGTGTAGGGTTTTTTTTGGTGCAAAAATGCATTGCCCAGTTTCATCTCCCATTTCTTCTCACTGCTGGGAACCCCATAACCCTCTATCAACCACGTAAAACTCTTCCACATTCTCCCATCCGCTTGCCCTGCCTAACTCTCCCATCTCTTCATTCTCCTTTACCTACTTTCTGTCCTGAATCTGCTCCCTTAAAAAGAGTCCCCAAGTTGCCAGCTGGTAATGTTGGGTTAAGCACTTGGTGCAGTTCGCCTCAGGGAGAAGTAACCTGGGAGAGACTGTTAGGGCTGGAGAAACTGGAATCTCCTCAGGCCTCCCCTTGTCTGAGGCTGCAATGAAGCGATGCTTGGGATCAGAAGTGCCACAAAAAGAGCTCTGTGGTTGCATTTTGACGCAATTTCTTCTTGTATTTTCTGGAAAACCAAGATTGGATGGTCTTGTGAAAATAAAATTGGAAGGTGAACAACTTGGCAATAAAGGCTAGATTCTGATTCAGTTTAAATCTTCTACATATAGCTTTGATATTTTCCCATTTTTCCCAGGCTGTTATAATTTTAGGAAAAAATATTTAAGCTAGGAAAAAAAGGAAATGTTGTAGCCTTTGCTTTATTCAAATCGTGACTCTTCTTGAAAGATCTATTCCTACATTAAGTAACCCAACAAGCCCTTAGACCCCATTCGTGTTCATGACTTATTCTTTTTATGTTCTCCTCCCAAAACAGAAGTAAAAATATAAAGAAAATAAAAGAAGAACCACCAGACTGAGAACTACTCCCAGATGATAATAAACTGACTCGAAAAAGTTGAGAACAAGCTGGATCAGCCCTCTAACAGATGGGAGTCTTTATTGCTTTACTCTTAAGAGATGCTGGTAAATCATTTGGCATTATTAAAGATACCAACCACAAAAAGGATCAGTAAAAATATATATTTCCAACTTTTCATCATCTGGGATTCTGTAGTTCTTAGTGGTCCATGAGTCATTGCTAATATTTAAATGTATTGTATTCATTGGGATAGACGCATAACAGAGCAACCTTCAAGAGTGAAATAATCACCACCTATAAGAAAAAAGGGTGGTTTCACATGCTGACATACGTAATCAAAACACCTCTTTTACTTGAAGCAGATTTTTTAATCTGTAAGCATAGCTATAAAGTACTGTAGACACGTTGGGTCTGCCTCACCAGTCTGACAGACCAGCTTTATTCAAGTGCAACTCAGCTGAAAAAGCTGGAGTTACTGCAGCATAAAATTGAGCATTTTGCTCACCAATACAACTCTCTGTTGCCTTGTGCACTGCTTAGTCTTTTGCACCACACAAGGATGAGGGAGATGCACAGAATTAAGCATCTGATTTTGATTGTGAGATTTCAGTAGATGTTTGTGGTACAGTAAAAGACTATGCCATGTTGTCATAGGCAACAGAGAAGCTGTCCCACTATCTTTGTCCAAAGGTTTAGCTGATGGAGTGTAATTTGTTGTCTAAGAATGGTAAACATTTACTAATGGCAATGGACTAGTATTTCTTAGTGCAGTCAAGGTACTTTTCCAATACGTGGACCCTTCTTGGTCAGCATCTGGTTTAGGATAGGTTTTCGGATAACTGCAGAAATAAATACCACAAAGACATTAGGAAACAAAATATTTCATACCTTGCTTTGTGATTTTTGGAAGTAGAGGTTAATAGGCCAAAGACATCATTTTATCTTGTAATTCTAGTCCTTTTTCTGATAAGCAACAATTTACATGCTCTCAGTAAGCAGAGGAGGAGTAGATTCCCACAAAACCTTGCATCCATCTGTACCTCCTATCAGCTATGCTCCCAAGTAAATGAGCAGAATGGCATTTCAGTGGCTTTCTTCTTGCAACGTTACTAAGTAAATTATCAGACCTCAAGAAAAATGCAGCTGGAAAACAAATGATATGTCTAGAAAGTCAGAAGTTGATTCAACATTTCCTATTTATGCACACAAAAATGACAGCTTAATACACTTTTTCCAAAAAGAGGCAAGAGTTTAGTGTGTAGTATCCCCGTAACCACTCAGCACTCTCCAAGCATAAACTCAGTAAAGCTTATATAAACTAACTGCAGAACCTCACAGCTGCTGCAAAATTTTGTGGGCCAAACTCATTTGATTTAAGTGGAATAAAAACCATGAAAGTCAAAATAGGGGCTCAGTTTGACCCTTCTTTTTCCCAGATAATGTACGAGGTCTTTATATTTGCCTGATGTGATTTAAGGCTACATAATGAAAATACAGTCCACATCTCTAAGAAGTTAAGTATTATATAAATGGAGAAATATGCCATTTTATCACTGAACTGAAAATGTATGGGTGAATAACTGGTTTGAGTTACTTCTAAGCTGCAAGATTCCTAGCTGTTTCTTTTAGTCTGAGCTGGAGTTGTCAGCAGGTTGTCTTATTGTTCCTTTTACTATTTCATTTGAGAGACCTCATCTAAAATGCAGCACTGGTGTGTGTGCATAAGCTAGACAAATAAATATCAATCATCTCCCAGATGGTGATAATATGGCCCATGGGAATGGAGTATAGGATTACTTTGACGTGTCTGCCTATGTGTACATACATACATGCATTGCATTTCTGAGCTCTCTCCAACAACCCAGCACCCTTTGCTCATCTCAGGTTGTGCACTAAATTACACTTGTGCTGGTGTTACTACTTGTGCATTTCTTGTGGACAATGTGTCACTGAATACAGTCCATCTTTGGCCCCTTTTATGTCTGGATGTCTTCCTCCTCAGAGACAGGTCTTTCAGATTTTGGTGCCTACTGGTTCATTTTATTCTACTGCAGCTTTTATGCACGTAGTCTCGAGTGTGTAATCCAGAACCCTGAATTAGGCATCTCTGCTCCTTATAAAACATATAAGGAAAGTCAACTGCCTCAGACTGGGCCTCACGGTTGTGAGCACCCTGAGCAGGGAGACTCCTTTCCTGGTCGGTAGGAAATGACTTCAATTCTACAGCTCCTTCTCCTGAGCTTAAGTGCCTAACTGTGAGCTGCAGCGAGGTATTTCCCTGAAACCTTTCCTGGAATAAGATACTTATGTCATTTTCTTGGAAACTATCATGGAGATCATTCCTCTCTTTTAAAGTATAGCCAAGAAAATATTGCCAAACCCTTTTATGCAGTGTTCACAACCTCAGAATATGAATAGCCCATTCCATGTTCTCTTGGCTGGGTTTCAGGCCCATATGGCCCAAGTGCCCTGAGGATCCCCTAACCACTAAACCATTCTTGGACCAGGGAGCACTTTTCAGCCCTCCTGTAGAAGCCATTCTACCTTGTAGAAAAGTCTTACGAATTTGCTGGACTCGAAAGGCTGAGAGAAGGTGTACAAATGACAAATTGGGGTCCTCAGCTGGCAGCTCCAGAGAGATCCTGGTTTCTAGTTCCTGCATTCCTGCACCGGTGACTTTTCCCACAGTTTATAATGAACAGTTGTTAGACAAGAAGTCACTGAACATGAGCAGATGATAGGCCTCTTTTCTCTTAGTCAATGTCCTAATCATGGACAGGAGGCCCTGTCTCCATTTTTTGGCCTCGTAAAACAGTCTCAACAGGAAAATCAAGACTTTATCCTTTTCTTCCTGACACATAAATCTTAGTGGGGAAACCCCGTGGTAAGAAAGGCTGCGAAAGAGCTCATCTTTTACCTGCTTTTCTGTATTTCTGTCTTTGGTAATTTCTGTGCTTGGTAAGTTTGAGCCCTGAGATCTGTTTCTTTAAAAAGAGGATGGGAGGCGGAGAACATGTTTGCCTTCTGCTTTCTCTATCACCATTCACTGGGTAGCAAGGGCGAAACACTTGACAGCGTGTAGCCACCCTTCAGTTCCACACTCAGAAGACACTGGATCATAGAGATTGCTTAAGGCTTTCCATGATGGACTTTTCTGGAAATTGTGCCTATGCTCACGTCCTCTAACTTTCTGATGAAACTCCAAGCATTTCCGTAAAAAGTTTTCTTATAATTATAGTTCATAAATATGAAGGAAAGATCGAACACAAAAGGTTGTGGGACAAGTGAGCATAAATAAGCCATGAGATTTTTTTCTTTCACTTCATTTTCTGAGAATATAAGGCTGGGAGCCTCAGTAGTCAGGGCAGGGTATCTGTTAATAATTGTATGGGATACTTGAACACATAGGCACAAACATATCTAGAACTTTCACTGATGCATCCATTGCATTAATGTAACTATTACTGAAACATTAGTGTCTAAGACATCCTTTTGCTATGAGGAAGGTAGTAATTCCTTTTCTTTCTTTTCAATACAATTCATGCTTTCAGATCATACAAAAATATATGTACCTTTCCAAGTTTTTATGAGTTATTATTTAATATATTTTCCATTCTCTAGATCATTCAGCCGTTCTGAATCTATGCAGGGAAAAGAAAGGGGAAGATCTGTCAGTAAATGTAAAGATATTCAGTTAACAGAACTTGAGTATTATATTTATTTTAGTAGCTACTGGATTTCTTTTTCTATTTTATTTTTCTCAATTAAGGGAAATAAAATAATATGTTAACTAATTATAATTTTAAGACAAAACCCAAGGCTAGTTGATTATTAGTAGAAAACCAAGCAGCAATGCCTTTTAATTTCCATTGATGGGTTGGTCCTTCAATGCATATAATTAGCTGTCCTAATTTCTATCAGCTGAGGACCTGGTTTCTCACACATTATCAAGTATTTTATGACTTAAGTTATAATTACAAATGTAAATTAATAGACACAACAGGATTTTTTTTTTTCAGTTTGCTTTTCAACTTGTGTGCAGAATATAAACCAAGCTCTGTTACAGAGCACAAGATACTTGCAAATAAAATAAAATAAAATAAAGTAAAATAAAATAAAATAAAAGGGGTGGTAGGGAAATGTCCTTGGAAATAGACTGCAAGTAATAAAACCAATGTGGTAAAGTAACATACAAGTAGAAATTAAATTTACTTTGAAGTTTCTAGTCAAACACCTTCTCCTGGAGTAAGGAAAATGATATCTGGCTAACACTGAATCAAATAGAAAATCATTAAAAAGTTGGGGCTTTTTTAATTACTATTTTGGGGAGAATTCACAGTCTTTAGTTCCTTTGGCTTTGTATTTCTTTTGCTGTAGTAGGTGAAATGTAAAATAGATCCCTCAGGATAGATTGCATTTACTCTGCTATTTTAGAGCAACTAAGTTATTCTGCATCTAGTGGAAACTGGCAAAGTGAGAATGGGAGGAAAATCCTGAAAGCATAATAAGTTGGTAGATGAAGCTAGTAATTGAGTTTCATGTGAAATGATTGATGTTTTTACTGGCACAATGTACTTGTATCCATCAGGCAAAGGCTCGTGAGCAAGGCAGCATGCAAGACCCATCTAGATGTCATACAAACGGCTCTAGTTCATAAGAAGGGTTGGCCTGGAGAGGGATTTGAGGAGGGGTTCAGGTTCCCAAACACTTACTGGCTTTCCCTTCCCAGAGTTCTCAGCCTGCTTCGGGAGGCACCAGCTGAACAACAGCAGGTAACAGCCCATTGTATGCTGTAGGTACTCATGCCAGGTGTCACTAGTAGAAGTTCAGGGACCCTCCATGGACAGCTGAGCTGTTCCCTCAGCACGTTAATGATGCTGTCTTGCAGTGTTTCCTGTTACCTACTAAGGACTGCAGCCGTTCTGCTTTGCCTCCTTAAGCTTCTCTTGATTGTCATTAGTCCTTTCTGCTTCAGCATTTCAGTCTTGCCTGTGGAGTTACCTGTGCCTTGAAGTTCTAACTTCTCAGCAGCATTGCTTTCCACATTATAGGTCACTGGTTTTTACCTCTGTCTCTTATTTAATTCATATAAAGATAACATTTTATTTGGTCAAATGGGTCATAGTTAACCCTGCTCCAAAATTTTCAGTCTAAATGTTCTATTTTTACATTCACTTATTCTGCTAACATTTCTTAGAGATCTAAGGTGCCTAGATCTGGTTTGGTTTGGTTTTAGCAAATATAAAAATGTTAACATGTGCATTATTGTCACTGTGTGGCACTGTTTTTATCACAGTGTTGTACTGTATATTACTTCTACAGAACTGCTAGTAATCTCCAGGTTTGTCTGATATGACCTATTGCTTGTCAAACACATTGAATGACATGAATTCCTTTTTCTTAATTTCCTCTTAGTTGACTCCTGCATCAACTGATTCATTATTTTACCCAAGACTGAGGTCAACCTTACTGACCTGGTGCTGCTCATCTCATCCTGCCTGTCCTTTTTCAATACAGCACTTTTGTATTTCATAGGACTCTTCCTGATCTTCTGAGATACATTAAAAACGTGCCAGAGATTTTCTTCAAACAAGGTTTAAAGTACTTGTCAGTAATTGATGTTCTTTACCTTCCTCTAGAATTGCTAACAGATTGGGAAGTACTTTGTCATCCTCAAGTTTTTTATTCCAGTATGGGATAGGTATATTTACTAGATGTTTATCTTATCTGCATCTTATCTTATCTTATCTTAACAGTATTATCTTCTTCAAAAAACTTTAGTCATTGGAAGATTTCTCAGATTCTTAAACACTTCATATTATCTTATTTATCTATGAAATGAACTTCGTATTTGATGCTTTTAGTTTTCCTTTTTCTCTCCTCTTCATTGATTTTTATATATGCTAATTTCACTCTAGTCTCTTGTCTCCATTTCACAGTATCACAGTATCATAAGGCTGGAAAGGACCTCTGAGATCATCGAGTCCAACCTATATCCCAACACTAACACCAACCATCATCTAAACCATGGCACTCAGTGCCTCATCCAGTCTCCCCTTAAACACCTCCAGGGTCGGCGACTCCACCCCCTCCCTGGGCAGCGCATTCCAATGGCCAATCACCCTTTCATTCCCTCTGAAGCAACATATGCAAAAAGACACTATATATTTATATTTAAAGCCTCCTATATCCATTTTAATGTTGCCTTGAAACACCTAAAGCTTTTATGTTTTGCTGAAAGAATACAAAAATATTAAAGCTTTTGATCCTCAGCAGTTACTGTGGATTATTGAAGAGTGAAGAATAAGTCTACAACCCTGAATGTGAGTGGAGGGCAAGAAGGATATGAGAAGGGAAGGTAACACTGTAGGTTGCCTGTAAAAGGACTGGGGTTGATCCAGCTTGGTGATTTTGGAGTAAGTTGCTTATTTTTTTCTTGGAGAGTGGGACAGCTACTGTTTCATTTATCTGCTTCGTTAAGTTTAGACTATATTTGTCTCTGTTTGCTTTTCTACTTGTGCTTGGAGTGTGTCTATCCGTGCTCTGTTTCACAGAGCCTGGAGTTTATTTGCCTGAGTTTGCTTTCCACTGCTTTTGGACTGTGTTTGCACTGAGCTCTGTTTCATTCAGTCTGGACTCTCCAGGCCCGAATTTGTTCCACAGCATTTGGACTATGTTTGTTTTGCTTTCCAGAACCTGAGAACGTTGCTGTATATGGTTTCCCACTGCCTAGCAGAGTGTCTCTCTCTATATTGTGGTTAGCCTGAGAGTACTTTGGTCGCTTGGTCTTCACTCACCTGTCCGTTAGCATCTGCCTTGCCCAGTGCCTTGCTTCTAGATTCAACCATTTTTCAGTAAAGGGGATTCTGAGATAAACCAAGACTAGTTTAAAGTCTGGGTGTATTGCCAAGATCAGAGTAACATATCTGTTTTTTCCCAAATGCCAGCATGGACATCTTACCAAAATTCATTGTACCCTTGCAGACACGGAGAAACACATTTCGACACGTTCTTTTTTCCAACCGAAATCAACGATTAAAGACTTTGATGATGTCCTCTGTAGGCCCTCTAATATAAATGAACTTTCTTGACATCAGAGGAAATCAGATGTATTACATCAGAGGAAATCAGATGTATCACATCAGAGGAAAATCTGCCCCAGCTCTGGTAGAGAAATCAAATTTATGTGAGGTTAGAAAGTGACTGCTGAACATGGGCATTCTCAGCTTGCCCTATCTTTAATAAAAGTAGAAAAGGACAAAAAAATAACTATGTCTTGTAATTCTTACTTCTTAAGAATGATCCTAATGGGAAATGCAGATGGTTTCTTACCTCTCCAAGATTATTAGTTTCCTTTTTAACACTCTTATTCCACTTTGTCTTTTTTTCTTTTAGCCTAAATCTGGTTTTCTGCATCTTAACTAGTGCATTGCCTTGGTGATCACCTCTCCATGTCTTCTGGAAATAAGCATTTTGATACAAAGGCAAGTGTCCTCTGAGTGTGCTGTCTAGAACAAGTTGCTTCAGGTAACTAGAGAGAACGTCTTCCCTACTCAAAAAAATGCTGTTTGCTTTTCTTCCAACATGAGTTGACCCATTTCAGCATACAGTGCTCTGCTACATTTATCTTAAGCATTTTGTTGTTTTATAGGTTATAACCTTATATGAATTTCCTAGTGTATGCAATCGTGTCTGGCAGTTTTTTCTAGTGTGTTATCTGCTTTCTACAAAAACTAAACACAGCACTAATTGAAAAAGTAAAGGTTGGGTATTAAGTTGGCTGCATACACCTGTGGGGCAAGTACCAGCATCATCCCCTGACTTCCCACCTTCCTTATTTGAATTTTCCATTACAGGACAATGAAAATCTAAAATACAGCTAATTCCATTTTAAACAGGTGCTGTAATAAATACGTGCCTCCTGTGTTGTGGAGAACATCGATGTCTGCCTGGATATTTAATCTCTTGCAGTGGGCATGACTGTTGAACTTGTGTCAAATGTTTAAGCTGTTCCTCCCATCTCACAATAAATAGAGCATGTCCATAAATTTGAAGCAATTGCATGAACGTTTACATGCAAACCCCACTTTCTTTCTCACTTGCAGCTATTTATCCAGCAACAACAGAACTAGAATAATGCCAGAGAATAACTTAAAAGAGGGGAATGGGTGAGTTGGATGAGGTGAATTATGGATGCAGTCAGAGGGACTGACCCAGGCTGCAGTTCACCAGTCTTGCAGCAACATTTTTTTGATCACTGTTACTAAAGGCAAACTTCCAGATACCAGAGAATGTGCTGGTGTTTAGAAACAGTTGGTCCTATCTAGTGGCCAGGGGATGGACCAGTCAAAGCCTGTCTCAACACAAAAAATAATCACAAAAAAGGGATGTGTGATTAGTTTTATTTTAAGTAGGTAAACATGTTGGGAAGGCAAACTGTCGTGTTGTGACTCTGACATTTGGATTTTCTTGATTTTGAGTAATTGATATTTTCACTCTACAGGGATACAAATAAATGGCCATAAATAAAACAGATTGTGAGTAATGTATGGGTTATATAAAATTTGAAATATTTTAATGTATTAAAATGCTAAAAATGTAAGTAGCAGCTGATAAATCTGAAATGTTCCCTGGACTGTTATCTAGCAAGATTTGGTGATCAGCTTTAGGTGAGTCTGGAAAAAATGGAAAGTAAGGAGGACTGTATTGCCTTCAGAGGAAAAAAAAAATCTGATTTTATGTTTTGAATGTGTTATGTTGGGATAACAGTTTTTCCTGTTACGGGAAACCAGTCATTTCAGGGTAGGTCTTAAGTAGATTTATTGTACGACACAATAAAAATCCTATAAAAGCAGGTGAATGAGAGTTTCCTCTTTAGAGAAAGGGATGTGAATTCCTCCTGACTTCAAATGTCAGCTCAGCTAATAAAAAACTGCTATTGCTGTGATATCACAGCTGCAGGTAGAAAAGCAGTAGTATTATCAGCCTTTAAAATTACACAAAGGGAAGTGGGAAAAAATGAACAGCAGCAAAAGAGACAAGAAGTGAGAAGATTTGTTTTGGAAAGCTTTCTTCTGTTATGGAATCCCTTGAGTGCTTCTCCACAGCCATCACGAGCAGTTATCTGAAATCAAACCTGGAAGAGGTCGGAGCAGAGCTGGATGGATCTGGCTCACAGGTGTTTGTGTCTCCTCTTGCCAGCAGGCTGGCTGGCACTCACCCAGGGAAAGGATGGGCAGGGAATCCCCTGTTGTACACTGAAAGGAAAAGAGAAAGGACTGACCTCTTCTTTGGGTTTAGGACCCAGTCCAAGACTCAGGATTCAGGGTGTTATTGAAGAATATTTTCTTCAGGCTTTTGAACTGTCCCCTTAACTTTGTTGCTTCATTTACATGTCTTAAATTTAGGCGTGTGCTTACTATCTTCAGACTTCAGCAAAAAGAATCTTCCCTGGACAAGAGAACAGTTAAGAATGTCTAGTTTGGGAAAGAATTATACTAGTGTTTAACAATAATTAGCAAACTGTACCTCAAGTCTGGTTTTAACCACTACCAGTGTGCTGCCACTGTATTCTGATCCTCTCTATACGGCCATTTATCAAATTAATTTTCAGAATATGTCCCAAAATGTAGGTTTATCTACACTTTTATCACTGTTTCTTCCCCAGGTGATAACTTTTATTCCACTAATTTGAATTCTTAGTTCTCATAGCACTGATTTTTCATTCAGCAGACAGTAAGAGTCTAAGCACTTACTAACTAAGTAAGTCCAGCCCTTTCATTGCTGAGGGAACACTTCCAGTGACATCAACTCAGCACATTTAATTGAAGTAATGGACCACTGGAATAGATTCAGTGAGCAGACAACTCTCAGCTTATTTTTTGTAATATTTTGTCTTGGTGTGAAGCTTAACTCAGGTTTTTTTCCAGGCCTGTAGCCAGCTGTAAAAAAAAAAAGTTGATAGCAGTGAGACTCTCCAAGAAATGACCAAACAACCTAGGAAATGTGGTGAATACTATGGTTACAGTCAGAGAAACATGTGATGTAGTTTGAATCCAAAGGGGAGGAGAAAATGGCCAGGGTTGGCATTTCATGTATCCATCTTCTAAATAAAGCTACTGTGCAGCTGTGGTTATAAAATAAAGATGCAGGCAATTTAGATGTGTTCTTAATGATAGGTTAGGTGAAATACAGTCCATTACTAGCATTACTAGAGCCAACACTATAGCTCAGCATTCCTACTGCATCTTTTCCATGACTGAACTGGTGGCATATACAGATCTATGTCTGTTGTGCAACCTGCATGGAGCTACTGGAGAAGGCTGCTTATTCAATGGGCACCACTAACACAAACTCACACTGACCACCAGAGAGATTAGCCCCCTTCTCTGGTAACTGGAAAAACACCAGTTATTAAAATAAGGAGCTTAAAATGGGGTTTAAAGTGAGTAAAAGGGTTGTTTGTGAGAATATGCAATACTTACGCTTTGCATTTTAGTAGTTTCTAAAGGTATTTTAGTGCAAAGTGTGTTGCAAACGCATATTAAGACATACTTTCTCACTGAGTGCTTAAAAAGCAAACAAAAAGAGACAAGAATATTATTATATTCATTCTGCATGGAGGAACAAGGAGGATTAGCAGAGAGATTTAAGTGAACAGCCCAAGAGCATGAAAAGGGTCTAAAGATGCGGGCAGCATCTCCAGTCCAATGCTTCAGCTATATTTTTTCCTTAGTAGCTATGCTTTCTAATCAGGCTTGGGAATCTTTCCCTATCCTCAAAACCCCAAGAAAGACTTCACTTGGATGTTTGCTCTTTGACTGAAAAATCATCCTTTTTTCTGGTTTTCAAATAGAGAGCAAGCACTGTCTAACGGTTTATGTGTTATGAGGATATTCTCATTTTCCGCATGCTGTCTGGCTCTGGCTGCTGTTATGAGATGTTTAGAGAATGCTCTTTGGAATAAAAAAAAAGAAAAAAAAATCCAAGGGGGCCCAACTTGATGATAAGTGAGGCACAGTGCGATGTATTGCTTTTCCTCAATGTTTTCAATGGCAAGGAAACAGCAAGTTAAATGAGACTCCGTCTTACAGCCCCTTGGCCAAAAGTCTGAGCGCTACAATTTGTTCTGTGGGAAGTTGAAGCTGGAAGATGCATGTAGGAGCAGCCCCTGTAGACCAGCCAGGGGATCCATGTGTGACTTCCCCTGCCTTCCAACAATTTGGTATTTGCAGTTAAATAATCATTAGGTAGGAATTGCGGCTTCGGTGTGCAAAATCCCTTGGCCTAAGCAGAAAACAATGGATAACATCAAACAGATGAGCATCTGGGTTAAGAGTGTACACACAGCACATACTTTAAATGTCAGTACCTCACCATATTACTATAGTTGGGTATCCATTTGGTACCCATAGTAGTCTAATCTTACTTTTTCTTGGCAAGATCAAGTAGCTCTCTTGGCTGAATAGATAGAATGGAATAGCCTATACACTTTTTAGATTTCACAGAAGGAGGAAAACCTTCAACTGCTTGCTTCTATTCCTTTTGTTTAATAATTTATTTTTATTACCACCTTTCTTTGTACTCTTAGACTTGAATAACAATCAGTTGGGTGAGGTGAACTAATGGTCTAATAGGTCAGAGGATCAGAGACCTTCTGAAGGGCTAAGACCACCCACCCCTCTCCTTTCAGATCTCACAATTTTTAAAAAGGCATATTTCTTCAGGTTTTGGAAGGCTGTTTCCACAGCTCCCAAAGCCAGGAAGATCCTCCTTCAGTTGACGCAGATTATATTTAAAATCCTTTGAAAAATCCTAAAAACCTTAAACATTGAAATATTTTTCTATCGTTAACTCTGAAGTGTGTTGAACGTGTTGCTTTCAGCATGTTAATAAGAATAAATAAGAGAAACAGTGTAAAAACCCCTTACAAAACACATGTTGTAAGGCTATTCAGAGCACTATGCAAGCTAAACTCAAATTCTAGACAGTAAAACTCCTACTGTTTGGAGTGGGCTGGATTCGGTCTAATAACGTAGTCTAGATTAATCTCAAATGGTATCAAGTACCTGCTTGTGGTACCTAATATGAGTTTAGTCCCTAGAGAGAGAAAGACAAATCTAAAGAGTTAATCTATCCTGTCACATGGTGGTGTGTATGTAGCTTTATATAGACTTCACAAAAAAACAGCCTTAGAAATGTAGACAATTTACTGTTCACCCATGTGACAGGGCTGAATCTCCTGGCTTTTGACTCTGCTTTTACTTCACATGATGCTTCGCATTCAAAAGAAAACAAATCTCTCAAATAAAATTCTGTGCTTTACAAATATTCTAACTGCTGCAAGGACACATTATTGTTATGGAGGGGAAATGATTTGCTCAGCCATGAGGAAGAGAGAAAGAGAAGCAAAGGCCTTGAGGGAAACCTAGGACAGAGTTTTCAGATTCTTGATTTAGAGAGTCAGACATACCCACATATCCTAAAACTCTCTGCTTGCTTCCCTCCCTCTGAATGAATTAAATATCAAGTCCTAAATATTCAGCATTGAGAGGCTACAGGAATCACAGCCACACAAAACATACATTTTCTTTGGCAGAGCAGCAGTCCAGTGCATTTAGCCTTACCCGTGTCCACTTGTTTAGTTATAAAATCAAAAAGGTTTCAGTGTTCTTGCAACTTTGCCTGACTGCTTTGATGTTTGCAATTGGTTATTGTCTATAAACTAGGAGATACACAAGTAGATTTTCTGCTAGAACTAATAATTTACAGGTTAATTTTAAATATAATAGAAACACATGCAATTGTTAAGATCACACATGGGAGTAAGATTTATTCCATCATATATTCAAAAATTTTAATGGAAATGAACAGAAAACTGTAGCATTAAATTGTTCCATCAAAGTCTCCCCTCAAGTATCAGTAGATCCTGGCAGCTTTGCCTCTGCAGCATTCACTTTCCTGACTCCCACTGGAGGACAGGAGGTTGCTTCATTGTCTTCATTGGAGCACCAGATCCAGCACTTGCTCACCCAGTTATGTACCCTAACCAGCAACTAAATGAGAGAGAAACTGGAAGCTGCTTCCCACTGCTCTCCACTTTCTGACCACTTTTGGTATGTGGAGCTGAGCACAACAGTAAGGAGAGTCTCACTTTCCTTTCAGCAGAGGTACTGAGTTACCTCTGAGCGTGGAAAAGAAAATGGTTGTTATCAAACTCAGAAATGACTGGAAATTAAGACTTGAGGAACAGATAACTGAAAAAAGCAAGAAGGCAACTTTTCTTGAACTTCCATGCAGAACAATAAACATCACTGCTTGAAATAAATCACTTGATTACAGTATCATATTGTATTTTGTACCTTTTTAGTTAGACGTTATTACTCATAAACTAAATAATATGATCATTTTTTAAGAGCTGAGATCATGCCTAGAAATAAGTCCAAACATGACTAGACATTGTAATTCATTTTTTTCAAGGTTTTTGCTAGCCAAGAGCCAACATCTGTACTGAAGTGGAAAGGATTTTAGGGAAGGATTTTTCTAAAGGAACAGGTGTGTCATTTCAGAATGCTGCTGAAATTAAGTGTGAGAGTAATGACAGTCTCTTCAAAAGAGTCCATCACTCCATGCTAGGGCTTTCCATTGTGAAATATTGGTAGGAGAATATGATAATTTTTTCACTGTATTATATAAAAGAAAAAAATAGCTATCTGGTGATTTTAAAGGGAGATAAACTCTTCATGGTTAATTTTTGAGACTTTGAGGCCTTTCTCTGCACAGGATCTGCACCACAGACAGCACCCCTCAGGCTTACTAAGCCTAAGCTCACTTGAGGTTTGGGTCATTTGTACGTCACTGAAATGTTTTTGTGGTGAGCTATATTGGCTGCCTTCAGAAAACACGTAGACCTCCTCTTTCCCTCTGACCAGTACTGGGTTTGGAACCGAACTGGACTTGTCCATGCATATCCAGGGGGCTGGAGCTGATCCAGCACCAGGTCTAGAGCAACTCTAACTCAGGCTTGGCTTTTCCAGTATGTTTTTATGATCACACTTAATTACGTGCATGAAAAATAACTAATTATCAAGTGCATAGTTTTCCTTGCCCAAGAAAAACGTAGCATAACTGTTTTGCTTATTAGAGTTTCGTAACCAATGCAACTATTGTTAGCAGAAAAGGTACTAAACATAGAAAATATTATTTCCTTCTCCTGAGTGTTTAGTATAACAATATAAGCATTGACCGTTGTGTACTTTGGTATTATTTTCCTTTCCTGCTTATAGTCCCTTCTCATGTTTCTCCATCATTTTAGGCCCCTAATAGGGATAGGATGAACCCATTGATGTCGGCACATGGAGGCCTGCTAGTAGCATGCCTTTGGTTTTAGTCTCCTAGCAGCAGCCATTCATGTTATGTGGGCTTTCTTTTTTGGGCATTGCCCACCCCTGAAACTGACTTCAGGCATTTTTCACTGCCTGTTCTGCATGAATAGCCACAGGCCTCTTGCCAATTGTCCCCCCTTCTTGAAAGCCAGCCTCAGCCAAAGGCCTTTTCAAGTGTGATCCCAGAGTGCCACACAGGCTTTCAGGGTATTGTTTTTGAGATGAGGGCCCTGCACTGGAAAGTGGGGTCAGAAGAGAAAGCACAATAAGGGGTGATGGAGGCTTCATGCAGTCCTCAGATGCTGGCCTGTTTATTAATTTACAAAACTAATGTCACTGTCTTTAGAGAAGAGATTGAGTGAAAAAGATGCCCTTTGAAGAGAAGAACTGCTTTTGATGCATTACCAAAACATTGCTCCCCTTATTAAATTGATTTTATGGAAACAAGTACAGCTAATAAAAGTTCAGAAACACCAGTAAAATATTGAAGGTCTGGATTCAGGGTTTTCTTTTTTCCTCATCAGCTCCGACACAATTCATGTTAGCGTGTTTTATAAGCTGTCCTTGGGCAAAAATATCCTTAAATATAATGGGTGCACATATCTGGTCTTTCTTATGCATGGCACACAAAGTATTAGTCAAGACAGTACAACAGTGCAAGCCATTTAGCAGATCTCTTCCTCACATGTAATGAAATATTCAATCAAATTTTTTTTATCTTTCAGTATTTCAGGGTGGAGCTAAAAGGGTAGGAGTCCATAAATCATGAATATAACATACAGAAGTGTCTTGATTTGTGAAAGGAGTCGAAGCTGGGCTTGAATGTTGCTCCTGCAGTCGCTGTTGGCACAGAGCACTGGATCTAGGCAAGCAGTTCTCTGGTTTGCTAGGTCCTGTGTATTGGATGGACTCCTGCTGTCTAGTAGCATACAATGTTTATGTTGCTGTCTTAAACTAAGAGCAATCTTGGGAAGAAATGTGGCTCCTTGACTTCCTTATTCTTCTTCTTTCTCATACCTGGTCAAAAGAGAGTCTTACCACACCCCTTCGCAGCCATGTGCATGGCGGTTTGGTTTTGCTGACCATCTGCCACTTTAAACTGCAAACTTCTTTCCATTGCTCTCCTACCTTCCAACAAAAAGGCAGAGATGCTGCTGTGTCCATCTCAGATCAGCTCACACAGCAGCGTGTCATATCGAGGTGAATCATGTTTTCTTATTGCCCTAAGAAACCAAACCAGGACAAGCTCCTTTGTCTGCAGATGGCTTATCATTTCCACAAGTGGTTGTTGTCTGGAACTGTCAGAGATATGTGATGATTATCATTGTGGATGTTTCTTAGGATTGAATTTAGGGACTTTTGATGCCACAACTATGAAACTCCACAGCTGGAACTAAAGATGACTGTCATTAGACTTGCATCCTTTGTAAGCTGGACACAGAAGGAAGGCATTCCAGTCTGACCAGTGGGTTACAGATGCAAGATTAGGAGTCAGTTTTAAACATGTGGCCATAAATGTGTGATTGAATTTTAGTGCCTTCAATTAATACAGATCAAAAGAGACTTTTGTAGTTGGACAGACTTTCAAAAGTACCAGACTTCAAGCATAAATCTGTCCAGTCTTCCTTTGTTTTTCATAACTTGTCTTGCCATGTTTGTTAATTATGGAAGGCATTTAGGACTTGCTCTGTCTCATCCAGCTTCTTCTCTTCTTTAGTGCTCCAGCAGTGAAGTCAGCAGTTTTACAATCCACTGCCTTGGACCTTGAAAGTCATTTTTGGTTGGCAAGTGGGTGTAAATTGCTAATGGTAACATTTTAAGACTACTTTCTATTCAAAGGAGTGGAGACGGGTGCGTGGAATGAAAAGCGTTATAAACTACTCACCTTCCTAGTATCAGAAAATAATTCAAATGATTGTTATCCCTTCTTTAAATGATAAATGCAGGAGAAATATGTCTATGATGAGGAAAGCTCTTACTTGAAAGCAAATACCAGAACATCACCCAGCGTGACAAACATTGGTAACTTTTAATGATATGTTTTTGACTATGCTGCACATTTGAATCATAAAACACGTTTTTTTTCCTGTATTACCTATTTTGGTATATTTATTGATTACTCATTCTCTACAAATTATGGTCATTTGTGAAAGATTTAACACATTTTCAAATACAGGATTGGGTGAAGAAAAGGGGACTGGTTAGTGATTTGTTGTGCGAGGTTTTTTTTATAATCTCATGTAACTTTATACTTTCAAATATCTAGCATGAAGAGATCACACACCTTACTAAAAGGATGTGAAGGGTTTTTGCATACATTTTCCTGTAATTAAAACTGGCTAATTTGAAAATGTCTCCTGGAATTATGTTTAAGAGGCCATGTTGTCCAGCTTCTTACACTACTTTCTTGATTAGCAGTCTCAAAGTCAAGGTCGAGAAAAAGGCCGAATATCTTCTTATAACATTAAGTCATGTCTTTCTCCTTCTATTAGTAAAAAACACAAAAGTAAAATGTTGCTAAGATGACATTGCTCCAATGAAGACTGAAAACTCCTGTGTCTGAAGATTTTATACAAAATATAACATCTCAGTAAAAACCTTACCTGAAGTGCAGTCGTAGATGTAGAATGGCTCAGCAGCCAGTGGTGAGAAATCCATCGTTCTCAAACAGTTTGTAACTTGCCTGTACAAGACCTGTTTATTTTGGCTTTGGTTGGAGGAAAGGATTTGTCCTTCATATGTAAACAACCACAGATAATAGGATGTCAATAGATATATTCAATATTACCTTTTAAAAAATTAATCAACTTAACCACAGTAAAAATACTGAGATAGAAATATGACAAGCACTAGTAAACTTCTCATGAGTTGTTTTCTTTTTCCTTCCTTATGAACAGCAGCAAGTGGGCAGAGCACCCAGGAAAGCTACTCTGGCTAACTTGGCACTCTCATGGCAGGAATGAGCATGGTCATGGCCAGGTCAAGAAAATCCCCACTGTGGGGTGAGGTTTTCTGATAGAGGCAGTAATGGTTTAAAAAAAAAAGGTTTCTGGTAAAGGTGGAGTTATGAGTAGTTCTCAAAAGAAGTTCAGCACTTTGGTTCAGATAGCAAGCTAAATAGACTGTCTGAAGTTCTCTGAGTCTCATGGAGGTAAAACTCAAACTCAATGAGAACAAGGCTTCACACGACATTTCAAACTTCTGCTTCTGGTCCATTTAGAAAATAAAACAGAAGTAAAAGGATGAAATACTTCCTTTAAAAAGGAAGTCAATGCAACAGGCTTTACAGTTAATGGAGTTTTTAAATGGTTAACTTTGGGTTTAGGTGTGATTTTAGGCTTTTTTTTTAAACTATTATCTGTTCTTTAAATATCTGGGGGTTTTTTTGAGCTACCTGGGCAATATCTATATCAGATTCCAAAGCAAAACAGCATGGGGTTAGCATTAAATGAGGTTAGCTATGCAAATTTCATCATCCTTTTGTTTTTTCTTTCTTTGGAACTCTCTTATTTCCTTTACAGCTATTTATTAGCAAACGGAAAAAGGAAAGGAGAGAACGGGTGAGTCAAAATAAATTTCTAGAACAAAAAATAAACAAATCTGTCTTCCCTAAGCAGCTATTATTTTCTTTTCACTCCACAAAATAGAGAGAAAATTAGGTTAAATGAGGAGTAAACGACGTTGTGCTAATTGTGGACAGAGACTTAGAACAAAATGGTCAAGCTATAAGGAACCAGACAGTGATGATATTATGCAATGGAAATAATATAACGTTGCTGAGTTGGGATTTGGAGAACACATGAAATCCTTCTGCAACTTTCTCCAAGGATGCTGCTTTTGTTAATTTAAAGCTGTGCTATTTTTCACTTGATGTAATGAATATGAAATCTCCTGTGAACGAGGAATGTCCAGATCATACCACAATACATAGCTTTGTTGCAGATACGAAGTAGTTGCTTCTCCACTTGCAGACAATCTGGTACAGGATTGTGATGTCTTAAATTGCTTATAGCATTTCTCTGTCTTTCTGTCTTTTTTCAGCAATTTTAGAAAGACTTCCCATTTTAGCACACGACTTTTGGAAAAGCTCAGCTTTCAGACAAAGCTAAAGGGGTGGATTGGTTTTCAGAAGGAAATATGGCTCTATATCTTGAAGTGGGAGGTCATGGGTGTTGACTGGTCTCCAAACCTGGCTCCCATTTAGTTGCCCAAATGGTAGCTGTGCCGTTTTAAAATCTTTACCTCAACTGTAAAGTCTGGAAGGTTGAAAAAAACCCCTAAATTCTGTTTTTGAGTCCCTTTAATGTGCATCTCTACTTCTGAGAGTCATCTACCACATCCTGCCTGCATCCTTCTGTCTTAATCATGCTGAAGGAGTTTCTGAGCATGGATCTGCAGATAGATTTGTGCAGAGTTTTGTACCTCAGAATCCCTTATGCGTGAATTCATTTGTCTTGTTGCTGTTTGAAATGACAACAGCAAGCACCTTCATCTCAAAGAAACCTTGTTTTCTCTATTTTATTTTGCAGAGTTGTCAAAATGATCAGAAGACCCATGGGAATGGAAGTGTTCTGAAGGAGGAAGGTATGATTTCAATTAATATTCACCCATAACAGAGTAAAAAAAAAATGATTCACAAAAATACACTAATTTTGGCACGATTTGGATTTTAAAGTTCAGGTTTGGTTCCTGCCCACAGAGAAATAAATTCACCTGACAGGAAAAGCTATGGGATTTTTTTTAAGACAAAACATATTAATTTTGAAAATGGTTGAAAAATTTTGGTTTCATTTTATTGCAAAATAAGGTCAGGGATTCAGCAAATTTGTCATTCACTGGTTATTTCTCTGGCAACTGTAAACATGGAAACCCAGAAATCTCTCTGATTACCTTGGTATTATTGCTGTCTTCCTAGTTCTTCCACTTTGGAAGCGTGACGGATCTGTAAAGCTTTAAATGGTAATAAAACGGTAGGAATAGGATTTCTGTGTGGTCCCTGTGCCAGCATCAGAGAAGAGATTCAATACAACTAATCTGTTCAAATTTAATGAATGTCCTGCTGACTTTTAAGGGAGCTGGCTGCCTGATTACCCTCTGAGACTTTAAAAATCTCCTCCTATTTTTGTAGAATTTTGTCAGGAAACCAGATTGAGTGAGCCCATATAGAGAATGCCATTGCCGTTCCTACAGGTTTCCGCAAGACATTTGACCCCTCCCCTCCCTTTCTTTCTTCTTTTTATACTTCTCTGGAATGCAGATATTTTGGTTAATTTTCTCCAGCTGTCACAGAGTCTCACAGGAAAATGACCTCGCAGAGTGACCACTTCCCCTACTCCTTGACTTAAGCAGGGTTTTTTCTTTCGGAGCTCTCACCACATCATCCACATCACTGTCTGGTGTCTTTCATGAGTCAGGAAAAAAGCAGAAAAACAGTTCCACCCCTTAGAAAAAAAAAGGGGGGGGGGGGCAAACCAGATCAGTTTGGATTGGTTTTATCAATTTACAATGCTATTTCTTGTCAGTTAGTGTAACAAAGTTAACATTACCCATTCCCACTAAAGAGTAGGGAGATATTAGCATCTGGACATCTTCTTTTTAAGAGTATTTTTCAGCATGCAGTTAGTTGGCTTATTTAGTAATGACAACAGTCTTAGACTTCTTTATTATTTTGTTCTTTTAAATATACTGTCCAGAGGGTAAAATTTTATCATAGAAACTGTGTTTCAAGTTTAGTTTTCTGAACTAACACTATGAAAAAAATCAATGAAACACCATATGATAAATATCTATGGCTTATGAAATACGGAAATAAGATGCATGAACCTCAAAAGTTACTGGTTTATTAAGTACCATGAGAAAAACAAGGATATATGAATGAAGAAAATTGCAATGCATTTTTTGTTGGCTTCACTCACTCCTGAGGTAGGGGGTGTTTTATCCTCTGTTTTGTTCCTGCAACGAATTTGAAAGGGATGTGCTATTCAACAGTGTAACTTTAAGCATGTGCATCAGTCTTTGCAGAATCAGGACTTCCCAACTCTTCATGAAGACACTTTGGGTAGCTCCTGCATTTTCATTCTCAAAGTCAAGTTCTGCAGTTCTTGAGAACAAGGCCTGTGTTTTAGTTTGCTATTCATCTCTTACCTTGGCCTTTTTGTATTACTTTTTGTTAAGCGTGGCTTTGCTCTTCCTATGAGTGCCTACTCAGTTATCACAAATAACTGGTTACTAGGACTTGTAGAGTCCCTACAATTTCCAGCCATAACTTTTCCCCTTTGGTGTTCTTCACTGCCTTTTGGGTTTACTCTCTCTTCTCTGAGTTTGAATAATCTGAATGAGATGAAGCAAAAGATGGGAACTGCAAGGAGGCTGCATTTAGTAAATTAAACTTCTCTGGTCTCACTAAAGGCTGTGTTTACATCTGTTGCATCTGAGAGAAAGTACTGCACTCCCCTACTGTTTGAAAGTGATTTAGAGCAATTCAACACTATAATAGCTCTTCATATTCTCTGCCTTATGTTTTGAATGAGTATCCCAAAATCTAGGCATTTTCTGTAGCGGTTTGGAAAGTTTCCTCTAGGAAATGTTAATGAACTTATTATTTTTTAGTGTCTCTGTGTTGTGTGAGTGCAATATTAAAACTCTGAAAGATGAGCAGCTCTTAGCTGTGGTCCATTTCTTTAATATCCCAAAGCTACTATCACCAAAGGTTTTTGGAACACAAACTGTTGAGTTGTTTCATTTTTGCATTTGCAGATTGATTCCTTGGTACAATAGACACTAATTTAGACGTTTTAGAAAGAAATTCAAGAAAGACTTTCATGGTAAGTGGTGTCGAGTAGGCTATCTGGTATAAATATATATGCCTAATAAAGTCAAGATCTAAAAACAGATTACTCTTGTGCAGTAAGAAGATTTGGGGTTTTTTCTGTCATATAAACCTGGCAGATAAATGAGATCACAAATTTGAAAGAGTGGGCCTGAGGTGCAAAGGTCTAAGCGTGGGTTTTGGAGGTCATCGTGACATAAGCCTAATATGTATCTTCATGGAGATGGGGAGAATGGGGCTGGGGTAGAAAACTATGACATTTGATCATTTCTCAAAGGCTGTCATGAAGGGATTGAATTAAGGTTTGCAGGTGAGCAAAATCATAGTAGAACTTCTGAACACTTGGTTTTATAACCCTATTGATTGTCCTAGTGTTTGCATACAAATTACAAATCCTTATTCTTGGTGTATTTGTGACTACAGATTGCAGGGCTGCCTGAGCCTTAAACAGAATTGGTTTGTGATGGGGCTGTGTGTTCCTCCTCCTCATAGATACTGACTGCAGTAATGGATGGGGAAAGTAGTTTTGTTTGTGAATGCACTCAGGTGGATCACAGACAGCTACTTACACAAGCTCACCAGCTGATGTGTGACTCCAGCACTGCTGCTCAGGTTCAGGGTGGTCGGATGTGCTGCCTCAGCTGCTGCTCATTCAGGTTGCTGTTCCTGTCTATCCCAACCACTTCTCTTCATTTATTCCTTTACCCCTCCAGCTGGAAGGAGATTCTGCCAAAAAATGTGGCAAATCTGAGGAAGTGGAAGGGAAGAGGGATGGTGACACAACCGCTGCAAGAGCGTGAAGGGTCACAAACTCTTAACCAGGATTAGCTATGGTCTGAACACTGTGTCCAGCTCTGCTCTTGGAGGTGCTGGGCCATACTCTGATCTCGCTTTGTAGAAATCCATCTTAGCTGGAGCTGAAAAGGCAGCACTGGAGCAGCACTGCAAGGTGTGATCCTGCCACTGCTTGAAAATTGAAGTGGTTGTATTAACTGTGTTGGAGCTTGGGAATAAGTGAGTAGGAAAATGCTTCAAAATCTCGTGCAGCATTCTTTCAGTTCCATGTGTATTGAATGGACTTGACTTTCAATCCCATTTATTTCACTGGAAATTCTTTGGCCTAGATGAATGAAAATGATGGCATCTTTTCCTGAGTGATTCCTTTTTGCATGAGCTGAATTTTTACCGCTAAAACCTTTGGAACTCAAGAAATCTGATAAACAGGTTTCCTGAGTCTTTCAGAGACACACAATTTCCAGTTTTCAGATTTTTTAAAGACCAGTCAATATAAAAACAAGCCTTCATAGATTGTTTAACCTGGAAGGTGAATATTGTATCTCTGGTGTTTATGAAATGAGCATGGGTTCTTTGTGGCTGCTATACACATATAATTACATAAACATCTCCTTATTATCTTAGATGGATTCTTTGCATTTCAAACTCCAGAAATTTTAGTAGGAAAAGAGGAGAGGAACCAGAGAATGAATACCATATTCCAACTGATAAGTGTTTCCTCACAAATATCTGTTTTGGAAAAGGTTTCAGCATATGTTTAACTTTAAGCATGTGCTCAGGTCTCACTGGATTTAAACACACACTGATCGAGGATGCTTTCTTAAATAGAAGCAATATGTTGTCCCAGTGAAGTCAACTTGGTTTCCCAACGACTCCTCTCCTGCACATACAGCTGATTTCATCTGTAAGGAAAGGGGAAGCTGAGGTCTTTAGAGCAGCCCCTGCCTCCAAAATGGATTGTGTCCTTTGTGATACGAAGTACAGCCTTTCCAGTGCCAAAGCTTTTTCCTATCAAAATAAACACAATGTAGCATAATGGGGCTGCAGTCTTCTTTTGTAGTCTATGGGAAAATAATAAATCTCTTGCTATGGTATTTTTTGTACTGTCCCTTTTTTTTCCTGGCTTTACCGTCCGACCACTGTCTCTAAAGACCAAGTAGTTCTGGCTGCACAAATACAAGAGAAGTTGCTTTATTATAAAGGGGGAGAATAAAAGGTGTTGAGAGTGGCTAGGTCATATTCTTGTCAGTCTCATGTATTTAGACTCCTTTCAGCTTAGGTTTTGGTGACAAACTGCACAGCTGTAATGCCTTACATTTACCAGCCTGCATATATGAAAGATGTGTAATGTTAACTAAGCCCTTTCCCGTCCCTCATGGAAGACCACCCTGCCTGCAAAACTCCAGAGGAAAACACGGCATGTCCTGATCAGAAACTGCCTTTGTTGGCAGAAATACAGTATGTTGCATTAACCAAAACAGCATTTTTAAAAACATTTTTGATGGTGGCTGCTTTTTATTTAAATATTCATTTTGCTGTGTAAATGGATCTCATTTGGTCTTTACATCCCGACGTCACAGGACTATCTGAAAGTCTTGTTTACATTTCAAGCCTTGCACAATCGTTTCAAGCCTTGCACAAAACCTTCAAAACCTGATACGCTGAGGGCAGAAAAAGTACTGGATTTTCCCCAGTAGTCCTCTAGACAGCAGTTTTCTCTGGGATGGTCTTTCTGGTGATGAAAGTTACCTAATCTTTCCTCCCCACTGACAGTGCAGTTTCTCTACAGGGTAGGGACTGTTATTAAGCAAAAGTCACTTTCAAAACTTGTTCCACTTTCCTGTGCCTTCACTTGTTGCTGTGTATTCCCAAGCTCCTCAGCTGTGGGTTTATCAATAAGCATCACTTGTTTTCTGGGTGGTAAGTAATGCAGCCTCTAACTCCTACAACTGCCATACAAATACTAATAATCAGATTAAGCTGAATACAGCCATTTACTTACTAGTTGTGAACACAAGTGTGGCAACTACATTTCAGCTTAAATTGTACAGGTAAAGGGAAAGCCTGGGGTAATTGGCTCCAAGGGAGCCACTTTAAATTCACAAGGGCACGACTGTGTTTAGAACCTGGCCCTGGGAAACTCATCCTGGCACCACCAATATCGTCTGAGGACATAACAAACATACCCAAACACTACCCTTCTTGTTCCTCCTCGCATCATGGGTATGAAGCTTCTTGCTTCAACTGTTACTCTATATACATGTCAGCACAGCATAAAATACACTGTCTAGACTGTCTGTTTAAGCTTGCAAGGTGCAGGATTTGTAAAACTAAACCCTTCTCTCTTTAGCACCATTTCAGCAGAGTAATTTCACTCAAACAAATAAAACAATTCCTGATTTACCCCAGAATAACCTCAGGGACACTTGGCTAATCTCAGGGTACTGGGTTGAATCCTACGCTAGCAAAATACAGCTTGAGTCAGTGTTTTTGGACGAGTGCTTCACCAATCAGAAAAGGCTGAACTGTAAGGCTAGTGGTGACAATGAGCTACTTCTTTGCTCTGTGCCAGTTTTACCAAGTGTGAGATGGTTGTAATTATGTTAATTTACCTGTCTTGGATTTTGTGACGAGTAAATTGCAGGAGGCTTTGTAAAGGGGTATCAAATGTGTGGTTCTAGATGTGAAATCTCTAGGTTTAGACAGGTACTTTAAGTAGGTCCCAGGAGAAGTGTCTCTCTTTTCCTGCCCACCAGCCAGACCTTCATTCCAAAGTGCACAAAGTAGTGACCACCCTACATCAAAATCTTGACCTTGTTTTATGCATGTCTATATTTTCCCATTCGGACCATGGTAAGAGGCAGCTCTCTCATCTCTCTAATCCCAAAACTTTTCTGCAAGAAAGATAAATACTACTCTGCATTTTGCAGATGGAAAAACTGAGCAAAGTGGTTAAATGGCATAGTCTAATAATAGACAGAGATAACAAGCATGGGAATTATACATATGGGCAGAAATTTCAGGCCTCTGGAAGTGTTCAGGATCACCATCCAAATTCAGCTAAATGCTAAATGCTGCATTCATGTGCATCGAGAAGTGGCTGCTTTCCCATGTATCTTCTTATAATGTGATATATGTACTCACAGAGCCAGATACAGGTGTCATTATGGCAATAATGTTGTAAAGCTTTATTAGAGTATATTTTCCACTCTAGTACTAATCCACTCAAATGTCCGTGGAATAATACCCCAATTTTTTCTTATTATTTTATGTCATCTCCCACTCTTCCTGTGCGATTTAAGACCAGATTTTGGATATATAGACAAGGCAACTGGCATCCTCGTCTTACTCTTCCATGAGCTTATGTCTCCAGTGGGAAAGGAAAGACCAAATTCTGGCAAATTTATTAATAATTTTGTGGACTATGAAGGTTTGGTGGCTCTGGGTGTTTTTGTGTTGGTGGTGACGTTCAGGAAGGCTTATTGATCATCTTCATGCCCTTCCCTGTGCAAAGCAGAAAGGGTTCTTCCCATTTTCAAACAATCACATGTATTTATTTAATCTACTTCCTGTGGTAGCATCGTGTACCAATGAAGCTAAAGAGAGAGAGCCAATGCTGGGATGACTTTCATTCATTTTTTTTATTTGGAAAACAAGAGGAATAAAACTTCATTAGCATCACACAGTCTGTAAGGTGCCATTCTTCTATCCCCCAAAGGTCTTTCCCTTGCGTTTTGACAAAAAAGGCTGATACACTGCTAAATTGCTGGGAAAGTTAGGAATAACATTAATTTAACAAGAGATTTAGATTAAAATAAGTTGTAGAGTTGGACGGCTGCTTTTGCTTCTTTTTTAACTGCTTGGCATTCCTGATGCTGGGTCTTGGTTTCTGTAGCCATGCAGCATATGAATCAGAGAGAACCCACCCTGTGCTTTGGCATAACTCTTAAAGCACTGACAGTTCCTCTTTCTTCAGCAGTAATTAAACAAGTAAAAACTGGTTACTTTGGTTAGCAGATATAAATGTGGAAAATATTCACAAATACATATCACTGGGCGTGTGTGTCTAAGGAATCTGGATGAGCTGTGGTTGGACTCTCCTTTCCCACATACTTACAACAAAGGTGCTTTATCCAACAAAGCAATCTGGCCAAGGTCTTTTATTTCAGCTAATTCATGTTCTCTCTTTCTTTGTAAGGCTTGAAGGTTTGCTGATAGTGCAGTTCAGTGGAGCCCTTAACAACAGGAGGCACTGTTGGGGATAGGACTCAGCAAGAGGAAAACCCAGTTAAAACCAGGATGAGACAGTCTTATAGAATGAAGACCCAGCCTGCCTTCATTTTTTTTTGCACTGATTTGACTCTTTCAGTTAGTTCTGCAATTACAAAGCTCTCAGTTTAGAAGCAATTTTAACACTGAAAAGGTGCCTCTTATTAAAATAAGTTCTCCTGTAAATAATCAGTATGCTGGTGTAAATGTATTCATCGCAGCACTGGAGGGGGATGCATGCCCTGACTGCAGAGGCAGATGTATTTTAGAAGTAGAGCTAACAGGAATGCAGGCAAAACCTAACTGACTGTTTAAACAACCACATCTTTTGGGAGGAAGTACAAAAAAGGCAGCAGTGTGCTTAACTATGACTTTCTCGGAGGCTCCATTTACGGCGGAACTCCCTTTGCCTCAGTGACCCCTCTGTAAAATGGGAATAATCAAACCAGAATTTTAATCCAGAAAATCTTCTTGTGATGATACTTTAATGATCAGCTTCACTACCCACTCTACAGTGCTCTACAGTTATTCCCTACTTGGAATAACTCTTGTCAGAAATAATTCAGATATTTAGAAAAAATATACTTTCACTGATTTTAAACATTTCTGTTAAAACACTTGATAAGTTGACTTATACCTAGAACAATAATGTGAGCATAACCTCAATCTGAAGGATGCAGGCCAAGACCTCTTAAAATATAATATTGCAGCAGTTAATAC
Source organism: Dromococcyx pavoninus (assembly GCA_033558185.1). Lineage (NCBI taxonomy): Eukaryota > Metazoa > Chordata > Aves > Cuculiformes > Neomorphidae > Dromococcyx > Dromococcyx pavoninus. The sequence goes on along the minus strand of JAUMJL010000092.1, from coordinate 479,305 downwards.
CAAGGTGCAGAGGAGATATAATTTTAATAATTGAAATGCAGACTCACTTTTTGACTCTGGAGTTGCTTTGCTTCAAATTCCAGCTATATCTGTGGCTCATACCAGTTGATTTGCCCATTGCATTTTCTGCTTCCCGGATTTGTTTTCCCCCAACGTTCTTTTTGTTAAATTGATAATGCTGTTTCCTGATTTTGTGGGGTTTTTTAGTTCATCTTGTGGCTCTTTTCCTACTGTCTACTTTTCAAAACAGTTGGTGCATTTGGCACCTTATCCATGCAAGATTCCAGGGATCCTGCCCACCACTGGGTGGGGGAAAGGCAACGACAGAGGAGGGTGAAGCTGCTCAGAACATTTGCAGGAAAACCTCTTTAGGCCTCTTACCCAGTGATTCAAAAGCTCAATGATAGTGGTGGTAGGAATTTCTTTGTTGAATTAAGCAGACTTTAGACCTGGTAGTCCTAGACCAAGTAAGGAGAGTTTTGGTCTTATCTATTTTTAACCAAATAACTTCATTTTATTCCTGTAGGTGATTTTATTTTTCTCAAATTACCCAACTCATATTCACCTCCCACAGGGCTCTGTTTTCTCACTGCTGTTGATTACATAGAGAAAAGTTGCCTCTCCTCTAATTTACCCATTTACTAGAGCAAAGAAAACCCTGCTTTATACCAAAATAAGCAAAAGGAGAATTGGTGCCAGATTTTAACTTCGGTGAGCAACATGCTTCTCTTTGCCTGGAATCATCCAGTGATACCACAACTGGGAGCTATAGTCAGACATCCAAATATAACAAATATTTCTGGGTTTGCATATTACATATTCCTGCTCCTCGGATTCAGGCTGGGAGGAAGAGGAAGATTATGAGAGAAAATGTATGCATGAATATTTTAGCAATCTGCTGTGTTAGGAAGGAAAAAATGTAAAGAGCAGATGACTGATTCATGGTGTTTTGGTTGAAAATATTGTAGCTTTTAGACATTGCCTCAGTGTGGTTCGTGTGTTTACAGTAAATATATTTCACAGCAGACGTGGTCTCTAATGTACATAACTTAGAATTTCCCTGCAGACAGTAACTGCCAGTTCTGGGAGCCCAAGGATCCCCAGGTCTCAAAGAGACCGTTCCTGTTGTAGCTGTCCTGCCCAAAGGGTGCCGGCAAAATGGACACAAAGGCTGGGGAGGCTGCTGACCCCTAAAAATCTCAAGCTTCAAATAGCCCATAAAACATAGATGCCAGTGTTCTGCTTCCAGTCACTGAATAATGCCTTTTGTTCCCAAACCACATGTCTTTGCATTAGGAGGAGCGGGCACCACTAGAAGAGGTGATCTTCCATCGACCCCATAATGCGCGAGCTCCGCAGATGCAGAAAGGCCCATAGGACATTTTCTTTCTCAAATGGATAATACATACATTGGCTATGTTGTTACAGGGTTTGGAAACAGAATGGGTCTTCTGACTCCAGCTCAAAACCTAGCAACTGCCTACCACAGTTGCCTCTGTTAAATCCCTGCATGTCATGATTTCTGTCGTTCACCTGGTGCCATACACATGCCTGATTTCTAAAAAGAACTAAAAGAAGCAAAAAAAAAGTTACTGTTGATGAGTTGGATGTTGGTATTGAGTTACAGAAAGATGCCAAGCATACAGGAAGGTTTTGAGTGCATTAGTATCAGCAGAGTGTTTAGCCAAGAATATATTTTGGAACTGAAGCTGGAATTGTACTTGAACAGGGGAAATACGAAGCCAAGCTTCTAAACTCCAATGGGCAGCTCCAATGAGACCTGTTAAGGAGCCTTTGTGGAACTACTGCTGCAAATGCAGGGCTCATTCTCTGTGCCTGTACAGGCCTTATTTAAATGTTTGTGATGCAAGGATTTAAGGAGTGAAGGAGTATTATTTGATAGTAGTCGTGACACCGAGTCTGCCAGCATTCAAGAAGCATTTGGACAATGCCCTCCATCACATGGTGTGAATGCTGGGAGTGTCCTGTGTAGGGAAAGGAGTTGGACTCGATGATCCTTTTGGGTCCCTTCCGACTCGGGTGATTCTATGATTCTATATAGTATTTAGAATATAAACACCACTTTTTCTTTTAGCAGGACTTCAAACAGTTTGTGGCAGGGCCTCAGTCGGGACCCTCTTTCCTGAGATATACCTAAGCTGAAGTCAGATGTGTCGTTGCAACGTGCACTGCTTTAGCGAGCTTGGCTTTCGGTAGCAGGAAAGCTTCAACACTTTAGGCTTTGGGTAAGCTACAAACAGTATTACTTACCTGAAACCATGAACAAATATTTGCCTGTTTGACAGCTGAGGCCTGTGGCACTCTGACCTCATCGCTGTCAGCTCTCCAACCCAGTTTACAGCTACTCTGAGATACCTACACGTGCAACGGTCGTGCCTTCCCGTTGCCCTGTCAGTAGGTAGTCTGCAAACTTCGCCTCATTCTGTGACAAGAATCAAGCTCAAAAGTAGATGTGAGCCTTTGCTGCCTAGGTCTCAAAGAGACAGAGTTGTGTTGCTGCTACTCTATAAAGTTATACAAATAGCAGGATTTAATCACGTCTGAATGTAATTTTGTACTAAGCAATTGACGTAATGCTGGTCACAATATGTTGGCTGGTGAAGACCACAATAAACTGTGCGTGTCAGCTAATCATGATTAAACACTGATGAGGCCAGGTTAAAACTGCACTTAGCTGACATGTGCTGAATGCTGTTTGTTCTTGTCTACACCGATTCACACTGCATTCAATGTGGCACAATATAGATAAGCCCTTTGGGGAGAACGTAGCTCTGGTTGGGCCTCCGTGTTCCCTGACTGGCCAACATCTGCTCAGAGCAGTTTTATAAAGGGACCACTTACCCATCCTTTGATGGAGAGATAAGCCACTGTAATGTAATTACAACCAAGGAGATGGGAGAAGGGAAAGAAAAAAATACGCCAATCATGAAGGGGGTACACAGAGAGCCTCAGATTCCTTCTAACCTAAACATTGTGGCAAGGAAAGAAGTCTTAATTAGGAAACGTGTAGGCATAGAACAGGAGCCCATCCTAAATGAATTGGGGTGTGATGAGCATAAAGAAAATGCTTTTTAAAAAGATCTTTGACTCCCACTGAGTGCTTGTTTCTTAGACTTCCTTGCCTAATAATGTCAGTATTTAAATGGCCCCAACTCCCAAATAACAAGGCTTTGAAGTTAACACCTCATTGAGGTATAGAGTTCATACGTTTGCTATTCCTATTATTTGGCTAGAAACCGTTTTCTGCATGGCTGGCTTAATAGGGCAACAGAATATTAAGTTGTATAGGGATTGAGAAAGCTATTCACACAAAGGAAAGAGCTACAGACTTCATGTATTTGAACAGAACCTGACAATTAAGAGAAAAGAGCAAAAGTCTGGGAAGTGCCTTGAATCACATAATTGCATAAAATTTTTTCATACCTGTGATATTTCCAGTGGCCAGGCACAAACACAAGGGATTTTAGACTTGGACTCTGTCAGGGAGTTGTAGTTGTAATTAGGAGATGAGAGGAGGTGTTTTTTCCATCCTGTCGAAATTTTAAAGCTTAAAAAAAATATTATGTCTGTTAGCAGGACAAAATTGAGATGTTTGGGGTTTTTTTCATTGCAAAGGACAATAAAACGCTGAAAAATTATCTGGTACCAGTTGCACCAGTTATTTATGGGATGGTTGATCCAAACTCAAGTCTTCCCTTGTTTTCATACAGATGAATGCCTCAGCCACCAGGCTATCAACTAGTTTAGAATCTTTTTCTTTTGGTTTTGGCTCCAGCATAGAGCAGAGCTCTGAGGAAGACATCCTCAAAGAATATCTTGTTGAATATATACACCAGAAAAATGCCTTTTCATTCATCTGCATTTTTTTGACACAGTAATTGTTATCTGTCTCTACTTTGATAATATGCTGCGTCAGAATAATTAGGATTGCCCCAAAACTATTATTTTAAGTCATAGTTATTTGTATCATAGAAAAGCCTAGACCCTGCAGTTAAAGAGAGGGCTCTTTGGTGCTTACTGCCATGTGGTAGATGTTTTCTTACCATGAAAAATGCATAAATAATCTAAATGGTGCAACAGAGAGAGTAAATGGTGTTATTAGACTCTTCTTCACAAGTAGGGATCCGGCTGATAAACTGACTTGAAACTTTGCAGAACAGGGATTAAGCAAACTTGGCAGGGTGACCTCAGACTTTTACCACAAATAAAACTACCTGTCTCCTGTAAGGATGCCTTACAGAGCATTAATTAAAAATTAGAATGGTTACAAAAGTAGAATCAGTTTAGAAAAGATCAGCTTGTTCCAGTGCCTATCTGAATACCAGCTTCTACACCTTTTTCCCATGTTATTTACAGTTTACAAATTGCTGGCTGTAAAATTGTCTGGTGTCTGGGATTCAATGTATTTCTTGTCATTTATGACACCCACAAACTTAGGCGAAGCTTATGATTCAGTTTATTTCTCTGAATAGAGATATAAAAATAACTACCTCCTTGAGGATTCAGTTAATGAAGGATTCCATCTTCATTCCTACCTGGTGTAATTACTTCTCACCAATGCCACTGTAAATATCACCATGATTCAGTCCAAAGTTTAGAGCCCTTTATCCCATAGCAAAAAGCACATTAGGCACCCATGTTTAAATTAGAGAACTATTATGAGTATGCAACCAGAATGATCTTTTGCAAAAATATCTTTTTTCCTCTATGAGTCCTCTTAGGGCTTGGAAAGCAGATTGAAGGCGATTTCATGTGTTTATATTAACTTGCTGCTAAGAATGAATCACAGTTTCCGCACAAATCCACTGAAGTGTTAATAGCATCTGTTCATTTTATAGTAAATAATGGATTTAAAAATGGATGAATGGAGAAGAAAAACAGCCCCATCATCCTGGTGGTCCTGTGTTCAAATAACATGTTGTGCTGAACAGTGATAAATTTTTATGTAGCTTCTTTATAGAGAAATCACCCTTTTGCATGTGTAGACCATCATTCCTGAGCCACTGTCTCCTTTTACAGAGTAAAATCACAATGACAGTGACTACTTTGAGAAACAAAAGGATTCAGATTTCTCTTGTGTTGTGTAACAAAGTGGTGGTTTTACAGGGTGGGCAGTCCAGGTGTCTAAATGTTGTGTTCCCTCCACAGGTTGAAACTGTAGATTCCCCAAATCCCTACTCAGCTGCAGTCTGACTTATACTTCCTAAAGGCCTATATTTCTGTGTACAAACTCCTCCCTTGAGTTGATTTTTAACCTGGGAAGTAGGAGATGTGTTTCTTGTGGTGATGGCATTAATTTAAATGGGGAGAAGACTGGAATTCCATCCCTACACCAAACACTGGAGAAAACCCAACTTTTGGATAAAATATAGAAGTTATGTCTCCAATCCAGAGCAGAATGAGAAAGATTCAAGATGATTTTGAACATGAGTTTGGACATACCTCTGACAGGAAACAACTCTTCAGCCTCTCCATCAAGTCTTGTGAAAATCTATGCCATCACACTGTGTCATGAGATGGGAATGGGCTCTGAGCTCACAGTGCCAGTGATCACGAGGTTTGCCACTGGTACCCATTTTTTGCTGTCTGCTGCAGTTGTAATCACTAATGTTCCCATATCCAATGTGGCAACTTCTGCCTTGGTCAGGATGGAGTAGTTGTAGAGAGACAGTGATGCGTTGGCACCGGATATTGAGCAAAATGCAGTAAAATTAGAAGCTTAGGACCCTTGCTCCAATATATCCATGCCTGGGTTTGAACAAAATTGAGCTAAATGAGTGAATAAAATCTGTGTTGGACATCCTGTATCACAAATTACCTTCTTCGATGGCCAAGTGCTCCCTCCTTCTCCAGCACTCATCCTAGGCCCTGTCTCGTGCAGGTTCTGCTTCCACCTGGCCACCTGCTGAGCCAATTTAATCCAGCAACCTTGCAGAAAACTATATTTTGATGGATCAGGTTTCCACTGCATTAGTGGAGTCTCTTACTGTCTAGTCAGATGAGCTCTGCAACTGTCACAAGCAGCAGAAGGGAGGGACTGGAGCAAGAAGGAGGGAAGGAAGAAGGAGAAAAGTGAGAAGAATTGTTCCCTTTTGGCAGCAGGGATGCTTTAGATTAGCTCAGCCATATAATCTAACTGGACTGTGAGAGTAAACTCTGCTCTGTTTTCTGTTATTTCTTGCTTTATGCTTTGTTTGTTTTGGTTTTTGATAGGAAGAAATGTAGCTGTATATATTTGGGAGAGGGTTTTGGGCAAACATCCTGATCTGACATCTGCTCAATGCAGCTTGAATTGGGATTTCTAGACCACTCCATGCTAAAAAAATTGGGTTTAAAATGCTTCCCTGTCCAGCACATCACATCAGCCAGTGGCCTCCCAGCTATTTCATGAACACTGAGATGCTTAATTCAGCCCAGGTGCTGTGCAGGTTGCCCTGCTTGTGGCTTCTTCCCACGGTGCCAGCTACTGCTCCCAGTCCCTTTGAGGAGTAGCTCTGGGTCACACAGAAAACTAGAGCAAAGCCAGGAATTACATTCTCCTTTCTTGGGCTACAATCTGGTATCTTAATTATTACTTCAGTTCTTCCTGTTCAGTGTGAGGGTCCCTCCCCCACTCCCAGAATTGTCTGTCTCTTCTAAGCATCAGCAATAGAAGAGAATCATCTTCAGAAATTCAACTCTGGGGAAAAAGGAAGAAAAAGAAGTCTTGTAAGCATTCATTCATATTTAAGAATGAATTTTCTTCAGCTGTGCTGTGACCTCACTTATTTAATCAGGAGAACTGCTAGATGAATTTAAAATTACACCACAGTGCCCTTCTTAAGTTCCCTTGTAAAGTTTTGGGGTGTTGTTTGGAACATTATTTTGTTCAGTAAAAGAATGGAAATTGGCTAAAATAGTTCAGCCTCAGAGCCTTTGTGGTCTGCTGGAAAAAATTATTCAACATATTACTGTCTGTGTGAATATAGTATTTCCCTCATTTTAGCTCATTTCCCTAATGTCTGCCTTGTTTTGGGGAACCTAAACTGAATTATAAATAGACAGATTTTGATTTGTATTATTTATGCCAGCAGATCAGGCCAGAAATACTGTGTTTCTGAACTGTTAAGCTATAAAGTGGAATGGTACCACCTAAATGGGGAACCAAATATATGTTTTTAGCAGAAGAATACTGTCCATCTTCCTATCACTGAAGTTTGTTCTTTTGTCTTGATTTGAAACCATTAGAAATAAAATTCTTATCTGATCTTATTTCTTAAAAGCTTCTCCAGTAACAGCATGGGACTTGCTCTTCACCTTAAATCCATTGAAAGCAGCAAACCAACCATCATATTTAATATACTTCAAGAATTTCCTGGTTAGTTCTTCATCTGCTATAAGATAACAGTGACATCCACGACCAACAACAACAAATAAAGAGAACCAAATAAGCCAAAGCACTGCAGTGACCTTACATGCGGTGGGTTTTGTGAAGAGAATTAACATGAAAGAGGGTTCAGTTTGGGGGTAGAGGTCAGGGCAGATAAACTCCTGTGTTCTGATACATTTCCTTAAAGCGGGAAGCGCTTTAGAGAGCGAGGCTGTGGGAAGAAGCTGTCAGCAACGGGGTGGTCAGCGGTGTCAAGGGTGGTGGCCTATGTTTTTCTTCTGTTGCAGCCTTTCATCCTCCATCTGTCAAGCTCCATAATTTTCAAGGCAGACAGTCGATTTTTAATACAAACCTTTAACTTCCCAGGTCTGAAGTGGCCCTTTTATCTCAGAATAATGCCAAAATGGCAATAACTGTTTCGGAGATTGTTTAAAGCTGCTGTTCCCACTCAGGTCTCCTTGGGATGGCACCAGGTGGCCCTCTGGGCAGAGGTATGTGCCGTAGGCTCCTGCTGCTTTTGGGAGGAGGGAGCCAGTTAGAGAAAGGCCTGGATATAGGCATCCTGGTGAAGCAGGGCTGGAGGGAGGGTCCTTACTCAAGCTCCTGCAGACATCCTGGCAGTGGGATCAGCATGGCCTTACATGCCCTACTGACTCTGCCCCACATGGTGTTACAGCCCCGTTGCCAACTCCTTGGCCCAGTGCTGACCACAGGGTATTTGCCACAAGGACTCATGCCCTAGGCATGTGTGTGACTGAGCTTGACCTAAGGTCTAGTGCAAGTCCAGGCTTTCTTTACGCTACGCTGCATTTGAGTACGTAGCTGGAGCTGACACATTAGCACGGCTTGTGTCATATAATTTCAGCATGAACAAGACTTGGCCCCAATTCAAAACACACAGTCTTTAAGTGTTTAAATTCAAGCTTAACTGACTCAGACACTGAATCTAGTTTCAGCCACTGTGTTGCTGTACTATTAAATGCTACAAATTTGAGCTGCTCCATTCAACTGCAAGAATTATCACAGCAGAACTGGTGATAACTGAAGCATCCAGAGAAGTGAACAAGATGAAATTCTAGTCACAATGAAATTAGTGGCAGTTTTTCAAGGGGCTGTTTTGAGACCTAGATTTCATTCAGCCATCTCAACTGAAATTCTCCCAAGGAAAAAGATGTATATATTCTTTCATTCATTCCCCAACACAAATACATCCCTTAAACATTCAAGGCATAGTACTGAAATACATGCAATAAATGGACTTAAGTTAAGAAACTACCATATCTTTGCCTAGAAATCTCATCTAGAAAAAGAATCATCTTGTATATACACAACTGAGTATAATTGAGACCATCTTATTTCTTTGCATCTCTTGACATTGCTGCTAGTTGAGAGTTCTGCTTTTTTTGTGGTTTAACAGAAAAATGACCCATTATATTCTCTACCTGCCTGTGAGTGAACTGGTGAATAACAACTGGAAATCCAGGTTGCTTTTGTACATGTGTTTGCATAATTCAGTGCAACAAATGCCAAAGACTGAAATCAGGGTTGGGCAGGGTTTGCAAGTTCAAGTCCAGATCAGAATGCAAATGTAGAAAAGAGAGGGGGTTCTGATGCAGATATTTAAACTCAGATTGTTACTGAAATTCAAATTCAGATCAGTTGCAACTTTTGGAGATGGATCAGAATTCCCTTGGCAACAAGAAGTGTTTGGATGTATGGGTATTATTTCAGGCATCAGTCTAGAAAGACGTTGATGAGCACACACACAGCTTTCCCACACACAGATGTGTGCACACCTTCCTCTACAAGAGCAGGAAGAGGAAGCTCCCTGCAAAGAAGTAACATTGCACTACTAATGACTTTGTTCATAAACATTATCACATACAACCTACTGCTGTCTTCTGCATTGATTTTGGTGAGCAGAACCTTAAAACCATGAAAAAGAATCCTAACAGTGTACTTTGGTCCTGTATGCAAACTTTTAGGTACTAAGCCTCCTAATCACTACCGTATGGCTCATAAAAGGAGCAATCCGATACCAAGCACCAAGAGAAGTTGTTATTCCTCCACTCTATCCTATACCACTCCAAATGTTAGAACAATAAATACATTTACCTCTTGTTTAAGATCACTTAAAATAAGTTGCTTTAATTAAACCTCCTAGCAATCTATCTGCACTAAGTGATTAAGTGCCTCTTCTTTCAGTGAAAGGAGAAGGGATTATCACAACACAAGACTGATTGAATTATGGACAGAACTAGGACTGGGGAAAACTGCTGAATATTTTCCATCTAAATCTGTGTGAAAATACTGAAGTTTGAGTTTGCATGATGTTGTTCCTCTTAAATATTCCCCCTCTTTTCAGTCCTTCCTTCCCTCCCCACTGCCCTGGCGTCAATGAAATAGTTATTTCCCTCAGGTTAAAGTTCAGCTTTGAATATCAACTTTAAAAGCTGCCAAGGAGAGAGCTTTCTTTACTCAATGGGCATCATTTTCAGCAAATAAACTTAGAAAATGGAAACGTAGCAGCTATTTAAAATTGTATCAAATTTGTAGAAAAATTGAGTTGCTTAGCAATTTGTTCTTTGCAGCTGTATCATCAAAACCGTTTGTGGGGGATTGTTATGCTATTTTTACATTATAACTTGGCCTATCTTGAGTGAATTAAAATTCAGTAACTATTCTTTCAACCAAGCTTCTTAAATTGCCCTCAGCTTAGGAATCACAGTGCTGGGTTTGCTGTTTTATTGCTAGCCCTATCGCTTTCAGGATGGCAAGGAGTCACAATAAAAGACTGGTTTATGTCTTGCAATGGTTATGGCAATATCCATCTTTTAGTTTTTCTACACTCACTTTCCTTTTCAAGTTCCCTGCCCGTCTTTCCCCCCTTTACCCTTTCCCTGGTATCTGACATGATGGATTGGATGGAAAACCATACCAAAGTCTAGATCTTGGCACAACACAGGTATGCAAGCACGTTGGACGTACCGCTCCGCTAATTTATTTGGATACTTTACCTGCAGCCTCCCTGCTGTTTTAGTACCAGGGCCTCTCTTGGGCAGAGACAGGCAAGCAAGCTGTGTGGTGGTTTTATTGTGATGTGGACAAATGATCATGAGGGACTAACTGGAAACTATTGAATATACTGGTGGTATTTAAAGGTAAATGCATTAACAGTGCACTGCCACCTCCTTTTATCTCACCCACCAGCACGCTGCGGCAAGCCAGGCACGATGCCACCTTGGGGACTGATTGCTGCCATTTGTATTTTATAACCAGTTTCCAAATAGGAATGAGAGGGAAAATGCAGGCAAAATGTGGAAGTTGAGCTAAAGGTGCAGTGCTGTCTCTCGTTTCTAATTTCTCATACTAGCAGAGACGAGGCTGTGTTGTGGTTGGGCTTAGGGTCTGACTGGCTTAGGCTCCAGCTTTAACTGAGGGGCAAATGAAAACAATGTGTTAAAGCGTTATTCCTGCTGTCTTTTCACCTGGATATGAATTGGGTAGTGTTGGCTTCCAATGTTAAAGATTTCTGAAGTGAGCAAGGCACAGTACCAGTCTCAAATATGACTTATTTTTTGATGGTTGTCTTAATACGTAGGAGTGCCTGTTGCCAGTGCTAGTGTGATCCAAGACTACATATATAAAGAAAGAAAAATAGTTGAGCTGGGGGACTTCTTATTGTGTGGAACCTCAGCATATGTGTGAATATGAGAGAAGGAGCGAGATGCCATTGCTCTGCTTTAGAGTGTTTCAGCAGGGACTTCAGCAACAAGCAGAATTTCCACTCTGGCCCCCCAACCAGCTAAAACGGATCTTGGCTTCAGTAGAGGATTGTTGCCATTCTGCCTTTTAAAACACAGTGGGAAGTTTGTTTCCTGCATAATTGCAGCAAAAAAATCAGTCTTTTCAATTTAGGTACAGAGCTATATGTTACTAGAATGTACTGCACTCACGAGAGCCTGTCTTGCAAATAACATTTACATTTTTGCTAATTGGAAATAATCAAGCTTTTGTTTAGCTATACAGATATAGCTTGAAGTTTTTAAAGGAGAGGAATTCCAGAAGAGCTATTTCATCAGCAGGGTGAATTAACAAAGAAAAACAATAAAATAAAAGAAAGAAAATTGAAAGTTCTCTCACACTTATTTTCCAGTTCAGATGTCTAAAAGACATATGATCTTCCAGCTACATTTTCCTCTTGCAAATCCCAGTGTTTTTTATTAGGACAAGTTTCATTTTATTGCCTTGTTTTCCTGTAAAGCTAACAAGTTAAACCAACAGGATTTAATTTTGGATTGGCAGGCCAGCTAAGAGATACTACATCGTTTTGCCCCCCCTTTTATCTTTCTCTTTTCCTTCCTCCTCCTCTTTTCCTGTCTCCTTGAGGTACTCCACTCTGCCACTGTGCTGCTCAACTTATTGGCCTAAAAATCCTTGCAGGTGATTTATAGAACCCTATGGTTATTGTATGGCTAATGATTCATGGAACTTCATTAAATACCAAGTATGTGCCTGCTTACTGTCTGTGCACACTGCATATTAGAACCTTTGCATTCCCCCTTGCAAATTGCCCCCATTAAAGTCGCAGACAAAAGGTCCTCTCAGTAGCTTACATATTTTCCCACATGTGAGAGAGCAATTGGAAACTTCCTCTTGATAACTAAAAACTTTTGAATTAGAATTTATGAGAAGGGTCTTTTGGTCTCATTGCCTAAGGGCTGAAACAGATCCCAGTGTGTACAAGCGTTCCTTTGATGCGTGGAACTGCACAGGGTAACATTTTTTAACAGGATCAAAAAGCGTAATGCAGGGACAATGTGCGGAGGCCCTCACTCTGACACAAGGAGTCAGAGTCTGTGTTTTTCCAAGGCTGAAAATGTAAAACTATGTGTTCAGGATAGCAACAACAGTTTATATTCTTTTTAATTGCAGTAAAGTCCAAGATAAAATAATGGCAGTCACTGTTACAACTTCCTTCTCTTTAATGTTCCTTCAAAAATGCTTTGAAGCTGCTTTTACCTTTGGGAAAGTGTTGTATATGTGTTAGGGAAAAATATATCAAAAAGAAAATAAAGGGCCAGATCTTTAATTGGTAGAAATCAGCGTGGCTCTGTTACAGGGATTGGAATTCCTCAAGCTGTGGATATGGCTAAAAACTTTCTGTCATTTCTCACTGTGTGCTGACATATTTCTGAGCACTTACTCAGTAGGACCATCCCATTCTGAGTTTATTACTGACAAAATATTTTTCAATAACACTTCTTTGCAAAGACAGTAAATGTCTTAAAAGTACACCTAACTTCCACAGCATAAGTATATCCTTTGGTTTCAGCTGCATTATTCAAAAAGAGGCACAGGGACATGTACTGGCTGATCTGAAGTCTCTATGAAAAGATCTTGATAACCAGACTCTTTCTCACCTAATAGTAAAAGGAAATCACTTGATGCTCATTTAGGAGCCCTATATATGGTCTTTTATTATACATCACTTCACACTGTGTACGTCTATATGCAAATGAGAGTGAAAAAAAGGAACAGCTTCATGTTATCAGGACAAAACAGACATTATTATAAAATGGTCACATTACATCGAACTTGTTGATTGCATTATTTCAGTAGAGGTGCTTTTGAGACAGAGATTTCCTGGATTCACCCTGGCAATATGTGTAAAATTTGTCATGGTAGTCGGTCATTCATATTAGCTGAAAAGGATGTTTTCACCGAGGAAAAGAATCAGGTTTGAAATACTGCCTCTGTCTTTAGTGCAACATTCTAACTTACCACTTGTTCTGTGGGTGATTAATTAAATTTCTCTCCCTTTACACCCTTTGTAGATCTCCTGAATGTGACAGAAGGTTTAACCCTTGATTACTTTTGTGGTCATTTAAGAACCAAGTGAACTTTTCAAGTTTTTTTTCAAGTTCAAGTTTGGCTTGAACAGTTGCAAATATTCTTCTTCTCCAGTAAGATACTGGTAGAGTTTTTGAACCTTGGTGGTGAACATAAAAGACCACAGTATATCGAACATAAAGAACCCAGAGAAAGTGCTTTCTAAAATAAACAGAATAACCTCTCACTTTAGTCATAAAATGTAATGGAATAGTTGGGGCACAGTGAGGAACTTCCTGTGCATGGAGGTTCTCATAGTTTTTGCTTCTTGGGTGCCAGCAAGATGGTGTCTTTATCCAATTTAGGCTTGACTGTTTGCTTATGTTTATTTATTATTAATATCTCTGAGTAGATATTAGTATACATCATATCATATCACATCATATATAGACATATGCAATACCTGCACAATGCCATCACATATCAGCAGCTTACTCAGAAGGCCATATTTCATTATCTTGACCCTAACTTTGCCATCCATTTTGGGCTATGAAACTGAGAAAGAAAGATCCCTAAATTCCTTTTCCCGTGGCAGAATGGAAAGAGACAAACAGAATAAAGCGGCTAACTGCAAGGAAGTGGGTGAGATAGCAAATTACCTTGCCCCAGATTTCACTCTGTAATCTCAGTGGGAAATTGGAATATGTCCCTCAGCAATGGTTTGGGTGCACGATTAAATGTGTTTGTTGCAAAGAATTCTTCTCCTTCCAGCAGAGCAGCATAAAAAACTTTGGCTTCATTGAAGCCATTGCTATCTAAAACTCGAATGCTCCAGACTAAAAATTCAGGGCAGTGAACAGGAGGAGAGATTTTCCTTTGTGAAATAGTTTGAAAGTTTCAAATTCAGAAACCAAATTTTCTGAGTTTCATCCACTCCCCAAAATGGCCCACTGTAAGTACATCACCAAGATAAACGTTGAAATGTCTGACTGTTAGATCAATAAAAAGCAAGAAAACTTTAGATCATAATTAGGCAGGAGTTTTTTTGATTGTAGGCAAACATAAAGCAATTGTTAATACACATAAGAGTAAGTAAACGTTGCTGTGAGGATAATGGTGATAAATTGTTGTTGGAGTAAGCAGGAGGTTTGTCTGATTCACAGAAGCATTAGCAGGTGGGAGTTGGCCGTGTGCTAAGGTTTCTTTTGCTGCCGCTCTTGTTTCAGCTGCAAGGTTTCGTAATTCTCTCAGGGAAATCTGGGAAAGCAGCATTGGGAAATGCTGGTGATTTTGAAAGTTCAGACTGTTTGGGTGACATTTGGCATCATCATTTTTCCCTTCTGGTGAGATTCCATTAACTTTGCTTATTTTGTTGGCAATAACTAAGAACATTATATAGTTTTTAATTGCAATTTGGGAACCTCTACCAGGATGACTTAAGGGCAAAACAGCTGCACCCAGTCTGTTCTTCCTCCTCCTCCTGAGTATAAATAAAATTTAGTCTTATCTGAATATGCAGCCAGAAGACTGGATGGTTATTTAAGCCCCAGTTAGGGAACATGTTTAAGAATACGCCTAATTTTAAGCATGTGCTTAAATCAATGCGACTTAAGCAAATGCTTGAAGTCAGGCATGTGGTTGAGGTGTTATCCTGAATGTGGGTCCTAATCCTTAAACAATAGTAAAGCCCAGAGGAAAGGGCAAGCTATCTGGGTTCCATTCTCGGCTCTTTTGTTGGTCGTGTTATAGTCTATAAAATAAGGATCATTATTCTTATCCCTCTTTGTGAGGCACATTGAAAATTATCGGGGAAAAGCACTCTGAATACTGTTATTATTGGCTATACTTCTTCAGACTGAAAATAAATTTTTTCAGTCTCAAGAAGTATAGCCAATACAGACATTCTCAGTGGATTTCTGCTTCTTCCTCCTTTCACTCAGGCAGGAAATACCATGAGAATGGA
Source organism: Dromococcyx pavoninus (assembly GCA_033558185.1). NCBI lineage: Eukaryota > Metazoa > Chordata > Aves > Cuculiformes > Neomorphidae > Dromococcyx > Dromococcyx pavoninus. The sequence goes on along the minus strand of JAUMJL010000092.1, from coordinate 464,120 downwards.
AAGAAAGATGCGTACCCATGATCGCAAATAATCTTAATCTCCTTCTTCGCTCTGCCCCTGTAAATAATTAGATATTGCTACACTATTGTTTCTGGAAGTTCCCGTGGTGTATGACACATACTGTGTGCAGACATACCTGCTTCAGATGCCACAAGTGAGCTGAAAACTGTGTTGGAAGATAATAGTACAATGGAGAGAGTGTGTGTGTGTGTGTGTGTGTGTGTGAGTGTTTGGGGGAAGAGGAGGAGGGCTGCACGGAAGATATAGTAAAGAGGCACAAGTCTGTGTAAGTTTAAAAGCCTGCTTGAAAAGAGCCCTCTGATCATAGTTGCTAAAGAGGCAGCATGTTAAGGCAAACAACCTGTAGTCCCACACAGCCTTATTAAATGCTGTTCCTGTCAGTGGGGTGTTGCAGGACCATGCTCCGTGGTGTTAGGCTCTCAAACGCAGCGCTGCGTTACCGCTGGGCTGAAAAAGCTTGAGGCAGCGAAGAGTCTATTATTGATGATAATTCAGAGTTCCTCACATTCTCACTACCTGAAGTCAGAGCTCCTACTCCAGCTTCCATGTGAAGGGCCTGGAGCCAAGGCCATGAGCCTCTGTATATGTGTTCAGGACAGTTAATATTTATGATGCATCTTACTGGGAAAATTAGTTTAAAGCTCTGTTCCAACAGTACATTTATCCCATGACCTACTTTTATGAATAACGTGCTGAAACACGGCCTGCTTGATTTAAACCTTTGTCACCCATTCTGATGGATACAGTGCCTACCTTAGGCTTATGCAATACAAGCTAGGATTTGTGCAAAATCGTGATGTGTATTAGTGCAAGGTAAACAGATGGTAATGCTTTTGTTAATACCAAGAACGTACAAAGATATTTATCAAAGGACCACATGTAAGGTCCATAGTTCTTGGCAGAGTTCCCTATGCTATTACATCAACTAATAAGAATAACCTTTTTATTGCATTACACACAGTTTTTGCAGGGTTTCTTCAGACTGCTCAGGCAGCTTCAAAACTTGCCACAATTCATAGGCCAAGTGTCTGATTCTGAATATGTTGAACCTGTATAATACCATGTTGGATTTTGTTGTTGTTTTTATTTTATTGTTACTACTCTTGGAATTTCTCCAGATCTAACTGCCTCCTAGGGAACTCCACTTCTGCTCACAAGCTCTGAAATATGTATAAGAAAGCCAGGCGGAGAATACACTGAAATGTTGGAGGTACAATGCAGGTACAAGAAATGGTTAGTGAGACATCTCAAAGGGAAAGAGAATGAGCTGTAAAGACTGGAAGGGAACTTAGACATTACACCAGCCACAGAGAAATGCAGGTAACACTGGAGAAGGCAGCAGTTGTTTTTAGAGAGGTGTGGCTAAACAAAATTTATGCCACAGAAGGTTGCATCTGAAAACTACAAAGCTGGTTTAGGTTGGCAGGGTTTCCTCATCTGATTTATAACCTCTTCTTCCATCATCATCATCAGTGGAGTTTACTTGTACAATGCACCAGGGAAGCTCAGTCCTTGGAACACAGGCAATGCCCTGGGGCTATAGGTAGTAACTCTGCAGAAGGAGAAAAGAAAGATTTTGTTGCTACAACGAACCAACAATAAAAAATTTGGGTTTCATCTCATCAAAGAGGCGTTACTTCTCTGGATTTAGCTGGTACCATTTTAAAAGCCATTCCACAGGGCTTACTCTTGACTGTGGAGCCATCTAAAGAAGCCCCTCGCCCTGACTTCAAAGCCCTCTCACTTGTCCTCAGCTGTGCTTGTGCAACTGTTTGTGGGGACACGTTGTATGCTGGACCAAAGAGGCTGCAGTTGAGGAAACGCACGAACAAGCCAGGGCAGCTACTGCTGAATCAGCCATCCTTTCCTGTCCCCCGGGCCAAGTCCACTCTTCCCACCCTGTGGCACTTTGTCTTTTATGTTGGCAGAGAATGACTGGTTCATTGGCCATAGATTGAAGCAATTTGGAGAAACAGTTTGGCTGAAAATGGACAAAGTTTGACATTGTTTTTCTGCCAGGTTTGCTTTCAGCCAGGTTAGTTTCTTAATATGTTTCACCTAGAGGCTGTGCACTTGCTTGTGGTATGATGAAGAATTGCTGCTCAGGAGTAGGGACAGGTGGGGAAGAACAGGAGGGATTCTTTCAGGTGATAATGCTGGGCCACAAACTCAGCACTGGACAAGCTTCAGAATCCTTTATATTCATTCAATAGTACTTTATTTCTGGAGCATTAAAGTTATTAGGATCCTCACAGGCTAAAGCATTACCTAAAGATAAGGAAGTACACGACAGTGTGGCTTATGTTCTACTTCTGTCACTAGGATAGTTTCAGGACAGACAGCCAAATCCTTCTTCCTTGGAGACCAGCTATGAGCATCTGTAGTTGTGTTGACTTTGTAGTTCTGATTATGAATTCTCATCAGATCTTATTTGTTTATTATTTATATGTTGCCTTCTTGTCATTGTAAAGATAATTTAGTCCACTCTTTCAAAGATTAAATTGTATTATTGCTCTAATTCTGTATGTAATTAGATAAGAACTGGAAATGATGAAAGCACTTTTGCAGTGATTTGTTACCCTACTTTCAAGACACTGTTCATGCACGTGCTTCATTGCAAGACCTAAATATCTTTGATTTTGGTGTCACAGTGATGTGACTCAGAAGCAGAGAGTGTTAAATCAGCTCACCTATTTTCAACTCCATCGCAACAATCTCCCTGTGAATTTTAAGGCCAGATTCTCTAAAGTTAAAATCCTAAAATCCAGCCCATGATCACTGGGACAGCTCCCAGGAATTGTAAGCAGAAAAAACACAGCAGTGGAGCATATACACCCTTCAAGTCATTTGCCTGCATATCTGCAGTGAAGCTATTAAACCAACCATCTTCTTGGTCTGAGGTTTCTTTTAAACATCTTCTCTATTGTAAACATTCCACTCCATTTTCTTTTGTGTTGTGGCAAATGTCAGAATTCAAAGGACTGTCATCAGCTGACATAATGACCACTGCCCCTTCCCAGAAACAAACCATGCCACAGTAGCTTTCTGTTGCTATACTGCATTCATGTTGGCAGACTTCTGCTTCTGGAGTTTCAATAGCTCAGCATTCTTCCTTCTGCTGGATTTTATCCCCCAAAGTTTTTTTTCAGTTTAAAGCCAGCTTCAAGAGACCCATTTCAATCTTCTAATAGATGGGGATAAAGTGGACAAGCAGTGGGTAAACAGAAAGCTCCAGGCTTTGTCGTGGCCATTCATTTAGTGTAATGATCATTTTGGGGTCAGTTGAACGGTAGCTGGGAGGCTGGATCCCAAACTGGTCACAACTCATACCACTGGAGCACTTACAGTTTCTATAGCTGAGGTTCTGCCTCGGGTGGTTTTAATTTCTAACATTTCTGGTATTATTTTACAAGTATTTCAGCTACTTGCCAGTAGGTGTGTCAATTGCCTTGTCTAATCTTCCTTTTTGCTGATTCTTGTCTCCCTAGGCACCTCAATAAATTACCAGAACTAGGAAACAGTCCAAACCAGTAATAGTCTGTAATCATGACGTTTGGGAAAGTTTGGATTTAAAATTAGAAATGAAGGTTTCTGCTAAAATTGTACCCAAATCAGAACTTCAGATGCATTTTTTTTCCCCTCTGAAGACCATAAACAGATTCTCTGAAGCCTGGGTACACAGTACAACAACAATATAAAGTTAGAACCATCCTAACAAATTCCCTCTTGAGTACCTTGTCTTTCCTACGCATTTGGGAAGGGCAAACCTTCAGAGACCAGGAAGAAGCCTGAGGGTTTAGGTGCTGTCACACCGGGATGCTTTTGAAATCGTTACATCACTCTATTCAAGTCCAATACCTTTTACAAAAGTGAATCCAGGTTTTTGAAACAGAAAGCAAAATTTTTCTTTGCCATCTTCAAACTGTTTAAATGTCTGTGATTATTTTGTGCAGCTGTTCAGCTGAATGTTATACAAATACATTAATAGATATGGGTATATTACTATGGCTACATTGGAGCAAGAAGTAACTTACACCAGTGGAAAGTCAGTCTCTCCATCTCTCCACGTTTTTGCCTCCTGTCATGTCTTCTAGTAACAAGAGGAATTTTCAAAATGCCTAAATTATTTGGAAACAAAAGTTTAACTGCAAGTCAGTGAGCTTCAGGCTTCTAAATCATGTAGGAATTTTCAAAAGCACATCTGTATTTGATATAATAAGTAGTACTCAGAATTGGGGACTGCCTGGTCCGTAATGACCTCTAATGGACTTTGTGATCTGTGCGACCATTGTGTAAGGAAAACATTATGGAACTTACTTCCATATCAAAGGGCAGAGTTATTACACCACCCTATAGCTTAGCAGTCTAAGTGCTACAGCAGTAAATTAAAACAAATCTATCTGAAATAATTGTTTATACAACTGACATTGCCAGGAGCAGGAGTGGACATGAAATAACAGCACTTTTATTTCAGGACTACAAGCAGTATCTGATTGATTGTAGCCCTGATACTACATCCAGGATGCCCAAGGTTTCGTTGTGGTTTTTCCAGTTTGTTTGACAAGTTGAAATATGTGTTATGATACCACATAGAAAATTAAGGCCTTGATTATGCAACCCATTTTCAGATGAATGATCCCGTTTGGTCAAAATGGATCGTTTGTGTTTGTAGTTTCATTTTTAGATTAATTCATTTTCATTAATAGATAAAACACTGCTTGTAGAGATGAACTGATAATTTCAAGGCAATTGATAATTATTGTAACTTCCTAGCATGACAAGAAGTTTTATTTAGATTTATTTCCTTGAGGCACCATGTATTAGCAGTACTAGGACATGGAAGGAATAGGATGCTCTTTCTTTTACCCATTCATTTTAGAAACGTTTCTTTTGTTAAAAATTAATCCAGTGGCCTTGGGACAAGACAAGGGCAGGGAGGGGATTTTATTTTGCCAGGGGCAGAATGTCAAGACTTATGGGCTCTTCTGCTTGAATGAAGTTGAGAAAATGGATTGTATCAGTGGGGCTGCTCCCTTCACAGTCAGCTTCATAGGGCACAGGGAGCCTCCACCATGAAAGCAAACCCCTGTTTTACAAATCGGTGCTCATCTGCTTTCTGTGGCAGACAGTGCAAAGAGCTGCAATAGAGGTGCAAGGTGTTTACTTCTCCCAAGTGGACGCTTAGTTAGTGTCACATTCCACATGGCTCTCCCCTCAAAAAAACCCCTGCAGTCAGAAGGCCAAAATTAGCTTCTCCTTACAAGCCTGAAAAGGCAAAGAGGAGATTAAAAACTACGTGAGTCACAGTAACCCTCTCAAAATGAAGTGACTGATACTGAATGCTAAGAATGAACTTTCTTTTCCCATTTCCAGTCAAAAAAACCCCAGAGAAAAAGGTCCCTCTAGGCTTTGATTTTAAATGGACTATTTGCTCTGATTCCTGGTCCAAGGCCATCTATTTTGAACTGCCTTGATCATGTTATGTCAAAATGCAAACCTCTATTAGCATTCAGCAAAACAAAATGAATGATGAAAGCCAACTCAGCCAGGTAAAATCTGAGGGGAGTGAGGGGTGTGGAAATAATGTGATGACAGAGAGAGAGAGAGAGTAATCAGCAAAAGAAGTTGAGAATATTTTTGGAAAGCACATAACAGCCTTTAGGCATAGGAAGATGTGGCACAATTGACCATCAAACATCCCGTTCCACGGGCTGATGTGGGGACGGGGTTGTTAGAGAGTGATAAATGAGGTACCCAGGTAGATAAAACTGTTTAGGAGCTTAAGAAGTGAGTAAATTAAAACTTATTTCACAGGGACCTGGTACAATTTCTGCCCCTTTGCTGGTGGTTGAATACCTGCTTAGAATAACTAAACTGAAAAGTTACTTTTAATAGAATTTTTGTGCCAGGATACTGCTAGTAAAATCTCTCTATAGATGCTTCATGAGTACAGCTATACAAATATATTTTCTGTAAGAACCAAAAGTGGGGAAAGAGGGAGAGGAAGGAATTGGGGGGCAGGGACTTTAACCAGTTTGCAAGCAAGAAACGGGAGGGCAAATGCATTTCACACTGAATGAGACTTCTCATTTGGGACACTTAATTTTACAAATGAAATATAACTGAAGATCCAAGGGAAACTTTTATACAAAATGAAAACCTGAAGTGTTATGTCTTGAAAAACTGTGAGAAAAATAATTTAAATTTTCAAAACAAAAACAATGTTTGAAGGAATATTCAACACAAAAACTTAATCCTTTTGGCTACGAAGAGTCATATACGATTTTAGAAGTATTTGATTGAAAATTTCATTAATTTCTTTTTACACAGATTTGTTTTCATGCTGGCATTTAATTAATTGAGCAGCATTCTGGAATATAGGTGTCAGAATTTAGAGACTGATGTTTAGGTCAATATATATACACTACTATATTTCATCTTCAACACGGTCTTTATGGAGTTCATACTTTGGTGTAGTAATTTTGGATTTTGATAGGATCTTTTTTTGTCCACTTTTTTTCTTCAGCCAGAGTAATGATATTGATATTTGCACAATTGCTATTAAATTACAATCTTAGAGGAATGCTTTTTATTGATTCCCTTTCTATGTGAGATAGATCAGCTACACCAATAGAGCTAATGGTACAAATTAGGTGAGTAGAAAGTCCTGAATACTGAAGCCATGTAAAACCTGGTGTAGTCTACTGGGTGTATGAGTTATTGCCTTCTCAGCCCTCTGTAAACACTACGTGTGAGTACGAGCAGTCTCTATCTACAACAGCAACAGGCACCTAAAAATAGTCCTACCCTGCACAAATCTCAAGATTTAACAGAGTATTCCTATACTGGAAACCAGGAACACCTCACAAAACAGCCAGGGTGAAAACCATTTCCCAAATTCTCTCTGACAGGGACAGAGATGGACAAATGCAATGTTTTGGTGAAAATGGATGGTATTATTTCATTTGAAGAAAATCATCTTGAGTGATTTTTATGTTATTTTTTCCCTCCTCTTTTTCAAAATTAGAAGATCCAATGGAAAATTGTGTCAGTTTGTCCTAATAGAGAGTCTTTTGAGCTTTGCCTGATGTTTGGGCAGCAGGCCTCTGAGGAACATCAGGAGATGGAGCAGCAACACTGTCCTTGCTGCCAGTCCATGCGATACCAGCTGCGCAGTGGGACAGTTGACCCACTATGCTCCTGGAATTGCTGTCAGTCAGATTAGAAGCAAAACTCAGGACTGAATCACATAACACGCGTTGCCTTTTTCCCTAGACTTTGTTAATTTGATCTTTGGAGTTGTGTGTTCTCCTACTCAAACTCCTCTTACAATATCTATTTGAAATGTCAGTGTTTACTCAGCCTCAGTTTCTGTCCATGCTTTTCTATCCTGTTTGCCAGCTTCTGCCCTTTTCACCCAAGGTGATTTAATCACACTGGAAGATAAATTTATTTGGTCTCAAAGATTCTGTGCAGACTGAAAAATGCTATTATTTAAATACAGGTTGTGCAAAGCTACTTTTTATAATTAAACTGGTTTACACACGTGGAACACACTGGCTGCATTATGGAGAAACAATCATTTTAAATTTAAAACATGCTCTCCCTCATTATAGAAATGTATTCTGCATTTTTTTTTCTGGTTTTTTTTTTCCTCCCTCTCCCTGGTTCGTTTAAACAGAGATGCCATTCCTTTCTCCATCTGAGTTAAATACCACAGTATCCTTTTCGGCAGGCTTCTAAGCTAAATCTAATCAAGCTGTGTCACAGCTCTGTCAGGCAGGTTGCTCTTTCTTTGGCCTTGAATAATTGGAAGAATGTTGGCACTTGTGCCTGGGCCATGAGAACGTGACCCGAGTTGATATTTAATCTACTTCAGTGCTAGGCTGCACTAGGACTGGGGCCTAAGCCAGGCCTGGGGAGCAGTGTGTTAGCCATCAGCAGCACTCATTTTACCTTGAAATGGATTCCACTTGATGTATCATTACACCGCTCCAGGAGAATGCTTTAATGAGACAGATACATGCGCTGGAAAGGATTAAATTGTTGTCCTTTAAACTCTTTTTTGCTTTGCTAGCCTAATAGTTACAAGGTGCTGGGAAGTACCTGGGAAAGGCAAAAAGGTTACAGAGCTGGCCAGAAATAGCTAAAGCTGAAGGTCTGTCATTTTTAGCTCGGCAAGCACATTGCAAGAATTGCAAATACCTGATCCACTCTTCTCTTTCACAAACTGGTAGCAAGCACTGAAGTTGTAGCTACATTTTCACCTCTTTTCAGGGAAAGCCGATACTAGGAGGCAATTTCAGAACTGCTTCACGTATTTAACTTCGAAGCACATCTCTTCGTGCACAAACAAAACTTTCATCATCACTCGGGATGTGGGAGAGAAAGGTTTTCATTCCTCTTCTCACAGATGCATATAAGCTCCAGGAGCCCTCAGGAAAGAGGAAATTCCTTTCAGATCTATGAGTTGTTCCTGCTGAGCAATCTGAAGTCACCACGTATTTCAATAGTTCTGTTAACACTTTCATGCAGATTTTGGCGAGAGCTTGTGAGGTAGTGGGGTGGCAGAGAAAAAAAACCTGTGGGGTGGGGATAACAATTAGAAACTTTTCCAGAGAGAAGCGTAAATTGCTGTTTTCTTGACTCACAGGAAAGCCTTCTGACTGGAATGACTTGCTGAGGCTAAGGTGTTTGAAAATGCCCTACACTCAGGTCACACTATTTGCACTTTGCTAAACCGGAGAAGCACACTCACAGTTTGCAAAGGAGCCCGAGGCACCATTTAATTTGCATAAAAAGAAGGTGATTTCAATGACCCTTAATCTCTAATAATGAGATGTGTCCGTGTGGATGGAACAAGTTGCCTCGCTGCCATCAGAGATTTCCCATTTAAATCTCAGTCCTAGAACTTCATCTTTTGCTGCCCACGTCCCTGTGCAGGTTGTCCCCTGTGATGCAGAGGAACTTTTGGGGCCAAGAGGCAGCACCTCCCCAGCTCGAGCTCTCCACCGCCTCTCCCTGCAGTCGGAGGGATGTGAGAGAAAGGAGCTGTGCTGTGAAGTTGTGAGACGCTAATCAGGTGTGTTACTGATTAACTCGGCCTCCTCTGGAATGTCAATGGCTCCTTTTCTTCCAGGCTGCACCATTAAGGGATGGAGTGTTTGTCCCTTTCACATGTACTCTCCCAGTCTCATTTCCACTTACATTGTTAGCGAGGCCAGGGCCCGCTTTTAAGTCATTTTATCCCCTGAGATGCTGGGTGCCTTTTACATTTTACAGTATGTGAGTCTTGATAAAAGCAAAGTCCTGTTTTAAAATATGATGTTAACTGGAATATTTTCCCTCTTATTGTGATAAATCTTTCTACGGTCTTGAGAACAATCTCCTCAAACCTTTCACATTAGGGCTAAGGATAATGTTAAACTTTGAAGACAGCTAAAAAAACTGCCTTCTAAACTTGTGTTTGTATTCTGTGAAAGATCCTGGATGCATTAGCAAAGGTAATGCCTTTTTGTGTACAAAATGACTGGATAAAAATGAAAACCTTTCTCTAGAACAGACAAGTGCACTCACAGTTGTCCATTATCCATAGTTTCTTCTCTGTTTGTTTTGATTATGAACACTCATGTGACTAGAAAGTCCATACCTCACCGGGAATGTTTTCTCAGGAGGAGGACAACAATGTCAGACTGACCTAAAGGAGGTTGCTCTCTCTGAACATCTCTTTTGAGGGTTTCTTTTTCCTTGAATGTGACTTGTTTCAAGTGAAGCAAGGCCATCAGGGATGATATTCTGTGACCGTCAATGACATCTACCAGGTTGTGTTAGTGGACTTCATGATTTTAAGTTCAGCTTCAAGCAGTCTCTGTACTCTATCTGCTGGCCATCGGGAAAGGACTTACTGAGCTTATTTGCAGCATGGATTTTTTTCCTGTAGTACTTTGGTATCCCAGTTTTTTGAACAGGTGATGCACCTTTGCCACACCTTTGCCATTATTGCCTCCTTCCCTGACATAACAGTGGTTCATTTTTTCTAAATCTTCGATTACAGAACCTCTGCAAAACTGAGATTTCTCATTTAAATCAAATTATTTGGGCTGGTATTTCTCATTTAAATCAAACTATTTGAAATAAAAATATTCAAGGACATCAACAAGCCAGAAACCAGAAGACTTGCAAGAGAGGACATTCCTGAGGCCAGTTATGGTTACAAAAACAAACAAACAAACTCTCCCCCAAATGTCAGACAAATGATCACCTCTTTGACCTTTGTCAGATTGCCAGGTCCTTTCGATGGGTTTCAGTGAGAATAACAAACAGACAAGGAGTGCAGGACCAGAGGCTGCTGCTGCCTCATCTTTTTCTTATACCTTGTGCATAATCTTAGGCAACCTCTTTGTGACAAAAATCCTTTCAGATAAATAGCCTCAGGAAAGTCTAGCCTCCACTTGTGTGGCATCCATGACCAAATCAAAATCCCATCACCAAATCAGAATCACAAGTGTTTATTATTTACATTTACTGCATGCACTGGTTACAAACTGAAAACTAGGATTTGTCCTGATGGCTACTAATAAGAGGCATTATTTAATAGTTTCCTAACTAACTGCTGTGTTATGTAGAACCATTGTGGTGTCTTATTACAATGTGACAGCACAGTTTATCTGGTGGCTGCTTAAACTGGCAGACGTGGTGGATGAATAATTTTCACTTGAGTGATGTTGCAGGATTCCCCTTATTGGCCTTTTGTAGAAAACTGAATCATGGAAAAGTGAGATATTACTCAAATTGTCAAAATAAGACCTTCTTCTTGGCAGCAGCCAGGCAGTCTTCAGGTAGATCTAAAAGCATCACTGAATCATCTGTACAAATGGAGAAGTATAAAGAGAGCAATAATAAGAAGAAAGCTAAGGGAAATCAAAAGACCTGGAAAGCTGTGAGTGCAGAGGAAGGAAAGGCTGGGATCTGAGTGATCATTCAGCAAACTGAAAAAAATTTGGAACATTATGGAAGTGTAGGACTCAGCAGTGTTTATCCTCACTGACTGTATCTTCACCTAGGACAGTAAGAAACTCTGACACAGGAACTGCAGAGAGTTTCTCTCACTATTCTGCATTTATATATTTGGAGCTAAAGGAATCCTGAACTTAGGAATTTGTCTGTCTTTAAATATATGTCAGGTGGCTGGAAAATAATTTAATCTAACAGAGATGGGTGAAAGAAATGTGCTTTTTCAAAATTTTGTTTTCTCCCAAATCACAAAATGGTAATATTTTCAGCAGAACTGGAATATGAACTGTTGTTTGGGGGGCTTTGATTTCATTATGCTGCAAAGTAGTTATTCAAGATAAATATTCATGGATTTATGCTTAACTTTAAGCAGCTACTTAAAGCTGCTTGAGTTCATAGACCTGGTCTTCATATGTCAAAGAATTGACCAGGCACATGCACAGAGCAAAAGCAGAGTTTTCAGAAAGATTCAAAAAGGAAAAAAAACTTTCTGTGGCATTTTAAAAACTCAAAAATGTATCTCCCCAGCTACTGAAATTAGATGTTAAATGCAACAATTAGAATACTTAAGAACTGAAGGGCTCCTGAAGCCATATGAAGAAAATCTGCTTGGGAACTTGCTCTCTAGGACACTCATTAGATGTGGAAATGCAGATCAATGGGCTAACTAAAGAGGTCTATGGTATTAATCAGTATTTCCTGCAGTGCTGTTTTTTGAGTGGTTTAACATACGTTTTGCTGACACTTAGATTCATATGGTTTTATTTTATGTAAATACAATGAAACATTTTTTAAGTAAAAAAAGTGCTTTCATTGCACAGTTCAGAGCTGTCATTACTATTAACATATCTTATTTTTTGCTAAAAATGGAAGTAGCTGGCTGGTGTTAGATCTTTAAAAGTAGAACTTGGGCCAGATGTTCTAAACAGTTCTAGTAAACAGAGCTTATCAGAGATTCACTGAACTGAAAGCCACTGGATTTAAATGGCAATTAAAAAAATTTCAAGCATTTTCTCTCACTCTCATGACTAAGCATGACTTTCTGTACCAAGTTTGAAAACAGTTCATTACTGCATAGCAATGATGATTCTATACCCATCATTCCATACTAACATGCTCAAACACAGTGAAAAAATTGTCTTTGAAACCTTGCTTACACCTCTGTCTCTCTTTTTTATTATCTATTTTTCTCTTTCTCACTGTGGTGCAGTTTTAAACATTTACTGTGGGTGGATAACCAAGCTGTTTCTCAATGCGAAAATACTTCTTTTAGTTGTAAACGCTTCTTTTATCATGCACAACATTGTTGTCTTTTTTATTGTTACAGAGTCATTGCAATTAAAGAAGCAAAAGGCTTCTGAGGTCATCTAGGCATACTTTTGATAGTGCAGGATTGTTCTCTGCAGAATGCTTGATCACTACGTAGTTGTGAAAGGTCCACCTGATGCAGTTCCTTTGGGTAGTTATTCTTCCTGATTATACATCTAGATTCTTAGAAAATACTTTCCAACAGCATCTGGCTTAAAAAGATCTTTCTGCTTTTTCTTTCCGTTTATCACTTCCTTTGCCACAGCGACACATTCCTTGTAGGAGCCACAGACTCTGTCTACTGGACAAACTCATATGGACCCACAAGAAGTCTTTGCTGAAGACTCTTGAGTCAGAAGAGTTATATTCAGGATATGGAGTCTCCTGGGAAAGGCAGAACTCACATTCCCTGAAGTCTTTGAGACCCAGCCCGTCCCTAACCATTGTAGACCTCTGCTGGCCTCTTCAAGGTCACTCCAGGTGTCCTCTACAACTGAGACTGACACTCAAGCCTAATGGGAAGTGCTGTGAATGAAAGCAGATCTGATCCCAAGGCGTGCATAGATCCACCACTTCCATTCTTTTGGGTGTGGTTGTTCAGCTTTGTGTTTTTCTGGACACGTCCTGATGGACAGAAAGCCAAAAGCAGGCAGCAGTGCTACGAATGCGCTTGTAATTCTGTGAGGTGTTGAGTGGTCTCTCTCAGATTTCTGTAATTATGGATCTGAGTAAGGCACAAAATGGCTCCACCCACAAATGAAATGGGAAAGGACTCATTTTCTCAGTGCAGGTGGTAGGGTATGACCACATATCCACACGGTTAACTGTTCTTCTTCTCTCCAGAAGTCCCTAGAGAAGGAAGGGTGGCCTCTGGTACCTTTATTCAGCTACAGAGGAGCCTCCCCAGTACATCACAGACAGTGGTTAAGGGGGTTTCAGGAGTGAGATGCGGTGGGAGGTGGAGTCCCAAACTCCACTCAGAAGCAACAGAGAGACTGAACTACAGACTGGGAAAACATTGTAAGTTACTTATGGACTGTGAGCCAGGCCCTCAGTAAATTAAATGGTGAATAATATTATCAGGGTAGGATGCAAGCTTCTGGTGGTTTCCCATTTCAGTGTACCTCTGCTCACATGAGAAACATTCCATGAAGATGATTCCTTTGACATGAAAATGGCATTTCCAATAGCAAAGATGAGCAAGATGGGAAGAAGGTGATTTGGTCTCTGGAAGGACAAAGGGGTCTGCACTTAAAACAAGGCCATTTTAAGGGGAATGCCTGTTAGGCTCCCTCCTTTTTTTTCTACTTGGAGTACAGAAGCAGGACACCAAGGAGGCTCATTAGTGCATTTTATTCTCTAGCATGCAGAAACTCAGATGGGACACCAGGAATGTCAGCTCTGAGTGGCCAGAAGGGAGCTGGGTGTGTGAAACTGAATTGCAAAGGCAAAGGGACTGTTTGGGAGGACTGGGTCAGCAGGAGGCTGGACAACCAAAGCCACAACAGCCCTGGGAAACCCATGACATGGGACATGCAGGGGGCCCAGGACCATTGATCTCTGTATAGAGAAGGTCAGGGTTCAGTTTCTTCCTCTGCCTCAGGGGACTCAAGGCTCATGTCCTACCTCCCAGGAGAGCTCTCTGGCCAATGAGCAATATGCTGTTTTGGGTGAGGATGCTCTCTGTCCATCCTGTCCAAGCTGTGCCACTAAGCAGAAAGGAATTCATGAAACCAGAGGAAGAATACAAGTGCATTGGGGTATGCTGGGAGAATGGGAGAAACACACTGGAGTCAGAGGAGGGTAATGGGAGTTCTTGTCAGTGTTGCTGCTATATTTATGTGAAATGGAATCCTCCATGCCCTCTGCAGAGCCATTCTTCTTCTCCCCAGCTGTCTGAAGTTCTATCAGTTCAGCATGGACAAGGTGTGACTATTAATCACTGTCCCACCTCCGGAGATGTTACCACCAGGAGCTTTCATTCCCTAACAAAGTAGAAATCTTCAAAGCTACGTTGAAGGAAAACATTTAAGCATACCAAGAAAAAGGGGGGAGTTAACTGCATGAATGTGGTGCTTCTATAGGCAGTCTAGTAGCAATTAGTACAGATGAGTGTATCTCTGCTTTTCTGTAATAATTTTAGAATGAAAAAGGATCATTTTCACCCTTAATTAATCCATTTTAAGAACTCTAAGTTATCTCTATAAGAAGATAGTATCTGCTAAATTGGGGATTGCCTTATGGTGATATTCTTTATAGAGACATGACATGTGCAGTTTAACATAATTTTTAAAACTGTTCTTTTCCAAAAATAAACAATTTAGGTCACAGGACTTAAATTCCACTCCTCAGTTTGGTAAAATGCTCACTGACTTCAATGGAATTCCCTGGTTTGGGCTACCCATAAAATAGTGTTAGTACACAATATTTCATGACATCTAAATGGCAGTCTAAGACCTTAATGTAGCTTTAAAATAGTTGCAACTTATCAGCCACAGTTGGGTGAGTTAATGTTTAGTTGTGAATTCAGGTAGGCATTGTAGGATGCAATCTTACATGTGCCTATAAGAGCCAAAGTTCCTGTTGAGAGCAGTGTAGGCAAGCCCTTGCTGTAACTGGGAAATTGCAGCAAGGCATTGCATTTGTGTTGAAGTTCATTCTGAAATGTTCAAAGAATGACGCCAGCTCTAAAATCTTTTCACTTATAAATACAAATTTCAGCTTTATGTGTATGCAAATATATACATTTATATGAGTGTGTGAAAATGCATGCAAGCCTACACTGTCATTTTAGCTGACTATGCAGGCTGTAACATATAGTAAATGCAAAAACACCACAGAAGATCTTGCCTTTTGCAGACAAATGCACAAATGTTGCAAAATCTCAGAATCAAGGAAATGTTGTAGCCTCAGTTCAGCCCATTACACCCATTCTCTCTGTCTCCAGGCCTTTGTAGTGTAAACTGTCACACCTTGCAGTACAAGTTTCACATAGAGATCTTGTCTTCCTGCAGGTGGAAATTAGTATACTTAGGATGGCACTTTTCACCAGGAGGCTTAATTACTGCCTGCTAACTGTGTGTGCCTTGCTTGAGAGGTTCTACTCTTCCAAACCTCTTGGCTTTGTAATACAGCTTGAAGTGTCAAATCATGCAGTATGGCTCCATTCATTGAGGACGAAGCTCCAAAGGGTTTTGCTGAGGACAGCTCTCCTGACCATCTGAGCAGCCTTGTGACCCAGGGGCTGCTGGAGCACAGGCAGACCTTGTCATTCCTCTGCTTCTGTTCCCAACGCCCAACACCACAGCAGCCCCCAGCTGCCCTGAGCAACAACTGCATGGAAGATCCTGAGCAATTCCTGGATCAGAACAAAGACTTTTTAGTCCTTGTGGCTTGTGTCAGGCTGGAGGCTCTTGAGCCTGTACAACCCATGTCAGCACACATGACGTGCTCAGGACCCTGCTGACTACCCATATATTTCTTGTTGCGTTGTCAGGGCAGACTCCAACCTCTCAACAGTTGGTAGATTAGCCAGTTCTGGGCCAACTCTCAACAGTAAGACAAAAAGCAGCCCTTGATCTGTTACAATTTAAATCATGTCTCTCAAGTATGGGTTTCCTGAAAGTGCTTCTCTGTAAAACATCTAAATGGGCTTTTTTTCCTCTTATCTTGTTTTAGAAAATGGGAAAGTTTCAACAAAAAAACCCCCACATAAAACAGCCTGAGGTGAATACGTGGAAAACATTGGGCCAAGCAACTACAGTTTAATGAAGTAAAAACTCTTGGAGAGCAAACATAATTGCAATTACTAGTTTTACCTTTGAAGTATTTCCTGACAGACTTTTTTTCTCTCACACATTAAAATAAAGGAATTAAGCAAAAGATTTAAATAAGCTAAACCCAGGGCTTTTATTCCACACTCAGATTTAGTTGTCTGAAATATCTGTCACCAAACATAAGGATTTTGCAGTGTCTTCTGCCTCTAGGGCATTATTCAGAAGGCTTTCAGCTTTTAGCTTTCTTATTGACAGTAAAGTTTACTATACTATGGGGTGGCAAACAGATTAGGAAAAGCCCGAGACCTTCCACCAAAGCTGGATGAGGAAGCAGGGCCTGTGCACTCTGTTCTCAAGACTTCAAACACACCAGATTCTCCCCCCCATCATTTTTGCATAATCCAGTGGAATCTGACAAACAAAAGGCTCTCAGAAGTCAGATGGCATTTAATTTGAGTAGTAGGTAATCAGTGAAAGAGAGTATCCTGGAGAGAAGGTAATTTGTCTTGAGCTGACAATTTGAGATGGATGTGCCGGGGTTATCTGCAGTGTCAGTTCAGTCAGAGATGAACTGAACTCCATTTCTCTTGCTAGAAGTCTAAATCAACAGAGACCTCGGAGATAATGAGGTATTTAACATGTCCTCTCTTCTCTTTGCTAGAAATCTCACATCTTTTCTCACAGAAATAGAGCTTGAGGAGAAAAAGAAAGGAAAAAAAGGAAGTGACAAAAGGGAAAAGAAAGCGGACACAAAGGAAAATTTGCTTAGTAAATTAACTATAAAAGCCACATTAATCTAATCTAACTAATGGTACATTTCCCCCCTCAATTGGAGTTGATTGAGGGAGTCAGATAAACCATACCACTCTTCTGTCTCTTGGCTCTGTTTCCCAGGCCGTGGTTCATGGGCCACTGGAAGACTACAGAGTGCTTGCCGGAGTCCTTGGAGAGGTGCTGGGCCTTTTCTTCATGAAGTATTAAATTTTGGGCATTGCCTAAAATAAAGTACAGTAGAATCACCCAGATCTGAGTTTCTATTTTCCAGTAGAAGCGTTACTGTTGTAACAATGACTACAGACCGGGTGAATTCTGTTCATTTTAATGGGATCCAAATCCATCCAATTTGAGTATAAATATATTTTTATATGTTAGTGGGGAGAAGTGAAATAAGCCACTCATTTTAAGGACCTGAATGCCCAGAGAAACAAAAAAAGCTGTGAGAAACAACTGCTAATGATACTACTTTAAAAAATATGTGATATTCATTTAGAAAACTGACCATTCTTCTTCATTGACTTGCACTGAGGAATGACATGTATTGGAGGGGACAACATTTGAATAAAGTGAATCTATTATTTCTCTTATGGAGTATAGGCCTAAATCAAGATCAGAGCTATCATAACATAAAGTTTCAAAAGGCATCTAGCTAAAGGTCATGGCTCAAGAAAAAAAAAAGATACTTAAATCCTGTTTGGGAAACCACTAAAATATGCTCTTAACTTTAGAACTTTAAACTTTAAAGCCAATGGCACTGAAACATTTGCTTAGTATTATGCACACACTTAAATATCTGTCCTGAATACGAACATTGAACAACAAAAGAACTAAAAGAACACAGGGCCGCAGAAAGAAAGAATATTATTAAACAATGTTCTTTAAACAGCATGGCTTTAATTTCTTCTGTAAAATATGCAAGCCTTTCCAAGAATCTGGCATTCATTTTTGCTTGCCTCTTAGCCCCAGCAACTAGATGAGTATGAATATTCCTATCGATAATTTGAGACCGTGTCCTGCAGCAGTCTGTTTTCCTTCAGAAAAGCAGTATTCAGGTTTCAAAGTGGATGAAATATCTGCTAGTAACAACACAAACATTTGTTTAGCTCTTTGTTCATACACAGATTGTTGCATTTCTACCCTAAAATAAAAAGAAATAAGTCATGTTTTCCTTATGAGTCACAAATCATTCCATTTCCCTGTGAGTCTCAGGAAGTTTTTGTACATCACAGGCAAACAACTCAAAACAAGACCTCTCATTTTCAGTCTTGTTTTAAATATGACCGGTCAAAACTTTTTAAATTAATAGTTTTATTAAGGAATCATTTATTGTTATGTGCAATATTTTGCCAAAACAATGTCTTTGAAAACCAATTTTTGCTATAAATCTTCTAAAGAAAATATTTTTTCATCTCTTGTCATCAACACATGTTGTGGGGGGCAGACAATTTTCTAACCAGAGCTATATTTGACCTTTTATATTTTTCCGCATCAGAATTCTCAGGATTCCTCCCCATGCTGGGTGGGAAGAGGGATGTCCCCCAGCAGATGGCTTTTGCATGCCAACCATTAGGGAAATTTCTGTTGCTTGGAAAACTGGTCCCAGTGCATTAAGACTGAATGTCCGGCCTAGGGCAGAGTTTCCCTAAGTGTGGGCCGCAATCCCCCCAGGGCCACAGAAGAGTTCAAAGGGGGCTCTGAAGTGTTAGAAAAAACCAGTGCTGGTCAGCAGCTGCTGACTTTTTCCTGGCTGGAAGAGTGAGGCTGTGGTTTCACGAGATTAAGTCTTCAGCACCAATTCTGGCTTCTGGTATTCACTTTCCTTTTCCTACTGCTTGTTTCATCCTCCCTCCTGCAGCGCACAGGCCCCTCAGTTCTCCTGGCGTGTTGGTTTGTGGCTCTGCTGTGAAACGGATCAGGAATTTGATCCAATTTGGAAGAAGACACACAAAAAACTAAATGTTTCTCTGCCAGGCTATTTTTAGCTGGACTTATTCCCTGCTCCAGTTCACTGCACTGATGCATCCATAGCTGTACTGGTGTAGCAGAGCAAGTGGTGTGTTGCAACACCGGAGCAAGGGCTGAGGAGCAGGAACGAGCCACTCTGGCAGTGCTGCTGGAAGGCTGTGCCGGCAAAACCACAGCCACCAGAGGAGCTTTAATTACGGGTGGCAAGAGGTTACGCTCTCTAGGGAAGGACGAATTGCTTTTCAGTGCCTTAATTGCTGGCAGCAGCTCGGTTCCTCCAAAGAAGGGGAGAGAGCATTTATCCCTAAAGCCAAAATTACAGTTGAGTCTCACTTTCCGCCTCCCCTGTGGGGCAAGAATGGCTGCTGACTCAAGGGATGGCATGAAAACAGATGTTTCAGAAGGGCGCCACCTTTTCCAGTGATTGGAAACACTGGCCTTGGAATCCCAATGGGATTTTTTTCATGACAAATCCAGCCCAGTCTGATGGTGAACAGTATCTAAAGGGGGAGTTCACTGATCTCAGGAGGAGATGGTTTGCCCTGTGGAGGATGGTCATGCTTTTGTGTCACTTACCCCTCTGACTTTAATAACTTCATGTTGGTGTACATTAGGGGAAACTTTGATTCAAAGAAGACACTTCACAATCAGAACCAGCTGATGCTGGTCATAACAGTTTCAGCAAACAAGGGGTTGGTCTGAATTACCAAGAAGTGGTACAAATAACTTAAAAAAAAATTACAACACACTGGCTGAGGTTCCTGGAGAGAGTCAATGAGAACAGCATAGAGTTGGAGAGCCTAGAGCATGGTCTTCTCTTGCAGTGCTTTAGACGTCAGTGTCAGAGAAGAAATGACACATAAAACCAAACATTACATGGCCCCAGCTCAGCTTGCAAACACCTGCCCCATAGGAAACTGGCAGACAAATTCATTCTCTAGGTGAACTCAACTTCTTTTGTACTCACGGAGAAAAATAAAGAAATATCATTTCAGTGGGTGGAAAAAAGCCAATCAGACATCAGCTGTGACTGTCACTGTTCTATTTTTCTAACTGAATTCTAGATGGTTTGGACCATGTCAGATAGTCAAGATTCATTTCATTGTAACAGCGAGGGAAATGAGAAAAAGTTCAGCCCATAAGACAAAGGGCTGCATTTTCAAAATATCAAAGCTACCTCAGAGATTTCCTGCATACAATTGGATTTATTGCCTAAGTGTGCTAAGTTCATACATTCTTAATATATCTATAAATCCCTTTGGAAAACAGAATTTATGTTCATAGATCATTTATATGTCTCTGAAAATTTACCAGGAGCCTGTTTATGGACCAGAGGTGAGAAGTCCATTACTCCATGCATCACACGGGTTTTAAATTGAGAAGATGTTATATGAAATCTAAACACCAATTTTATCATCCACATGCAGCCAGAATAAAGACAGGCAGCTGTCTCCTTGGAGACAGCTGCCTTGTTCAGACACTCTCCCAGATCACAATTCCCATTTCAGGTGGAGATTTTGTCTGTGGAAGAACCTTATATTTGCCATATACCTAAGCCAAAACCCCCTCACATTGGTTTTATGCCACATGCCACAAAGTCAGGTTCTCCTCTGTGATCTCCACAAGTTTAAGTGTTCAAGGCTCAGATTTTAGTGTTGTCCATTAAAAAATGATATGAAATTTGCAAAGTCTGAATCCTGATCTGGGTTCTGGTTTCCGAAAAACAACTCGCGAATTTACTATGTTTAAATCCAAGGCTCAAGTTTAAAATCTATGTTCGCAAAACCCACTACTACGCATGACGGTTCTGACCCTGCCAACATGGACACCCACACAGACACAACTCAGTGGACAGCCTTTGGCCTCCTCATTAATCATTCTGACTTCTCCAAACTGTTCTTACTACCAAAACATGTCAGCAATATGAGCCACATCATTTAAGTGATGTTGATGTTGTTTTCATCCTCTTTTAACAAAATAAACATTTATTTGCCATAGGAATTGGAAACAAGGTATGAATGGTGTGAACTTTTTAAGACCTTGTGCCATAGAAGGGACATGGTCTATTTTTGTGTGAATTGATCCCAAACATTCAAACCTCATGAATCAGACTGTCAAGAACAAGGGGGTTGGCTTACAAAATTAGTATTTTAAAAAGTGAATGGATGCTGGCTTTCCTCTCATTTTAGTGCCTTTCAGTGAACATGTACCAGCATGGTATGTTTTTTTATGGCAACCCTCAGGGTCAATACTTCCCTTTCAACTGAGAATGAAAGCTGAGATTCTTAGAAAATCTTGTATTTTTTTATATATCTGCTATTTTTTATATTGACATGCTTCCATCTGCACACAGAACAGGAATTATCTATGTTAGCAGCTGTAGGTATAGATAGTCCCAAGGAGACTACAAGCTAAGCTCATGCTGAGAAGTATTTATATATAAACAAAAAAAGTTGTTTCAAGGAATCAGTGTGAGATAAAGTTAGAGTTTCCTCTTTTTGGAAGGCAATCTTTCTGAGAAAGGGTGGAAGAAAGATAATTGGGTGCCTTTACAGGTACTTATGGGGAAAACATAAAGACAAAAGTGTTTGTTTGCAAATTTGCCTTATTGCTGAGGGATGCTGGCATCCCTCAACCATTAGTGGAAGCAGCTGATGTCTTGACAGAGCTCACAGGGATGGAGGGTGGAGGGATAAGGTATCATAAAATTTGAGAGATGGTTGAAGATGCTGCTGACTTTGCATATCTCAGTTATGGGTGACTGATGAGAAAAGGGAGGGGGATCACAAGAGAAAGCACACAACATTGCTTAAACCTCTTGAGTTTACATTTATAGCAAGATTATGAGTTTACACTTCTATCTAGATTATTCATGAAGTACAAGACAGAAGCGTGCTCTAAATTTCATCTGGCAGATGCATTTTCACAGAGTCTTTGTATTAAGATTTGTCCTTAATATAAGGAATTTTAAGGAGAGTAACAAGAGTACAGAAACTACAAGGGACATGGAGGTGTGAATTCCAGTGCTGGAAGAGAAAATGTCAACAAGTTAAAAAAAAAAGAGATAGCAATGAGGTGAACCAAAAGGACAAACAGGAGGCTAGGACCAGAGTGATAAAAGAAGAAAGGTAGGAGAGTCCTTTTGCAGACCAGCTCGTTTATGGGGCACATGAAATGTTCTCTCTGGGGAGAGCGCAAAGGATGCAAAAATGTCATCTGCTCCAAGCAGTCCAGGCAGCAGAGTTGTTCAGAAACAAGATATAAATTGGTGCTTCTTGTATAGTGATGCAGAGAGCTCTGCTCTTGCCCACGTAGTCCAGCTGCCTCTTTAAAAAAAAAAAAAAGAGACACAGTACAAGAAAAAGAAGCCCAAACTACGTGACAGCCAGTGCCTTGCCGACAGATATTAGGGCAACGTGGGATGCATTGTTTTCCAAAACTCTTTACCTCACCTCAGAGAATTATATTTATTTTATGGGTCACAAATGAGGAAGTTTTTTTTTGACTGTCAACCTTGAGCACATTCTTCATTGCCTCCTTCACACAGCCTGACCAGAAGGCTCACTGTTAATGATCTGAACTATTCCAAATTACACATACCAGTGACTTAAAATGTCTCTGTGTACAAGTCTTACTGTACTGTATTTCAGTACACTGCAGGCAAACAAACCCATTGTCTCTCATCTGTTTCGAACAACAAGCACAAAACAGGTGATTAAACTCCATAAACAAACAGGGTTTTCCCAGCAACAAATCAACACCTCTCCATGTCTGGTATTTGTGGAATTTGATAAGCCACCCACTTTGTTCCCTCCCCATTCTTGTTATGTCTGTCCTCAGCCTTCTTCATCTTTTATCCCCACCCTGCTTCACCCAGTCTCCAAAGGCAGGCATTCATTGTTAATTAACTGCTGAAACAGTGCAAGCAGCTTGGTTCATGGGATTGAGATGGGAATGGAGCTTTGCTTCTGAGTTTAAACTGTTCTGAAAGGCCTAAAAGGCACATTTTCTCACTCAGAAGGAGTGAGGGAGGCAGGAAGGAGTAATGTATGAGAGAGAGACTTAGGGAATGTAACTGGAAAACCTCAAACCAGTAAATTAAGACATATGTCTTAATCAGTTTGAATGATAGTTTTAAAAAAAAAACTCAAAGGTTCTGGTGTTTCTGGGACTTATGTGCTCCCAGATGTAAATACTTGCCTTGAACAATATTTCTGGGCCAGATATCAGTCTCAGTCAGAGTGGTGCAAATCTGGAATTATTTAGGATTAGTAAACACTGCCTTCTTGCAGGAGCTGTGCTGGCACAACAAATTACCTATCTCTAATTGTGCTGGCTTATCAAGAGTACTTAAAATTGCAAGAAAGGCCAAAATAGCCAGAGACATTGTTAGAAATTACTCCCCATTCACTTTCAGCCAATGCTTGCTAAATATCTTGCACTGATACTTTTGCCAGTAGATTAATAAATTACTGTATTTCTTCCACATACAGAAGTTTCCTTCTTACTGTGCTGTCTTACCTTATAGACTATGTTTTCTCTTATTGACAAAATAAAGCCTTTAATACATGTCCAGATTCCATTTCTACCAGTAATAAGCTTAGTTTTGGATAATTGAAATGCTACTGCTATCTGATTTTTTCTTTTAAAAACACCCGATCCCCTGGGACAGCTCAGAGCCTGCTTTGAGGTTGTTGTCGCTAATTTTAGGTGCAGATTCCAATATGAAACATTCTCGAGACTTAAGGGGGTTGATATTTCTATTCTGGTTGTTGAGGTTATAGCTGCATCCACAGTAACAATCTTTGGTCAATATTCCCAATGTATTCTGCCTAATTAGAACACGATTTTAGTTGTCCCCATCAATCCATATTGTATTCAGCTTATTTAGGTCTAATATAATATTGATAAGTCTTCCATGGAGTATCCTGCAGTGTTGCACATGCACTCAGCCTGTGTTGATCAGAAGTGAAAGCATTTCATTCCATAAAGAAATTAGGAGCTCTACTGCTGTCAAATTCAGCAGTTAAATGAAGCAGAAACTTAGTTCAAAGGCCAACTCCTGGAAGCATTTTCCTTTGCAACATTTCAAGAAGCAATACTTCCCTTTTGGGATTGTCCAGGAGAACAAGCTTATAAACAATATGCCATGCCTTTTTAACAATGACAAATATTTCATGTCTAGTGAAAAAAAAAAGCAGAGTGTGAACTGAGAAAATCAAAAAGGGAGAAATGTATTCAAAGGGGTTTTGCTGTCTGTCCTGGGGGAAGGAAGTCCAGTCCTCTCCTATAAGCAACATTCCCTGAAATGCAGGGATTCCTTCCTATTCTATCATGCAGCTTGCCCTGCGGCCAGGTGTGTTAGAACTACAAACTCGTGGAGACACCTGAGATCTAAGACACACAGAGAGAGGAGTTTGCAGAGAGGTCTCAGGTCACTGTTGTGCAGCATGACCTGTTCCCAGAGTAGCACAGCTTCCCCCAATCTCTGTTCCACTGGTGCCTTCTTCTCCTTTTCCTCTTCAGCTTCCTTCTTCTCTGATATAAGCATAGAGAATAATACCTGTGAGGACCCGGGCACTATTGCAATTGTGAATAATAATAACCAGCACAGTAATGAAACGGCAAAGGATCGGGATTTCTGGTTTCTGTTCCCTTGGAGTCTTGGGTATTCTGCGAGTCTCCTTTAGATGTGCTAATAAGGAGAGAGATGCTGAACTTGAAGCACCCAGATTTAAATATTTTGACCCACAAGTGCAGATAGAGCAGATAGTTTAAGGGATTTATCTGGGAGCCTTTTCTCAGACGAGGAGGAGGCACCACGGTGCTGCACCCTGAAGTTGCCATGAGGTTCATCTGCCCACGCTGCCTCTCATCCTGCTCTGCTCTCACCGAGCCTCCTCTCCTGTGTGCAAGGGAGAGGGGCTTATCAGCAGCATCTGAAACGTCCTAGGTTTTACCAAGATCTTTTTGCCAATCACAGGGGTGTTTTTAATCACTCTGAACAGGAAATGGCATGCTGCATTTAAATACTGTATATAATTATCATGGGAAATATAATTAGCAAACGTAATTAAATGGGCTTGACTGCATATCAGACTGTTGCTCCATCTTTCACTCAATCCAGCTGTTTCTCACAAGCTCTTTACTTTGAATACTGGTGGTCTGTGACAGAACCTCTGCACAGAATGCAGAAAGAATTACTTCTTTAAAAACTATTCATTTAATGTAACTAGGCCAATTTATCTAAATGCAATCATGACATTTTCCAATACAACCTCCTTTACTAATTACTTTAGTGCTTTCTTTTGGAATGCCTAGATTCATCAAAAATATTCCAATTTGAAAGTTTTATAAAACCCCAAGTATATAAAGTCACTGATGGAGGGCACTAGCTGTTTATTATGTGCTTGTTCAATGCATTGCACAATGGAGGCTTGATTCTTGATTGGATTCTCCTAAGTGTTACCAGTATATAAATAATGATGATAAAACAAGTGTGGTTAATTACTGAGTACAATGCTGGTTTACAGGGATACTTTTTCTTTCTGCTCAGAAAGAAAGGAAGGGAGAGTTCCGAATTACTGGAGAAAATATTCTGTTTTCCTTCCAGTAGAGACCATAGGCTTCATAATACTGCAATAGTGTTACAAAAGTTGGGATGGATAAGTTGAGAAAATGAGCATAACTGTATTTTTATTTTTTAAAATGTTCCTTTTTTCTGTTCTGGTGCCTGATCTTGGGATAGAGTCATGTAAAATAGCTGAAGTGACTGAACACTGCTGCCAGTGAAAAAGGCAAATCCACACTCACCCCTTCCTGAGCAGGACACTGCCCTTGTGCTGAGGTTGCTGCTCATATGACCCCTCAGCAAGCTGATTCAGCTCCCTGTGCCAGCAAAAACTAAATAACTTGGTTTTTTTTTTCTTTCCTAGGTTGTCTGAGTGAGCTGAATTAGCTCACAGAGGAATCAGATGAGCACTAATGTCACTGATGGAGACATGCAGATCCATTCCCTTTCAGCAGGAGCAGGTGCCTAGATCGGCCCAGCAGTCTCATCTGACTCCACTTATCACTGGAGTCATGTGGTGAAGGGAAAGGGTATCTGAAGATCACAGTATGGCATCTCCGCAGCCAGGAATGTTTGAGACGTTCCCATAGGCCAGAGAGCTTTGATGAATGACACTAATTCTTAAAGTGAAAGAAAACCCATGGCTATTTGGTCATTTTTTTTAAGGACCATGCTCATAGACTTTTTTAACATAGGATTTCATGCTCATAGCCCTTTTTTGACACATGATATCATTACATGGACATAAGTGCTGGCAGAAAATGCATGTTAAAGTTCTCCATCCAAACAGCCACACCACAAATACTTGCAGCACACAAAGGTACCACACAGCCTACCTGCTGATTCACATCTCTTCCAACACATAGAGAATTTCCTCTGGTCCACGTTTAAAACAAGTAATGGTGAAACATTTTGTTCTATAATTTTGTCCAACCAGTAAATACAAGGAAGATCCTATATTCTCAAGAGTATTCAGTGACCAAGGAAAGGAAGTGGTGTAATAAATTATTAGTACAGAGCATGTAACTACAGATAAAATGTTGTACTAACTATAATTCATAAGTAGTGGGTTCATGAGCTATCAAATCACCCAGCTGTATAGATTTGATTTGAATCAGACCTGAGCAATGAATCACGTTTCTATTAACTTTGCTAGACACCACGACATGCAGTTTATGCCAACATTATGTCAGTTGTGAAAGGGCAGGCAATATTTGATGAAGGACTAAGTTAATGGTGCAGACAGACAGTACTGGATCCAGTGAGGACCCTGCCAGTGAAAAAATAACCTCTCAGCAGACTGTTAAACAGCTGAGACCATGAGAATTATCTGCATTTTGTGTCACACAACTGATATTTTTTGATCTGGTAGTAGCACCTCTAACCCCAGATTTACTACAACCTCAAGCCATAGTCTGGGTACACTGTGCAGGTCTTAAAACCCTGTGTAGCAGGAGCTGACTGTGTCCTTCTTAACAGGGAAAGAGTGGTTAATGTAAGAAACACCTTTCTCTTGCTGTGGAGCATCAACAACTCCATATTTGTAACCCATCTTCGTCAAACCAACAGGCTATGCTGTATTCTTTGAACTCAAACAAATATTAAACACTTTATGTCTTACTGAATATAATACAAAGAAACTGGAGAATGTTTGACTGACATCATTAGCAAAATGCTTAAAGAAGCTGATTTCCAAGGTGATGGAAAGGAAGAAGTTTAATTTATAGGCACAGTGAAAGGATTTAGTTATCTTATTTCATCATGACAAAAGCCACAAATCTTTCCTCATGCCAAGTGCAGGGGAAAGATTTGACTTAAATAGAAGCAGTAAATTCAATACAAAGTTGCTTCTAAATCAGAGACATCAAATAGCTCTTCATATGTGGCTTAAGTTAGTATTTCCTGCAGTCAAGGGAGAGAAACTGGCCACAACACTTTACAGATAATTAACTGAAGAGAATATGACTGATGCTGTAAAATAATACACTACTTCCAACCAAGGATGCCTGCCTGACCTGATAACCACAGAGCAGCAAATGGCAGTCATTATAATTAGGGCCCCTCTAATTTGCCTGGTGTCAAAAATGCCAAACCCCAGATTCCATGGTTTCTTCTCCAAGCATACAGTAGAACTAGTCAAAACAGCTATAAATACATTTCCCCTGTATCTGCACATTCCATAAATAGTACAAATATAATTTTATACCAATAACTGAGACTTGAATAGCGGGATAATTTGCTCAGATTCAGGCAGTTGTATCGTTTAAATTCTACCATTAGAATCTCAAATTGAAAAAGATCATGGAGGATAAAACAATTCTTGCCTTTGCAACAAACCCATGTGCAACAGGATGCTTGCTTACTCATGAACAGGCTGACATTCTGGCAGCAAACAAAACTTTTCAAGAGCAGAGATCATCCTGCTTTCACTGAAATGGGTGAGAATGTTATCATTGCCTCTGAGGACAGGGTGACAGCACCCTCTTTATATATTTTTAAAGGGGCTTTCTTTTTTCTGCTTTTGTTGTATTTTTCTTTATTTCTTGAGAAATCATTTCATAATAGTGTCCCTGTTAACTCCTTTGTAAATTGTTGTACCAGGTTAGGTCTTTTCAGGTATTGAGAAACCAGAGAAATTAATTTTACATCAGATTATGTCCTGTGTGATTGCATAAACATGTGATAATCAGAAAGTGACAATAAATACCGGTACCCAAAGGGCAAACGGATGCCACAGAGTTGCCAGAGCTTCCGGAAGGAAGAAAGGGGAGACAGTCATGGCAGAGGAGCAGCAGATCTTTCATTCCTTTTGGAGAATCCTCAAGATCCCATTGATTTCTGAGGCTGTGGAGCATCAGCATATTTCAGTGACCAAAGGGAATAAGAGCAATGGTCTGGCTGTTCGCTGACCAGGCACTGACTCCAGAATTGTAGCTTGTGGAGAACAAGAACAATGACTCGATGTGTAATGGCTTCTCCATTGTGGATATGCTTATTTTATGTTGGGGTGAGGTATGCATAGCTTACTTGGCCATCTTCCATACTTGTCCATTATCCTCTGAAGTCATCAATCACTTTTCTGTTCCCTTTGGTAGGAGTTGGTTTGTTTTTTTCTGGCAGTTTATAACATCCATTTTATCTGTCTTCTGTCGACACTTAGTTAGTGCTAAATTGAAGTTGAATAGATGAGGACAAAATCTACTGTGTAAAAGAAACTCCATTTTTTTCAGTAACTTAGCAATTAGAACACCAGTCCAGATGCTGGAATACTGGTGTTGGTTTTGTGTATAAGGGCTGGAATTGATGTCATCAACTTCTAAGGTGGTTTAAAACTCCTTAGTATCAAAGGCAGTTTAAATTTTAGTGAAGATACTGGACCACAGGTGTACCTGGCTGAAACAGAAAGCTGGTATGAGAAACCCAGGCAGCTGAATTTTGTTGTGCAGAGCGAATGGTGGGGAAAGAGCTGTTGGTACCGCCCCGAGCAGCTTATACTGCCCAAGGCACTTGTGTGTTTTTTACTGGATATCTGACTATAAAATGTAAGAACTGCAGATGAGCACATTGTGCAGCTTCAGTGCTCTCTGTGGAAAGGCCTGAGATAGATACACTCATATACCAATAGCTCAAGTATTATAATACCTTATTTTCATTCTTTCAAGTGGATATTTTGTCTTTGACAAATGCCACCAGCAAGAAGCCAATGGTTCTTCATTGACCTCTGTGGGTTTTGTCTGGGCTGCCCCTTATTCAGCTGTAATTTGTTATCAGTGCAGTATCAGAAAGGACCAGTGAGTGCTACGTAAAGAATAGGGACCAGTAAAGCCAACGATGCTTGTCAGATAACTTACTATGCTCAGTGCAGGGAAAGCTTCTCCATTGCTTACAGTGGATTGTCAAATGTAAGAGAGCCCACAAATATAGTATGTAAAGAAATAAACCTAACTGCGAGTCTAAAAGCAGTGTTTGTTTCTTTTTCCTGTGAAAAATTGCAAAAATACAGAAAATACTTTGTGGTGTAACAAAACTACACCCTAAGACTGTCCATCAGACAGATTACTTGTTATAACACAAAATTCTTTACCGAGACACTGCCGGAGCTAAAATGACACACACCTTTGAAAGACAAGGGGTTTATGAATTACTAGCAGTATATTAGCTCCTCTTGCCATTGAGAAAACACTTAAGGACTAAGATGAAATAGCAAATGCTCTCTTGTTAATGATGCCTTAAATTCTGCAAAGAATGAAGTATTTCTAAGTATTCATCATACACAATTGAAAATTGTTCTGTGTACCACCATGTGGTTATTTTTATTCAGTATAACTGCATCAAGAAAAGCTGAACCTAATAAAAAGTTTGGTATGGATTATTTGTGTGAGAAACAACTGTATCAACAGGGAGAAGGTGTATGTATATGTGATTACACACTTCAACAGCCTGGTTCTAGAAAATGTTCTAATGTTTTAAGTTCAAGTTCAACTCCTTTTTGGGAGTTAAACTTGTGGAGAATGTTATATCCATTCAAGTAGCAAGTAAGACAGAGAATTAATTATTTTCTTCTATAAACAGACTTGGATCAGTCGCAGAAACCTGCTAAATATTGATTCTGTTTGGGTTGAGACTCAAAGTCTTAGAATTTCAGTAAAACCTGGGGAGAGCTTGGTGAATTGATTTAGAAAACAAAAATGCATTTCAGTTATTTCAAATTACAGTAATTATCGCTTTAAATAATTAAGTTCATTTTCATTTAATTGTGTAGTTGAGGGAAATAACAACATACATTTGTGAGAAAAACACATGATAAGGGAACAGGTGTTTCCCTGGAACCACTTGAAGTGCTGTTCCCTGTTTTTCATGTGGTTGTCCCTTATTTCTATTCATAAAAGTGGTCATCTTAGGAGTAAGATCAAAAGCGACTTTGTACTCCAAGTCCTTACAGTCCAAACCATGCAGTGATGGAGCCACTGCATTTTCAGCTTAACCCATGCATGGTGGTTTTTTTGCTCCTGGTGTGTCTGTATGGTTTGTGTGGTAACACCATGCCTTCCACAGAGGCAAGACAAACCTCTCCCTACCTGCAGAAGGCGGGTGTGCTCCTGAGGAACCCCTCTCTCCCCAGTGTACCACGCAGCCACTTTGACTTCTCAGTGTCAAAACCGAAAAAACATTAATAACTTGTGGGGAAGAGCTAGGGAGCTTATGCAGTGTGAGAAAATATCAGAGATGTCACAAAAATGTCTTCTTCTTCTTTTAATGTGGCTGTTGGTGAGGATTATAAACGCATATTAAATGTCTTACCTAAACGTGTATTCTTGGCGACTTCTATTCTGCCCCTTCTTTGGGTGGCCAAGTGGCAATAACTGGCACTTTTTGGATGGCCATGTGGGAGGGGCTCTCTATCACGGAGTACAATGATAAGATGAGAGGTAATTGTTTTAAACTGAATGAGGGGAGCTTTAGATTAGATATTAGGAAGAAATTTTTTACTGTGATGGTGGTGAGGCACTGAAACAGGTTGCCCAGAAAAGCTGTGGATGCTCCATCCCTGGAGCTGTTCAAGACCAGGTTGGATGATTCTATGGTAATAAACACATTTAATTCAGGTTTTTAAATAATTTTGAAATTATGCATTCAGATTAAATCCAAACCCAACAATCACAGTCATAAATAGTTATTCCTTATATAGGATCTTCTTTTTTTTATTTTCAAATACAGGCCCAAAATAAAAAATGAGTCTTAAGAATTACTTTCTCCGTAGATGCAATACAGCGCTCTCAGAAGTGGCACTTCAGGACCTGGTTTAGTAGGCATGGTGGTGTTGGGCTGACGGTTGGACTTTATGATCTTAGAGGCATTTTCCAACCTTAATGATTGTATGATTCTAAGTGGATAAAATCATTAAATACTGGTACACTGGCGATCATGTGACAACGCAAGGCAAATGAAAAATCAAAAGGGGAGTTAGGCAAGAAAATGAGATTAGCTGAGTTTGAATTTTTCTAGAATAGCATCCCCTCCAACAGCAAAACATCCATAAGATTGCGCACAGGGTCTTGGTTTATTCCTTACCCAATGGACAGACACAAATAACCTGGAAGCATATGACCTGGCGTTTCCAACCGCGCAACACGATGGCGGGAGGGCCACCTGCAGCTTTTTGCTGAGCGGGGAGCCTTTTGGCACTGCTCCCACGGCTTTGCTTGTGCTCACGGCGAGTGGAAGACACCTTCTTCCCCTCTGAATTACACGGGTTTAGCAACAGTCATGGTCTGGACTGCGCCAACAACCACACTGTTCCCGCTGTGTGGCACCTCCTCCCAGCACTGGAAAAGCCAGCAAATAAATTCTCTAAGGCTTGTTTTGGAGTTTTAGATAGCAGCATCTTTATTTCAGTGCTGGACACATGAAGGAATGATTTCCACCAATGATAATGAGACAAGAGCTGGGGAAAGAGTATATTTCCCCCTTACTTGCATACGTATAAATTTTCCCAGAAATCTTATGCGTATTCTATTACTTTCCAAGGACTAATTTTAATATTTTTATGAACGTCACAATAGCCAAATCTCTGCTAATTGGAGTTTTGGAGCCAGTTCTCTGTGACCTTGCATTTTAGATAGGGAAAGACTGCGCACAGAGGTAGTAATAGTAATAGTAGCTATTTCTTGTATCAGCCCCATCCCATCCCCGCCCCAGCCGAGCAGCAGCCAGGGCAGCCCCTCATCACAGAGCCGCTCCCCGGGCCCCGGCTGCCCCGCAGCGCTCGCTCGGAGCGCGGGAAGCCGCAAGGGACGAGCTGAAGGGAAGGGCGGGATAAGAGATAAGGGCGGGAAGGCGGCGGGATAAGGGGCGGGATAAGGGGCGGGATAAGGGGCGGGGCGGCCCCCGCGCCCGCAGGGAGGCCACGCCCCCCCCGAGCGCCAGCGCCTCTGATTGGTCAGTGCCGCGGGCGGTGCAGCCAATGGGGCGGCGCGGCAGCCCCGGCCATTCATTAAAGACTGCATGACCCGCGGGGGGAAGAGGGCACGTTGCGAAATTTGGAGTTGTGGAGGGTGGAGAAGAGAATTCTCCGGGGAGACAATTTAGCAGCCTTTGAGAACTGAAAGGGGGCTATGAGAAAGCTGGGGACGAACTTTTTAAAGGGACATGTAGTGACAGCGTGAGGGGGAAGAGTTAGATTAGACGTTAGAAAGAAATTCTTCGCAATGAGGGTGATGAGACCCTGGCACAGGTTGCCCAGGGAAATTGTGGGTACCCCATCCCTCAAGGTGTTCAAGGCCAGGTTGGATGGGAGCTTGAGCAGCCTGGTCTAGTGGGAGGTGTCCCTGCCCATAGTATGGGATTTGGAACTGTCTGATCTTCAAGGTCCCTTCCAACTCAAACCATTCTATGAGTGTATGATTTATCCAGCGTGTGCTTGTCATGAAGTCATTCTTTGGTGCTGATTGAAATCATCTGGTTTCAGTTCTCTGACAAATTAATTGAGCTTTCCTCTGGCTTAGGGGCCTTCTGACTTTTGAAGCAGATTTTGTCTATATTCCGTCTCCCAGATGAACACAATTTAATTTTCTAGGCTTTGAATGAATTTTGTATTTCCAGAAAGCCAATGAAAGAAGCATTTGTTCTCATGATAGCATTGCAGCTTTTACAAATAATAGAAAGCTTATAAAATGTTGATATTACTGTAACTGATAACCAACTCCAAAATGTGTTGGTCCTGAGATGCAAGGTACAGATAATGTTGCAGGCTATGAGTTGTTTTTAAGTATATTAAAGAATGCTCTTTAAATAAATGGAGAGCTCTTGCAGAACTGAGCTTGGGCAGTATCGAGCCTCTGACTGTTTGCTGTGTGGATAAAATAGCTTTTGATTAAGGACATGTTCCAGTTCAATTTCATTTCATATGGCTAAGAAGGAGTTGCAAAGTTCAGCTAGAGTCCAAATGCCCCCACCCCCAAGCCCTGCATTCAGGGTTATGGTTTGGGCTCTCTAATGACATGGTGTGTTGCACCATTCTCTTTATCTACCCTTCAGGACTTTTAAAACTCACGTTTCAAACATAGTGAGACAAATTCTACCTTCAGATACCTGACATTGCTACGTGTGATCGTCCCCTGTGTATGTCCAGTAAGTACCTGAAAAGTGACTCAATGCAGTAAAGACAAGGCTATGTCAGGCTTAGAGACTGATGGAGCACGTTGTTTGTCTTGCTCAGCTAAGCCTGTATGTATACTCTATATTTTTCACTCATACCTGTTAATTTTCCTATTTTGAAAAACTCCAAAGCACATAATTAACTCTGTGGGCATCTGCTCCCATTTACTGGGTTAGATTTAAGCACACTCTGAAAGTTAAGCACATGCTTATGTAGTTTGCTGAAGTGGGAATGAAGAGGATCTGCTATTTTTCTTGGCCCATCTGTTTCTTCCATTTTTTTCCTCCTCTTTGCATCCAATCTAAAATCTAAAATGACTTATAAACATTATTTCATTTATCCTTGAAACTCTCCTGGGAAATAAGACTGTTATTTTTGATCCTTCATTTACATAAAATGCAATTGATACCAAAAGCAATTTATGAGGCTATCAGAAATCAAACCCCAGTTCTGTCCTGTGTTTTCACTGCAGTAACCACAGCTCAGAGGGACAGGAACTAAAGCAGCTCTGATTGACTGCAGAATTTTTATCGTGGGCTGACCCTTGCACTATTCCTCATTCTTTATCCTCTAATTTACAGCTGCTACTTTGAAAAGTCAAGTAGAGAGCACTGAGTTAATTGAAAGCCTGTGTTCCACTGAAGTGTTAGAAAAGAATTAAAACAAAGATACTAAAACCATAATAATAGGTAGCTGAAATTTCAACACAAAACCTCAGATTCAAACGTTCCCAAATGCCAGGGAAATATATAAGTGAATCCAGACGCACACATTATGATTTACCTCTTTCCATGACTTGGCCAAACCAGCCCCCCCCCCCCGATTCTGGCTGCATCTGAACATTTCAGTCATCTTCAATTTCACTGAAGTTGTCAATCTGTTGACAAATCTGAGCTTTGTAGCTTGCACCTATTTTTAATTTTTAATTCAATTATATTACCATTTCTAGGACTGTGACTTGGGAGAAATCCTTTGGAGCAAAGTCAGCAAAAGACTCTCAGCAAAACTTTATTTATGGTAGTGGGTGAATTTAAAGCTGTTCCATGTCGGTTTTTCACAATCCGAGATCCGAGTAGAGCCACAGTTTTCAGCCCTCAGGAGTTCTGATGTTTTCCAGAGAACATTAAAAAGAATGGCAGGAAAATATCTTGGTCAAATGACACTTCTTAGGATGCTGAGTGGCTTGCAATCTGCTCGTGCAATAATGTTGATAATGATATTCAGTGTCTTTGCTTAAGCTTTTCTGTGTTTATTATGCAAGCCTTAGAAGTTTGTCAAAAACATAGGTAGAGATTAGACATAGAATCTGCAGCTCTTCAAAGTTTTTACTATCCAGCCACAACAGTTGCTAAAGCACACTGAAAACTGTGTTGTGAGTGTGCTATTAACACTTCAGGGTTGTGAAACAACGTGAAAAACAGTCGCTGTTTCAGACCTTTCCAGGAACACTGTGGAAAGGGATGGCTATATTAATCAGGACCACCCATTCCTATCTAGACTTTTCATTTTAGGCAGTGTTGTGAAATAAAATGCACTGCATGCTTGTAACTCAGCTATGAATTTTCAGACTTTCATTTTATTGTGGCAAATGCCAGGTAAAGGAGATTTTTGTGTCTTTTTCAGTCAAAACTCCCATTGACTTCAAAACTCTCTTTGCAGACCCTTACAGTGTCACTTGAATAAGAAAGAATAACAAACGTAGAGGCAAGGCCATGAAGGTGTTTTGCAGTTCTGAGATAATGATGGGGAGTCATTCTTGTGCCCTAGATGAAGGCTGGTGATGATGTTGAAGGTTTAAATGTGCATCTTTGTAACACTTCAGTTCAATGTAATATTATGATATATGTGAAAGTACACTGAAAAACAGAAGACATTTCTGTAGATATGAATAATCCTTTAATCCTTCATTAGATTTCATTCGCTGATGTTTGAGAATGTCTTTACTTCTAAAATATCCCTAATTTTTATGTTTGTGTGAATTATGACATATTATGTAACTCTACAGCAGCAGAACATACCATGCAATTTTTTTTGCCATAGAATTATAGTTTAGTGTCCCAGCTTTTAACACAGTGAAAAGAATAGGTATGCAATAAAGGTACAGATAGCAACTAGATATGAGCCAAGTATCACCCAGTACTCTAAACTCCAAGCAATGCAGAATGTGAAATAAAAGGGATTTGAGCTCTTCTTTTTACATAACTGAGTGATGAAAGATGCTTTTTTCTTTCTCTTTTCTTTTTTTTTTTCCTTTTTATTTTTGGTAAGAAGACAGAGAACATAAAGGTTTTGTCAGAACTTTTACTTCTGCCTGCCTTCTAGCAGTTCCTTTTGCTCATCTTTCTGCAACAGTAGGATGTGTCTGAACTGGCCTCTCATTTTCCCTCTTTACCTGTAGCAGGAGGTAATTGGATTTGATGTTTCTCCTTGGCCAAGACTGATAGCAAAACTATGGAATACTGTACATGCAGGTAGGGAGAAGCAAGAAAAGAGAAGGCTGGTGACCTGACTGCCTGTGCCATACCACATGGTCTGAGGAGGTAGGAAGGGAAAGCAGTGAAGCTGTTTTGAAATGGTCTTTTTGCCTGGCAAAACACAGGGAGAGAAATCTGTGCTGGGTGACTGGAGAAAACATGAGAACAGACATCTGGGAGTGGAGCCGCACCATCTGAAGAGTGCAACAACAAAGTCCTTGATGATAACCAAGGTATTTTACAACAATAATTACTTTGAACTGTGAACCATGCTTCAGAATATCTGTGCGGTTGGGAAGGAGTGAGGAATGAAACAGATTTTGTAACTGTAAAAGAAATACTTTTTGTGCTTGTACGGGTTGTCGATGCGGAATTTGGTCCCGTTTTTTTACAGAGCATATGGAACCAACTATTACCGTTTTTTAATTCTGCCAGTACTTTTAGCTGTCCCAAACAGCAGCACAAGAACCTTCTTGGGCCAAATCTATCTTGTCTTTATAATTATGAAATAGTTCCCCCAACTTCAATGCCATTATTCACGAGTGAGGCAAGTATCCTATGTCCCTTGCCAAAATAAGGAACTGAAAGAACCCCTGATTATTCTTTATGACATTGGCATATCTGTAGCCAAACTTCTTGTTTCTAATCTAAACTGAACAAAGTGCTCTTAGGATGACGGTCAGATAATACGGGAAATGAACTCAGGGAATCTTGTCCTGACTTTTAAGCTGAATTTCTCTCCATCTGTGTTCATTCCCCTTTTAATTTGGTGTGTTTGCAAATGGAGCTTGTTCAGGAAGGCAAAGTGTTGATTAGCAGCCAACACTCATTTAATAATGGAACAAAATTAGTTTTGCAGTGAAGGAGAATTCACTTCAGGAAGTGAACAGGAGTGACTTGTGAAGACTACATTGACCAAACAGGAAATGGAAACGGTCCCATGTGGTTTAGGTAGTTTTGATCACAAAGCCAAGGGTATAAATTGCCGAACGGCTTTTGCTGGCTTGAGCTTTTGTTGGCTTTTCCCTTCCTCCTAACTGCTTCTAGTTGTCCACTCCTGCCTGAGCCCTTCTCCTTCCATCTGGATCTGGCCCTCGAGCTGCCTTACTGTGCCTCCAGGGCAAACACGGCTGGGGGAGAATTGCTAATTGTTTATGCTGCTTAGTCTTTATTGCCACCAAGAACCACTGTCTGAGATAGCTGAAGAAGTATTTGCAATGTGTATTTACAAACAATTGCTAGACAGAATTTGTCTGCACAAAGCATTTGTCAAACAATTCTGAGCAAGAAATAAATTCATAGAAATAGATGCTCTTTGTGGTGTGGATGGTTTTTGACCAAGGATAGTATATGCATGGATTTGTTTATTGTCCAATATGGTTAAATATGCTGCCATAATATTAAATAAAGGCAGTCAACTATGAGATGTAGCAGGGTGGGTTTTTTTTTTGCTTGGGCCTATTCTTATGATGGATTACATCAGTTAAACATTTTAGGAAACAGAATTCACTTCTCTATAGGAACTTGCCAGCAGTACTCACAGCTAAACCAGATACCGAATAGTTGGTGTTTGAATGTGTACTGATGCCAGCCTTGAGTGAATGGCTTTTAAAAGCAGCATCACATAAATGTGTCTAAATAAAATAAGAGCAGATTGGAGGTAGTTCCTGAGACTGAAGTGAATGACCTTTCTTGCTGTTGTCGTTTCCAAATGTTTGGCAGACTCTCCTCTGACCACTATATTTCATTTCCATGCACCCCTGTACTTCCCAGTTCCGGCCAGGAGCAGAAGCAGAAGTAAT
Organism: Dromococcyx pavoninus; assembly: GCA_033558185.1. Taxonomy (NCBI): domain Eukaryota; kingdom Metazoa; phylum Chordata; class Aves; order Cuculiformes; family Neomorphidae; genus Dromococcyx; species Dromococcyx pavoninus. Next base: position 426,255 of record JAUMJL010000092.1, on the reverse strand, counting down.
AAAATACCACAAGAAAAGCTATTCTTGTGATATTTCCGGTGCTACTGGATGCAGCACCAACAGGAAATCTCATGAGAAAGACTGTTCCTTCACAGTTTCCAGGCCCGCTTTGGAAACCCAAGTGACTTGGTTGAAATAAACAGCAAATAAGCATCATCCAGCTTTGGTGAATAAAACTCCTTCTCTCAGCATTTCTGGTCCAGTCCTCCCTACTCCTAAGGTGCACGACCCTCATGGCAGATGGTGATCCTAGAGAAGACAGTCCTTCACAGTCTTCTCAAAATAGTCTGGACCTGCATTTCCATGCAGTTATCTAAAGTGGAATAAGAGATCTGCCAGCATACAGCACTCTTTCATGGAATTGTAGGATGGTTGGGGTTGGAAGGTACCTTAAACCCCTTCCAGTTCCAGCCCCCTGCCATGGAGAGGGACACCTTCCACTGGATCAGGTTGCTCCTAGCCTCATCCAGCTTGCTCTTTATTCTTTGAGACCCCATTGTTCTTCAGGATTGCAGCCTTGCTTCCTCCGCACGTAATGGTCTGATGATGATGTTGATTTACAGCAAGGAGGCTGTCCCCCTCTCACTTCACACTGCATGTGTGTGCTCCAGGAGAACTCCCAGGTTCCCAGATGGTGGAGAGGGAAAAGAGCTCAGAAAAAAAGGGACAAAACTGGCAGTCTCACAGCCAGCTGATGCAGGAGCAGCCTGCAGAAACCATTGCAACATACACCATATAAAACCACTAATCTTAGGAGCATTTATGATTCTCGTCTTTCTTTTCCTGCTATTCTCCCCACCTCTTGTTGCTTTTGTGTATTATGAACTGTAAGCAGGGTGGGGAGGGAGCTGTGCCTATTCATTCAGTTTGCCAGAAATGTTCAGTTTCGGGTGATAATTTCAGCCAGTTTGGCCACGTGCTTGGAGTTCTTAATACCATTTCAAGTCCAAGAATTACCATTTAGGGATCAGACCTCAACCCACTGAAAGGGGACTTTTCCTTTTGACTTCATAGGGCAGCAAATCAAGCTCACAGTGATCTGCAGATCTTGAAACCTCCCTGAAATGTTTTGCAGAAGCTCTACTGTTTAGCTTGCTGATGGACACACACGCTGTCAAAGATGATGACTCATATGTAAACCCTTCCTGAAGTGTCGCTCTCAAGAACAAATGCTTTCCCCTTGGTAACTGATACAATTTTTCTGGCTCTCCAGCTGCATTACCAGATTGCATTTGCAGTGTCACTTTGGCAGTTAAAAAACCTTGTCATAGTCATCTGCTTCAATACCAAGCGTCTCGTCCAACTGACTGTGGGCCTCTGTTTTTCTCACATACAGCCAGGATGCAGGTTTCTAGTGATGTTTGATACTCACGGACATTTGGAGATGGAATGTAACCACTTAGAACTGTTTGGTTTGTCACTTTTGGGTTTGCTACATAAGGCTCTGTTAATGCAAATGGGCCTGTTTATAATATTCATCAGACAGTGGAAGAAATTCCTCTGATGTCTGTATAATGCAGTGAGCAGACTCCTTGATTATTAACATACTGATTGTGTACTCTTATTTCAGATGTTAGTTCAGCGCTGGAGAAAGAGAGCTGGGGGAATAAAAAATGTAAGACACATGACATGCTTGGGATTTGGTCTGTGAAACTGGAAAAAATATTTACATGGTTAGATCGTGTTTTTATGTCATTCTTTCCTTTTATGTAATATTTGGAGAAGCCGCTGATTTTTCAGTTCTTACCCAAATCAAGCCACACCTCTGAGCATTGGAGCAATCATTGCAGGAGAGGGAGTGGGAGCAATGTGTCCCCATCCTTCCTTAATCCTTTCATTGATGTACTCATTAGTGTTGGCACAGCGATTGTCTGATGCATCTCATCCCTCCCCCAGCACTTTCTTAAGCTCAGCATTTACATACGTGCTTGACTTCCAGCGCAGGGACCGGGATGCTCAAAGGTTACGCCTGCGTCTTTCCTTGGACCAGCTCCTGTTTGTGGTTATTAGACAGAACAACCTCTCCCACCACATCTGACTAACCAGATCTTCATTGCCAGCCCTTACATAAAAGCTGCAGAGTAAGGAATCCTGCACTCTTGATTTTGCATGAAAATAGTCCCTTGAATATAAGTCACAGCAAGCAACGTGCTTAATATTCCCTGGCCAGTAATAAGTTTGGTGGGTATCAGTTGCTGCATCCTGTCACCAGTTACTTACCTGTTTACAATAATTTCATATATTAATAATGCCTTTTTGATACCTTAGACATAGAAAATGCAGCAGATAATATTTTAATTACTCAGTGTTTTCATCCCTTGGGGATTGTATCTTCTTTTAATTTATTGTTTGTTATTTTCGTGAAGGAACTTTCACTTTTGGTTAGTTTCAGAGCCCACCCTGGATATCCCCTGGATGGGCTGAAGTACATTAGAGAAGACATTAACTAACATTAATGTGGAAAGTTAGAATCCAAATAGAACTTGTCCTGTTGCCCAACAATGAGTCATTGTCCTTTTTCTCTTTTTAGCCAGCAGCAGATTCAGAAGCTGTGAGACAGTTTCCTGCAGATAAGAGATAAATTGAAGGGAAACCTGGCAAAAAGATGATGGTCAAGCTGCAAGATATCATTTCCTCCGAAGCCCTTACATACTAATTAACCATTCCAAGCATATTTTCAACAGCATTTAGGGATTTCCTCATCAAAATAAACTTCCTCCCATGTTATCTTCATTTTGGACATCCGGTGGTATAGTCTGATATAAGAATCAGGGTTAAAAATTCCTAATATTGGCTTGTGTGTGTGTATATACAGACAAGCACGCGCACACACACGCACACGATTGAAGCTGTGCCAGTATTACTTTGGAATTTTGATGCCTGATCCAAAGTCCTCTGTAGTCAGCAAGAGATTTTCTGTTAACTTCAATAGTAGCAGGATCGAGCCTCTATCCTTCCGCATCCAGATTTTTTCATTTATGCCTTATGACTTGTTCATAACAAACTACAGATGGGCTTGAGTCATAAAGTTTGGAGTATTCAGTTTAGAGGTTTTGCTTTGGGCCCATCCCTTTAATGTACTGCTTATTCCAGACCTGCCTTTTAAAAGGAAAATATTGTTAGAATGAAAGTGTATGTGCAATAAACAAACTCCTCATTTCCTTCCCCTTAAGTTTTTTCCGCTTTTGAAGCTGATTTCTTAACTGGACAATTAGTTTTAGGACTGCCGTCAAATGCAGATTTGTCATACCTGCTTTACAATCTTTTCTGTTTCAAGTGCTATCAATTATTTTCTAACTAGATGGTCCTGTGGGATCAGCTGTCACTAAGAGCAAATTTGAACACAATGGGTTGCTTCCTATTTCCAAAGGAATCTGAAGATTGTCAAAGCTTGACAGGCAGCTCCAGTTTTAAGATGAAACAGATAAGTTAGGTTTCCCTGTTAGGCCCTTTTGAACACAAGCAGATAAAGGAAGTATTGTTTCTAAAGAGAGTATGTCATTTAGAGTGCAAATTCACTCTTAATAAGAACAAACTGTAGTTGCTTTAAACACACAGATACATTTGCATTGCAGAGGTAATATAATACTTATGAGTCCTTGCACATATTTCTGCAGACCCTGCACTTATAAATTTGGCTTTCATATCTTTTTCAAATGACTGGGTTAACTATGAAAAAATCAGTAGATGGTATAATAGAACTGTTATGTAGATCAAATACATGAGGTGTTGATTTTACAACCGAATTCACTGTCAGTCAGCTAGAAGTTAAATTTATGTAGCTTTGTTTCTGAAGATGCTTCATATACTGTATGCCTTGGTAATTACTTGTGTATGTTGCACATGAAGATCAAGTGCATGTTATTTTCAGTGTATCATAAGTGGGAAGCGTTACAGCTTTTGGTGTTTAAGGTAGCAGTAGCTTTATTCTGTGCTCTGCCACTTTTGTTTTGGGATGAAAAGGTGCCACTGAATCATTCCTTTGTGCAATGAAATGTGAGAATATCTTTGAATACCTTAAGAAAAAAGATTATTTTGAGCGATGACACTGGATGGATGGTCCCGAGGTCTGGAGTGTTCCAGTTGTGCACGGAAGAGACTCACTGTGTGTACTGGAATCACTCATTACTTATGTTAGGAAAGAGGAGTCTTTCCAGTCCTTTTCTGTTTGCAAAGTAACTCTTGGCCCTTTGGTTGGGTGCGTCAACAAAGCCACCATCCAGTGTCAGTTTTGGGCTGGGTCTACTGTGTGACCTTACCCACTGTGAAAAGGGTAAAGAACTTCTTCTTTGCAATGCAAGGCAAACCCTTTAATTATTCAGGTGACTGATCAAACGCTTAATGACTTCAGGAATTAGTCACATGCTAATATGTCTGCTTTTGTTACAAGTGTCTTGGCAAGTGAAAGACTTGACAGAGGTCCTGAGCTTTTAGGTGTGTGTGCAAAAACTGGCCGAAAGAATATTCTTCCTCTAAAATCTGAAACAACCATAACAGGAAATATGAAAGGAGACTGTAACCACTTGGGGTTGCCATTTGTAGTGGGCGTGATATTTTAAACTGTAATATGTTGAACATTTTCAGTTAAGACTAACTTCAAGGAAGAGAAAGTTTCATTCAGAATCTTTACAGTTGTGAAAAAAAAAATTAAAAAAAAGGACTGGTAAATATCCTTAGACAGAGATGTATTGTACAACCTGAGTGTAGCTGCCACTGTGTTGATGGATTGTCTGCAGAGCGGATCAAAAAGAGGAATTTTGGCCACGAGGGCAATTCACGAGGTCTACCAATGGAGAAAAGCAATGTTACTTCCACTTGCAAAATCATAGGGCTCCATTGCCACACTTTCACAATCACCAAATTAGAATCAGGTGTTAATTAGCACTTGTGTTTGGCAAGCTCAGTTTATTGAGAACATTTGCCTTGGTCAGACTTTTGATTATTTTGGCTCTGAAACCTGGTTTACATTGATTTAATCATTAGAATACCCTCTTCTAAGGGTTTCAAATGATGCAATTAAGTGTAAATACCACATCTCCTGCACAGAAACAGGGATCTGAACAGTTATGACAAATCCAGTAGACAGGAATAAGTGCAATTTTTTAGTATTTAAAAAGGTCTAATTCAGAAGGATCTCATGTGTCAAGTATTAAAATACTATGTATTTTGCTTGCCCATAGCTTGCACATTGTAATCGTTGCATATCTTTGTATCAGAGTAAGCATCTTTACTGAGTTTCTAAAAGAGGAAATACAATGTTTATTGTATGGGGGTGTGACAGTCCATATCCAATTTATAACTCCAGCCATTTACAAAAAAATCATGGCCTTATGATTACAGAGAGCAAATAGAGGCTGCGGCACAAATGTGATAGAAACATGTCAGCATCTGCAAGAATCGCTCACCCATTCTTAAATATATTCATAAATGTGCTATTTAGGTTATTTTCTTTTAGAAGCTGTTCATCTACTTAACCATGTGTATTCTTCTACAATGCCACAGTGGCAGGTCAAGTGTTTCAGAGACCTCATTTAGATATTTTTGTCGCATGTATTATTGAGCCATTTGGAACAATTTGCCAACCACTTAAAACTACATATGTTAACTAACTTCTTCCATTTCTAATTATCAGTCTGAGGGTACAAAAGTAAACTAACAATCTTGTTTTATCTTCAATTTAAAAAGCTTCCTCTTGCTGGGTGTGTTAGTGGGTAATAGTGCAGTCAAGTTTTTGTTATGACATCATAAAGCAAATACAGTATTAAAATTAATAACGTTTTTACTTCTAAAACTAAACTCAATCATATTTTGTTCAGTTTTACACTTCACTGATGCTTTTGATGAGGGCAGGAAGGCCTTTCTTAACCTTCCTCACCTTGAGTAGTGCCATGCTCCACAAGCATCGCCAGAACTTCTGATAGACCTACTGCAAGTACTGTCCCGCTGGAGTTGAGGTGTGAGGATCCAGCACTCTCTATTTGATTATAATTTCATTCCCATATGACTGAAGAAAAACACTCTGACAAAAGGAAGTAATCTCTCTAAGGAAGGCTATATTTTTTTTCCCCTACTCCTTGAATAGCTTTTCAATGGTGATTTTTATCAGATGAGTCGTCTGCCAGGTTTTATGAATCGGTGTTCACGTTGTGGATCCATTAGGGGTTTGTACTTCATGATAATGAAGTTGGAGGGAGTAAGGAGGAGGCAGCTTCTTAGGTCAAGTGGCAGTGTCTGTCCACTCCTAAGCCTGTAGCCAAGATCAACATTGTGTCCTTACAGTTGGTCTAGGGAACGATGTTACAAAAATGGGATGTTTGCACTAATGACTTACTCAAATACATCTGGAGTCCTTTTCCCTGAAGAAATGAAACTGGTGTAATAACACAATACAGTCTCCCTATTATGTAAATCATGAGGCAGAAAGCTGAGGACGTTATTTAAAGAAAACTGAGGAAAGCTGAAGATTTGCTCAAGTAATTTCCCGTTTTTACCTCATATGAGATCTTGCAGATGGCAGGAAGGAAGAGAAAAAAGCAGCAAACCTCATAGCTTCCAAATGTGAGGCAATTCTCATAGTCAAATTTAACATGACTGAAAATCTGGAGTTTTCTACAACAGAAGCATTTGGAAATGTTGTGAGTAAGAAAATCAAGCCAGACTTTATTTACATATCCTGTACATTGAAAATAAAGGAATAATATAGGTTGCCACTTTTGATGGGATTTGGGAGGTATGAATGTGATAAAGTGCTTAAAGACATGCTCTGGTTTTGAGCCTAGGAAATCTCGCTAGCTTACAAATATAAATTCCCTTTTTTTTATACTACCCAAAACTTGGATGCAGTGGAAAAGTGGAAAAGAGCAAACTAGAATATTTTCTGTATTTTTTTGGCTAATTGTGCAGTATTTATCTTCACTTCACATGAAGTTTGTGGCCAAAGCTTTGGCTTATTTTATTCAAGTCATTTGGAATAACGATGAAGATTTTTCTTCACTATTTGATTTTTCTATGCCATTCAAAATGTATCATCTACATATGAGTGTAAAGCTTTACGGATTACTGCCTGTGGATGAAGAAAAATTTACCTTTATGCCATTTCCTCAGCCAGGCCAGTGCCCTGTCACAACAAAAACCCCTCAATGCTCTTCTGGCACAGCAGAGTTTTCCTAAGTAGATAAAGCAGATCTATGCAAGAGACAACATTTTTGAAGCCATGACTTGGACACTAAGATCTCTGGGGAGCATCAGCTCTCACAGAGCTCTCTGCCCTGTGCTCCACTGTCAAGGCCCATCCTTTTACACCTCATATGAAAGACAGGTAGCAGAGCTCAGTGCATCACTGCTTGGTGCACTACTGAAATACCAGGAACTTCCAACGCACATAAGACTGTTAGTATGAAAGCAAGCTATGAGTAGAAAGCAAGAACCATTACTATAACTAAATAAATGTTTCTGTGTAGTAGAGAAGAAGAAATATTCATTCTGCATTTAAAAATACAAAGACTTCACTTATCTTATCAAAGACAGAAAATCATTATGTATTCTCACTTTCACTGCTTTTGCATTAGTGATATGTTTGGAGTTCCAGCTGACATTCTGCTGAATCTCACTGGGGCAGCTGTGCCTCTAGAAAAGCCTCAGAGTCAAACCTGTTTCAGATCCTCTGATACTGTGGTTTATAGCATAATATTTTAAAACAAAATTGGTGCAAGCTGAAGGGACGTGATAAGGAGATAATGGTGATACCTTCTAGCACAGATATTTAGCAGATAGCTGGCAGTAGTAATACCTTATACCCTAGCTGTTTGCTCCAGCAGGATTCATCTGCCACAGCCTTCAGTCTCTATAATCTTGCACCTTTTTCAGTATTTACCAGCTCTTATTTCTAGTTAAGTGGCATCTGCATTCCTATTAGGCTGCAGTGTACATAATATCCCTCTGGCTTAAACACAGTTCAATGTAAAACACACCACAGCACTTTCACAAGTTTGCAGACATCCATATAAATACACAGCATAGAGGCTCAAATATTACTGCACTTGAAAACTATGAGACATATGTATGGTTTGCACCTTCTAATCCTACAGCCTTCATTTACGAGAAAGATATTCATTCTAAAACTGCATGAATTTTTTTTCCTGGCTGTGAAGGAAATGTGAAGATTCACTTGCATAAACAGAATGTTTGTGTACTGAAAGGCACTGTCACCTGCAGACATATGGGGCTTCCTTCACAAACTTTATTGGTGCTCTTTGCTGTGAGGGATTTTTAATCTTTTCACCTCTGATGTGCCTGATCAACAGGGTCAGTATTTCCACTTACGTAGATCTTTATTTTTGAATGTTTGTGTAGTTTGCAATTAAAGTCTTAGGCAAGGAGGGCATTAAGGCTTTCTGATACGCAGCAGTGCCTTTTCAGACATTACTTGGTTGACTATAACATAGGCCAGTTTATCAACCTTAAAGAAATAATGTTCTACTGAAGACAACACAGTCCTTTTCCCATGCAGCAAAATCCTTTGTCTGCATTGATGGGATGTGTGTTCAAGCAAGAGCTTATTATTTCTGAAATATGGAATGCATTTGCTCTTGGAACACGTCCTTTTTATGCCCCCTGGTTCATAAGCTGGTTGCAAAGCTACAAATTTGCTATAAAATTCCTTTTAAGGTGCAGTGCTGCTAGAAATTTGTAGAGATCCTTTCATCCTTTGTATTTAAACATGCAATTTACTTTAACAGGATCTGATCAACCATTAAAACCCACTCTGGGTTTTATGTGTTTAACAAAAAACATACTTGCTCAAGTAAAATAGACTGCATGCAAGGCTAAAATATACCTATTTATGTTTAATGTATAACAAGGGCTTGCAGAACTCCTGAGGGGTTTAACAGCTTTGTCCCAACACCACTAGTGGAAGGTCAAGCCCTTTGGAAGGAAACCTGCAGCACAACACACTCCTAGAACAATGCATTTGTTCGGGTGTTGGGTTGACGGTCCCAAAGTTGGGGTTCAGCTCCTGCAAGAGGGACGCTCCATCACGGTACTTAAGTCAAAATGTATCTGTGATCCACTCTGGTCATCATCTGTTCAAGAATGCCAGCATTTTGCAACAGGAACATTTTTGTTAGATAATGAGTAGTCAAGTGGCCGGTTCAAGGAGTCTCACTCTTAGCTGAAATGCTTACTGCAGGATGAGTCCTAACGATGAGGGAAGTTTTAAAGTCCAGAAAATTTTTAAGTCCAGGAGAGGATGCCAGCTTTTCAGAAATTTTTGCCTGAATTCTGTAGTACTGGATGCCTCTAATGTTGCTAATATGGTCAGTGTTCAAGTTTTATCGGAAAGACAGGCAATAAAATTGAAGATTGACCAACTTTTTCCTTTTAAAAATTGATTGATTGGCCATGTAATTACAGGGTTTGCCATTCTTTGCAAGGAAGAGGAAAATGCAGTTTTTCATACAGTCCAATTTCTTTAGTTAGATGTGCAAAGTTTTGTTTTTTCGAAGTCTATATGCATGGATTGAAGGCCCCGTGGTTTCTCCTGTCAGATCCTGTGAAGTTATTTGGAGAGTACCAGGAGGATATCATGAACATTAGCATAAAACCAAGAAATGATTTGCAAGAGATACTTCAAATATGTTTTCAGACCTTGGAACTAAGAACTGATAACTTACTTGATATCTTCTCCTTTGTGTTTCTCTAGGGATTTTGTTTTCTTTGCTGTCATTAATATTCTAGAATGAAAACATTAAAATTATTTTTTATTTTGGAAACAAAAATATCCAAACCCAATTTTTATTTTGAAAATTCTTCTATGTGATGCACTTGTATCAGAGCTGAAGGTGGAAATTAAAAAGACATCAAAACTAAGAGCTATGTTTTGATATAATTTTCATCCTTATAAGTAATGGATGTTATTTACTAAAGATTTCATGATCATGATCACCCCAGTATTTCCTATCAGCTCAACAGATACAGCCAGGCCTGTAACTTCTTGAGTCACTGCAATTTTTAAGTTAATAGGAGAAAAATCCAAACTCTTGGGTTTTTATACACGTATGTATGTTTAATGCTAAGGATTACATCAGTGTAACTACTTTTAAAAGAATATTTTACTGTGGTGGTTATGAAAAATAGCACATACCATATTTGTCTTCTTGTTCTTTTTCAAATCCCAGATCTTTTGGCTGACCAAATGATCCCAAGGCCTCTAAAATATTCTGTGATCTCTCTAATTAGATACACTGATGTCTGCTGGAAAACAGATGTGATCAACTGCAGTCATCTGTGAGGCTGAAACAGAATGCAGCATGTTTTTCAGGAAAAAATTGTCAGTAACTCTACCTCCTTCCAAGGCATAGATGTAATCCATAAATAAAAGAGTTGCCATTTGATGAGAAGGAGGAAATTCTATCTTAGACAATGGGAGGGAAAGTGAAATGTGGTCACCCAGAGTTCCTGCAATTCAAAGCCAACTCATGCCCACTTTAATTATTATGATGTATGGTTCCCGTTCAACTTTAATAGGACTGCTTGTACGAGTAAAGGATCTCAATTGCAAGGGTCACATTTGTTTCACTTTTTTTGCTCTCTTATAAAGTTAGAAAACCTGCAGAAAGGACAAGGATTCTTTGAGAGAGCCATCTGTTCCTCTGCCTCGGCCTCCCCCAGGACAGATTAGTGCAAACCCAGGGTGGTCGGTTTGGGTAGACCCCTGGGTAGTGAATGAGAGGAAAGGTGAATAAACTGGCCTCAGATTGTCTTAAGAAGCTGGGGGATTCAAAGCCAAAGCACAAGGTGTTTTTGGAGAGGGCTGGATTAGTGTAAAACTGGATTGTCATCCTCACATACCCACAGGAAACCAGTCACACCAGATAGAGCAGTCGAGGAGGTGACTGCAACAATTGTTACATATTCATATATTTTATCACTTGCAATTTTACCTTTAATTTCACCACGGGTTTTTCAATCTCAGTGGAATATTAGAAAGCAAAATTTCACATAATGGCGGAAGGTGGAGTCAGGAACATGGATCTACAAAGGCCTGAGAAGTAAATTTGTGGTTGAGTGTTTGTGGGCACTGCAGGATTGGTGAGGATGAAGATTGTGGATGATAATTGTTTGGATTTGTGGAGGATTTGGTACTTTCAATAAGTTTAAAGAGGTTTTGTTCCAAGCTCTTTAGACTCCAGATGGGTTGAGATAGTCTGAGGCTTTGGCAATCCTGTGTTGCAGTCAGGCTTCACCTCTGCTTAATATCTAAACAGTGAAGTTATCCACACAAAAACTGTATCTTCTTTGTTGAGTTTTCTTTGGAAACCTCTGTGTTTGAATCAACTGCTCTTGATCTTTGGGCAGGGTGAGGTCTGTTTCGGAGAGCTCAGCCCTGCAGCAGCAAGAGGGAGACTGTGATGGCCACTCCTGCAGGAACAGTTCCTGGGGAAGCTGACACTGAGAACTTTTCAACCCGTTACAGGACTGGCTCAGCTCTCACCTCTTTTGTTTTAAACTGCTTCAAAACTCAGACATCAATAAAACCATTAAGGTAGGTGATATCTTCATGCATTATTTACTAGTGAAGGTTAAGGCATGTCTTGCTTTTGTGGGAAGATCAGACTCCTGATGGCAGCACGTGGCCTTGGGACTTGTGGTTATAGTGAAGGACCTATACTAAGTATGCTTTTATCTTGTTGCATTTAGTACCGAGGTCTTGCAGATACCTAGCATAGATACAGGGTTTCAGTACAAATTTAGAATTAATTTTATTCAAGTATTAATGTCAACAATGAAACTGAAAACAAAGACCAGCAAGAATTTGACTTTAGACTGTCATTCTTAGCCATCTCAAAACCCATTCAGAATAAATTAAAAATTATAACAATAAATTAATGAAATAATATCGTATCTTTTCAGAGGACACAGGCTTCCAGTTTCCATGAAAACTGCTCTGCAGGCAGCTGCTTCTGCAGCTGACGTTTGCTTATTGAGCCAAATCCATATCTCAGGGCAGACCAGAGGGAATGTGTCTATTCTGGTTCCTGAGAAACAAAGCAGACGAGGGCTATTTCTAGTGGCCTTTCAGGTCCAGTGTGGGTGGCTGAGAACTTTGAATCAAAGTTCTCCCTTTCAAAATTGAACCCAGTGATATGGATTTTGAGCAGGGCTCACAAACTTAAACCCAATAAAAGAGGAGACTGAGACAGTTTGTGATGAAACAAGCAGATTCTCTGCCCCTTGGAATGAGAGTATTATCTTCAAGAAATGTGAAAAGCAATTTAATAAGGAGCAAACTCAGAAGAATTAATTTAAATATCAGAGGACACTAAAATCTAGCAAAAATGTCCTGGCTCATTTTCTTCAAAACATTTTGATAGACTTCTGATAAACTCGGAAACACAAAAAAAGCTGTCAGCTTGGGCCAGCAAACAAAAAAAATGCTGGCAGATGTGTAGAACTCTCACTCTTTTTTCTTTTTCTTTACAAAGTTATCCAATAAAATCCAGCCAGTGTATGTGACTACGATACGGGGGAGGAGGGATGGAGGAAAGGCAGGGAAGATGGTTAAAGGCTTTCAAACCTGGATGCTTAATTCTAGGTCCCTAAATCTGTATTTCTTATACAAATTATTTTGAGAGGTGCTTATGCATCTCAGAACTCCCCTCTGCCATATTATTTAAGGTTGAGTTTGTCTTCTTAAGACAATGTGATCCAATGCTCTTTATTCAGTGAAGGGAGGAATCTATAAACCATTTCTTTTCTGAAAGGCTTTATTTCAGAATCCTTGCTTAACCTAAATGAGATCTGAAATGGTTTCTTGTGAACATTAGAGGATGGAATAGAGGGTACATTGTGTTTCTAAAAGGCAGTCTAATTGTAAACAGTGATACATAATTTTAATGCTAAAAGTGATGATGTGTTACAGTTTTAAAGCATTTTTAAAATATATACAGTCTGCAAAGGAAGAGGGGAAAAATGGTAGATACTTCATTTTTTATCAAAGAGTAGCCATTCATAAATTGCTGAACAATGGAAACCGTGCAGTGGTAGTGCCTGGACTTAGAGTGAACCATAACATTTCATAAAGATGTGGAGCCAGGCAAAGAGTGCTACTATGGGGAGTCTGCATCACCAAGTATCTGCTCACTTAAACCCCAGGGTAGAGGAGAAATTTTCATGGAGCTTATAGTGATTTATAATGGGAAGCATAGGCTTTTTCATAGACATTGTTCTCAGTGACAGTGTAAAGAAAGAGAGCACTTAATCTCTTCTCATCATAACTAATGATTAAGTCAGCAGCTTTTTTGGCGAATACAGAATGCCCTTCTACAAAAACAAAGTATTCTATTGTGATGTATTACATTTAAAAAACCCATAAGTATCCCATCAGGCTATTGCAATATTTTTAACTAGATCTTCCCTCTTTGTCACCATATTGAAATAAATGGAATGTGTCAGACTGAGTAATGCTCTTTCAATAAGTTTTTAGGAGCTCACTTAGAAGTTTGGCAAAATATAAAGAAAAGAGGAAAACTTTCTCAGGATCCTATACGGCCTGAATGAAAGATCAGTCCATTAAGGAGAAAAGCTTATGCTGATGCTGACACTAATAAATGGGACAGAGAAGGATATTTCTGCTTAGTTTGGGCTACCTTGCTCCAAGTTGGCTGCTTCATGTTGCCCTGTGAAATAAATCAACCAGCTGAAGATGATTCATTGCATTACAAAGTTCCCATCAATATAATGGGGAAATCAGGGTTTTTTTGTGAGCGTTCAAATGTGAACCCACCCTCAACTGCTGAGAGTCAAAGGGCCAGCAGTCACTGAAAAATTAACAGCCCTGCATCTACTGTTCAGACCTGGATTTGAACTACAGTACCAGGAATGCCTCTTCCTTCAGAGGGTATTTCTGTTTGTCTGTCTAGATACTGAATTTGCTTTAGCATCAGAGATTATTCAGAAGAAAATACCATGATTTTCTTAGGCTGTTCCTTCTCCAGTTCTTTCGTTTCAGGTGCCATCTCAGCTCTGTTGAACTCAGTGATGACACTCCTACAGACATCTCTAGGGCCTGGCTTTTACTCTCTATTTTGACCCTTGAGGCAAATTTTTAGAAGGTGGACCTTCAAAGCTAGATCTAGCTTGGATTTTAAGTCTCTTTGATAGGGAATATAAATACACTCTCTTTTAAAAATATGTTCCCTGAAATATTTGGTACATAAAAACACTTTTAAAAATACCTCCCCAGTGTTCCTCAGATGGGAAAAACTGGCAGTAGAATGGTAATGGGAAAAAATGTGTTTAACCATTATCCCCTAGTAATGATCAGACTTTAGGACTCCATTGATCTTCATGTTCCTGTATTTTACTACCGTCCATCTTTCATTCTTTCAGAAATTATAGATTGATGAGAATCCGTTTTCAAGAGATTCTTCTTTTGTGACACTGATCCTACAGTGTGTTATTATATTAGATATTTAAACATTTCTGGAATGTTTGTAAATCTTGCCTAGCAGAGTCTTTTTTTTTTATGTATCTCTGTAACACAGCCTTTCCCGAGCATCACATCTGGAATCCCAGCCGTAATTCACAAAAGTTACAGTTGGGTAAAGTGGACCATCCTCAGACTTAAGAATCCTTCAGTTTTTCTCCCCTCACCCTCCTTTGCCTCACAAAGGTCCTAGTCAGGAGTGGGATAGAAGGAAATCCCATTAAAGCTTAATAATGCTGCTTCTTTCCAGAGGGAGTCACTAGAAAGTAATTTATTTCTTCAGCGTGCAACTGGAGGTACTCATTTGTCAAAGGCTTGTGCGTGCTGGTGCTGTGGCCTTCGTTATCCCAGGAACAAGGGACTGAGATTGTGAACCAAAAAGTCTATTCCTTTTTGTTCCTTACGTACTCAAACATCACATAAAAGTCCACAGGACATATAGGGCTATGCTTATAACTGGAATTTGTATAAGCATGTAGTTAAAAGGTATGAAAAGCCACAATCCTGCTGCCTTCCTCTATCATCAGCACCACTAAGAGACCACAGGCAAGAGTACCACTATCAGCTGCATTCCTTCATCTCCTGAGCCATGGGCAGCTCTAATTTTCAGACATGCTTTCTTTTTTTTTTCCAGGCCCTACTTTGCTCTGTTGTTGTGTCTTTCCCATCAGTGGAATTCACCCTCAAGTTCAGATCACACACACTTAGGAGAGGCGGTGGAGAATCGGCCCTTTGTGAGTGTGTGAAGGATGCTTTCCTTGACCTGTCAGAGAACATATTTTACTTGGTGAGAAAGAATGCTGGGCCAAATTCCTCCCTACTGTAAGCAAGCTGCTAGAAGTGGACTTATATTAGGGATAAGCATGGCCTAGTTTGGTTGGCAGAAGGTCTCCTAAGAAGATGACACTTACTATTGAAAATGTACTGGCTGCTTTTACTGCTCTTTTAAGTGATAGTGGGTGTTTATGCCAAACAATGCAAATAGGAAGTCATTTGTTTGTGAGGACCTAATCCCGAAGCCCTTATTTGGTGTTTACTGAAGTTAAATTCAGCCTTCACTCAGATAAACTCCAGTTGAATTCACAAGGAGTTTGCCACAGTGAGGACAAGAAGAAGGCTGTGGGAGTGCACTGCCTGTTTTTGGCCAAAGCACAAAGATACTTTAAGTTAAAAACATATACTGAAGAAAATAGAGGCACACACAATTTCTGCCTATATGCATGCGACACTATACGTGTGCACATGAACACAATTGCACACTAATCTAATCAATACATTCATTTCTTATTAGAACATAATTACACATCCCAGGAGGCTGGAACAGAAAAGTCCCATTAACCCCTCATGCCCTTTTCAGCTTTCCTCTGCCTTTCCATCTAACAGACCTCTGTGTCACTCCACTCATTAGCAGTTACTGTCTATGACATTGTTACATAAATAAGGATGTCGACCTGTCAGAATGGGTCACCCAATTCAAGGGTGATGATAAATATCTGTCCCTCTGAATTAGGGCAAAGACACCAGAGTACAGGACAGCTACTGTTGATTATTGGATAGTTAATGTATAGAGGACAAAAGGTGCTGAGGCCTGGTCACTTTTTGGATCATTAATATGGATTTAGGCCTATTGTTAAAAGCACATGTACACACAAAACTGGGTTAGCAAGAACATGCATAACTTTCAATTTGGGATAGAATGTATAGATGGTGGGTAGATTCATGGTGTTGGAGGTGTGGCTTTTACATGACATTGATGGTGCTTTTAGAGGAGCAAACAAAATATCTTGGGGTCGGGCTGAAAGTGTTTGTGCTCCTCCATGCTTACAAATGCAATGTAAGTAAAAGGTACAGTGGATGCCTTTAAATAAGCAGAAATTACTTCAAGAAGGGAAATATAAAGTGGTATTCAGCTAAAGATCTGTTACTAAGGTGCATCATGTGGTTTGAGCTAAAGAGACGCTTCTGAAATGTTGCTTTATTTTCAAAACTCCTTTTTCTACTGAAGTAATGAAGGGACTGGAGACAATCTGTAACCCCAACTCACTCATTTAAGTGATTATTATCTTTTTTACACTAGTGACAGATTATTCTTTGCAGGTAACACTTAAGTGTGATGCAACCCTGGCTGCTTTGATTTTAACAGCAGATAATGTAGAAATATCAAGGCAGTTTGTAGACAGAGGCTCTTGCCATTCCAAATAAGAATGAATTAAGACCCCTTTCCAAAAGACTCGATGCTGTAACTCACTGAAAATGTTAAGTGCTGGGCAGGAACATCCCTAAGGGTATGTTTATTTAAAAGTCTAACAGCAGCACCCACAACTTTCCCTGAATTCAGTGTCTCACAGGATCAGACCATCCTGTCCCTGTCTAGGCTTTATCACAACAGTTTGTTCTTCGTGGAAGATCCAGTCTGGCAGGGAGCTAAGTGTCCTGTAAAAAAATCAGTGTAGGTACAGCATGTCTTTGCAGAGTCAGGTCCCTCAGTCAGGTTTACTCCACTCATACCTCTGTGCATTGCTATGTCCTTTACAGTCCTGCCACTGAGCTGCAAGAGTCGTGGCTACAGCATTGTTCTAGAGCAAGGCTCTGCCAGATGATGCCCATGTGCCAATTCAGTAGCTGTAATTCTTGCGGTGTTTCCCTCCTCCTAACTTCCTGCACCCTCAGGGAACAACTGTGGCAAGGAGTATTCCTGTTTTCCTGGCACACTGATGTATGGAAAAGTTCTTCTAGTTATTATAGGCAGAAATCTCAGTCTCACTGATGATGCCAGACAACAATATCTTCTGAACACAGGGGGATCAACAAGTCGATTCGAGTTTGCTCAGACACCACGTCAGTCCTGAATTGCTGATTTGAGTGAAGACTGTGAGTTATGGCTTACTGGAGAACATTCACATCTTTATCCGGGTTCAGCTATGCAGACGTGGAAAAAGGAAATTCAGGCTGCTCAGAAACAGCTCCAGAATTTCATTTGTTGGGGTAAGACTTTCCGCCAGCCCTTTGGGAAAGTGTGTTTGTGTTGTATCTGTGTTGACACAGGGGAAATCTGAGCAGATGTAGTTGTCCTTTGAGCTCAATGGGGTCTTCCTTCTCATTTGATAAATAAATGGCTCATTAAAAAGGTATGAGACGGAAGGAGTAGGAAGAAACAAGTCAAAATACTGTCCCTTAACAGAAAGATAAACACCACTGGGAGAAATACAATCTGCTCAGTGGGTATAACACCTACCTGCAGCTTCAGGTTCAAACTCAAGCGCGGAGCCGCAGTTTCCCCATCCCACAAGTCTTTGAATTTCAGTGGTAGGGGAAGTGTAAGTTTTCAAACCCTCTGTGGTGAAAGATGGTCTAACCTACTCCACAATATCTTCTGCAAATACAGCAAGAGTTTTGCAAGAAACACAACACTACTCTCATGACAGTGGTGTTTTTGAGGGTTCTAGCAGTGTACACCAGCCTTTACAACTTGACACGAAGGACAGCCTTTGGGGCTGGTCTGTGGTGGCAGATATATCCTCAGAGGATGAGATCCAAAGGCAATGTCTAATGTATCCTGTACATGAATTGTATCTCAGCAAAAAGATAACAAAAAGATTTAGAAACACAGTTCCCAAATTCATTTTTCCCATTCAAACTGCAGTCACACATACTGTTTTATTTAACTGCACTGGATCCTACTATTTCATGATTATTATTGGTAAGATTTATACTCATCCATGAAATCATTTTTTAGAATTAGTTTTCCAGAGCAGGTTTGTCTGTGCTTGAATTTGCAAATGTGTTTCTGCTGGAATATACAACTTTTTCTCTGCAGACAAACCTTTAGAGCCTGAAGGTTGGGAAAAAAAAAGTCGATTTTTTTGTGTCATTATAACTGAAATGTGCAGATGTTTTGATCTGGGATTTCCTCAATGTATTTTCCAATATGTGTTGGAGATTATTTCATAGGAAAGACAAGGTTATTGCACGGCTTGGAAGTGCACATTGTAGTAAGGTTGCTTGCTAATCCCTCTGTTTCTTGAAGGCTTGTGTTCTGTGTCAGTGTTCTGACCAACATCACCACACATCCTCCAATATCAACACCTATTCCATTATAATGACGTATTCGATAGCCTGTGGGAAATATGTAAAAACCATATTTCAGTAAAATACACCAAATTACATTATTTCTTTGTATTTGGTTATATTTCCTCAATTTTTCCTAAGACCAGCATGGCTGTATTAGCTTGATGCCTATCAGAAACCAGAGGGGACCACATCAAAATGTAAGCTAAAAATGAAAGTGCATTTCTTTCCTTTTTCAGGTTGATTGTAAAAAAACCTTCTGCATACGCACATGCTACATTTATAAAAATAATTCCCAACACCCTCTAAAAAGTTTAATCATAATATCTCAAATATGTGGCCAATATATATGGGATTATTTTGCAGCAGTGGGTTAAGCACATTGCTGGCAAAGAATTGCAAGACACGATGATATAAATCCAGAGAAACTGTGCTTGCTAATGCAGTAAATGACGACAGCTGCTGTAACTGCTGAACTGAAAGGGAGCTCTATCCAAAAATAACTAATATTTCCCATTGCATTTCAGAAGTGCATGCTTTGCACATGTGTGTTTGGGTCATAAGTCAGTCAGCCCTACGTATCCCTCAGTTTACTGCATGGTAACGTTTAGATGAACTAATTAAAGGTCCCAAGTTAATTGTGCACATACTTGGCATGAGAATTGCATCAAAGCAGCCCCTGGTAGCCAAGTTCTTGATGCAGTCGCGGGCCAGGTACTGCCTGGTCAGCTCAGAGCCCCTTGTGATGCCTGGCTTACCCCAGCCTGCTGAAGGCAAAGGCAATCCTGCCATAAACTGCCAGGGTGAGAAAGCCACTCGGCTTCCTACTGCAGCCCATTAACAATCTGCCCGTTTGTGTCGGTGGTTTTTGTGCTGTGACTACCTTTCCAACAGGAACTGGACTGAGATCACTGGCTTATTCCAGTCTAGCCACTGAAAGGCTAGCTGTTTATTCAAACCATACTCTCTGTGAAATGCATCTTTGTCTGTGAAATGGCGTGGCCATTACATAATAACGATTTTAATGTGATTTATGGTCGTCAGATAGTGTGCTTGCAGTAGGCAAAGCAGTAGGCCTTGAGGGATCAGGATTTGTTAGACCAAGGCTGTTCATCTCCAGGTGCTTTGAAACGTAATAATTCATAGTATCAGAAGAATGGTTTGGGTTGGAAGGCACCATAAGATCAACCAGTGCCAACCCCCCTGCCAAGCGCAGGGACGCCTTCCACTGGATCAGGGTGCTCAAAGCCCCATTCATCCTGGTCTTGAACGTCTCCAGGGATGGGAAATCCATAACTTCTCTGGGTAACCTGTGCCAGTGCCTCACCACCCTCACAGGAAAAGAATTTCTTCCTAATATCTAGTCTGAATCTCCCCTCTTTCAGCTTAAATCCCTACCCCCTCATCTTATCACTGCACTCTCTAGTAAAGAGCCCCTCCCCAGCCTCCCATTAAGTACCGGAAGGCTGCTCTAAGGTCTCCCTGGAGCATTCTCTTCTCCAGGCTGAACAATCCCAGCTCTCTCACCCTGTCCTCATATGGGAGGTGCTCCAGGCCTTTGATCGTCTTCATGGCCGTCCTCTGGACTCGCTCTAACAGCACTATTTCTACCATTGGATGAGGCAAACCCAAACCAGCAGCCATTGTGCAAGATATATTGAAGGCATCTGAAGCACCTAGACATCTGTCAAGGTGATGTGGAAAGCTACCTGGGGTGTCTCTAGATCTCAGGTGTTGGTAGCAGTCCAGCCACAGTAAGATGGAACACCATGAACATTAATTTACCCGGCTGAGAAGTGCTTGAGGCTGTGGTTCCACAAACATTTTTCTCTGTGGCAATTTAGGCTCCAGCAGGTCATGGTGCCACCATCCAGGGCTGTTTGTGGTAGTCCCTACACCGCCCTCTTTGCTCTGCGTGGAGGGGTGGCAGGAGCATGGGAGCAGGCAGCGGAGAGCCAGAATGGACCTGGAGAAATGTGTGTGTAACCACAACCCAAGGGGCAGGATGAATAAGTTTATGTGGAAGTCTGTGACTAAATCGTTCTGCAAAACAGGCTCTAGGCTCTTTTGAAAATGTTCCTCATTGCTAGCAGGGACTAGAAGTCTTAAAGAAAGGCAAAAGGCTATTTAGTGTATTCTTTTAAGTGCATAGCATCACGTAGAAAAGAAATTGCCAGCACAGCGGCCGTTAGCTGGAATATTTGAACTTTCTCAGCAAGTAATTGATGGCCATAAAGGTTACACTGCCCTCTCTAAAGTGGTTCCTGGTGTTAATCTAATCAGTGTCAAGTACAGTAGCTGTTGATCTGTGCCAAGGACATCCCTCTTCTATTACCTGGGTTAAGCCTATTCCCTGGTTGCAGAAGTAACGTCTCCTAAGTATTGAAGCTGAACCAAAATGCAAAAAAAGTGGGTGTCTGTTACATGGAGTCATGAAAAAGGTCTGATGTGTCTGTTGTGTGAGTTTATCTAATAATTCTGGTGGTGAAATAGTCCTTGCTCTTTTGAGTGCATGTTGTCAAAGGGCGTGTGCAATGTCTGAGAGCTGCCAATGAAGCTAAATTCCTGTAAATTATCCACCACAAATTACTCAACAGCCCTGTACCAGTCAAGTGACAAACATAAGGAAGAAATTCTTCACAATGAGGGTGCTGAGGCACTGGAACAGCTTGCCCAGGGAAGCTGTGGATGCCTCTTCCCTGGAGGTGTTCAAGGCCAGGCTGGATGGGGTTTTGAGCCACCTGATCCAGTGGGAGTTGTCCATGCCTGTGGCAGGGGGTTGAAAGTGGGTAGACTTTCAGGTCCCTTCCAACCCAAACCATTGTATGATTCTATGGTTCTGTGATCAGTACCATTGACATGCTTGTTAGCAGTGTGGCATCAGCTGATGTTATGATGCAATAGTATGCCTTATGCATAAATGACTCCATATTCCATGGTAAGTGTGTAAAACCCCTTCTGCCTCCCACAGGTGCCTACACAGGTCCATGCATTATGCCTTGGAAAGTTTGGTTTTGAGTTTGCCCCTAAGTGGCACAACACAGGAACTTCTACTTTTGCACTAAATGCTGAAAATTAGATACAGAACAAAGCAAAGACTTCCTGCCTCCTACAATCTGTTTGGCAAAGGCAGGTGATAAGAGCCTGATATTTATTGCCTATTTTACAACACTAAATCTCCCATCCATCACAGTCCCTATAACAAGAAGGTTATTTGTTGGCCTGCCTGACAGAACTCCAGGACTATGCTACCAAGTGTGTCTTGGGGTACAGCTGTGCACTGCAGTGGTTATCCTGGCTGGCCTTGAACAGGGCCAGCAACATCAGTCAGGGGTTACTTCACAAGCTCTCTTTTACCAGAATAAAGCAAGCCAAATGGTTAACAGAGAGATGCTGAAGCCTTTGTAATGCCTGCAGCCAAGCATGCCCCATGCTGTGATCTCATCAGATGTCATGTGCTAACTCAGGGAGGGCTTTTATAGTGTGTGTGGGAGGCACTGTTGGTGAATAAGTGGCATGCTTTCCTGTGAATCTGGCTTAAACTCAGTATTAGTGGACACTAGGTGCCTACTCCAGTAGCAGTCTGGCTATCAACCTCTTCTGTTGCTGTGGCAATTTTGCAAAAGTACATGTGATAATGTAGTTAAGGACTATGCTTCTTATGGTAGTGGAATCAGACAACTGCTGTGAGGTGGATCTCACATCTAACTGTACAGGATGGGTGTACATTTAGAAAACAGAGGGACATGATGTTCTCCAGCATCATGAAGCACTAGAACACATTGTTCAGAGAAGTCATGAAAGGGCCAACCCTGGAGGTGTTCTAGGCCAGGTTGGATGAGGCTTTGAGCAACCTGATCCAGTGGAAGGTGTCCCTGCCCATGGCAGGGGGGTTGGAACTGGATGATCTTTAATGTTCCTTCTGACTCAAACCATTCTATAATTCTATAATCAGACAGTCCCCATTTTGAGCTGGGGCTATGGGAATATGTTGGCTGAAAGGAGCAAAAATCATGACAGAAAACAAATAGGAGCAACAACCACGTCCTGAAGCTGCGGTGGAGACAGAATGAGGACAGAATGACTGTTTCTCACTGTAGAAAACGTGTTTGATAGAAGCAAATGGGAACAGCAATCAGAAAATAAGCAAAAACAGAATTTGAGAAATTACACTTTTCCAGGTTACAGAGCCAAGTTCAGATTCTTTCAGGAACTGATGCCATTTGCATTGATGATAGGAGAAAATACCTGCTTACACTATAATATGTGATTTCCATTGCTGAATTACAGTTTTATGCACTCAAACATATGGCCCCTGTCCCCCTGACCCCACCAGGAACAGAGTTGCACAGCTCCTGTCATAGCTGGCTGCTTGTGTTGGGTTGGCAGCATTTCCAGCTTTGGGATAGAAAGTTTCTGCTCCGTGACCCCACCTTTTTGCAGCCCTCTGGCACGTACAGAAGGGCATCCTTTCCCAGCATTCATGGCACACCAGTGGAATTCTCACTAATGTGACAAAGAGCAGATGGGCATCTTAGACTTCTGTCTATCTGCTTTAGTTTTCATGGGTACAGGGCACACCTTTTGGCCAGCAGGGAGGATGCACAGACTTGCAGAGTGCATATTCATTGCTTTCATGGGCTTAAATCCTATTGAATGAACTTAGCTAAACTGTAGCATTTTAAGTTTAACCTGTCAGTATCCTCTTTAAATCAACTCTTTTATGAGTGGTGTACAGCTCCACCCATTAGCACCACAGAAATTTTTGAAACAAAAGACATTTTTTCAATAAGTGAAGAGTCCTACCAAACTATTAAACAAATAACATCATTTATTCAAACTTTAGTATGTTGCTCCACTTTAATTTTTGTATACTTCTCCTAGGTACAAATGCAACAGCTACACATGCACACATTTATCTATGTGTGTGTAAATATATATATATACACGTGTGCTCCATATATATACAAGTATGTTTGTCTGAAACATGTAAGAAATGCCAGCATGTTTATAGAATGTCCTCTAAATGTTTTGGAGTTCACTGTGAAATGTCATTATTGATGATTTTTTTTGTATTACAGAAGTGCCTACAGGACCTAATCAAAATAGGGATCAGCTTGTGTTAAGCCATCTTCAAACTGTTTCTGCTTTGATGCAAATGTTTTAGAGAGGAGGTGAAGAGAAAGATGTAAGAACTACAAAGCAGACTAGTGGGTTAACCTGAAATAAATTTTGGGGTCCTGGCTAATACCTTTTGACTCTCACTGAGTTCATGTGTTGCAATGTGATGAATCATGCGTCAGCAGCAGAATTTGTCTGAATGAATATTTTCAGATTGCTCTAATCCTGCAGGGCTCCAAGCACTTGATGGCAGCCTTCAGAAACTCCTCCTGCTCTACTGGATTTCAGAGTCCTGACACTGAATTTATTCTGCTTATGCTGTGATCGGATCTGGCTAGGACTGTGCTGTGCCCTCAGCACTCAGTCCAAGGTCCCTCTGAAGTTCCAAAGCTGTGAGTTGCATTTTATCCCCATTATTTCTCATTTTCACAGGCTTGTTCGCATCCAGGTTCCGGAAGACGTTTCCAGAGGAAGTGCCAGAATCTTATTAGAGAAAGATTGTTGTGCTTTTACTCCCTGAGGAGGCCTGGCAAGATTATAAAGACAGCAGCATGCTCCTGCAGAAGGCTGAGAGGTGAAGAGAGCACACAAGATGGGAACGTTAATAGGAAGAAGGAAAAGTGTACAAGAGGTACAGTGCATGGGAACATAAAGAGAAAGGAAATGACTGATGAGGGAGAATGTGAGTCTTCTCTGGTTCACAGTGTCAGGATATTACTGTCTGCATGTATCACATCATTTAACACTGACCTGCAAATGATTATGTTTATTGCATTTATGCTTTTCATCGCTTCTCGTTGATTTACAACGAAAGCTTGAAAGAGTTCACAGCTTGATTTTTTTTTAATATACTCATTGTTGTCCTGTATCTCAGGCTTTTTGTATACACAGAAGTCTTGCCAGCACAACAAAATTAGTTGAGATTGATTCTGATTTGTTAATGTACAATCCTTCTACAGACACCCCAGCTGGGGGACACACTCTTGGTGCAGTCGTTTTCAATAGCACTACTTTCGATCCATAAGAAATGCTCAAACTGGCACAGCTTTTGCTGGCAGACAGGATTTCAAAATGTCAGGATGATAGAGGTGAAGGAAGAGGGAAAGAGTAGAATTTTACAGGCAATACTTGCAAGTGCTCAATGAAAAATGGAGGAAGGATTTATTTCCCTGCCTCGATTCCCTTTGCAGTTCACCTTTAAAAGAAAATATTTTTTTAATGCACACGCATTAAATGTGCTCATGTTCAGTTATGATTGTTGTTTAATGAATAGGATTTTCATTACATTTAAGTAGGTTGAGCTCACAGAAACAGCTGGAAAAATAGTGAAAGCATTCACAACTGAAGAAACAAGCATGTATGTGTGTGTATTTATGTGTATGTACACACGTATATTAAATACCACACAGCACATTATCTGAGAGGGCCCTCACGAGGACACGGGTGCTATATGTGCATGATGGATTTAAAATAACAAGAGATGAAGATGAATCCAAAGATCAAACAGAAACAGGATAGAAGAGAAAACAGGGAACAAACTGAGAGAATGTTATGCTAAATGGGCTGTATTCCATATTAATAAATTCAGATTTCCAGATTAAGACAAACCAACTTTGTTATTTCTTTTTTTACTGTTTCATTGAAAACAGATGCGCCTCAATTCAAGGTGATGTCTAAACATGTGCTTAACTTTAAGCATATAAATAATACCAGTAAAGTTATTTTACACAGTATTCAGAAAAGCCACGATTAATAAAGGCATTCACTGTAGTTAAAAAGTTCAACAAGTTCTACAGTCAGTATACAGGTGAAAATAAGTATTACGTTTATATATATTTAATTATATATGTGAAGAGGAAGACACTTGTTGCAATAGATTTGAGTGAGAACCTGAAAACTGCAGAATAATAATAAGGGAAAGATAAGCAGAGCAGGCAGATCTGTATCCACCAGGCTCATATATTGATATATTAAAGAGGAAGTCTGAATGATTCTAATCATTTTCACTAGCTTAAGACAGTGGAACAGGAAGGTAAATTTATATTCATACAATGAATATAGGGATAATTAAGTGTTTTCCTTTCCAACAGTAACTTTAATAAGTTCCAACCACTGAAATTTGAGTTAAGATCAAAATATCCACATATATGAATGCAGGAATTTTAAAAGAGCTTAGTGGTTTTCTGAAGTGCCAGTGCAGGCAACAGGTATCAACTGGGCAATCAGCTTACAGAAACATGGTTTCCTGCCACCTATGACTACATGAGAAGGAAACTGCCAAATAGTGATGTAAAAGGTGTCATGCTTATGCATTTCTCTGGAATAACATAGTGAAGGTTGTGGTGGTTTCTGTATGGCTGCAAAGTTTGAAATCAGATAATAGATGTTCTGAAATATACAGTGTTGTATCAGTAAGAGTCCATTAGTCAGACACTATAGGATATATTATATTTGGTGTAGAACTTACCTTATATTGGGAGTAGAACTGTGGGAAAAATGTACATGCATTTGTTCCTAACTTTCTATTCTCAAAACCTGACTGTGTGAAGTGGCTTCGTACTCAATATGCTGAACTTCATGAGTATATTTTAAAATGTACATTAAACATGTATTTCTTTATACCTTGCGCTGCAAAGCCAAGATCCAAGCTCAGGGCTTCTGCTGCAGGGCCAGCAGCACACCTCAGAGTGACAAGCTGTGACCTCAGCTGAAGTCTCCTTTGTAAATTTTGTCTTGGATGAGCCAAGTGCAATCTTCTATATGAATTTATAAAATTAAATGACTCATCTTTGATCTAAACCAATACAAGCTCAGAAATGAGAAGCAACGTGACACAGTGGAATAGATGCTGGGTACTCATTTCATTTGTTCCCTGCTTTGATGCAACACTACTATAGCTATTGTTTTATTAAAAAATCATACATCACAAAACCTAAGCATCTATGAAGCACTTGCTGGAGAACTGATTAACATGCATTCACACACTTTATTACCTTTATTACCTTAATACCTTCTCATTTTTAAGTAACTGTCAGCAGCACAAAGAGAGGAGGTTTCGTTACAGTACTTTTAGGTTCTGATAGCAGGATATAATTAGAAAAACCTTTTTGAACCCCAGAGATGGCCATTTGTAATGAATAATCAAACAGGCTGCAGTGTCCAGAGGCCATGCTTGAGCTTATGTGGAATATCAAATCTAAGACTGATACTGGACTGATCTTTACGTACCAGTGCAAGCAGCTACCAAGAGAAAACCATTTAATTGTCCTTTTGGTTTTTTCCTCAATTACACCATTCCTTATTCATGCTGACAATCATGATGTGTAGATCAGTGGTATTCTTTCACTTGCAAACTTCAGTGAAGCAGAAGGTATCAATGCTTGGTCAGACCTTCAGGGGCTAAAATATATTTTATTTGTATAAAGAGGGAGATAAGAGAGCCAAAAGCTGATGGTATCTTTATTCTTTGATCCTTCCCAGAATCTGATAGTCTAAGCAGGGAATAATTAATGTTTCTCAACTCCTTGGTCATTTTCTTGAATGAAACAGTATTGATTTCTAATCTGCTGAAATAGAAAAGCATTATGTATAGATATCAGAAAAATGGGGATCAGACTGTACAGGTAGTGAGCTACATGACATGGATGTTATGGTTTAATTGTGTAAATTAAGGTTTCTAAATAGGCTTCTGTTACCTTCAGAGAAAAGAGAAAGAAAAGGAAAAATACTGTTACAAGAAAATAAATTTAAAGGAGCAATAGCAGAGAAAATAAATATTAACATTAATTTAGAGGCATCTTCATTGGTTACGTGCATATGGGTTCAAAAGAGGGTGTTTATAAACTAGAGCTTCTCCTTTTTATCTGCACTGTCAAATTGGCTCTGCATTGCCAGATAAATTAAATGGCTGTCAAAAAACCTTTTTGTGGATGTAGACAGCTCACAGTAAGTTGATCCTTATTTTTTTTCAGAGCCTGCTGCCTGTCAAAAACTCATAGGACTTAAAAAAACCCACAGTAAACCCCAAGATTCAGTATAAGAACTATAGTTGGCTGTTTGGGTCTCTAATTGCCTAGTGTCCTTAGCAAGAACAAACACAGAGCCATATCATTTGATATCTTGAACCATAACCTGCAATAATCCATGCTCTTTAATCCTTCATATAGCTGTTGCTATGTCATCACAATTTATTTTAAAATGGTATTCCTTAGTACTAATCTCATTCCTAATCATTCATATTAATGTTAGCATTAGAGTGAATTAGGGCATTATTTGCCTAATATGTGCCATATGTGACACTTAAGTACTTGTAAGTAATTGCATATCAGAGAAGACAGCATTAAATGTGAATGGCACATACAGTATGAAAAATGGAAAAGAACAATATTAAACTTTTAATAGAAATAACTTCAGCAAAACTTTCCCACAGGCCACAGAACTCTGATATTTTTAGCTGGTTGAGGGCAATGTATGTTAAGAATAGCATTCATTGCAGTGGGAAAATACACAATTTCTATTATGGGGCAGTCAGAATAACAACATACTGATGATACAGTAGTATAAAATATGTAATTATCTACCATGCAAAAGAATAAATCACATAAACTGTTTACAGTAGGAATTGTGACAGGACAATGACACATTGTTGTCTTCTTTGCGTAGAAAGGATAAAGTTTGGCTTCAAAATTGCAAAATCTAATTCATGGTGTTTATGTGATGCTTCCTGCAAGAAGAATCTGATAGATATTGGCTTGGTTAAAATGGCAGATAGAACTGGATAAAATCAGATGTTAGCTAGAATAACATCTTGTGTTTCTTCATGTACCATCAGACAAAAATTTCAGTCCTGCTTTCTCATGCAGCTGCAGCTAAATGCAGTTTTGCTTCTAGAACCACTACTACATATTAATTCATAGGATGCAAAATTCATAATCATACCAGAAGTGAAGTCAGACTCTTTCAGTGCTATGCATGGAGTGATTATTTTTGTTACAGAACTAGTAGTCCATCGTATTAATAATTATCAATGATGCAGAGAACAAAGACGATGTGTGGCTTCATCTATCATCAGATATAAAAATAGTTCTAATTGATAAGCCCCGTCTGTTCTGTGTGCTATTATGGTATCACTATAAGTTGTAAAAATAGGGTGAAATCAATATTTTTTATCTATTCTCCTTGGTAGCAAAGAAAGAGCTAAGCTTCAGGATTAGTGGGCAGATATGAGGAGGATTTCTTTCTTTGTGATACAAATCTGTATTAATTGATTTTTCTTGATGTGGATTAATTGCAGCTCTTTATTAGGAATAATATCACAAATAAACTATAGACAAGTATAGATTGCTAAGCCTAGATTTCAACTGAATGAGGCTAATCAATATCTAAGTCTGTAATTTGAAGCAATTCATTAAGGCCTCAGGAAAAGCTAAATAATATACGTGAGAAATGTCTCATCTGGAGCCTTAAAGGAGTTTCTTCCTAAACAGAATAAATACACTTGTAATATATAATTATTGCAGATTAAGCTTGCTCAAATGCTTTTCATTTGCCACCTATTTGGCTAAGGGTGTTGAGGAATACCTCTGCAGCTCAGGCTGTGGCAGCAGCATCCTGGTGGGCCAGAGCCTCTCTTTGTGTTTATCATCAGACTTTCCATTCAGGAGAGGAGGACAGCTGTTGTGCATTGCAATACCTCCAGTTCCCATTTACCTTTTTGGTAATGAAAAGGTTCATATTCTCATTTTAAGGAAGTGTAATGCATTGTGTGCTTTCCTGTCGTTTCTGATGTCCTGCCCTAGACAAGAGAAGTAGAGTCTTGGCCAAGACATGCAGCCACCAAGCACAGCCTCCAAGCTACTGCTGTGGCAAAGGATAGGAGCATTTCCCATGGGGATACCAGCCTCTGGTCCAAGCCTGAAGGATTGCCCCTCTGTGTGCTGGGGACTCACTCACTGCCTTCGCCTTCCTGTTCTTCACCATCACCCCTGTACCTGTGTGCTTTGCTTTGAAGGTGCCCAGCACACAGCTGGGACTCTGGCAATCACTTGTGCCTAAAAAGCAGGCTCATACAGGATTCATTTCCATCAATATTGGTATAGGAAATACATTGTGTCCTGTAGGTGATCAAGAGCTTTCCTTGGATATATTGTACGTTGTGTGATTTCAGACACACAGTCATTACGTCACAGATCACATGATTCAAGGCTAAAGTTAGCCAGAAGTTATGAAACAAACGAAGAGAGCTTAGTGTTTCTGTTAATTTGCACTCTTCAGGAACAGCCACACAAAATTGAGAGCAATGTCTGTATTCCCATTGCTTTAGACAACATTTTGGGCACCTGTAATAGCTTCGATCTCTGCTTGGACTGGTGCATCATTCATAGAATCATAAAATGGTTCAGGTTGGAAGGGACCTCAAAGGTCATCCAGTTCCAAACACCCTGGCATGGGCAGGGATGCTTTCCACTAGCCCAAGCTGCTCAAGGCCCCACCCAACCTGGCCTTGAACACCACATCATTCTTGCTTTTCGTTCAGTTAAATGTACAGTTCAGGTTCTGATCTTAAACACCCATGTAAAGTTAAATACATGAGCAAACATTATTAAAATTGCTGCTAATAACAAATTATTTTAGTGATTTTTAGCAAGTGTGTGTTTTGCAAGGTGAATTTCAAGGTTCTGTGACTTTCAGGAATATAAACTGTATCAGAACAGAAGGGAAGTGGATGTAGCACTTGGTCAGTGTGATTGCTATATTACTTACGGCAAATCCGGAGTTTAGAAACACTAAATGTAAATCCAAGGATAAAACACCAGTTTAAGCCAGTGCAACAATAATGAATAAAAAAGACATATTTCAAAATAAAGTTGTAATAAGTATATTTTGAAAATACTCTTCCATATTGGCATCTGATCTTCCTGGGCACGTGAGTGGGTAAGACAGAAACAGACTTCAAGCATATACTTACTAGTTCTGAGTAGTTCAAATTTTAGCACTTTACAAGTTCTTGAACTTCCTTGAGGATGAAAGGAGATACATTTCCCTTAACGTTCCCACAAGGGTTACACTTAACAAATGTTTCCTTTGTTCTGCTTAAGAAGATTGGGTTTAGAGCTAGAAATCCCAAATTCTTAGCGCAAGTCCGACGTTTCAGCAGGGCTACAGAGATAAATGCAAACAATTTCTACCTGGACAACCATGAACATGACTTTGTTTAGGACGGAATAATTCAAACAAAGCATTCTGCTGACTCTCCAATGTGTGTATGCTGTTAGCCAGTGCTGTTATTGGTCTAAGCCTTCTCCTCTCTTTCCTTTGCCTAGGCTAGTATCTGTCCTCTTGGTAACACCTTGACTTCCAGTGCTGGAGCCTGCGTTTTCCTCCAGTGGAGGTGATTTTGACTCTCACTGTGAAGGTACCATAGGCTGCTATTAACTCCCTTGTGGTGAAGATAAGCTAACCAGGTATTTAACTTGGTTAAATGACCTAACTTTGACTTCTGGTTCCATATACACAAGTTTGTCCTTGTCTTTGTCTTAAGTATTGTTTTGACAGCTGGATTATCTAATTCAAAGTAGCTAATACCCAAACTATAATATCCACCCACTTCTTGCAGGAAAGACTTAGCATGATTTGGGACTCATTTTCTGCTTACTGTGATTCCCTTACAGAACTGGACAGGAAATAGTTATACTAAACATATTTAATTAGTATAGAAATAATACTGTACATAATTACATCACGAAAGATGTCAGAGGACAGATATTTCTTGCTTTTTCTCATTTGTTTATACTTTGTAGACCCTTTTTCAATTCCATATTGCTTTTACGGCAGCACCATAAATCAAAGCCTAAATCTAAATATGTGTGGAAATGGCAGGGCATTAATGCATCCAGGATAGAGCACTTTTGCATTTGACAGCTAACAAAGGCAAGAGAATAAACATCATAATAAGTCAGTGTGTCCTCTATCTGGCTTAGATTATCTGGAGGCCATCTGAATAAACTCTCAGCTGAAACAGGAAGCCCTGGGACTAGATCTTTCACCTTCCTTTGATTGTCATTTTCCAATTGTTTTCATTTTTCAGTGACGCCAGCAAACTTGTTCATTGATGTTCCATTTTGACCTCGACTCTGACAGATCCACCCAGAGAAGACAGAAGCTAAGAACAAATTAGACCCAAATTAAGAGTGGGCTTTCCTTGAGGCATCCCTATACGTAAGGTCTTGAAGACCAACAATAGTGAAGTTTTGCATAAGTGGTGTTTAGGGAGGGTGCTTCAGGTTCACCAGGCTTCTTGAATAGATGGAAATAGCATAGAATCATAGAATGTCCTGAGTTGGAAGCAACCCACAAGGACTATCAAGTCCAACTCCTATCCCTGCATAGGACAACCCCAATGTTCACACCGTGTGTCTAAGGGCATTGTCCAAATGCTTCTTGAAAATTGTCAGGCTTGGCACCATGATTGCTTCCCTGGGGAGCTGCTCCAGTGCTCAGCACCCTCTGGGTGAAGAACCTTTTCCCAATATCGAACCTAACCTTCCCTGGCACATCTTCCTGCCATTCTTATCAGTCACCAGAGAGAGGAGATCAGCTCCTGCTCCTCCTCCTTCCCATGTAAGGAAGCTGTAGACTGCGATGAGTTCTCTCAGTCTCCTCCAGGCAGAACAGACCAAGTGACTTCAGCCGCTCCTCATACATCTTCCCCACACATACTCAAAATAAAAGATACCAACAGAAACATGACTGTAAAAATAAACTAAAATATGTCTATTTTTTTCCCCAAACTAGAAAGCTGTCACAACTGAATAGAGATTTTGCTCATTTTCTAGTCTCTTCTCTTAGCCTGGAAGTGTAAATCTCTTATGCAAGAGATTTCAATTGCACAGGGTTTGTCAGTTTGGCACTCATCATTAATATTAAAGCTCAGAGGGGAAAGGCTGTTCTGGAATGGTCAAAGAGAGAAAGTCATCCATGTATTTGCATTTTAGTGCTATTAGTAGTGCTGCATTCAGAGCAGCTCTCTGGTCTGAGGACAGATTTGCAGGGCAACTGCATTTTTGTAGGTTTCCTTTGAAACGGAAACAAAACAGAACAAGAAGCACCAAACCACAATTTTAAAAATAGGATGCTTTAAGATGCCTCCTGAAAGTCACAGGCTGTCCTTATATCATTCAATTTTTTGAATTCTTCAAGAGTGAGAACAGACTTGGTTGTCAACAGAGTGCTGTTCACAGAAACTAGGCAGGAAAATGAAAGAAGGCTCGCTATTGTTCAGCAATGTGGTGTAGGCTGCAAGAATGCGTTGGGAATGCAGTGCCTGCATGTCAGGCAGAGAGAGAGGTCTTTGTGTGAAAACACTGAAGCAGAATGTCAATCATACAAATAACTATTATCTCTTTTTTTTTTTTATCTTGATCATTGCTATCACACTTCTTCAATTGAAGTCTGTAAGGGTAGTTAACAATGTCCGGGAACATACTGGTGTCTAACTGAAGCTGTCCAGTTACCTCCAGATGATCTACCATGAAGTGGGGAACCGTGTTGGAAGTGACATAACTCTCATGTGTCCTCTGCTTTGTACCAATTTCTGACATAGTCTTGATCATAATTTATGAATAGGTGACACACAGCCACCCTGCTCTGGTGTCACTTAGAAGGAGAATTGTCTTTTCTAAAATATGTGTGTCTCCATCATTCCGCAGAATAATGTGCATGGTTTGAAATAGTCATAATTGAAGAAGGAAAACAGTGGCCAATAGAAAGGAAAGCTACACACTTATGCAAATGTGCAAAACATGCTTTATCTCACAATGGTTAACATTGTGTCCGGGTGCAATGATGTAAGAGCACTTTTATGAAATTCCTCAAAATCCTGAACAAAATAGAGGCAACATGCCTGAAAAGGGTGCATTCATGATTAAAATAATTTTACTCTTTAAGCAAATTAATGCTGGAAACAGAAGCTTGCAAAGCTGGGAATAACATACCTGTTAAGACCTGAATAAAATTGACCTCCTCTGAAGTCTCGCTTCTCATGGGTTGGTGTTACTTTGTGATGCTCAAGGCAGATCCGCCTTTGAGGTAGCACATTGCTGTTTTGCTTGCCAGTACTGGGAGGAGATCACATACTGAAAAAATCCACCCCACTGGGAGAGGTTGGGCCAAGTGCTGGAATGTGTTTCAGTGGAGTCATTTACGGCCAGGAGGAACAAATTGTGTGAGCTGCTTTGAACACCCATGCAGATGTGGTGCTCAAAGGTGAGAGCTGCTGAGTAAGTGGTCCTGAGCAGTGCAGGGGTCCCAGTCCTGCACCACTGGTGTCCAAAAAGTTACCTTTAAACACAGTCTTGCTGGGCACTGGCCACATAATTATTCCTGCGTGCCAAGGCCCAGATGGGACAGCCTTATCTCACTTCTTCCTGACATGTTAAGTGACTAAAGTGTGCACCAAGGAACAGAGCAGGAAAGTTAGTAATAACTACCTCTTAAGTCACACTTCCTTAGGTTCCTAGCACGTTCCATTCCACTTCATCCTGGTATTAACAAGAAAGAGAATTTGACCAGAGGAGATGGGATTTCCTCTTGTCAGGTATAACTTTTGGAAACTCTTTAGGTGAATATTCCAAGTGTTTCCACCAAAAGAAGATGTCCCAGGTGCCACCACACCCCCTCTAGTCTTTTTCCAGCAGAGTTAATAACTGAGTCTGTAAGCTGACTTGTGTTAAAACCACCTGATCTTCTACCCAATTAGTTTTAACCCTATGCAGGTTTTGTGGGGCCAGATGACCATCCGGCTGCACAAACAGTTACACTAATGAGAGAGAAGGCAACATGGACAGGAGGAGGACACGAGAAGTGAGAGAGCAGGACAGCTTGTGCTTCAGCTGCATCTCAAGTCAGAAATCACCTGGAAGCCTTGGATCCTGCTCCAGTGCATGGTGGCTTAGATTTCTACTGATTCACATCTGCCTTTTCTCTTGCACCATTTAGCTACTGTACGCTACGCTGTTTTCCACACTGTACCTCATGTTTGAGAAGGCCTTCTTGAAGAGTCTCAAAAGCATAATTTTCAGGTAAAATCATGTTACTTCAGGAGCCTATGACACAGTTTATTCAGTATAGTGACTAAACTACAGGCCACATCAAAATCCACTCCATTTAAATCAATGTAACTCTCTTCAGTTCAACATGGCCGTGCTGATTTGTACCAGCTGAAGATTTATTTCACTACCTCAGCTTTCTTCTTCATTTTATAGCAACTGTAGCTGCATAGTACTTAATAACAGCATGTTATTATGTTGGAGTTTTCCATGATTCATTTCAGGAATTCAAAGTACACATAGCCATTTGCACTTACTGCTTACATGCTTTGCAGAAAATCACCTTGATTGTAGGAGCAAATCTTATTCGTGTGCAAAAATACTGTGTATTTGGCCAAAAACTGGCAATGGCCAAACTAATCAGTACACAGACACATACAGGGTGGATGTATTATTGCGAATAGCCAATAACTGATGAAACTGATGTATTGTTTCACAAAATTTTAAAATCTGTTTTTCAGACTAATCCATGAAAAATATTCAGTTTCATTCTAGAAGGTAAAAACCTTCTGAGAAAGATTTTACAACTGTTCTATTTTGATTGCAAATATACTATTTTTTCTTTCTCCATTAAATTAAAATTGAGAATATATTTTAATATGAAATCCTGCAAAATATCACTGAAAAAAATGTTGTTGCTGTTCCTTGGGGAAGAGGGAAATGGTTGTTTCTTTTGCATTTCTCTTGTGTTGTGAGGGCGTAAAAAGGAAAATTTCTTCTAAGAGCGTTAGTTTAGTCAAAAGCTGTTTTAAAAAGAAATATGATTTTGAGTGAGATAGTGGCCAATTCTTGATTTAGATTTTTTAACTTTTATTAGCACTGTACAAAGCAAGCACTCCAGTTGGGGTTCCAAGCTGCAACTACCAAAAATCTCTGATGACTAACACTTCCTGGCTGGACTTCATGCTGGCTTGAAAAGAACAAGACTACTTTTTGTCTAAGCCTGTACTAATGTTATATAAAAGGTTGTGAAAAAGGTTGTGTAGGTCCATCCACAAACATCTGTCTTTTGCATATGGTTGTGGTGGTTTTGCTGGTGGTTTTGGGGAGAGTTAATCTAATGTTCAATTAAATCATTTAGCTTTATTCAAAGTATGCTTTTTTTTCTAGCTGACGGTATTTTTTTGTGCAGGGATTTGCTGCAGTTCCAAAAGAAGAATGAATAATGCTTCCTATTTTGACCACAGAGTGATCTGATCATGCATTCTGTCAGTGGACACTGCTACTGACTGGCTTCCAGGGAGAAAAATCACCCGTCGTCCACTCTGCCCCAGCCGCAAGGTCATGTGGCAGTGGGGTGTCCTGCTGGTGGGGAGAACATGTGATGACAGGCTGGGGTTCTTGGGTTCCTCCCTGATACTGAGTCAGGCTGTGACTCAGGAAAAGCTGAGTAGCCATTAAGTACAATGAAGGTGATAATACCCACATCTCCAAACTTTATGAAGGTCATTTCTGTTTATTTAGGAGGCTCTTTGACCCTCAAATGATACCGTCAAATGGCCACAAATCAAAAATAACAGCTCAAAATAGAGACGGGACTGAGCACACATCTGATTTTCTGAAGGAATCTGAGTCCATCAACCCATAGATTCAGAAGTGTTGTATAAATTCCTCAAGAAATAAAGACCGAGGAGGATCTCCATGAAAATCCTCTTTTCACTCAGGAGAAGATACTCCGTCTTCCTATTCCTGGTCCCTCCCTTCCATTAAATACAGACCTTTCATCTAGCTGCTTAATCCCTGCTAGCACCCACCCTCGTGTCTTGTTCCTCTCTCGCTCTTCATTAATCCCTACAAAATGTATTTCCAGTCGACACCGACTGGAAATTTAATATTTGCAAGTGCGCTGCCAGCAATACTCCCAGTGCTTTCCTCTGCTGGCCTCAACTACTGTTACAGTCCAGCTCCCCCAGTTACTTTTCCACACTGGGAAAAGTCTAGAACCGGCGGCAGGCTCCAACGAGACTGGGAACACCCAGGGTTTAGGAGACGGCTGGAAGGAGTGGACTGGGTCAAAATTTCCCCCACCTCTACAAAGGTCTCAATGTTGTGTGACTAAACTCTTTCCCCCCCTCCCTCACGGCACCCTCCCATGGATGCTCTCAAATACAGAAGTATTCTCTTGAAGTTTGGCTATGGTAGCCAGAAAGACAAAACTTAATGGAAGGAATAAATAACTGTATAAAGAACTTGTTCAAAAACCCAGCATCGCTTCCAAAGGTCCTGCGTGCCCTTTGAAATCCCATCAAAAAATCACTGATGCTTAATGAACCTTTTATAATTCTCGTATCAGTTTTAAATAGCTGGTTTTTAATTGCAGTCGATCCCTTGTTTTCTATTTATACATCAGAACACGATATCTATATTTGAAGAGATCAAATCTGATCCTTTTCCATCTGGCAGTTTAGCTGTTATCTTCATTCTTATACTTCAAATAACCGAGTTTCTGCGGACTCCCTTCTTGATTCTCCCTCAAATTTCATTCTCTTCTCAGGCTGGACTTGTTTTTAGACAGGTTGTTCTCAGAGCAGAAACTTAACATGGTTGTATTAGCCTAACACGTGTTAAATTTCTACTTCCTCAGCCTCTATCACTTGGGCAGGGCTGCTCCAAGGCTCACCAGGAGGAACGCTTCTATGGACAGTTGTGGCCACTGGGAATTGAGGCAGCAATTCTGCCTCACAGGATCTGACAGATCCCCTCAGTCAGGGAAACCTTCAGACATGTATCCCAGGACTATCTTAATCCTTTGGCACTCCAGAACATGATAAGGAGACTCTAGCAGGGGGGTAGGCTGCATCCCAGATACAGCTGTGTAGTGTGTACACATTTCTTGACTCAAAGACAGTGCTGTAAAATGACTGCTCTGTTCTGAAATGTTGCTGGCAAATTGTCGTGAACATGGGAAAGAAACAAGAGTGTTGAGAGCTCTGTGTATCATTGAAATATTTAAATATTATGTATGGTGACGCCTATAATTCAGCATTTGCTGTGGTAAACACAGCAGAAATGACTGTAGCATAATGTTATTCCATATTCTAAGCCAGATTCTTGAGGTTTGTTTTATTTATATCACATGTGGCTGGGAGAAATAATTCTAGGAAGACTCATGCCATATATTTTCTTTTCAAGTTGCCAAAATATCTTTGAGAAATCAATGGCTGGGGACTCTTCTGTGTGGCTAAAGATTTCTTTTTAACCTCTCGGTGTGCCAAAATCAGAAACAATTATTAATCTGTCATGAAACTGTTGATACAACCTGCTAGCAACAGATGGTGTGAATGAAAAGCCAGAAGTGGCCATTTTTAATATTCAATAGATTAAAAAAAACTTAGTTCTTTAATCTTATCTAACCTCTTGTGACCGAGGGTCTAAGGTATTGACTTAAAGACAATATCAATAGCCTTTATTTGAACCTGAATCAGCCAGGGAACTGGATCCTCTGAGATACTCTGTGTGTCTAATCGAGGCTGCGTGTTCCTAGGCTCTGTCAACCTTGGTGGGAGTTGGGCACTAATGGTTTCTCTTTGGCAACTTAAAAGATGAGGCCCCGTCAGAGCACCTCGTGCTGCAGGTACCGCGTGGCTGCGCTCTGGGGGTTCTTGTTTAGGTCTCAACTTGTTAAGAACCAACTCCTGTCAATGCCTAGGGATGGAAAAGTATTACATTACTAGATATTATCTCAGCTTTGCTGTATTTATACATCTCATTTACAAAATCAGGAAGCATTGCCAGCCATCGTTTGGATACAGCTGGCACAAACACACAAACACACACAGAGAGTAAAGCAAAAACATCCCGAACTGCAAACCTGCCTGGTTTTTTCTGTCAGTTAAGGATCATGCAAATCTGCTTCTTGCAACTTATAGTGATGCTGTGCTTCTAGATTTGCCCTGTGTGCCACTGCTGGGGGTGGACAGAGTGTCAACAGCAGGGACACCACCCATGGGAGGTGGATCCCAACTATGGATAGATGCAAACTCACATCACCTATGGGAAAGGCTGTATCTGAATTTCAGGTTTGGGATTACTCATTATTTTCCATAACGTCTCTGCAGCCCAGATTTATCTGTGAGAATTGAGGCAGTAGGGACTCCAAACTGCAACCACAGCTTGCATACAAAGCAGTGGCATTAACGTGGTCTAGGTGAGAAATAGCCTGAAGTTTTTGCATGAATAATTTCCCAGGTCAGGTACCCTGCCGCTAGGTCCTTGCCAAGCAACTGCAGCAGATGTGGACAGATGACACGCTTTGTATGCACGACTCTGGGACAGGCAAAACCTCTTTCTGCAAACCAAAGGCTGCAATATGAGAAGCCCTAACTTTCTCTATTTTTAAAGCTTTTATTGATACTTGTCTGCGTAGACCCCATATCCTGGCAGGCCAGCAGCTCCTCACCCACAAATCCCATTTCTGGTCCAGGTCTCCCTCCTGCAGTTGTTCTGCTCTCCTCGAGTGTGGCCCCTCTGCCCCTTTCCGCCTACGTGTCCGCACACAGAAACCACTGACCACGGTCAGGCAGTCCCCTGACAATACAGCATGTGGGAAAGCTCTTCCAGGGTGAACAGCAGCCTTTCAAGAACTCAGGCCAGAGAGTAAAGACTGATGCACCATGGGAGAGCACTGAAAGGACACGTAAGTGTTCTGATGAAGGGAAAATGAGCTCTCCCTTGTGGGTTTTTCTCTGGAGGCTACAAGAGTGAGATTTCTGAATTGGAAGAACGGAAGAAAAAGGAAAAAAAGGAAAAAAGTCAGCTAGAAAGATGCAATTTTAATTTAATGTATTATCATAGCGATGCTATGTACTGCTATGAAATGGAAGATGCTGGGAGATGCTGGGAAAGACCCACTTAAATATCAGTCGGTCTCAAACAGTGACATTTAGTGTGCCCAACACAGGGAAACAAACACTTAATGAATGAGGGCACAATAACACCATCACCGAAGTGTTATGTCTGCTGAAGCTGTTGCTGAAAGTGTCAGCCCCAGCACACCCTGCCCCAAGGAGGTCATTCCTCTGCTGCCCTCTTGAACAGTCCTGCAGGGAGCCTGCAGGGGCACCTCACAGATTGCTCTGCTGATGGTAGCACTTTCAATCTGCTCTCACCGGTCAATAATTAGCAGGAGACAGAGCAATCAGAGATCATAGAATGGCTTGGAAGGGACTTTAAAGATCATTCAATCCCGACCCCCCTGCCGTGGACAGGGACACCTCCCACTGGATCAGGGCAATCAACAACTCGTCCAGCCTGGCCTTGAAAATCTCCAGGGATGGGACATCCACAACTTCTGTGGCCAACACGTTCCAGGGCCCGGAGTTTGTGGGGAAGCAGGGAGGAGACTTCTGCTAGAGTGAATCATCTGTGTGACCATAGTCTGGGAGTCTCCTCTAATGGTCTGAGTAGAAATCAGCAAATTCTTAACTTCTGCTTATGGACGAAAGATTAATTCCCTCCTTAGCTTTGGATAGGTCTTGCACCTATAATGTATTCACCGGTCTGAAAATTGGGTCATGAAGTGATTATTTGGGATTGTAGCAAGTTTTTTGTCTTTCTGGTAACTCCATTATGAAAGGAAAATATTAAAATATTTTACCATGAAAGCAGCTTTCTGCTGGGCTCTGAGAGGTGTTCCTACCTGTTTTGCACTGGAGACTGCTGTAGTAATTCTAGATGCCAGGCAGGACATATAGAGGTGAAGGACATTGAACACTGAGAATTCTTCCACTGTATGACAATTACAGAAACATCTGTTCTCAGTAACCCTCTGCTGATCATCTGTAAAAATTAAATGTTTAATAGTCCTCAATATTTCCCATTTTTAACAGACATGAAACTGAACAGTCTGAATTTCAGAGGAGTTTTCCTTAAAAACAGCTTTCCTTACATAGCCCTTACATGTTTGCACCCTGCCTTTGTATCAAAGCTATGCAGAGCCTCATGGTGTTTTGCAGGGTTTCATTCTGCATGGCCAGACCTCTTCTCTGAACTTGGAGTTTTAGAGTGCTTCAAATTTCATGGTCTAAATTTTATAATTTGAATTTATGTTGGATTTCTAACCTGTAGGGAGAACATCAGACTATTATGAGAAAGTGGTGCAGAATGCAAACCACATTGCACTGTCAAAGTATTTTTCATGAAGATGTTTCATGAAGATTTTCATGAAGATTATGAAGTTGCATAAAGAAGTCAGAGAAAAACACTCTTCATGAGCACATGCAATGATGTCTACAAAATTTCTTACTCTGTGGACATACCTCTTCTCATGATTGTGTTGCAAGTCTCTTTGTCTCCCTGTCTTCTAGTAGTATTTCTGCACTATCACCAATGAATGCAGTCTGAATGTCAGCATATCTAACTCTGAATGTGCTCACAAAACATGTTTCCTTAATATGAAGATATTCTGAATCCATGCAGAAAACAATTTCAGCTCTTCTGTGAATATGTGGTCTCCAAAATACAACCAGCTCTAGCAATCACAACATGGCAATTCAGGAAAATAAATGAGGGGTCAAAGACTCGACATAAGAGTCCTCAGGCCTTTGTAGAAGTGGAACTTGAATTCTAATTCTTTTTTTTTTACTGTCTGTGTGTATTATGATTCTCATTCATATTTCTCTTATGTGTGGTGGAAAACACCATACCATCACAGCAAATAACCCAGATATCTGCCCTGCCTGCTACACTTCATTTCCTGACTTAATTTTTTTTAAGTTAAGTTGTTTGGTTTTGTTCTCAGAGAAGAGTTTTCCATTCAATATTAGCATTCTAAATTAGAAAAGTCCTGAAACAAATAAACCCTCAGAACTCAAGGCGAATATCTCCAGCTCTATCTGCACAGGAAATGGGAATCTGATGGGGTTCCAGGTGCTGCCCCACCTTTCCCATGCCTAGTTCTGCTGCAAACATGAGCAGGCATCACCAGTAAATATCTCTCACTGGAACGCAGCGTGGAACCCAACACTGAAAATGAGCTTGCACCGTCCTTGGTGGAAGCAATTCTGGTATGAGCTTAGCAGAGATGAAAGGCCCTTGAACCAATGGGTGGTGACTCATGAACACCATGGCAGGAAGTCAGGCTGCCACAAGCAAACTTTTCTGCTGTCTGGATGTCCTAAGGAAGTGCTGCAAAAAGAGAGAAAAAGACAGAGAATGGGAAATTATGCCTAGGGGGTTTTTTCATAATCATGTTTCCATCCACTATTTAAAAATTATTTTGATTTTAAAAAAACCCAAAACATTTTCCTTTTTCTTTTAGTCTATATATTGAATCATGCAAGATATGCATTATATGGAATATCCCAGCCCAGTCTGGAGTAAAAGGAGAGAAAGGTCGGAATTTTGCAGAACTGAATCCTAAGTACTGCTTAGATTGCTTCACATCACATGAACTGAAGAAGAGTCTGCAATAACTTAACTTCTTTATTTGAATGAGTGCCTGGTGCTGGAAGGTATCTAGAGCCATTGACTAGAAAGGCATCTGAGGACACTCAGCATTATCCAGGCAATATTTGACATCTTCCAAGATTCAGTGCCTCGGCAGGCAGGAGTAGAGATGTAGATTTTTTAGCATCCAAAAAAAGAAAGGTGAAGGGTTCATCCGCGTTCTAGGTGGTATTTTAAAGCTAGCATGGTTAAGGCATGCCCAGTGCTGCTGCCAGCAGCTTGCAAACCATTTGCTTTTGATT
The DNA here is from genome assembly GCA_033558185.1 of Dromococcyx pavoninus. Taxonomy (NCBI): domain Eukaryota; kingdom Metazoa; phylum Chordata; class Aves; order Cuculiformes; family Neomorphidae; genus Dromococcyx; species Dromococcyx pavoninus. Next base: position 383,785 of record JAUMJL010000092.1, on the reverse strand, counting down.
TTTCCTGTCTGAAGGGCCAGATCAGAGTTGGAGCTGACATTTAGCATGAGTGCACAGCAAGCTTCAAAATTACACCTGATTTGTTCCATGATCAGACCGTTCGTATTCCCTACTTACCTTGAGAACAAACTTTTTCATGGTTCAGCTCATGGTAAATTGTTCTGAAAGTCACTCTTGGTTCACCCTCCCCAAAAGACACACGTGTATTTATTCATATACATATGTAGTAGTGGTGTGTATATATATTATACAAAAATGATATAAAGAATGAACGTTATGGAAGAAAGTCAATATGTATGAGTCATGAGCCTAATAACCATTAGCATTAAAGCCTGTAATGTCTTGGAGAATTTAGATACAACTGGTCCTAAATAACAATAAATCCTCTTTTTGCTGGAACTTTAGAACAATTTTGTTGTCTTCTCTAATGTGTTGCTTGGAAAATTACAGTATGTTTTCACTGCACTGCCTTCAACAAGGTTTAGTTGCCATTTAAGTGATGTAATTTACACTACATTAATTTGAACTTTTCTGTTTTTCTGGTAGAATAACACCCAGGAAAAAAGAAGATGATGTTCTGGCATTAATGTATTCTATCTGTACTCAAGCAAAGGAATCATTTCAATTCCAAGCACTGAGCTGGTAGAAATTGTTTTAGCTGCAGGAGATCAAACTAAAGATATCATTAAACCTGCATTTCTAAAACAGAATTCTTCTGCATACACAAACCCACATTTGCATGTGTAATATAAGTTGATTCTTGCTCAGGTAATATTTTGCCAGTGTAAGCATGCAAGAATATTGGGTCAATTGTTAAAATGATGTGTACACATGACTTGCAAATTCCATTTGCTCGATGTTTGCTCTTGTTACAAATGTGTGATGCCGAACACACAGTGGCAAACAGCTTCAAATCATGAGATGGAGGTAGAGGAGCAAACTATAATAATAAAATAATAATAAAATATCACTTCGTCCATCATTCTTAAATTCTCAAAGATCTGAGGCAGTTTTGGATTTTTGCATACCTTTTTATAGCAACAAAGCATTTTAATGGCATTCATGTATGTGGAATGACATTCCTATTTCTTCCTAACAGGAAGCTGTTTACCTATTCTTTTCCACACATTTTTAATATGCTAAAATTGTATATAACTATAGAACACTTATCAGAGAATCTAGACTAAGCATGCCCTAACTGAGGAATACAAACTGGTTTATTTATATTTTGCTATTTATGAGAAAATCTTCCTGTGCATTGCTTAGCCCTTGCAGACCCAAGTGCAGCCACAACACTGCCATGAATACTATTGATGCTATGGTCAGTAAATGTGCTCCACTGCCAAGAAAATAGACAATTGTTTCTTGCTGGTGTATAATATTCAGGAAATGCATTGGGCAACTGAGAGAATTCAGTTGGTTCTGCTGTAGCAAAAGGCCGGTGTAGACTCAGACTTTCCATTAGATAGAAAAGAATTGTACTGTAGTTGAAATAAATAATTTTTAATGACTAGTGAAATAATACAGTGGCTGGGTAATAACCTGTATGACACAGGCACTCATCTGGAAAAGGAGGAGGCCCCTCACCGCTAAGCTGCTATCTGATCTAAGGCAAGTTCCTGAGTTTCTGCTGTATATAAAGTGAGAATAATGATATTTACTGTCCTTTGTGGGATGCTTGTTTATTTATTACAGCAAGATGTATTACTGTAACTATTAATAAGACTATTTCCGACTGACAAAAAAATTACTTCTTTACTTTTTATCAGTGAAATATGGTCATTCATCCAAAAAATCACTTCTTTGGCATGCCCACCACTTGCTAAAAAGAGGAATAAACCAAGAGTATATCTGAAGAAATATATGGTTAGAAACAATGCTTTTATGTTTTCCATATTTTGTTTTTCTTGCCTCAAATCACAGTTCAGTTCAGTGTGATCTGACATGGCTGAAATACTGAAATCCCCACTCCTCCAAAGCAGTGTTTATTATAGAAACCCACAAACTTAACCTAACCTAGAGCAGCTTTTCCAGCACTGATATAATTACAGTAGTTATTGTTGCAATAAACCAGATGTTCCTGAACTGGAATGAAAGCACTTCCCCTCACATCACATTTGTTACATTACCTCTTTTCAAGTTTCACATCAGCTGTTCAGAAAGCTTTTTCTTGGTTGAGTGTCACTTACATTTTCTTGCTGCGTGAGATTTTTAGCGTAAAAGAATGAAATCCTGGCAGGCTTTGAATTTTCATTGCTTTCCTTAAGACCTCAGACGTGACAGTTATCAATGTCACTAATTCTTGATCTAGTTTAAAGATGTTTTTTGTTCTTTGAAACACTTTTGTCTAAAAACCGCTTTGAAAAAAACTACTTATCTTTCAGATTGAATGAGTACATTGTTCTATATGAAAAGAAATGTTCCAGTCCTAACAAACTGATGAAGTTTGGTGTAGGACTCATTGAAGCCATCGTTTTAGCCTGCCATTTTGAGCAACTTAGTTGTTAGGCATCATCAGTAGCTTTGGAAAACAGAATTATTTTAACCATTTCATCAGCTTGTCATTGAACCGTGAACAACCACTCAACCTGGCCCATGAATACCTATTGTTATTTAACATAGACTCATAGAATCATAGAATGGTTTGGGTTGGAAGGGACCTTAAAGATCATCCAGTTCCACCCCTCTGCCATGGGCAGGGACACCTCCCACTGGATCAGGTTGCTCAAAGCCCCATCCAACCTGGCCTTGAACACCTCCAGGCATGCGACATCCACTACTTCTCTGGGCAACCAGTGCCAGTGCCTCACCACCCTCACAGGAAAAAAAAAATATTCTTAATATTTCATCTGAATCTCCCCACTTTCAGCTTAAAACCACTCCCCCTCATCTTATCCCTGCACTCCCTGGTAAAGAGCCTCTCCCCAGCTTTCCTGTAGGCTCCCATTAAGTACTGGGAGGCTGTTCTAAGGTCTCTGTGGAGCCTTCTCCTTTCCAGGCTGAACAAGCCCAACTCTTACAGCCTCTTCTCATATGGGAAGTGCTCCAGAAATCCTGACCATCTTTATGGCACTCCTCTAATCAATGTATTCCTAATATTTCCCAGCCAAATCAAATCCTAACATAAAAATATGTTGCTAATAAAGAAATGGACTATGTTTAAAGTACTAGGACCTTGGACATGGAAGATTTTTCTAGGTGCAAAGAAAAACTTGTCTAGGAACAACAAATATGAGAATTCAAGGAGAAGTCAAAAAATTGCTTTGTTACTCTCACTATTCCATATAATAATGCAATAAAAAACATAACCTAGGCCTCAGGTTTTGTTCACTTACAGATAAGTTCTCAGGAGAATACATGAACAGCAAGAATGAATTATCAGCTATCTGAACAAGTCATGGAAATCCTGGAAGAAACCTTCATCGTGTTCAGTCATATCTACTGCTCATTTTTGTGTTCTGTTAGTCAATCCATCCCCGTGGTAACTGTAATGTAACAAGGGAGACGAACCAGGGACGAATTCACCCCAGTAAGTGGTCTGCTAAATTTACACTTTGTAAAACGTAAATGTTTCTTATAGAAGGAATTTTGAAACACGGTCCAATTTTTCACTGATGTGGTTGGGGGTGCAGACGTTGTTGGCCTGATTTTACAGAAATCTTTGAAAACAGGCCATAAAATAGCTGAGGAAACCCAAGAGGCACCCACACATTTGGAAGCAGATTACAAGACAGCTCTGTTGCTCAGCCACAATCAGCTCCCTGCTTTTGAAAGAAAGGGTATCGATTTCACTTTTTTTTTGCTTTCCTAATGAGAATGTGTCAGAGCTGAAATAAATTAACAAATAGGAGCCACGTCCAGGGAGCCTTGACGTCTTTCCCATCACAGAGGCTGGGAGGCCCTTGTGCTTCCTCCCCTGGCCGTGACATGCCCAGTGAATATTTCCACCACCCACTCTTTATTCATACTTAACTCTCCTCACCCACTCATCATTACAGCTGTGCAAAGCATCCATTACAAACCCTGAAGCCATCTGAAACCAACCTTTATAACTTTGTTATGTGCTTCACACACAGCTGGGATTGGTTGGACTTTCGGTAAATCGGCTTTTGAGACAATCGACCCCCAGTTCCATGCAAATTTGGACCCAGGTTAAGGTGAATGATTTATGGGTTGCATATTTTGAAAATCACTGAGAGAGTTTCATATCACTGCATCATGCTTCACTGTGTAGATCTCTGTCATATTCATGGAAATCAAAAAAGAGATGTATATGATACACTGCAAAAGGGAATAGTAAAAGCATTCAGATCCCAAATGTGCTCCGTGCATTGCAAACAGTTCCTGGCTGAAGGACCTGGGGAAAGAAAAAGAGCTCTTTTTAACTCTTTAACACTTTATTGCTTCAAAGTGTAACTAACTCATAAATTTTTTATTACATTCCTTCGTTTAGCACATATGAATGCCACTACCATTTCAATTAGATAGGAACTTGTGCAAGTAGTTTCTTAATGATGCTGTCAGACAGGAAGTGGAGGGAAACCCAGACTTCAAAATTCAGATTTCAAACCTAGATGTTCTGTAGTCAAAAGTAAAGATTTATTTAATTGGTGATAAGTTTGAATTGCAAAACTTTTATTTGGATCCTGACTGAGATTTTGGCCAGCCCAGATAGCAAAATTCAGCAGTGAGTGTATTCCTAAATGGAGACTTGACTGTGCCAGCCTTACGGAGTGATATCCTGCTCAGTCAATTCTCAGGACTGTGAGACAATTTTCTCTAAAAACATTGACCAAAATTACAGATAAATAAGTTTTAAGAAAAGAGTGATTCCAAGGACAGGGTTCAATATAAGAGCCTCTATGCCTGCTTAGTCAGATAGTATCAAAGAAACTAATTTTGCACTTTAATTTTTACAGGAAGCCTAGATTAAGGCAGAATTACCAAACACACCACTTAACATCTTAACTCATAAAAAAAAGAACTTCCTTGGTTTCAGTTTGAAGGGTGACAACTTTCTATCTGCAAACCAATCTTTTTCTTCTTTATCATGAATGAGTCCATGCAGAAGATGATTGTAAACACCTCACCAGATCCTGACTGTGGAACACCGTTTCCTGCTGATACCAAGGTATTAATATAAGTGAAAGCCAGAAGGACAGTTTTTAGCGTGTGAAGTGTTGCTTTGTCATCAGATGACTTCAATTATTTTTTTAAATCCATTTAAATCAAAATGCCATCGAGACAAGTGGGGCCAAGGCTTGAAAAGTTTGTATAAATCCTGAAAATGGCTTGAGATGGGGTTGTCTTGGACTTAAGGTCTTATTCAGAAAAGTTTCAAGGCAAGAGGCACAGCTGAGCAAAAGCAGATACGCACAGTGTCAGCAACAGTGTCTGAACTATTCACTGTGCCATGAGGCACTGTTGGGTCTCAAACCATATTTTCCTAAATGTCTGATAGGTAAGATGAATCATAGCCTATAGGTATGTGTTTCTTCCCACCACCTACAAGGGGATTGTGAGTAACCAGCTGATGTGTAGCTAAATATCTGTCTACCTCCATGCTAGATGGGGTGAGCTCCCTTCCTGGTCTACTGAGTGCCCTCTGCAATGTGAAATTTGGTGGGGGAATAAGGAAGACAGGACAAATATGCAGTGCTGCAGAGGTCGGTGCTTTATCCTGCTCTGCTAAAAGCAGAATTCTTCTCTTAGTCAAAAATCATTAAATAAAAGTGTGTAAGAGATCATCATGGAAACATTAACAATAAATGACAAGTCTATCAGAGGTACTCTGTGAAGAAATAACTCAAAACTAAAATACAAGCAGCCTAGGACTGCAACATCAGAATCCCAAAGTGTATTTATAACAGTATTTAATCACCACCTTCACCACGTCCATTTGTTACTTGCACTTGTCGAGTAACATTACATTATCCTTTTGCTTAGGGTCTGGTTTTGTGAGTGCTGAGCATCCTCATCTCACACCAACATCAACACATTGTAGACTTCTACCCAGGGAGAGGTAAAATATGGCACATAATGTTTCGGATCACATATGTGTAGACTGCTGTGAATCAAGGAAATGATTACTTTCAAATAAATGATGTGAGACTAGAAAAGTGATAACATAAAGCGTGATTTGAGAGAAAACCCCAGCCCCTTTGAATTCATTTCAATAACAGCAGAGAGTGGTGCCACTAACAGTGCAGTTCTGAGGAGGCAATTGGCATTTCCACTATGTAATCTTGATTCTTGGGGTTGGTATCTCTGTCATTTCAGGTCATGTTGAGCTGCAACTTACCATGAAAAAATAAAATTGAATCACCAAAATGAGAGGATTTATCTCCCTCCCACTCTTTGCATCACAAAACCCCAAAACAATAGAATTTACATTTTATATACTATTTGCCAAACCCCACATCATAAACACCTTTCTTTTAAATGGATGGTTAATAAAAACGAGGACAAAGGACATAAGCAAGTGTGATACTTAAAAGATTTGCTCGACATAGAGAATCCTTCCATTCCACAAGGGTTTTTTTTGTCAAAAAGTGAGGAATACATTATGAGTGTCATTTAACAATAACATGAACAACAAAAAAAAATGAAGGCAATTAGTTACGATGCTCAAGGAGATGTATCTGTTCCAAAAAGAGGTGTCATAAAAAATGTTAGAACTGAAATTTATTACCACTGAAGTCAGCAATAGCATTTCCATTGCCTCCAGCTGGAGGAGGACTTGGTTCCTAGGAAGTTCACTTCAAAGATGATTATCTTTATATCAGCAAGTCTAGGAGCGAGGGCTCCGTGGCCTTCTACATGAATGCTAAGGGGAATAAAGTGCTATAAATCCCTGTTTCTGCAATGATAAGGACACTGGCCCCAGTTAAAATATATAGAAATCAAGCACAGTTATATGAGTTAAAAACCTCACCAAAATCTCTGAGTAACCTTCATCTGCAGTCTTACCACAGGTAAATCTTCCAAGGCTCTTGTTATGACTGTGGTTTAAATAAGCAGTCCAGGGCCTGTTTCAGTGTTTGTTATCAGATTGTTCAAATATTTCACTTATGTTTACTAACTAAAGAAGGTTTCAGAGTCTTTGTTTTGGTTGTGTACAGAATTTACCAAATTCACTGTTCATTATCTACAAGTAGAGACTGAATTATCTGGGAATTTTAAAATAGTGACTTTCAATTAATATAAAACTAGACCTGTAAAGACTTCCTTAAAGTTGATGCTGTTTTGGCCAAATAAATAACCAGTGTTTCAAAATACTGTAATGTTTAAAGGCAATGGCAAGGTATTTTGGTCATGCATTTCAAGAATATAGGTAAGAAAATTTCTTGATTCTTCTTGCTCTCCTGTGTGTTTTAGTCACAATTTTTTGTTACTTGGGATGATTGCAAATGTGTACAGCTTTGAATGGGACTGAATATACTTTTGCCCACTTTTGAACCTCTCCTATATCATGTATCTTGACTCATATAATGGGAGAAAGATTCCTTGTCCACGTTCCCGGGTTCTTTCCAGCAACCTCAAGACTGAAATCCCTCTCTCCAGGCTCTTCCCAAAGCTGTGCACCATGGCTCCTACAGACTGCCCACCTCTCCTCCTGGTCTGCTTTTGCACTCCCTCCCTGCTGCTCAATCTGCTCTGCCTCTTTTCCACATGCATCCCTGCCCAAAACAAACTCAACAAGGCTCCCCACCCAGATCTTTTAAATTCCTGAGCAACTTTATGGTTGCCTTTGTTTTGGGCAGAAACATGTGCTGAACTGTCTCCTGTAGCTCAGAAGAGAAAGGTGGTGGTTAAACCTACACCATTTTCAAGGAGGCTGAACCCAACCTACAACAAAAACCTCAGTAAAGATGTAACCACTTCACAACCTCGTGTGTGTGCGGGATGTGGAAAGGAATTTACAGAAGAAATGACCATCTTTCCCTGAATTTCCAGCTGGACAGGAGCCACAGTCAGGACCAGGACTCAGGCAGTTCGATTCATTTGAGAGCTGTGGGTAGGAAAATCTGTTTAATGCTGAGTATTTTGTTTCTATTGGGGCTGGAGATGCTGGTGCCCTTCTGGTTTTGACTTCAGACATTGGGGCAGTCCCGTTTTTTTTGTCCTAAGCTGACTTGATTGTTCACCAGTTCGGGAGCGAGAGAGGCCACACTCAGCGTGAAGTTTGGGGTTTCAACAGGTCTTCTGGGCTGCAACCAGCCTCCACGAGACCAGCTTGGAGGTGTTCCATAACTTGGCATCTCCTTGTAGACGGTTTATGTTAGGTGGGTTATCAGACACAACCAACCCAAATCCCTTTTAAATGAATGTTCTGTTTATAGCATATCAAGGTCAGGATTATAACTACCAGAACAAATCACCAGCTATAATTAAAAGGAATGATGCTAATTATATATTCCAGCCATTTTCATTACTTGAAACGTGGTCTCTGTGCTCCTTGGACTTATCACAGATAAGTACAGATGGTATCTTTGTGAGTTAATAGTAGCTTGTTTATTTTAGTTCCTTTGTTTTTACCACTGGCTTGAAACACATACCAGTATTAAACATTGTATATGGCATAACAAACTAGTTAAATACTTCAGGTTTTCAGTGGTATGTTCAACAAAGCTTTAGAATTATTTCCAAAGACACTTCCAGCCTTCATCTACCCTTTGTAGACAAATCACTTTGCTTTTTTCATGCTCTCTTTGCGACCAATTGATAGCACTCACTCCCAGTCAACAAAGAGAATTTCACAGGAAGAGTGTCACAGAAAATTCCCCAAAAATGGAATATCTTTAAGCCTATCACATAACTGCAACACAAGCCGATTCTGAGAGATGAAGTCCTTCCATCGAGTAAAGACAACAAAACAAAATGTGGTACAAAAGTAGTCCATGATGTCATCTTCCTCATTTTAAATTAAATATCTAATTAAATTGATAAGTATTTTTAAAATAACTAAATTAAATAAAAAATCTAAAAGTCTAATCATAATAAGAGAAGTGTTTAGTGTGGTTAACTGTGTTCTGTCAGTGCAGCCAATTATTGTAGGTAGTACAGCCAGTGGTGCTTAACTAACAGAAATTCTGCGCAGTTAAAGTGTTGGCTTTGTGACAGAACATGCATAAAGCACAATAAATAGTAACACTATGTACAGAAATATTTAATTCTTTCAATGACAGAGGTTTATCAAATCTGGTAAATCACCTTGGGCTAGAAAAATGATAAAGATGCTTTGCAGGTAGGAAGCATTCTCCTGACAGGTTCCCAAGTCATTTTAATAAATCGCGATACTTTCTTTTCTTTAAATTTTCCACTGAAGGTATAGGGGAAAAAATAATCGTTAGGTTTTTCCCTCATTATTTGGTGGTCCTTCCTTGAAACTTTCCAAGCCAGAGCCATTTCTCACATCTGGTTGGAACACAGATCTTTAAGACATTCAAGTAATTCAAATCAGATGTAAAAATCTAGGCTACACTATATGAAATACAAGAACAATATAGTTATAGGGTTAGAAAAGTCTGCAATATGGCACCTCTTTTAATCAATAACAGCCTCAGTTTCAGTTTGTCAGTAAATAAAAGACTGTAATTAAGAATGATCTACTGCATTAATTATTTCAATACCCAGTGTAGCAAGTTACCAGATTAGTGACACATTACATCTATAATATTATTAACAATTTCTTATCCCTGTACTCTAGATGAAGTCCACAGCAATATGGTCTGTGTTAGATTATAGTTCCAATGGAAAATATTGAAGATCACTAACATCAATAAGTACTTCCTTATCTTAACCATTTGTAGCTGCTTGTATTGACTTTTGTTACATTCCAGCAGTTCTGCTTATACCCAAACGGTAGTCATTAATTTCCATTAACTAAGTCACAACTATACATAATTTAAATTATTTCCAATACATGTTCAATTAGTGCCTGTTATCTGCATTTAATCTCCATTGATTCCAAATTGCTTAATTGCTGCCATAAGAAACCCAGTTTACCATAGGCATCATTGGGTCTCCATTAATACCAATGGACAGCTACAGGGACTGCTTTCTCTCTTCGTGTCAAGCAGTAGGGAGCACTGCTACACAGAGATTGCAATGCAAATCAATGGCTAAAAATGCAAACAGCTGCAGCTGCAGTTGACCAGGGAACAGTATTTACCTCACCAACACACACATGCTCTTCTAGGATACCTTTTCAATTGGCCAGAAAATATTTTAGAGGATTCCTTAGACTTAGCATGTGAAAATAGAGGTGAGCTATGACAGAATGTTGAACATAACTCAGTATTCTGACCTGTTACATTTGAGTTAAAAAACATCATCTGACGACGAGAAATCCTAGACCAAGAGAAAAATCAGTGCAACTTGACTGAGTCTTTTCTTGCCCTTAATATAATTTTGCCCAGACAAATTGTCTGGTTGACCAAGAGAAAAAAACACAAACCCTTATGTGCAGGACTGTTTCAGATATTTTTTGATACTATAGTTCTTAGTAGCACTTTAAACTTGTGGAGATTAGATCACTATTTTAACATATTGTTAGGTGTTTTACATACAAGTCAGTTATATTTGGACTCTCACAAACTGCCAGTTCTTCAAGACAAGATATCTGTGTAATAGTGATGATGTTGAGTAATGTTCCTTTTGAAGAGAAAAGGAAAAAGAACCAGCTTGCTGAAAATTAAATGTTACTACATTTTCAAAATAACATTTTCAATTTTGCATTGCAAATTTTTTTCCAATTTTTCATATTATTTCAATTTGAGATCTGAATGAAATAGCTTTTATTCTGACAAATCGCTTGATTGATGAGCAATTATTTTATTTGTAATCATGCTTTGTAATAGCTTTCTGGATTGTTTTATTCCTTTCATTGAGTGGAAATAAAACTCAACCATAAGACATTCACTGAGAAGGAAATATCTGGATCTCACTGGGCTTTGGTTAGAGTGCTTTTTTCATTAGTTTCACTTTCTGAATATGTTCAATGTCTTAGCCAAAAAGAGCCTCCAGGCTAGTCCTGTACAAAAGTTGCCACATATCCCACATTGCAGTAAAGTCAAACTTCATGTCCATTATTAAACGACAGTGGGAAGGGGCTTTCCCTAGAGTGTTGTGACAGCCTACTGCTCTTTAGCATTCACACAGTAAATTTAACACATTGGTTATCTACATTTGGTGCTGGAGAGGCATAAATTACCATTAGACCTAAGACTCCCCAGATCAGAAAACAGCCAGGTAGTTATTATTCCATCTGTATTGGCCAATGTGTTCTACAGAAGGTTCATCTCTGCCCTGCTTTAGAACAGATCACTGCAGCCAAATCTGAAGGTGTAAAGTCTTGGGTGCCACTTACAAACTTTGCATTTGAAAGAAAAGTGACACCTCTGAGAACCAAATACTGATGTTGAGAGTTATGGACTACAGGTTACTGAGCCTCTCGGGCAACCCTGACCTGCAAACCTGCATAACAAGGAGCTGATGCACACACCCCGTGGAAGACTGACTGTCAAGAGCTGATGTAAAGAGCTGAACAAAGGAGAACATTCCCAGTGCACAAAAAGAAGGAATTTTACTGGTCTGAGAGAACTTATCTCCTGAAACCTTATCTATTGACACAGACATCAGTAGTGATAGATATTATCTGCACTTCCTTTTGATTGCTTCCCTTTCATGGCACCATTTCCTCCAGCGGGTCAGGCCAGAGCCCTTACTGATCCAGTCCAAGCAAGGCTGGTCCAAGCACCCTCCAGCAATTTAACACAGAATACGGGGGCAGGGTTGTTCCTGGGACATCAACGTTTACACCTACTCCCTATTCTCCCAGGTATTCCTGAGCACACTCAGAAGGAGGTCTGACAGATGATAGCACCATAAAGAACTCAGTCCTTAGAGAAGTCATTCACAATTTCACGCACAGTAGGATCTCTCAGAAAGGAACAAAGGCACTACCTAGCAGTGGCATTTATCCCAAGTACAGGGTGAAAATGTGCCATGAATACTTCATGCAAATCCTACCTAATAATCAGAGAACACATAAAGCAAGTAAAGCTTAATTTACTTCTAGTTCTTCCAGGACCTTCTTATTTCCTCTTTTATTTTTTTACGTGGAACGGAGGTAGTCTCACCCCATAGCCAGGTTGCAACCCGAGCTTCTCAATGGAAACCTCTCCATTCATATTCTAGAATTCCAGCGTGCTTCTTTTGAAGGAGTAACGCCCACAAAGTCGTACAACATTCACTTACAACAGAGATGAGATTTCAATCTCTTTTTTCCCCTGACAGTACAACTCTGACCTTATCCACAAAAAGATGGGGAAGAGCATATTACAGACACACAGAACAAAATGAAAGCAAAATATGACCAATACTAAAGCCAGTTGGATGTTACAGTTGTCACTTGCTCCAGCTGGTGGAACTCATCCCATGCTCTGATATGACATGGAAGCACTCATCATAAGATCCATTTCTTTGTGCAAGGTCCCAAGGTTAGAAAACTGCACACTATTCAGTGTTTCCCTTACCAGCAGTGGCAGCAACATAGAGAGCTGTTTCTATGAAGAAGAAGAGTTATATTCATGTTCAGATATTTTTTTGCCTAATTCTAACAAAAGCAAAGTTTTACCAGGCTGGAAGTGCATCAGATAAGGAATGAATTAGTAGTTTCCGAAGAAAGCTGCAGAGCAATTCGCCCATCCTCAGAATAATGCTGGTGAATAGCTACATGTAGACATCCACGGTGAGTGTGAATAGCTGTTTTCCACTCCAGGTTCATGATGATATAACCTACATGGCCTCTCCTACTAGTACTTGCATGCCTCAAGCCCATTTTCCCAAATAATTTAATTTTGAGACTAGAGACTATGACCAATGTTTTGTTACAGAGCACCAAATAAGGTCGTAAATGTTTTTCTCTTCATTCCTATTTCAGAGTTTCTCAGCTCCTTTGGATATTCAGATGGTCCCTGGTGCTCTCAGGAGATAAGCAGCAGTGTGAAAAGTTTAGGAATTTGTCCCATTGTACCATAAGCTTGACATCCAATCTACTGCTTAGATTTGTAACACCCACCTAGTAGAGCTAAACAGATCATAGGGTCAGCCTGGCTGGAAAAGACCTTTGAGATCAACAAGTCCAACTATACTTGTCCACTACTGAACCATATCCCTGAGAAAATCATCTACCCATCTTTTAAATGCCTCCACGGATGGGGACTCAACCACCTCCCTGGAAGCCTCTGCCAGTGCCTGAGAATCCTTTCAGGGAAGAAATTTTCCTGATGTCCAGTCTGAGCTTTCACCCTGTCACTTGGGAGAGCAGAGCAACACTTACCTCACCACAACCAGACAGTGATGAAGACTCCCCTCAGCCTCCTCTTCTCCAGGCTAAACAGCCTCATTTCCCTCAGCTGCTCCTCATAAGACTTGTTCTCCAGCCCCTTCACCACTCTGGTCTGTGCATCCCTCTCAACTCTTTTCAGTGCTGTTCTACACAGCCCAAATTTACTGTAACTAAAGATGCTCCATGTACATGTTCTTCAGTTTTCCACATGCAGACCTTCACTCAGCTCTCGACAATAAACCCAGATGACAGTGGCTTGGAGGTTTCCTTTCTGAGCTGGATTCCTCCAACAATAGTTCTCCTGGTGTACAACTCTTACAGGAATTTGACATCTCACCACTGAGCTTTATCAAGCCTCAGGTGTCTTTAAGCATGTGCAGGACTTTGAAACTTGGATACTTTAAAGATAGAATAAAAAGGTAGTGTGATGTTTAAGTACCTTTGGAACTAGGCATTAGTTGAGCAAGGTTTTTCAGGATTTAATTCTAGTTTAAAGAAATAGTACTTGAATTTGATTTCTGTAGCAATTTAGATTCCTAGATCTATTTTCTAACCTAGCCCTTAGTGACTAAGGCATCTGAATGAGTGGCAGAGATTAAAATAACCACCTTTGATAATTCTCTAAATTCCTAAATTAAAAGCACTCCTCTGAGATACATAAATGGTTTGCCTGTTTCACATAGACCAGAAAATCAGGACCAAAGTCCAAGAAAAAATGACATATCAAAACATCAGCTGAAACAGAAGGTTCCAGCTGTTTCAAATGCCACTAAACCACAATGATTATTGCTAACATAAATAAAGCAAAATCTTAATCCAGCTTTATCAAGGAGTTGCTAACCATATTTCTCTGTTTTTCTAGTAGCTTTGTGAGGAAGCATGGTTTCATAAGCAAGAAGGATGGGATATTAGCAACCACGTTCTCTTATACTGTAAAATAAAACCCAAACACCTCCAAACACATCTAATGAACAACTGAACTTGGTCGATTCATACAGAGTAGAAAAAAGCTCTCAAACCAATGTCTAAATTATGTCCTTGCTAAGTGGCTTGACTTCTGTGTTGTTTTTTTTATTGGACAAAGTCAGTTCTTTGTGACCACTACAAATGATAACAGTTGCAAGAGATTTACAGTTGCTAAACCAAAGGAATGACTGGAATTTTTTTTTTTAAATCTTTACAGCTCAGTTCAGGCTGACATTTTGTGCTTCAAAAGCTATCTTTAAGCAACTAAATAGGTGACAAAGCACTCCAGAATCTGGCAAGACAAAGAAAAAAAAAATCAAAGCCTGGAAGTGGCAACCCATTGCACTTTTGCTGCACTACAGGATTGTGGTGAAGGGTTTGGGTTGTTTCATTTGCAGCCTCGTGGCTCCCTTCATTCCAGTAACAAAAATGCCAATAGCATTTCTAAATTAAACCAAACATCTTGTCCCTTCTATTTAGGGCAGCTTTTTCTCTGCTCCACCACATCTCCAAACACAATGCCAGTTCTCTCATACCATCTGTGTAAACTTCCCTCCACTGTTTCCAAAAGTGCCTTTTTTCCACTGCTTGGGATCCTCCACTCAAGAACATTTTCAAGATGTGTTCAGTGAATAATTTCTTCACTGATTAAGTTAAACTGATCACACAAAGTTTCCCTTTCTTTTTTTTTTTCTTGTTTCCTCACCATTATGACAGTTTCAAAAATGTTCTTTGAGAACCCTAATTCTAGCTCTTAAGACTACAATACGGAGGGCAGGAAGAGCACTGAAGTCTGATGCTGATTTAAGTGTTATTGCAATTCCTTAGCATTCCAAAAGACTCATTATTAATGACTAAAGGAAAATATTTTTAAGGACACCAAAGAAATGCCTGCAGCAGGACATGGCAGAGGGAAACCTGAGCTGTCTGGAAATGAGTTCACTTTCACTGGAGCACTGGAAAGAACACAGAGCAGGACTGTTCAGGTCCAGGAGTATGCTGCCTTGGTAAAGAGGTTCTGCCTTTGGGATCCAGTGTAGTATCTCTTCATGGCAGTTAATGAATGGTGTTTTGAATCACAGTGATTTTCACCTGGACTGTGCTTCTTCACCTTTTTGGATTTTTAATCTCTTGCCTCTGTTTTTCTACCCTGCCATTCTCTGTAGAGTTTGTATTGCTCCAGTTCCTACCAGGAACTCCTTGAAACTTGCAAGGGGATAAATTAATAGGGTGCAAAGATTTGAAAAATCCTAATATAATTTTTTATCTACAGAGGGATTTAGGATTATTTGTTTTCACTTGAGAAGTGAGGATGACTGAGCACTGGCACAGGTTGCCCAGAGAGGTTGTGGAGCCTCCATCCTTGGCGAT
Organism: Dromococcyx pavoninus; assembly: GCA_033558185.1. Lineage (NCBI taxonomy): Eukaryota > Metazoa > Chordata > Aves > Cuculiformes > Neomorphidae > Dromococcyx > Dromococcyx pavoninus. The sequence goes on along the minus strand of JAUMJL010000092.1, from coordinate 368,094 downwards.
ACTCAAAAGCTGTCTCGACATATCCTGAGCCACCTGTTCTACTTGACCTTGCTTGAGTAGAGAGGTTGGACAAAATGACCTTCAGAGGTCCCTTCCAGCCTTATAATATCTATGAATCTGTGAAAAATACTGAGTTTGACCTATATATTAAAAAAAAGGCCATATAATTTTGTGAGGTGAGATAAGAGATATCAAATGGCTTCTCTGGAATAAGAGGATGTGCCACCAGTAGCACTAGATTTAAAAATCAAGTCCTTGTGTGCTCAGGTAGTGATAGACGAGGTACTCGGGTACCAGAGCAACGAGCATGACAGGACTGAACTGAAATGAAGAAAGAAGGAGAGGTTCCAATAGCTCTGTCATCACTTGTCCAATATAAAATTGTCCCTTTGGGCTCCAATGCTACTTCATCTTTCCCCTAATACAAACTAGCTGGTGGATTCACTGTTAAAGTGCATGAAAGGCCAGGTGAACAGTTAGAAAATGCTATCTCTGTTTCCTCTCAGTAAAATACAATCTCTTGACCTTAGTTAATAAGTGTCTTCCACTGTTTTACTACTGCAACCAGTTATATGCTGATGTTTGAATGAAAAGGTAGATTAGAGAGAGAAAAAAAATCCTATGATTGTTCTGCAAACCATATTATTCTTTAAAACGAACACAACAATGAAGTTATATTCATAAACTCACTGTTCCCAATATAAATAATTACAAAACTAAAAAAAAATTGCATGCAATAACCCACCACTACTAAATAGCACTTCATAACTGTGCCTCTGTATTATTGCTGCCTCACCAACACGGCCACAAGATCCAACTTCATAAAATCCTCCGCTCTACAAATTAAATGAATTGGATAATTAAGAAAGCCTATGTTTAGTCCACAGAGGGAAACCACCATCACCATAGCATGAGAATGAACCCACATTTAAAAAAAATGGTAACATTTTCATTCTCTAGCAAGCATGACCCATACCTCCTCATTCTCTGTCCATCTGAAGCTGTGTGCATTGAGAATGTAGAAGCTGGACAACTGCCCATAACAGTCTCAGATGTTCTGGCAATGACTTTAGGTCTCGATTAGGAAATCTTCAGGGCTGGGACTTTGGCTTCCTACCTATCTCAAAGACACTTCATTGCTATCAAGAAATATAAAATTAGAGATTAACAGTAGATGTTTAGGTGAAAAAAAACCAACCATGGCACATAGGTGTGAAGGCCTTTTCTGTCTGGCAGGGCTTGTTACAGACAGGGGTTATGATGGCAACAGCAGTTCAGGGCAGTTCTTTACTACAGCATCTCCTGTGCCTCAGGGAGAGGAGCAGGCCTTGATGAAACGGCAGCTGAGCTTGTCCCTGCAGGTCTGGCAGAGGGGGAGATAACCAGAATTACAGGCTTGACTCCACAAAGGTCACCCATACCCCACACCCCTCTCTGCTAGCCTAGAGAAAGGAGGCAAGAGAGCAGGAATACAACTAAAATACAGGGGGTGTGATGTAGTTCATAGCACTTGCTGCTCTTGCTCCTCATTTCTGCAAGAGTTTCCACGTGTGTGTTCATACCTCTGTGAGGTTTAAGCAGCACTCATATATCCCTGTGGCTGGGCAGGCTGGGCATGAAATACTCTCCTAGGGAGAGAGGTGAGGGAGGGGGAGAGAGGATATTCCTTTTCCCTTCCACTCTTTCAAGTTTTCTATCAATTCTCTGTTGTCAGCCTCCCTTCTTTTCTGCACAGACTTCCCCAAATTTAGTTCATGAATATGCCCTGCCAGTCAGCAGTGGTCTGGGAGTCTGAAGATTGCCAGTAGCAGCCGTTTCCTCCAAGCAGCATCATCACTCCTGCTGCTGTAGCTGAAGATAGAGCCTGGCCTTTGTGTTTTCTTACCTTGTGTCAAGAGGTATCTATTATAACTCCTAAAATCTGTTGGCTGATTACCTTCACGTTGCATTGGGTCTATAAATAGGACAAAACCACACCTACCTAGGTGATGTAAGACAATTACACGTGTATGTTTATTCCAGAACATCTGCTGATACTTTGCCAGTTGCATTTTACTTGTACCATTTCAGCATTTGCCAACAAGATTTTTTGCACTGTATGCAGAAGGCCAGGTGTTATTATCACTCCACCCACATGCCTGAGTCCAGTCACAGTCCTGCTCCTGGCAAAATTCAATCTTTGCTCATCTCTCAATCTGTGCTCATCTTTGTATTGTTTTTTAATTAATCTACGGTTAGCTGAAGCTCCTGCCACAGAGCAATGATTTCCTTTCAATTCTTGTTAAAGATTTTTCATTTTCATAAATTTGCAGCACGTTGCTCAGAAGCCGCTAACAGCACACTTTTCTCTCATTATCAAATCAGCGAGGAATGGACTCAATGAAGCAAAAAACATAAAGCCAGCACTGAAGACCTTCAGGCTTAAAGGCTTTTCTGTCTGCTTCAGACACGCTGCAAATGGAAACAGAGTCTTTTGCCACCTTGAAAGCTACAGGCCAATTCCTCTCTTGGTGTAAAGTGTCATATCTCTGTTTTGCAAGGAAGACATCCTGATTTACATGAGCTAAATATTTGATGCTGTACACTGCCTACTCTCTGGCTGAGTAAATAGCTATCTGTGAAATTGCCCCTCAAAAAATGAATTGCTGGAGTTTTCTGTGACTATGTATTTCTAAATCCAACTTTTCCATACCTTTTTATTTTGGCAACCAGTATATTGAGGCCTGTATTGAGTTTTTCGGGGAATGCTCGCATTGAGGATGTCTCTTTGTGTCACTGTGTGCCACTGCACTCAGTGTATCTTAGCACTGTTATTTAATAGAGATCTAATTGTCAGGAGTTTGATTTAAAATCCATTGGCAAATAGAAAAAAGGCTTTAAAATCCCAAGCCTTCCTATCTGTATCTGTTTTAAAAGGAGAAAATGAATGAATTACACAAAAGAAGGTGATGAACGTACCTACTTATTCTCTTAACTGGCCTGAGAGGAAAATCACTGTTTAGACAACGAAGGAAAATGCAAGCTACAGCACATTTTAAGGTATTTATCAGGGTGACCATGTGCACAGCAATATGTGTGAACTGCATGCTCCAGAGCTAGGTCCAGTCACAGCATCCGTTATGACTTAAGTCCATGCTCATTATGCATGTGTATTATGTTAAATTTCTTCCTTTTCCTTTTCTCCAGTTACCCTCCTGTGCATTTAGGTCTAAATTTTCAGAAAATTGCATGCACAGTTCCTACAATTATGCATGGAATCAATTAGTTATTTATGTATACAACTACCGTGACCAGGTATGCAAATCTCCAAGCAGCTTTTTGCTATTTTTCATTATTTTAGCCCTTTGTCATTAATTCATCCACTTTTGTTTGAAACAGTAAGTTCATGGAAATTTAACTCATTTGAAACATATGCCTAGATCCATACGAACTGCCCAAAAGCATCACAAAGAGAAAGGGTAACCTTGTTGTTAAGGCAGGAGAGCGCGAAATCTGGTTTCCATTCCAAGTTCTGCCACACATTTCCTGTGTAACCTTGGGCAAGTCATGAACTGTAACCTACCCCAGTGTAGCTGACCTACATGTAAAGCAGGCAGAGCCATCCTTACTTCACAAGGTTATTGAGACATTTCTTTTGTTAGTGCAAATGAAAAACATTGAAACAAGTAAGTGGAAGGTGCTAGAGCACTATAAGCTATCAGTAATGGTATTATGTGCAGTCACAGTAATAAACATGATAAATGATCCATACTCAATCATAAAATAGTGAGTAATGTGGCAAACACGGCCATTGAGAACTGAACAAAGACAATAGCAAACAAATTCAACCAGGGAGGTGAATAAGAACCAAACAGCAATGGTGAGCATGAACGGGCATGTGAGTAATTAACCTTTACACTGCAGTTTTTACTGTCTTACTTGGTCTTGTCCTTTTACAAAGGGCCACAAAGAACAGAGCTGGTTAATATGGCACTGACCACCTCGTGGTCTCTTTGATTGGCATAGAATCATAGAATGATTTGGGTTGGAAGGGACCTTAAAGATTATCCAGTTCCAATCCCCCTGCCATGGGCAGGGACACCTTCCACTGGGTCAGGTTGCTCAAAGCCCCATCCAACCTGGCCTTGAACACCTCCAGGGTGGGGGAAGGGGCATCCATGACTTCTCCGGGCAACCTGTGCCAGTTCTTCACCACCCTCACAATAAAACTTTTCTTCCTAATATCTAATCTAAATCTCACCTCTTTCATCTTAAAACCAGTCCCCCTCACCCTGTCCTTGCAATCTCCCCAGTTTTCCTGTAGGCACCCTTTAAGTACTGAATGGCATGAATTATTCTTCATTAATCAGGATAATTCTGAGAGTGATGTTCGTGCCACAGGTATTGGCCAAAAGCTGATTGAGAACATTGTGTTATTGAAGCAATTAATATTGCTGTCTTTCATTGCAGGAAAACATCCCCTCTTTGCTTCCTTATTCACCAGAACAGAACTGCTTTCTTCTTTTTGGATAAAACACAGTTAGACTTGCACCTCACTTCACTAAATGTTGGGGGTATGGCCTTGTTGGAGTCATATAAATCATTACATATTGTCAGAGAGTACATCTCCTTTTAAAAATTGCCTATTTTTTGCAGACTTTGGCCCAAGTGTGTGACTTAATACAGCTAAATGTTCAGTATTCTCAGATCCAACTGGGATAAAATGTTATATCTTGGGCCCCATGCAGCAATTTTCCATTTTGATTAAAAAAATCTTTCCTTGTGAGAAGCGAAGCAAAGCTTTTGAAAAATATTTTAAAGACTATATCTCTTTACCTCTGCAAAACAACTTGATGAGTCTTTTATTTCACGCATGATATTCCTTGGGAGGATTTGGAAATCAGAATTAAAAAAGAACATACAACAAACAAAGAAAGATCTGGTACATTAAGATTAAGGTTTTTTGAGCTTCAGGCAAATCATCCTGTGAGCCTGTATTCACACCAATTTGAGTTCACCACAGAGACTTGGTACTCCCAATATAACATATTTTGCTGCCTACTGACTGGAAAAGCTGTGAGCTGCTGCAGTGCCTCAACCTCCTGAATTCCCTGGAATTCATCCCTGTTTGAATTGGAGTATTATCTTTTGGAAAAAGATATCATCTTGATTTAAAACATTCCAGTGAGGGAAAATACATTATAAAATTTGGGAAATTATTTCAATGGCTAATTAAACTCAATTAAAAATCTATGACAATCAGAAAGGAGCTTTGCAGGGGTTCTTGTCAGCTAAAAGAGCCCAGATTTACTACTTTGATGCATGAATTGCACCTTTGTGACACGGGGCATTCTTTTTTAATCACCGACTGCAATATTAAAACACAATGACTGTAAAAATCTGGCCATCAGAATGATTAGAAGAGTTATTGTTCACTTGTCGAGGTCTTGTGAAGTGATTATTAAATCTATTAGACACAATCTGAAAAACTGAGATAATAGGCAAGTGTGTTGGGAGTAGTTCCATCATGATTTAGCTGGGTTTTATTACTCTGCCATCTGAGCTACAGTCAATGGAAAAATACACGCGCTTCTACAACGTGATTCATTTGATTTTAGGCATACACCTATCTTACATGTAGATGGATGAATCACATTTGTAGTATGTGTGGCAGTTAAGAAAATTTGGGTTGTGGCTCTAGCTCTGAGTAACCCAGAAAAGGCGAGATGAAACAGTTCTACTTGGTGGAAAACACTCTGCAAGGCAACAGGGTGAAGGGAGTCAATCTTCAGCTCAGATCCGTGGTGTTTCCTTGCAGTGCTATAGAGAAATGCCCTAAAGCCTTGTCACCTCTAGTGAGTGCTGACTCCTGAAAGGAGAAGATTCATCCAGCAAAACTGTTGGAGCTCGGATTCCAAGGTCCATGCTTCCAGAACTTCAGGGATTTTACTAGGATGGAAGAGGCCTCAAGTTGTGCCAGGAGAGACTTAGATTGGATATTAGGAAAAGTTTCCTTCTCTGAAAGAGAAAAGGCTGCCTAGGGAAGTGGTGGAGTCACCATCCCTGACAGTGTTCAAAAAACACGTAGAGGTGGCGATCTGGGACATGGTTTGGAAGGCACAGTGGTGTTGGGCTGACGGTTGGACTCGATCACCTTAGAGGTCTTTTCCAACCTTAATGATTCTATGACTCTACCCTTAGTCCCAACGGCTCCATGTAAGTTAGCATGGAGTTCCTGGAGCTGGAGCAGAGCTAAGAGGAGTCAAGTCCATGTGTTCTGTGATGTGAACCAAAGCACAGCAACGGGAACAACAAGATTCACTTCAGAAACAAACCCCAGGTCTGCGCTACACTGTTAGTGTAGAGACATCCCAAGTCTTTCTTGTGTATGATGATATCTGCTCAACACCTAAGTCTAAATCTCTGTCCATAGAGACACTCAGTTCTGTGTTCCCACAGACAAAACAAGCAGTCTGCTGCTGTTTGTGTCTTGGGATGTGTGGTCGCTGACTCCTGTCAAATATTGCTTGTAAGTTCAGAACAACAATGCTTGCTGGCTTTGGATAAAAGTGCCCAGGGAGCCATCCAGTGCCCAGTGCCTGCTGGTGAGGTGTGTGCCTGGGTTTCCAGATACAGTTTAGATATTGCATTCCGAGCAAGCATTTAATTGTCTGTGTTTCACTCTAACCTGAATTCCTGATGCATCTTACAGATCAGATTGGTTTGGTCAAAACCAGATGTTCAGCAATTCTAGGCACTGTAGTCCCTTCTCTTTTTTTATAGAAATCCTCTGCTTCAGCACAGTAGAAATACCTGCTACCTTCTCTGCTTGGGCTTTTGCAACTCTACAGGCTTTAAAAGCATTTGTCACTTTACAGTTTGATCTTGAGTAGAATTTCTTCCAACAGTAATGGAGATAACTCTGGGAATAAAGTTCCTTAAGCTGCAAGTTCCTTAAATGTGAGATCTGTCTTTCATTTTTCCATATGTGTGGTGCTGCTCTACAGGCTCTATAGAGTTACTGTTAATAATGCAAAGTTATACAGGTGGAAACTTAAAACAAGAAGTCATATGTGAAACACAGCTTTCATCAGTGTCTGGGATCATCACTGGAATGCAAAGAGATCATTTCATTTGTAGAAGACTTAGTAACTGTAGGAGGAATATTGTCTACCCCCTTCTCCACGATTCATAGAAATTACCTAATAGTTTCCAATTGAGATGGCTTTTAAAAGAATTTGGGTTTGATTCAGTCATCATCTCAGAATAAGGAAAAGTACTCTACTCTTAAATTGTAATTTTCATTAGTTGTCTAATGCCACCTAAAATTCATACTGCTCCTCAATTAACGTATGCTCCTTAAATCTTCTCTCCCTTTGATATACATCTAATAAAATAAAGTAGGTGAAAATACTAATCTGCTGTGTTTCTAAACCAAGATTCTTAAAGTTCTTTAAGAAGCTGGATTTAATTTTCAGACAGGGAAGCTGAGGCAGAGGGAGCACTAGGTCTTTGCCTAGATCACAAAACAAGCCAGCAATTGACCTGGGAATAAAATCCAGGTGTGCTGTTTAATTTCCACATGCAGTCTCCAACCAATCCTACTGTCCCAATTCCTTCTCTCTTCAGCTATATCTGATTTGTAGAGGTGTTGGGAAAGCGTTATTGTTGTGCAAAGTTCCAAAGCAAAGCAAATTGTCTTCCCGGGAGCTGTTGAATTTTAAAATTATATATTAGTTTGTTTTTACAGATGAGAAAACGTTTATTCCACCTGTTGGTTCCTGTCACAGAAATGATGCTCAGATAAATCTCCATGCTCATGATGTCTGCTGTCAAAAGAGCAGGTAATTGAAAAGATGAAAAATTTGTTTAAAATGGGAAAAATATTCAGCTATTTACATGACAAATAAAATCGAGGGAGATTTTCTTCCTGAGTCCTCTTTAATTGTCAGTTGTTCAGAGTGGCCTGTTGGAGAACATGTGCAAAGGGAGGATTCAGAGGACTTGTCTGACCTAAGAAGGAAGGGGCTGTTCCGTTTAAGGAGGCCAAAGAAGGGATAATGGAGATGCCATTGACGACAGGGATGCCACAGAGATTCCTCCTTTTGTCTCCAGTGGGATCACAAGGCCCAGAATTCTTTCACACATGGAAAGAAACAATTGGTGGGTGCATGAAGGAAAATCAGTTGAGTCCCAGACGGTGTAAACTAAGAATCTTTGTGTTCATATAGAAGAAAAATATGCCTGTTGCAAGACTACACACACATCAATATCACCTTAATAGGTTTTTTAAAAACAGAATTAGGCAGAACCTTTCTTTCCTTCCTCCCACAAAATACCTTGGGATCTTGCTGTAGATCCCAACCGTCAAGTTGTTGCCTTTTTCATTGAGTCTAAAATACATCTATATTTTTCTCCTCCCCAATTAGATAATCTTTATTTTTCATTCACCTCAGGTCTAGCTGCATCACTTTGACCTCTCTGTGAGGCCTGGGTAAATCCTGAAGATGCTGGGCCACAATTCTTAAGAAGGAAACTTCAAGTTCTTTCCGCTTCACTTCCCCTTCACATGTCTGAGGCAGTTAACGTTGCTGCCCCATAGTCTGCATGGCAGGAGCTGTGTGCTAGCTGTGGCACCTATTGTCTGCATTTTTCCTCTCGTTAGTCTCCTTGACCTTTTATTGTCTTACTCCTGCAGTGTCAGGTCAGACTTAGTGTAGGTCTCCCTTCACTAAGGACCCCTTTCCTTTCGTGGATCACTAAGCAGGACAATTGCTCTATCCATCTTTTCAGGGTCTATTGTCGAGCCCCCCCTGAGCTGAGAAAGGTTTGATTCACTGGGAAACCATTTTGGTCAAAGGGAAGCCTGACTATGTGTCCTTTTAGGAACTCTGTCTTAATCACTGACTTTTTTATCTGGGATATGAAGAGGATTCAGGAGATCAAAAGGTTTGGGAGTACATGGGTTTGACCACATTTTTCCTGGAAATAATGGGAAACCTCCACTGAAAAATGAGCTCCGTTACAATGGGCAAACAAGAAGGAAAGCCACATAGTGTTCCCAGAGCATTCTGAATCATCAGACCTTCAATAGCTTCCATAGAGAAGGGAAAAAGTAAACAGAAAATGTAAATGGAATGTAATAATTAATGGACCTAAAGAAACAGACTCATTTCATTTGTGCATAAACGGTGCTTTTAAAAAAAAGGATAAGTCATAAGAAATCGACAGAGCAGATGGAGAAGGCTGAAGAGTGGAAGTTCAGTTTGGCTCAGTATGCAAAGGACATGTGTGACATTCCTCAGAATTAGTAGCTCACCTCTCCTTTTACAAGTGACCACACATTCACCAGCTCCATGTATTTCCCAGGACTACAGAATGTTAGAGAGATCTTGCTGGAGCACCACAGTGGAATTAGGTTGGTTTTGAAGGTCCTAACTTTGTCACTAGGTTCGACCACATTCTTGCTAATTCCTTGAAGATTACTTCCTGCATGGAATCCCTGACTATTATTTACAATTATGATGCCTTATATAAGACAATTTTGATACTTCAACTGGCAATATCTGCAAGCAGCAAGACAATCCCATTCAGGCAATCTCCTGAAATAGAGATGTAGGCACCTTTCTAATTACACAGATGTCAAAGTGTTTGATTCAGGGACTTAACAAAAACCAGGAAGAATGAAAATGCTTTCTTTCAAAATGCAAAGATTAATATTGCTGTTTAAGGTGCATAGGGGAAAGGGACTGGTTTTGGAAAAGGGAGGCAAGCAAAGGGAGGAATTTGGACAGAAAGTCTCAGAGAACTGGACTTGCTTCCTTCCAATAAGATGAAAGAAAAAACTGTAAGCAGAAGCCAGTGCCTCAACTTCTTCCTTTGACCCAGGCAAAGTCAGGAGGAAGCCAGGATGTTTTGCCTTTCTCCAGCAATCTACCTTTCCTAGCTATTATCTGTCTTTCTTTACTTTTTTTATACTTTTAAAATTAATAATGTTGGATTTTGCTTTGGAAAGCACTCAAACTTAGGCATAAGTTTGTATTTAAAGTTCAGTACATGCTGAGATCTTTACCTGAATCAAAGAGTCAACTGGACATAGTGAGCACCTATGAAGTTTTTTTTTTGATAAGGAGCTACAGCTGGCTTCAAAGTCAAACTTTCAGAATAAACATCTCTTCTACAATAAGACAGAGAGAAAAAAGTGCCTGTAAAAAAAAAAATAGAAAACTCAAATTAAGAGAAAAAGACTTTCCAGCCATGAAGAGTGAAAACAGACACCATCCACAACTCTGAAGTTTCAGATAGAGAACTGATGAAATGTGAACCATTCCTGCTTTCTACAGTGAAATTTCTGAACCTGACATTTTTTGGTTGGAAAAGAGACATAATCCCTGGATATTTACATTAAGTATGGACCAGAAGAATTCTTCTTTGTTTCCTGGCATATATAGTCACTGAAGGCACAAAATTATCTATGGTAACTTTTGTGCCACTTTAATTTGCTCCTGTCATTTGACTTCCCAGTGTCAATTGATCAATTCATGTCAGCAGTGTCACTTTCTGTCAACATCACCAGGTAGAAGTGTCCAGGATATTAAATATGCTTGCATTTCCATATAAGAGGAAGGGAAAAAGTGATCCAAGCATTTCCTGTACTGTGGAAACACCTGTATATTGTTTCAGTTGAATTGTGACTGGCTTGTTGACAAAGCTCTGCTCCAGAGGAGTCTTTAGGCCTGATCCTTAATGACACAAAATATTGATTTTCTATTAATGAGTCCCAAGTGTATGAGGAAAAAAATTGATCAGTGAATGAAACACAAGTAAATCTTCAGAGCTGGAGGAATCACTAGGGCTGCAGTTTCAAAGGCAGAGAGGAAATACTGAGGGATATATTTCAGCTATATTGGGAAAGCCCTTTGCATAATGAAGAGCAATCTCATGTTGTTCAGCTTATTTGGAAAATTGTTGAGTTTCATAAACTCTTTAAGCTTGCTAAAGAGAGCTTTGAAGAATGCATCTAAGGATCTAACCACTCCAGATTGTGAACACGCAGTGATGCCACCAGCTCTCACCTGGTATTGTACTGTAGATGTTTTCTCTCAACCTCTTTTTGACAGTTGTAAGGGAGGAGTCTCATCCAGAGCTTGTAACTGTGGAGTCTTGCATGGTTAAAAAGGTTAGGTTAAAAAACATACCAGAGGAAATACCTTTAAGAGAGGAAGAGGAATCATTTTCCATTTCTCTGGTCACTAACATTAAAACTATTGATGGAAGTTTCCTTCTGGATCTCTCTAGGTTGTTTGCCACCCATTTCTAATGTTATTCCTTCAGCTGCCATGTTGTTGTATGTCAGGGCTTCCTAATGTGCTTTGGGCAAAACCAGATAGGCTGCTTCAATCCTGCACCAAATGGCAGCCCCCAGGGAAATTACACCTACACCGTCTAACGGTCCCACGTGTGTCCCAAACCCTGCATTCTTTGAAAGATTCCATATTGCTTTCCATTCTATGAGTTTCAGAGCACAGCTTGGGTGAGCTGCCATACTTCTTTACCTGTGAAAGCATCAATTTCTCCTATGTATCCTCACAGTTCAGCTTTTAGTGATTAAGTAACTTTGATTATTAACTCAGGAGAAATTAATCCCCCTGATAGAGAATTAGATTGAAAAGAAGACATGAGAAAAAATGCTCTTCACAGAATGAGTAACCAGGCATTGGAATGGCCTGCACAGAGAGGGGGTGGATTCACCATCCCTGGAGGGTTTTAAAATAAGACTGGATGTGGCACTCAGTGCCATGATCTTGTAATCGTGATAGTGTTGGATTAAGGGTTGGACTTGATGATCTTGGAGGTCTCTTCCAACCCAGATAATTCTATGATTCCATGACTCTATGAGAATGTAACATGTAATTCAGAAGTTATCACACTACCCTCTTGACTGTGGAGGCAGGACCTCCAACAAAGTATTGGTAAAAGGAGGAGGGTCACCTCTTCCGTTAGCACATCTGGATCAGGAAGAGGATGATTTGCTATTCCCACCCCAAACTCCTATTGAAACAAACAATCCCATTCCTCACAAAGCAGTCGTGGCTTTGCTGCATATTTAACAGGAATGCAGACTTCACTTGGATAGCTGAAGATGTAAGAATTATACTACGATTGAGCTAATTGCTTCCAGAGGGAAAGGGAAAAAAAGACGCTAAAAAAAGGTATGTAATATTTGAAAATCAGATTTTTTTTCCCCAAAATAATACTGTTTGCAGAGCTTTAAATGTCAGGTGGAACATAAATTTTTAACTATTCTTTCTTTCTTGTAAACACACAGATTTTCAATCTTTAGTTGGATCTTTTCTCCATGTCTCAGTTCATGCTAAGAGCTTCCCTAGTAAAATGCAGTACATCAGGTGAGCAAAAGGACTGTGCATTTTGAGTAATTGCTGCAGTTAATAACTAACCCTTGATGCTGTTGTATTCAACCTTGTAATTTTCTGATCTTGAGACACTGAGTTAGCACAAAGCTGTATTAACTCTTCTTTTGTGATAGCTGGACCAAGAGCTGGTTAAAGTCAAAGGAAAGATTCCCATTAACTTTAGTGGTCTGTGAGTCAAGCACTTGATACATACAGAAGGCCCCTGAAAACAAAGTTTTATTTTTTAATGTATTGTCTCATTTGTTGAATAGCATGGCTTAATGCCCAGTGTTATGGCAGTTCACAATGACTATTCTTCCCACCCATTCTCCTTCTCCTCCTTCCATTAATCAGTGATGGGTTGAATTCAAATGTTTGGGAAATTCTGTCTGGTTTTGATGTGACGGTACATAAAAATATCTACAAAGTCTTTATTAGGGTGCTTGGTGTGGCTACATTTGTCCTGGGGAAACCTCCCCCTCCTCTCTGAGAGCAGCAGCACATTTTGTGGGAAGGTTGGCAGCTCTACAAGGTCTTCTTTGAGGCGGGCTCCACTCCCTCTGCCCCAGTGGTACATCCATCATTTTTGGTTTTCCTTTCCAAAATGCTTTTCACAAAAGTCACTTCCTTGTTTCACATTACTCCATGCTTTGTGAATTCAGACTGAAACATGCTGTGAACCAGATCCGTATCTGGTGTAAATCAGCATCATCCTGCTGCTCTCAGTGGAGCTACAAAATTTTGTAGCCATGGAGGATCTTGCCCAAGAACCTTCTACACAAAGGGGTAATTCTGGTGGAGTGAAAAAGGGTTCATGTATTTGGGAAACAGACATTTGCAGGAAGAGCAAATGGAAAATCCCACCTAAACAATGAGATGTTTAACTTCACGGATTATAACACCTCTCTTCTACCTAATGAGATAGTTCTGGATGTTTTTTTTCTCTCTGACAACACTTGTATTGTCCATTTCTGGGTACTAGAAATTGGTGCAGAGCAAAAAAGGACCAGGCTGCTGACTGTATAAGAGAGCTCAATTAGCATCAAAAAATAACCCTATATAAATGTACTCTTTGCATTCCCATTTCCTTATATAACTCAGCACCCTAAGCACCCTTTTAAAGAGCTGCTCGAAGTTGATTCAAGGATGCATTTGGTTAGGTTTACAGTATTTGTCACTTGTTGGCCAAAAGTGACAGAAAGGATTTCAATGTGCTGCTTTTAAGATGGTGACACTGCCTTTAATTTAGCGTAAGTGATTATATATGTTTGACTGTCAAATCACTGTATGTAGCTTTTGTGGTTGGGGGCTTGTTTTATCAAAGAATTCTGCTGAACCTCTTCCAAACCAGAACTCCCATGTGTATAATTATATTGTATTTTCATTATATAAACTTTATTTTTAAGACTGAAAACATATGAAATGATTATGGGAATGTGCATTCTCTACAACGCCACCACGTACTTGTGGGAAGAGAAGGTTGTAACATAAACCAAATGTTGTCATTGATATACAGGTACAAGACGCATCCATGTGACCCATAAAACTAAGGATGGAACAGAGAGATCTGAAAATACATGCAATTGCACTTCAGATTGAAAGAAATTTATAGCAACCTTTATTCTGCTTTAAATAGTACCTTCTTGATGCTTTGTGGAAGTAGATGTCAAAGATTCGTAGCCTGTGGCTGAACAGCACTTTTACAGCCAAGTTAGGTGATACCAAAACACCTTTCAAAGTGATACTTCAAAAACTTTTTATTACTTCGTTAATGTGTTTGATTGGTGCAAATATCAGTCTGGTAGGGACCTACTTTAGAGACCTGCTTTGTCCTGGGACAACTATTTTGGTGTCTTGCCCAAAAACTGTGCACTGGGACTATATCTTTAGTATAAAGTCATTGTCCTCTGTCACGGTCCAATGAGGACCTAATTCCTGTTTGAATAGGTGCGACAGAGACCGATATTCTTAAGAGATCTGCAACAGAACATTGTTTAGGGCAAGATCCAAAATTATATCCAACAGCAAGGTCTGGCTGGGAGGGATAAACTGTTTAAGTTCTGAGTAAGCTGTCATCACCATTATGTCCACAGTCCATATTCATTCATAGATTTTTTTTTTATTAACAAGGCTGCCAAGCGTTGTCCCAATATTATAAACAGAGAACTGAATTACCATGTAGATTAAGCAACATATCAAGAGCAAACTAAGCACATCCCCATAATTCAGCACTTGAATTCAATTCTCCTTTTGCACCCTTGCTCCTTTGCCCTAAATAAGAAGGCGTCCTTTATTTCAAAGGTTTTGGTAGCTCCACATATAATTCAAGTTTTTTCCTCTGCCTCAGTAACTTTTGCTTGACTAACAGTGGCTTTTCAAAAGGCAATCCTCAAAAGAAATAAAGATGCTAAAGGATATGAGCAAATTGCTTTACATATATATATCTGCACAAACTTATGCACATAGAGAGTGAGATACCCATACACATACACAGAGCAAAGGAGAGGACACACATCATCAGAACAATCCATGAGTCATGGAAGAGAAATGCTAACTCTTTCAAGGCAGTCTTATACAATAGATCAATAAACAATACCTTCAGTTTGTGGCTGGGAATTTAGACTTAGTCATTTACAAGCTAAAAAATAGGTCAAGGAATAATGGTGATAACTTGCCTTATCGTCAAGCAGTGTGTGTGACCATTGTCATCTGTAAGCTACTGACAAGCATGCTCACATGGGCTCTGATTCTTCTGTTCGGGTGACAGCACAGAAGTCACTGACGTGACGTTCCCAAGTGGAAAATCTGGGCTAGGGTCTAAAAACAGCCTCTTCTAATTTTAAGTTAAGATATAACAAACTTTTAAAAGGACAACTAATAGAAAAAATACCTGAGCCAAATGAACACAGGGCTTCCTAATCACCAGGGAAGACATCTGATGATGGTTTTGCTGGCTCAATGTAGCAAATTCCTCCACAGCCTTCTCAAAGTCTCCAGCCTGAGTCACTTTGAGCTCTTGAGCAGAGAGCTTGGAAGCTGATGAATCACTGTTGAGCAGTATGTATGTTTTCACAATCTTCACTTTAAGGAATGTCCATTCAACATCTAAGCTAATGACCATTGGATAAGGGTGCAGATGGAATGCGGTTTCCACATTTGGAAACACTGTGATGAATCTGTTCTTTAAGTGTGTTTATGTTTGAGGGACTTTGCATACAGGCTATCTCCTCCATGGCATGGTAAACTCTGCTCTCCAAGAGTGCAAGAGGTGAGGTAGTGGAGGGGGAGGAGAAGAAACCAAACGGATGGAAAGGCTGCAGAACACATTTCTTTAGAAGCACCGAAATCGAATTTGCAAGGTTTGAAGAACCTTTCCCATTCAAAGGAATAATAATAAACTTGGATAGTTCATCCAAACTCACCACAAATTATTAAATGTTGCAAAGTTTGCAGCTGCAAAACAAGACACCAAGTTTTCCTGTATCTCCACAACGAATTTGCTATCACATCATGTATTCAAACACTGAAATGCAGATGATTTTTTGTAGATTATTCAAAGCTCTACTAATTTTACACCATCTCCTTCCCTCTTTCCTCATCTCCATGTGCATGACAATGATTGCCCTCACTGTTGTCAGTTAAAATTTGTCTTTCAGGGTCTCAGCAGCAAATTTTAGTATAAGGGAGGAGTTTGTGAGCATACTGTATTCCAGCATGGCATTTTTGAAGACATTTAGTTCACATTAGGTGTTCTGCAGACCCAGTATTGCAGTTTCTCATTGTTTCTATAGAGCACGGAGATTAGAGCTAGAAACTTAACAACTGGTTTGAAGACAACACAGAATTATCCTCAGCTTTTCTCCCAAACTCATGTAAACAACTTCCCCACTCTCAAAATAACTTGCAAACTACTTTTCCCCCTCTTCATACTTAAGTATTCCTCTGCACTTCCTGATCTTGGCAGGGATATTTCAGAAATAGCTGTTACAATGGTATTTCCACTCTGAAAGAGGAAACACTGGGTGGGAGGAGTTACGAAAGGAACAGAGGAAGCAAAGCTGTTTTCATACCATCTCAAGCTGCACTTTTACAGCAAATAGGTGGCAATGCATGTGGGTGAAGTACGCTATTGAGCCATCAGAGCCCCATTGCTGCACAGCACAAGGCCAAAAGTGAATATGCATAAAGCAGAGCGTGTGTGGCTCCTTGCATCATTCAGCACAGCTGACGCTGACAGGCAGCTCTAAACTGTTGAACAAACTGAATGAATTAAGGTCAGGCCAGAGTCAGCAGCAAGCTTCCCTCCCTCCACGACTCACTGATACATGACAGGTACTGACTGGATGGCTCTTTACTGTGGCTTTGTGCAGAGCAGTAGAGGCTGCTCCATCACATGTTTGTCAGCTGTCCAAGATTTTAATTCTGAACTTTTCCATGAAACCAATAGCTATATTTTCTGGCTCCGGTCCGCCGGAGTGCTTGGCCGGGGCTATGGGAATGAAATGTCAAAGCAGCTTCTCTATGAATTGAGATCGCTTTCACGCGTCTCCACCTGCTGGCTGGCATCTCACGGCCTGCAAGAGCCCAGAGAGATGACAGAACTTTTTGTAGTAGCAGGCTTCTGTGGAAAACGTAATTCAGATTCACAGGATGATGAGCAAATAAGCAGAAAGGGGGAAGATTATTTTCTAACTTGATAAAGACCAATACCCTACATCACAGCTGACAGGTAAAAGGCCACTGAGGATTTTCAAGTCGAGCTTTTGAACTTTTGGAGCCCCAGTTGAGAGGATAAGCAATCAGAAAGATTTTTGGACAGACTTCATGAAGTGTGGAAACATTAGCATTTTATTTCACTACCGAAACCAGATGCTAAGAATGTTAACGTGCTCTCATTGACACTGCAAAAGGGGGAAACTGTTTATTAATATCTGGAAGAATGAGCATTCTGGGGCCCACAGTTTAGTTTCTGCGTGGTTAGGAAAGCGGTAACTTAGCAAATGCAGGCAGCTGTTTCAAATGGAAAGGAATAGAAATGATTAATGACTTCTATGCTTTAAAGAAATGAACCCACAAGATTTCTTTTTTCTACTGTGCTGTCCCACTTGGCCATTTCTGTCATGTGCCCTGGGATTTTCTTTGGAAGTTTTCAATGGTCTGTCGTGAACTACTCTTTAGAAATTTACTGGACCAGATCTGGAGCCAGACAGATGCCAGCTGTGGATCTGATCCATTTGCACATACATTTACAGACTCCAAGCACAGATTATCAACACTTGATATTCCATGAACTTTGTGCTGCAACGGCAATAGTATATCTTCCTCTCAGACACTGCAGTGATGAGCACAGCATTAAATCCTCTTCAGAGTAGGATCAGTGTTACCTTTTTCCTTTTGTAGCCACACTTTATTCAGGCTATATTATACAATGTAGAAGGCAAAGGGCACTCTCAGGAACTGAAACAATACAAGGAACGAATCCTTCCTCTGTTAGTCATGTTAGATATCAATATGGATCACTGGTATTTTACCATCTTCTGCATTTCCAGCAATGGTTTGTTTTTATTTTGCCCAAACTGCTAACTCTATTGTCTGTTTCTCATGTTTGCTTTCATTTAGGTTCTTGGGTCTTTTATACATAACATCAGAAGGTGGGAAAGGTTAAAAAGAGGATGAGGAAGAGAAAGAGGAATATGAAGAAAAGAAAAAGGAAGGCTATACAAAACACAGATAACATTTTTACTGAATCGGTCACAGCAAATCAACCAGGCAACTTTTTTAAAGTAGTATTTACTGGGGAGAGTAAGTTTTCCTCTGACTTGACTTCATGGAATTAGTTTGAATTTACTTCTATTCAAAAGGGCACACAATTTGATCCACTAAATGTCCTTTTGCCTTATTTTTGATTATGTGTTCAGGACTGCCAAAGCATGAAATGTGACTGCTTGCTACTCCAAAGCACTCTCCCATTTCAGAAGCAGTGTTTCATATCACTAAGCAATGGAAGCGAGATAGAACTACAGAAAGTGGTAAAGGTGTCCATTTGACAGTTAAACTTGATAATCTTAGAGGTCTTTTCCAACCTGAAAGATTCTATGATTGCATATTTGTATAATTAAACATAGCCAGGCACATTTATTACATACCTATACAAGTAATATTCCTGGCAGTTCAGCATATTCAGTTACTGTTAGCACTACACATCTGACTAAATTAGGTAGCTATGTGAACCGAAAACCATCAAGTAATTTAGAAGGTTTATGAGTTTAATACATCCTGAATGTGTCTAATACCTTGGCTAAGCACAGGCACTCAGCTAAAGAGAGTTCTCACAGATTACTTTAAGACACAGCAGGACTGGAAGGTGATATTTCCTTGTCTACAAGTATATCGCTCTCAAGTCATCATTTCAACACAGGAAGTTATCTGCTACCTGGGGCAGCAATGTGCACTTGGAGACAATCACCCTGCTGTCTGATGATATTTAAGAATTAGCTTTCTTACAAAGTTGTCAAAAAGGCTCAACTGATTATTTTAACTAAGCCTATTTAAAATACCTGAATACATTGGTGTAAAATAAAAGCAATTTTGCATGTTTGAGCTGCATGCTGCCTTTACATCTCTTATTTCCAGTGTAGGAATACAGACCAGCTCAAACAGATAGTATTTCTCTTTCTATATCTCTCTATAGACCTCTGTCAGGTACTTGGGTTCATTAGTACTGATGCCATTCAAAGCTCACAGTGGAAGGATGAGTTTTATACATGTGGGTACACAAGATCACACATGGAGGTTCAGCTCTGTGTTCAGTCCACTTCACTGAAAGCAGAAGTTTGTCCAATAGCCTGAATCTTCTTTCACAGGCTATTTTTGAAACTGATATAACTCAGGCAGGAAGTGTGAGTGTGTATATGTGTGTATCTGTGCTTCTGAACACCATATGAGGGGCAGATCTATTTTCTGACATAAATTCTTACTCCTGGTTTTGATTTGGGTATTTTTTTTTTTATTGCAAGGTATTTCCTGAAAACTTCTCCCAGGTAATCCCAGAGGGCACAGAAACAAGAACTGAGGTTTTATTCCTACCTGGATCGTCTAGTTGATGTGCATATAGATTAATTACTCCCTTGTTTTCCTGACCCCTTTTATCTTTCAGGTTAATGCATCAAGTATTTAGTATGTGCCCTCATTTAACTGTCTCAGTTAACATAATATTTTACTATCATATATAAGCTCTTTTAAAATAGCGCTCAATTGAAGGTGTCTCTGTACTGCAGTATAACAATCCTGCTCTGATGTCCATCCATAAAAAAAGCATATTAAAAAAAATGCTGTGAATTTTATATTTTTCCCCAAAGCATGTTGATGCTGAGCAGAACATCAGGCAGGTGAATTGCCATGTGGATCATTTGCAAATGGATTATATGCCAGTTGGTGTTCTCAGGCCTTAAAGTTGCACTATCAATGAAGAAATACTGATTTTGAATATTTCACTTATCAGTTTTGTCAAGAGAATTATTGCTTGCAAATCCTTTGCCAGTCTCTGAGTATAATGACAAACTATTACTATGGAAAATAAAAGTCAGTGGGAAATTGATTGTCTGAGAGGCAATTCAGAAGTGTCTGGTGAGCTGTACATTAGCCCGACAGTGACTGCATCTTATTGAATGAAAGGCTATGAAAATAAAGCAAGAAAATCATCATGATGTAACAATCTGTGTAGAGAAAAACCCCACACAGTATGAAGCTGTGCAATAGTTGGTATTTACATAAAAGATGCTTGATGAGACAGGCAGCCATGTATCCCTCTGCAAAATGACTGGCAAGCGATAAGGTGAGTGTTTGCAGTGGAACCTCACACAGGGATAGAGGGGTCCCTGTCTCACTTGGGCAACCAACGTGTCAAAGGCAGCAAAATGCCCTTTCCCAGGTTAGTGACACCTTTCTTCTGGCACAAATCCTTGTCCATCTTCTTTCTGTTCTGCAAGATGAGGCTTGTAAGCACAAGGGAAGAAGTAAGCTTCAGTCTAGCAACACAAATACCAAAGTAACTTACTTCCCTGGCTGGAACAAGGAGGAACCGTGGAAGGAATTGCAGCTCTCTGAGTCATACTTCCTCCTTGGAGTTTCTCTTGGAGTAGTGCAACTCTGCACCATGCCTTAGGCTGACATTAGAGTTAAGCTTGTCCATCGTCTTATCCGCAAAGTGACAGAGAGAAAGAAAGAGTGAAAGAAGGAAAGACGGTAAGGCAGTGGATTATCATAACCTCAAATCTCCCGACTGCAGCTCTAAATATAGCCAAACAAGTAAAAACCCATTTCTGGAAACAGTACAACTATTTAGCTCCTAACCCTTCAAACAACATACATGAAAAAAAAAAAACAACCCCAAAAAACCCCAACTAGTTCTCTCCCGACCGAGATCCTGTATGTGGAGCCATGTTAGGCACATTCTGATCTCCAGCCAGAAAGCAAAAAATTCCCAAATGCCACACCTATCCAGGGTGTGACTAGAGACTATCAACTAGTTTATATTTGCACTTTGATATACAGCACATGCTTAACATCATATGGTGTATCCTTGGAAAAAGAAATAGCAACAAGTTTCAACATAGAAATTGTGTTAGATTAGGAGGCCAGAATAAATAAGAGCCAATAACTTGTAGAATGACTTGAGGTACCGTATAAGATCTCATCTTAAAAAATAATATGAAGGCAGTACCTTGCAGATGAAACACATAATGAAAAGACATTTCTCATTTGAGAAAATATTACAAATAAAATAGGCTCGGGCACGCCAAGTGTAAAATCTTTGATATGGAAATGCAGTAATGGTTAAATGAAATGGGCTGAAAAATCTATATATCAACAGTCTGTAATGCCTAGTTGGATCGTCCCATGAGAAAAGCAAACAAGGAGTAGTAGGAGAATATACAGACACTGTTAAAAAGTTTACATACCTCATGCTTTCATACCTCAAGACACAGTCCTTCACCTGAACTAGAGATTTTGAGAAGTTAAAAGGCTGGAATGAAAACACACCTCAAATAATCCAGGAAACATGCCCTGAGACCCACATTTTTAGGAGTCATCCAGTGTGTTCAGCCTGAGATCTATTAAAGGCACCTGGTCTCTAGACTGCCAAAAGAAGCCCTCTGGCATCGGGCTTCCTGTGAGCATCTTGGACTGATCTCCCCAACCAGCAGCACTGCTCATTCCTCAGCCCAGGCTACCAGCGACTGTGCGGGTGCTCCATAAGGTAGGTATTCATGAGTCCGCTGCTGTGAGAAAGACCACCAGATCGTGCTCTATGTGACACTGCCCAACTTCAATGAGCTCCGAGCAGCCACTTGAATACAGAATTTGGCCCATAACTTCTACCTCAAATTCATTTTTCTTGTTATTCACACTAGCCCTCTATTACATTATTGCCAATGGGCATGTAAGTCATTACTGCGCCCTACATGTGAATCACAAATACAAGTGCCATGGAAATTAAACTCCTTGACCTGCTCCCATTTTCCTCTTTGATGTCAGTTTGAATAGGCATTTTTGACTGGAACATACTTTTAATTTTGAGAGCTGGCAAGACAACCACAACCTTTTCTGCAAGGAAGTTCGACGAAGAATTCTTTGTTGTTCTTCCCGAATTGACTTTCCTAAAGAAAGAGTGTCAGCAAATAGCATTGCAGAAGGCCTGAATCATATTTTCACTGTGTTCAAATGCAGGAAAGAGAAAAACAGCCACCATGTTCCTGTTCACACCAGCAAATAAGCTCTAACTATATCAGTCTGAGTGCATTGTGAAGTTTCCATTAATCTGACACAGAGCTGAAAATGGAAAGTGTTTTCCACTGCTCTTTGCAGTGGAAATCTGGATTCAGGGCCATCGTGGCCATGTGCAAACCACAGGGCAGCTGCATGAGCACCTGAGCACCAAATACCTGGAGGGGAGCTGGGACAGGCAGAGGTGTTGGGACTTGTGAACCACCTTCCAGCAGGAGCTGGGGAGAATGTGGGAAAGGCGTAGCAAAGCGGATGCCCCTATCCCAACTCTGCACTCAGGACCCAGGCCTGAGAGCTGGAAAGATCCCCTGGGAGCCATGGTTCTGGTCTCCTCTGTGCTGCATGCTCACCGCTGTAAATCAAGAGGTGCTGCTCTTTCACAGACTTGGTGCTCCCACTGGTAAAAGGCTGGGTAATTTGCAAGGGATCCAGGACCAACATTAGATTTCCATTTGAAATGATGCGATGTTTTGCTGAAACACTGTAGAGACATCTGTTTTGACATCTACAGTTTCCCATCTCACTGTTGCTGACCTGTTTAAAATAATAAAAACAGAACGCTTTCCAAGATGGATGACACTGGGGCCAGGGATCAAAACCTCACTTGTGTTTCTAAAGGCTCTTTCCATGCTTGGAAACCTGGTTCTTGCATTCATCAAACACAGAGGACTCTTTTTTTCACCCTGTCAGCCAGGAGACTTCAAAAAGGGAGATGTTTAGGCCATCTATTATGCTGCTAGTCTTCTTCTTCAGTTCACAATTTGGTTCTTAAAGCTGCAGGGTTTCAGGTAAATAAATACTCCAGAACTAGAAAATAAGCACGCATTCAAATTATATATCCATGATGTTTAAAGGAAGATTTTGTTTCAGACATGTGGCTATCTGGGAAAAAAATATTGTTTAATACACTGCTCTGTAATTTGTCAATTAAGCCTTTCTTAGAATTTTCAGTCTGGCAAAGAGGCAGAAAGAAATTTTACAGCTGGGAAGATGGCACAGACGTTGAATTGTTGGAGTTCCAGATGGACTCAAGGACTCACATAAAGTCATATTTTATAGCTAAACTGCTGGAAAGGGAAACTTTCATCACCGAACCATTACAAGTAACTCCATGGTTAAGACTACAAGAAGACTATTTTGGGCCAGTATTTCAAAGCTCCTCAAATCCACAAGTATAGATGATTGACTACAAAATGAATCTATCAAAGACTGGAACATAAATTTGAGGTTGTTTGGTAAAGATGTAGGAATAGCACTTTTGAAACCTCATGATTTTCAGCTTTCTTCTGAGATTTGTTTTCTGCAGAGAAAGGGGGAAAGAAACTTGGAGAACTATGCACTAATTATGTCACTGCACTGCACGTCTGGAGATAGAAGGTGATGTTTTACATTATATTAAAGCCAGCACCATCTTATCATTGATTTTGAAAGACCCAAGGTTGACAGAAAGTAGAGAGAGAAAGGCCAAATCACGTATCTTGAGTTTAACTCTACAATGCTTCAAGATGTCACTGCAGGGTGTCTCTTTAAAAACAGAGTAGAGTCACCACACCCTGAACACTCTATTTCTATATTTTTTATCAGACAGAAGGAGTCAACAAGCAGCACAATTTCTGCTTCAACGAGTTCATATTCTATAGGTGCAAGTACATAAAGCAGAAGGAACACATCAGGACAGGCTAATGGTGTCAAAACCAAATAAGTTATTGCAACCAAAGTACTTGCTAGGTAAGTAAGTTTTTTTATTTCCAAGTGCTGAGGCTGTAACTGTCAGTTGCTCTGACCTAAAATAATGGGCTGTTCCTTGATTTATAAGATACATTTGCTCCCCTTGCAATAAAACTTAAAAAATTTTCTCTACATAGCTGATTTTCAAATGTACACAAAGAAGACAACGCTTGGCTCGAGATTTGAGGACGAATACATTAATATATGAACTCTTAAACCAGATGAAAGTAGTTTATTGAAATGAGGATGCTCATGGATTCGTGTTTCAGGCCTTCATTTTTGCTAGTGAAACATCATGTTACTATAGAGTAGTGGTGCATTTCACATTGGTGAGATGAACAGGACACAGGGTCATCAACAGCCTTGAGAAACCAAAAGCTCTAAAAAAAAAGGAGAAATGTAATGTAAAGAAACAAAACTCCAAAGCTGTCCTGTGCATGAGAAATCTTCCAGTTAAAAAGGAGCTTGCACTAGAGAAAGGGCGGGCACGCTTCTGAAGTGGATACTGATGTTTTCTATTTGCTTCTAAGTCCTGCCAAATAATTCTTATGCAGTGTTGGGCAAGACAATTCAATTTCTCTGGGCCTGTTTCTCTGACACAGAGATAATAAAGAATGATGTCTGTCTCCAGTCCTTGCTTTCTTTTGTCTATATGAACAGCAAGCTGCTCAAGACCGAGGCTGTATCTTAACTGGATGTATTTGCAATGCTTAGTAGGAATGGCTCTCAGTCTCACATGTGGCCTCTAGGCACAATGGTATTACAAAAATAATTAACTGAGAATGTGTATTTATTTAGTTAATTGTAATAAATTCAATCAGGATATTGGACCTAATTTTAGCTTAGTGTAAGTCAGTTCATATTCATTGATTGGCCTGCTCTTTCTAAGCCTATTGCTTGTGACAATATTGGTTCACAAGCAGGATGTCAACAGGCACATGGTGATTTCTATTGTATGGGTTGTTTTTTTTTTCCTGTGAAATGAGCAGGTGAGGATGCCTTACTGCCTGGAAGTTAACAGACTTAGGACATATATTAAATATACCCGATGCCTATCAATTCGTGAAGATGTAGAAGGATATAACGCAACTAAACAACTCAGGAAGAATGCCTTAATTACTCAGAGGTATGTTGAACACATGCTGAATCATCTTCACAGAGGCATCCTCCTATGCCTTATCTCACTGTCACAATGTCTTTATCTTACTGGTACAAAACCACATTTTATTTTCCCGGAGAAAACCGTGTCAAAGTGCAAAGCAATCATTCAGCACCCAATGAAGCCAAGCAGAATTATTTCTTTGATGACAAGAAGCATAAGGATTTTGAAGACACTTCCTGCGGTTACCGAGCACTTTCTCTCAAGTTTTGAACACTGAGCAGTTGTGTTTTCATATCCTAAGATGCACTTTGCACCTCACAGTTTCCACTCCTGACATACACGGATCTTTGGATCTTTTCCGTTTAGTTCAGAAGGATCACCAAAATGTTTAATTATAGAGTGCTAAATATTAGCACTGTTTTCCAGAATTCTATCTGGCATGGTGAAAGAATACAGAAACTTATCTGTGAGAGCCAATTAGCACGATGTTTAAGTGAACATTTACCATGTGGCATCCCAACTGGGTGTTGCATCAAGCTTAATTTTTCCTTTTCAAAAGAACTCAATGAATTTTCTTCTCCAACAGTGTTCAGCAACCTACATGTTCCACAGAGACATCAGAAGTCTTTAATGCAGGTTTTCAGAGTAAATGAAACCTTTTTTCAGTGTGGTTGCCTTTGTAATAACAGTCTTCTTATTTGTTGGATACTTATGTAACGTAAGATGAAAAGACATTTTATAGCCTCCTGGCAAGAGGACTTAAAATTAACAGCATACCTGTGGCTGCCCTAAGCCAGGGAGGGAGTCATTTTCAGGCCATGGGAAAACTGCAGTTTTGCATCCTTTGCTTCTTCTGACTTACTGGTATTCAGTATTTCCATAGACTTGTTATTCATGAAAGCATCATCATCATGCACAAAAAAAGAAAAATTAAGTAATTGATTCTGATGAAAGAACAAGAGACCAAGGTGGTAAATGATAACTGTCACCCACGAGCATTTCCACAAAGAATGTGGTGGTTTAACTTATTCTTTCATTTAATATTTTCATGCCTGGCTGGGCTCTCCCATCGCACACAGTCAATTGGCTCTCTATGCAAAAGCTATTAACTGTCTGATTACCTCTGGCAGCAAACCCAAACAGATGCAGTGCACATCCAGAGGTATGGATCTTCAGCCTCCTGGTAGCTTTATGGGCCATATCCTGCCAACAGTCCACAGGCAGGCAGGCTCCCACTGAACTTAAAGGGTGTTTTACAAAACAATCAATGGCCCTTCACGCTGACTCCCTCTCAGTATGCAAAAAGGAAAACCACAAAAAGATAATGATCTGGGGTCTGAGCTCACCCATACTGGGCTGACAGTAGGGTAATCCCATTGAGTTTAGCTCATTTATTCCGTCAATCAAACAACTTTCACAGGCTTTGGGTTGGGCCTTTAAACAAATGTAAACTTGATCAGAACCAAGCCCAATCACATTCATGCCCATTCTTGCTTTGAATTCCACCTGGAACCCGATTGACCTCAGCACAAAGTTTTATTATGGAAAATTAAGTTGACAGCTATGTTCAAAAAAGGTAATTATTCTCCATTATAAACGCAGAATGCTTTTAATCCTTACAGAACCATGCCTGGAGATAAAAGTTTCCTACCCATCCCCATCGATTACCAATGAATAGGTACATTGGGGCTACAGTCCCCAGAGTAATGCAGCTCATGAAGGTGTGCCTGGGCTTGTCAGCTTGGATATTGCGGGCTGCAGCGTGGAGCAATCCGTGGCCAGCAAAACCACCCAGGCCCCTGGGTAAATACCTGGGCTACTATCCTGTCCTGGGCACTGGGCTGCTCCACTTAGGCTGCTATCCATGCTTGTGCTGGCTAGTTGGGTGGCAGGTCTGGGAGCTGGCTACGTGAGCTGCCGTCACCGCAGGGTAGATAAAGACAGGGTTCGTAAAAGTGGCTGAATCTGACCTTTGGCTACGTCCCAGGGCTTTCAGAAAGCACCAGTGGAATAGCCCAGTGGGGTCAGCAGAGCAAGGTTTGGCTCTTCTCACTTTAGCCACTGGAGGTGAGGGATGAGGTGGCCAGCAGAGCACGGGCAGCTTGAGTGAAGGATGTCAGGCCCTCAGCTACAAGCCTGACTGGAAAAATACCTCTGCTTTCACAAAAGCCTCGTGAGACCTGTAATGACCCCAGGTGGCTGAGACCCCAGTTTGATGGTTCAAGGAAATATGCAAGTAATTGGTATATTGCATCTAGTGGGGATCAGGCAGACTCACACTAATACTCCTGCATTAGACATGCAAATACTCCCTTGTCTCTTCAGCCTTTGGGTTGTTTGAACTTTTTCTCTCAGCAGTAACAATTACCTGCAATACTAGAGAAGGCAGTGATATTAGATCAGAAAATGACTCATTATTGAACGAGCCCTGTCAAGCAAGATAAATACAATTTAGCTGTTAGCTAATCTATTTTTGTTTGTGTTCCCAATTCATCCAAGGCACTGATTACATTGCAGTCTACCCTGCGAGCATTAAGTATGTCTTGTTACAATGCTCCTTGCTTTGTGAAGTGAACGTTTATGAATACAATAGCTGTATTTGTCTGCCAATATTTATCACTGTTGATGTACTGTGCATCAGCTCTCTGTGTCATAATGTGTAGAATAACATTTTGGGTTTTCAGTAGTTAAATTATGGAAAGGCACTATTTAATTTAACAGCATCTGAGTAACCAGAAGTCTCATCTAAGATACACTTTTGCTATCGGTCATCTTCATCTACCAGCTGTTCCTTCCTCCATCTCTATGACTAAGTTTTGTGGCTTGTTACTGCCTTGAGTCAGCTTTGGACTTTGGCCTAAGAAAGAAGGCTTACAGGGGCTGTTTTAAGAGGCCTTGTGGGATGCTTTTGCACCTCCATGCTAAACTTAATCAATGCAAGCGGCTCTCAGGGGTGCTCAGCACCTCATAATTTCTCCTCCTGAAGGAATTCAGGCTTTGCATTTGAGCTATTTATTCACATTGTACTTCCTCTCACTTTGTTTTTAGTTTTGTTCAGCACTTACTTAGCCCTTGGGAAGGCTATTTATGGAAATTTTAAATTTTCATGATAAAGAAAGTGTTTTGCAATTAGAAGCAGAGGAAACCATTGATCTTGATAATAGAGGGAGAAACTTTCTAACTTGCATGGTTGGCAAATCCATTACCAATTATCTAACTTTGCAAAAGGGTTAAAAGGCAACAGCACATGGTAAAAAGGAGGTGAAAAGTATCATAAAACATGCTATCATTCTCTATTTGAGTTTAATACTAAGTAATCTGGCATACCAGATAAGGCATTTATCAACCGTTACATTTTATGAAAGCCTTTACAGACTCAAGTAAAAGATCTCGCTACAATCACTTCATGATCAAGTCTTTTTCTGAGAATCAGAGAGAGAGAACTGATTATGTTGTGCTGGCTGAGGAGAAAATTGTGGCTTCGCAAAGCTCCACCATATGTATAACAGGACTTGAATAATCAAGATTGCTGCTGCTTTTCCTAAACCTGACAACAAAATCACGCAGAAAGCACCGAAACAAAAACATTAGCAACGAATTTACAACACTTTTTCAGGAGAAGCATGAACTATGCTTGTCCATCGTGATGTCAGCCTTCTACTGTGATCCTTCAGACCTTTGATTGTATTTCTAGTGAGTGTGAAAAATATTCTTGCAAAGTCTATTGGTTAATCGTGATATGTTAAACAAGCTGCTAAGTGATGTGAGAAACCATTGCAAAGATACTTAGCTGAGTCTGATACACTCTACTATGTATATAACCTCTTTCCATCTGATAGTACTATTGTTTGGTATGGGCTGTGTGGGAGTCTGCAGTTCCTGTCAGCCTGAGCTGATGCTTCATACCACAGTTCTCATGCAGAAGATTCTGGCTCCCAGATTTAACCGTAGGCTAGACAAGACTCAGAGGATGGGATGAAAATGAGTGAAGTAACTTCTCCTCTCCCTCCTGAGACTGCATTGTACTGCTTGTCAGGTACATTTTGAAACAATAGTTTATTTTTCTCATGTATAGCATAAGATATTATCGTCATTATCATTATTATTACTATTATTACATGATATCATTTAAACTAGTCCAAAATTGCATACCTGTGTGTAATTCCATCTCTCTCCCCATCAGCTGAGCCAGACAGATGAGATAACTACGCCACAAGTGAAGCCAGGGCTCCGAGCTGGTTGGGGTTCTGTCAGCTTGGAAACAAGGGCAGCAGAGAGGGTTTCTAAAGAAGAGGTAGGTTTGTGAGTACCAGCATGTTAACTATCTTAACTTCCCTCATCAGAAGAGCAGGAAAGGAAACCCAGCCTGAGTTGTAGATCCACATTTCCTAGCAAGAAGATGCTTTGGAGCACAAAGAGCTCTACATCTGACTGGCATTTCCAGCCAGCTCCACTGCACTCAGGACTGAAGAGAGACAGCACCGTCTGAAACAGCCTGGTAGCGGTCAGTGCCAGCAACAAAACGCTGAATTCAACACCTCGAAGTGGTGTAACAGATCTGTGGCCTGATCCTTACCCTCTTCCAACTCCTGCCTGCACTTTCTAGTGGGTAAATCTTAAGAGTGACTTTTCCTGACAGTGATTTGCAAAAGGATGGATGCCTTACAGGCTGCCTGCTGGGCATGCACTGAAAGCCAACACCTGGCTCAGCAAGCCTCCTCCTTATCTTCAGACTGATACCATCAAAGGTCTGTCTTTTCTGGTTTGGGGCTGATTCTTGCTAGATGGTGAATGACTTGTGAAAGTTGCTAAAGCTTGGATTTTTAGGTGGGTTCAAGCACTGATGCACTCACTACTGTAGCTTCTAAGTTATGAAGGACTGGATTCCATTCCTGGATTCCAAGACTTGGAGTTTTGAAGAACAGATGCTTCAACATCTAGTGCTATGGTGTGTGGTCCCTGGAGCTGGATGACAACCCGAAGCAAATTGGCCAAACTGTATGGGGAGAGTCAGGTGCTGATGATGACACCCAGAACAGCCACCCACTCTCCAGAGGGGGTCTGGTCACTCTTCATTGCCCTTTCAGGTGGCCATTCCTATCCAACCCCAGCTGCCAAATCCTTCTCGGGACAAAGGCAGCTGAGGTTTCTTGCAGATCTGTGAGACAGCCCTCCCAAAGGAACACACTCTGGCCTTTCCCTTGATTGTTGATATTTCAAATAATACTTTGTTGCTGTTACATTTCTGCTGTAAGGATAACAACCACTAGCCAGAAAATATTTTTATAGCACAGAGGGTGGGCTAGGAACAAGGGAAGCTGCACTTGCAAATTCCACACATTGCACTTGAATTTTCACTTCTTGGTGCAGGAACTGTACATGCAGGGTCCCGCTGGGATTTTTTTCAAGGCTGTTTCTCCTTGTGATGATGGTGCTATGGGAATGGGGGAGATCTTCAGGGACGACAGTACTGCACCACAGACATCAAAAGGGCTGCTTAGTACCAGGCATGACTTACTGAAAAGTGACAGAAATGCTAGAAAAAAGCAAAGGGATTAAAAAGGCTCAATGTGAGAAGGAGATCCAAGATCTCAGGGAGCCCATCGGTGAAAGCCCCTCTGCCTGCTTGGCATCATGGATCTATTAGAGTGAGTCCAGAGGCCACAAAGATGACTGAAGGGCTGGAGAACCTCCCCTACGGGCTGAGAGAGTTGGGGTTGTTCAGCCTGGAGAAGAGAAGGCTTTGGGGAGACCTTAGAGCAGCCTCCCAGGACTTGCAGGGGGGGCTACAGGAAAGCTGGGGAGGGGCTCTTTTTCAGGGAATGCAGGGATAGGACAAGTAGTAACAGTTTTAAGCTGAAAGAGGGGAGATTTAGATTAGATATTAGGAAGAAATGTTTTACTGTGAGGGTGGTGAGGCACTGGAACAGGTTGTTGAGAGAACTCATGGAAACCCCATCCCTGGAGATGTTCAAGGCCAGTTTGGATGAGGCTATGAGCAATCTGATCCAGTGGAAGATGTTCCTGCCCATAGCAAGGGGTTTGGAACTGGATGATTTTTAAGGTTCCTTCCAAGGCAAACTATTCTATGATTCTATGATCATCAGTGCCTTTTATTTCTTCAGGGATGCCATGCTGAGATTTGTAAAGTTTTCTTCTCCCAGACGCTATACTTTTTCATCTGGCCCTTGATTATCCCAGAACACTTTTCATTAGAGATGGAATTGGGTTCTGTGGTTTTGGACAAAACTATCTGATCCATGTACTCCATGTGAATAGCTGCCACACTCCGCTATGGTGTTCCTCGCCTGTAAGTAAAGCTGTATTTGATTAGTTTGTAAAGTGCAGTGGGATCCTGTGTGAGGAAGGTTACCATCAATTGCTGGTAACAGCTGCCTGTGCTGTAGATCCGTGGTTACCATCAGCAGTTTTCTGCAGAAGAAAATCACATGGATGTCTGTGTGGGTTCCTGAGAGTGCCAGGGAAAGAAGAGAAATGAATCCAAGGCAAAGGATGGTAACCCTGTGATATAAATGAAACCAGTACATAGTTTCACCTACATTTTTGCTCTCCACTGAAATGGTTTGGAAGCATCAGCAAAGAAGAATTGCCCTCAGTTGTCCTTTAGGGAGTGGGAAGAGTTGTAGTAAGGGGAAATCAATGCAAGACCTTTTATAAAATCACACCAGCAGAGCCATGATCAGGAGATAACAAAGAAAAAACACACCAAAGTCCCCGTTCTTCGGCACTTACAAGCTTAATTAAAGGGTAATGTAATCAAGCTGGTGATTAATCATAAACTTTTTATCAGTGGAAAATGATAGATTTTCCCGTCAAAGAGTCCAGATCACGTTTTGCTATCAATCTAACTTCATCAAGTACACACACTCAATCTTTCCCCACTAGTCCTTGAGTCTCAAATGGGAGCCCAAGGAATTACAACAGGGTAATAACCAGCCCAAGGAGATAATTGCACAGTAATAGGATCCTTCTTTAAACTCTGATACCTATACAGTGTCAAACAAATGGATCTGAATCCATACTCCTACTGGGCAACAGTAATTTTTTATGGCACAAGTAGTGCATTGCTTTGTAGATAAACTATGTGTTCCTTAAAGACATTAAATTTCTAATCCCTGAGGCAAGGGTGTGAATTATCTGTGTTCCCAACAGTAAGCACAGTGCCATGAATCCTGATGGATAATGTTTTTAGTACACTAGGAAGGAACAGAGGGGTGACAGTTTGCCATTGCCAGCTAGGATAAAATGGCCAAGAGGTTACACATTCAGATTCCCATGAAAGGAAAAGAACAGCAACCACAATCCCTTCCTATAGGACTCCCTGTGTTATTGCAGCAACGCCACCAAAAAGCTAAGCAAGTCTGTATATGAACATAAAGTTCATACCTTGCATCAAATAAAGACTGGTTAATGGGGTATCTCTAACTTAAAGTATGTGCTGATGTAAGAGTATTTAACTTTTCAGGGTCCCTTTGTAATTAGCTCCCACGCTGTATCCTTAAGCTTTAATGGTCTGTGAAAGTTATTATGTGATATTTTAGCATTCAGTTCCATTCTGACAGGCCTTTATGATGTGTATTACAGAAGAATACTGTTAAGCTAATCATATTAATACCAAATCTTTGTAATATAATAGCTTCAGACATTTTGAGTGATGCACAAGTTGACTTCTCATAAATACAGAAAGACAAAAATTTTGCTGATGTTATTTTCCTACTGCTTCCCCCTGTCCATCTGTTAGAGTTGCTAAAGATCAAGGGCCATCATATTTTTTCTACAGACTGAATGTTGGAAAAGGTACTTGGCTTCCCATGGCCTAATTCTGCACTTTTTTATTCCCAGGGACAGTCTCTTCAGGCATTCTCAATTTCTCTTTCTCTCTTTCTTTCTAAGACATGCCTGAAATATATCATGTCTGAAATATAATTCTTTATTTCTGCTACTGATGACAGCTTAAATTATTAAAATGCATCTTAAAGTTCTTTTTAGGTTTCTCATTTTCACATTATTATTATTTTCCTTTCTGCATTTCAATTTTAGTAGCAGAAGGAGCGTTATTGGAGTCACTTTTTCCTTCTGTTTATTAAAACTAATTCTACCATCGAGGAGTAGGTAAATCCAAAGAAAAGAAAAAATACAGGTAGTAAATACTCTGAAACACTCACATACGCAGAACTGTGCAGAAAAACTGAATTTGCATCCTCAGATTGTCAAGAAGGGCCCTTTAAGCTTGAAACAGGAGCAGATTCTTTTAAACTTTCCCAGAGAATAGCAGTGACCTTGCAGATCAGATAACCCATGGTCTACAAGAGTTCAAATATGTCATCAAGACTTTATTTTACTGCTTGATGTTCCTTGGCCCAGTTGCTCCAATCAGGCTAATTGTGCCCCCCCCCAAAAAAAAAATCTCACAAGACAGTATAACCAGAACCAACATCAGCAAAGCAGAGCTGGGTGCATGGTAGGAACAAGGATAAATGGGACTGTGTGTCGAAGGCTGGATTTTTGCTGAGTGACTGTAATCTGATGGGTACAATATATTAAAAGTAATGGAAACATTTGATTAAAAATATGCTAGATCTTTGCAGAGAGTCTTATCACAAAGCTGCCTCAGGCAGGCAGCCAAGTACTTAGCTGTAGCACAAATGACCACGACAGAAATCCATTGGCCTTCTTCCTTCCACAGAAAGCTTGCCAGGATACCTGGCGTTCTCAGACCTCTGCTTCCTTTAAATGTTTGCACTGAGAGACCCAGATGTGCTATCGCAACACTTAAAAACACCAACAACTCCGCAAGCACCATCTCCCCAAGCCCACAACTTCTTGATGTGCATCCAGGAAGCCTTAACCTTCCCAAGGAGCCACCAGCTTTGGTGCCAGGTCCTCTGAACAGCCTTTAATCCCTATGGTTTTACTCCAGAAAAATATCAACCAGTTTGCCAGGAGACAGCGTGTTCCTCCTGCTTGTAGCAAACCCTCCATTGAGGACCACACAGCAGCGGTGAAGCCCTAGTCTCTCTGTGATCACCAGTGATGCTGGTGTGCCTACAATATCTTCTGCATCCCACCGTGAAGAGCAAGCACCTCAAAACACCTTGTCTCTTCCCGCTTGCTTTGTAGCCAGCTTGTCTCAGTAATGCATCTGCTTTGCTGTTCCCTTACTCTTAGTTATCTTCAGGAGGATGCAGGAGAGCCTGAGAAGAAGAAATTAATGCATCCAAGCCCACGTGAGAACTGCTCTCCTCAATTCTTTCTCTAACAGGCTTATGAAATCAAACAGGGATTGCACACTAGAACAAAAAATGACTTCAGAGCTTGATTTTTGGTACTAAGACTTTAACTTGCATTTTTATCAGAAATTAATCTTTTTCAAAGTTATTGAGGAAATACCAGTTATAGTCAACAATCTGCATTTGTTTTACTCCAGAGTGGGCCATTTCAGAGAATTGAACCAGGAGAAGACTAATCACTTTCAGCAACAGCTACTGCTTAGATTAGTTTAGCTTTAACTTCAAACCGTACCCTTAGGCTCCAGTTCAGCAAAGTATTTAAACATATATTTAATTTCTAAGCATATGAGTAATTCCGGCGTATTACTTATTTAAATTTAGGCACATATTCAAGTCTTTTCCTGAATTAGCTCCTAAATCATTCCCAAACTGGCCTCATTTCCATCAATGCAAATCATTGTTCTACATCATCTGATTACTCCAGAAGTAGGAAAAAATATTCTCAGTATTTCTTGAGAAAGTTTTCCTGGTTTTATACCAACATTTTGCTGAAATTCAGCTTCTTTAGCCAGTTTCAGCCCCAGCACAAATTCAAAGCCAAAGCTAGGATTTAATGAAATACTTTGGTTGTGGACAAAATATGCTGAAACTATACACAGGTTTAAAACCTGTAAAGGTTTAAAAGAGGGGAGATAAGCTCGGAGCATAGCTTTATCATGCGTTTTGAGCAAAAATGCAACCATTCCCTTTTTCTAGATCCTCCCTTTCCCAGTACAATATTCTGGGAAATCACCCATGCATTTCAAAACACACTGCAATTAGCACTCACACCATGATACACACACACACACACACACACACACACACACACACACACACACACGACACAAGCTTGTGCTTGGCAGAGACCTCTGTATGTATTTTGGGTTGGAAACAAATATTAAGATTGATCTTGGTTTTTGAAGTCTTGGATGTTCATGCTGTACCATTTTCCAGTTGAGAATCGCTGTCAGATGATCTTATTTAACTTCACTGCTTCATCCAGACCTTCTTAGCCTGATGCAATCAGGAGCAGGGAATCCCAGGGGAGCATCCTCCGAGTTTTCTAGCTGCCTGAATAAAGCTTCCACTTTAAAGGAGGACACTGATGCTGCTACAAAATTTAGGCTCTTCCTAGGCCAAGGTAATGTTAAGACCACAGAAAATGTCATACACTGGAAAAAAAAAGCGCATCTCAAAATTGACATTCATGTTTTATTTTTACTTTTTTTTTACTTTAATGCCTTTGAAATGCAAGATACATTCAGAAAGATGATTCCTCTTCCTCCTCTTCCCCCCTCACTCCCCCCTCAAGAAGAAGCATCCAATTTAAGGTTGTAAATCTGAGCAATTTAGAAAATGAAGTAAACACAATTGAAAATTAGCCAACAAAAGAAATTCAATTGAGTAAAATAGGAGGCTATTATCATACCTTACATTCTCCTCTGTCACTAGCTGTAGATCTGTGAAGAGCAAGTCAGGTAAGAACTAACCAGAGGGGACAAAACAGCTACTGCTGTTGTACATTATTCCAAACACAGTAAAAAGAAACAGTAAGTATAAAACAAATAGTATTCAAAGGCGTAACTCTAGGATTATGTGTTTCCACAGAGATATGCTGTTCCATACACGTTTTTAAGCAAATTGAGCTGCACCACAAGTAAGTAAAAAATACCAGTTGCCACAAGCAGATCAAATTATGTGTAAATATTTCTGAAGACTTCACTGAGACTGTAATCTCACCTTTCAAGGCTTTCAGTTCTTCACTTCCTTTACTGATTTATGGAAACAAGTAGACCAGATTCCCCAAAGCTTGTCACCCTGCATCATTATTTATACTTTTACCAATCTAGTATAACTGGCCCAGATTCTATATGGTAGCACTTTGGATCCACTCATTTGGCACACACATAAAAGTGCACACACAAGGCAAAAGGTGGTAGAAAACCCAAGCAATATAAGTTTATTTGATTGTAGTCATTACTGCTATACATTACACGTTCAATCCTGCTCCCTTTGATGTTGATGGTAATACTCCCATTGAATTCATGTGCTCTGAAAAAATGCCTGAGTTTTGCAAATTTATCATTTTGTCATCTATGCTTCAGGTCAAATTTATAATCCAGTGTTTTAGACTTGTTTTTGAGCCAAATGATTTTTCTGAAGGTTCAAAGAATGCATACTCGTCCTTCAGAGAGGTGCCAATCCACTTTACAACCAAGGAGTAAAATGGTTGAGGTTTTCAAAACGGTCTGAGGGATGCAAACATCTTGCAGGTGACTACAGCAATCTCAGCTTCCAGGGTCTTGCTGCAGCAGACAGCAAGGCCTTCCTCTTGCTGGGGGCATGACGGTGCCCGCCTGCTTGGAAAGAGATGAGAAAGTAATTTGCAGAACACCAGAAAAGAAGGAAACTTCCCAGGACATTTTGTGCTACTGAACTGCAGCTCTTTCAGTGAAATATCCTAAGTCCTCATCATTTCCATCATCCAGTCCACCACTTTTAAGTGAAGTAGGTTTCTTTCTGCCTTCATCCTCACCTTCTTTCAGGCCCTGACAGAGAACACCGCATGGTGAGAAACATTGGGTAGTAAGAGGTAAGTTCTTCTGATCCTCACAGTCATTGAACCAAACGTATGCAATAGCAATATTCAAGTTCTGAAACAACGCAGAAGAGTTTCCCAAAAATGGGACTTCACTTTAAGTCAACAGGAAGAATGAGAGAATATGGAACCAATTAAGTGGGTGTCAGATGTTCATGGGACTTCGGTTTTGAAAGCCTCCCCCTCCATCCTATATTAATGTACCAAGAACTGCGACTTTACCAGAGGAC
Organism: Dromococcyx pavoninus; assembly: GCA_033558185.1. NCBI lineage: Eukaryota > Metazoa > Chordata > Aves > Cuculiformes > Neomorphidae > Dromococcyx > Dromococcyx pavoninus. The sequence goes on along the minus strand of JAUMJL010000092.1, from coordinate 330,964 downwards.
TGGAGAACTGCCACAGGCAGTAATCAAAGAAGGTGAGGAGATAACGGGGAAGCCAAGCACTTCATGCACAGAAGAACTGACCCTTAAAACTGCTGGGGGCTTAAACTGGAATTAAGAAGTGATGAATACCCCCAAAAAATCAGGTTCTGGAGGTTATTTATATCACTTTTACTCAGAGACTGTGTTGCAAGGATACAGTGAGTAGATTTATCATTTTCAGGCAGAAGAGCAGACAGGGCAGAAGACTGAAACAAGAAATGCACTGTGTGGCTGGATAGATTCAGCTCTGGACTCCGGGAGAGCTGAAGAATGGGTGGCAGAGACGGTGACAAAACAAATGTGCCAGATCTCATTTGTATTCAGACCAGAGTAACCAAAACAAGCTTCCATCATTACACATCTACCTCTCTCTCGAGCCAGTGTGTTTAACTAGGAAGCAAATCTGCCTTGATGGAGGTACCCCACCAGCCCAGCCTAGATGACAGTCTGCATCACGATTACTAACGTGTCTTTTCTGGCAAAAGGAGACAAAACATAAGAAGACGACACCTAAGACATTCCTGAAACAGCTTTTCTGCAGTTTATGTGATACATACTGATTTACTGGCACTTACCAGGAATTATGCAAGGTCCTCGGCAAAATTTGATTAGGACTTTACCGCTAATGAATAACACAGTGTAGGAATCATTCCAGTAATCTCTCCCCACCCCAGCAAGTCATCACATCAGCAACCCAACAGCTGCTGACTTCAGTGGGAGTGGAACTGAACCGACAATCACCACCAAACACAGGATCATAGAACGGTTTGTGTTGGAAGGGACCTGAAAGGTCATCTGGTTCCAACCTCCCTGCCATGGGCAGGGACACCTCCCACTGGATCAGGTTGCTCAAAGCCCCATCCAACCTGGCCTTGAATACCTGCAGGGACAGGGCATCCACAACTTCTCTGGGCAAACACATCTCCCTGTGTTTTTTGTTTTGCAATACTGGTGAAAAAAGAGATGAAGAATAGTAACATTATGCTTCAAAAACTACAATCAATATCCAGTTCAACAGCAAACTTCTAATGGTATTTATAACGTGCCTTTAAATTGCCTTGCAGCCCTGCATGGAGGAAATACCAGTTTGGGGAATGGAGAAAAAGTTTCTTTTCTACCTTGAGTTTAAATGCTCCATGAGGCTAAGATGTGCTTTTTCATATCTGACTAACCCATTTCAAAACCAACATCTACGCTGGTAATTCTCATGCTGATGTATTATCAAAATGTACTGTGAACTGAGGATTCTGTGTTAACAGTGCACAGCAAAACAGAAACCATAGCTGCTGTTTTTAAAATCAAAATATTTTCCACTGAGAGGTTTTCACTTTGAGGATGCTGCTGCACAAAGACATTGTCTATTCACCTCGACACTGTCTGCCAGGCTTCCTTTGGTGCCTCTCCTTCCACTGGCTCATTTCTGGCATGGCTGAACATTAAGTTTCCCTCGACATAGACAGAAACAAAACCAGCCCTTGTTTCCTTCCTTTTTATTGCCTGTCCTTAGCCTTTTTGCCTCCCTTCTCCACTCTGTCACCTCCACCATCCAGGATAAACCTGGATTCATTTCCATCAGCTCCAGAAGGTTGCTATGGTGCTTCCCTGCCTGCCCAGTCTTACCAGTGACCCCTCCTCACCTTGCGACACCCCAGGCTGGCTGCCCCCGGGCTCACCCTCCCTCCCACCTAGGTTCATGCCTCTCCCCAGACTGATGATGGATGTCACGGAAGTCCTCCATGAGCTTTGCTCCTTCAAATCCCTCCCTCCACAGGCTCTGTGTGGCAGCCCTGCGTTTTGGCTGCTGACGTGGTCAGCACTAGTTGGAAATAGGGGAGAGCTGCCTGTGGACAGAGTTCAGAATCCAGTTCCTCAGCAACACCTTGGAAGAACACTTTGTCTGTAAGCACTTATGTCTGATCAAGGGAGATTGTTTGAGGACCTCCCAGATACATTCAGAAGATGTGTGGCTTTGTACCAGGCCCTGTGGCTGCACATCTCAACTGCCTGAAAGGAGGTTGTAGTGTGGTGGGTGTCTTTTCTCCCAAGTGACAGGTGATAGGATGAGAGGAAATGGCCTCAAGTTGCACCAGGGGAGGTTTAGATTAGACATCAGGAAAAAATTCTTCACTGAAAGGGCTATCAAGCATTGGAATAGGCTGTCCAGGGAAGCAGTCACGGTGCCAGGCCCGACAATATTTAAGAAACATTTGGACAACACACTCAGACAAACAGTGTGAATGGACAGGATCTGGACTCGATGGTCCCTGTGGGTCCCTCCCAATTCAGGTCATTCTGTGATTCTGTGAAAAGGTTCTTCACCCAGAAGGTGGTAGAGCACTGGAACAGGCTTCCCAGAGACAGGCACTGATCTCTTCTCTCTGGTGACCAATCACAGGACCTGAGGGGATGGCAGGAAGATGTGCCAGGGGACATGGAGATTAGGAAAAGGTTAGGGTGCTGGAGCACTGGAACGGCTCCCCCGGGGAAGCAGCCACAGCCCCAAGCCTGACAATATTCAAGCAGCATTTGGACAACACACCCAGACACGCGGTGTGACCGTTGGGAGTGTCCTATGCAGGGACAGGAGTCGGACTCGTTGGTTCCTCGTGGGTCCCCTCCAGCTCAGTCATTCTGTGACCCTCTCTCCCCCCCTCCAGCCGCGCCGCTACTCGGAGCATTACGGCTGCCGGCGGCACGCGAGGAATGCGCGCGCCCGCGGCGCGCCCCGCGCGCTCGGCGGGGCGGGATGACATCATGAGAAAGTGCCGGCCGCGAGCGGCGTCCCCGGCAGCGGCCGCCGCGGGGAGGGGAGGGCAGAGGCAGGCAGGAAGGAAGGAAGCGCCGTCGGAAGCCCCCGGGGCGAGAGCGGCGGCGGCGGCTGCAGCGCGCAGGCTGCGCCCGGGAGAGCGCCTTGGGCAGTGGGGCGGCTCTCCCTTTAAAACACGCACCCCAGGGTGCGGAAAACGCGCTGCCCGAGCCGGTAACGCGGGGTAAGAGGGGACCGGGTGTTACCGGAGCCCCCCAGTTACAGAATCACAGAATGACCTGAGTTGGAAGGGACTTACAAGGATCATCGAGTCAACTGTCCTTGCATAGGACGCTCCCAACAGTCACACCGCGTGTCTGTGTGTGTTGTCCAAATGCTGCCTGAATAGTGTCAGGCTTGGGGCTGTGACTGTTTCCCCGGGGAGCTTTCTAAAACTCCAAGACGACTCAGAGTTTATTTGCCGACATTTTCAGTATCATTTCCAGTGTTTCACCAACCTCTGGGTGAAGAACCTTTTCCTAATATTCAAGCTAACCTCTCCCCTGGCACATTTTCCTGCCATTCCCTTGGGTCTTGTCATTCGTCACCAAAGAGAAGAGCTCAGCGCCTGCTCCTCCTTCTCCCGTCGTGAGGAAGCAGTGAACTGCCATGAGGTTCCCCCCTCAGTCTCCTCCAGGCTAAACAGACCAAGTGACTTCAGCCGCTCCTCATAACGACTTTCTCCTCTAGACCCTTCTCACCAGCTTTGTTGCCCTCCTCTGGACGCTCTCCAGCAGCTTATGCTGCAGTGCCCACAACTGCACCCAGTACCTGAGGTGGGGCTGCACCGGTGCAGATCGGGACAACCCCCCTCCCTCGCCCCGGCTGGCAATGCCCCGCTGGATGCCCCCCCGGACACGGTTGCCCCTCAGTCCCGCTGCCGTCGCTTAAGTACCGGCGAGGATGGCACCGTTTCCCTCAAACTCGGGCAGGTGAGGGGAAGCCCAGCCCGGTGGTATCGATACTTCCGACACTTCCGAGCACTCACCCCTTTTTGTCTCGGTGAGAACCGAGATCTGCCCCGCTCCGCCTGGTAACAGCCCGGCGCCCCCATTGGCTCCCGCTAATGGGCGCTTCCTGCGGCCGCGCCGCCCCGCGCCGCCCGCCGGGGGCTCCCCCGGGCCGCGCGCCAGCGCCGCTCCCCGCCCCGCGGCTTCTATGAATGAAACACCGGCCTCCTGCTGGAAGGGGGAGGAGGGGGGGTAAACAAACCCCTCACGGAGCCCACCGGGAGGCACCGGCGATCACAGAACCAATCATACAATCGCTTGGTTGGAAAGGGCCTTTGAGATCATTGAGTCCAACCGTACCTGTCCACTGCTTAACCATATCCCTGAGCACCTCATCTTTGTAAACACCTCCAGGGACGGTGACTCATCCACCTCCCTGGGCAGCCTCTGCCAAGGCCTGAGAACCCTTTCAGTGAAGAAATTTTTCCTAATGACTAGTCTGAACCTTCCCTGGTGCAACTTGAGGCCATCACTTCTTGTCCTACCATTTGGGAGAAGAGACCAACACCCATCTGGCCACCACCTCCTTTCAGGCAGTTGTAGACAGTGATAAGGTCTCCCCTCAGCCTCCTCTTCTTTAGGCTAAATAACCCCAGTTCCCTCAGCTGCTCCTCGTAAGACTTGTTCTCCATGCTGCAGGCATGGGTGCTGCACTGCGGGAGTCCTGGCCAGAAGAAAATGTTTGGCAACAAAGTCACGGCCACCACCATGGGGAGGAGATAGGGCAGGGACCAGCTCCCCCAAGTGCTTCCCCATCACCCCTAAAGCATGCTTCAAAAACTGCTATCAATATCCAATTCAAAACCAAACTTTTAACAGTATTTATAATGTGCCTTTAAATTTCAGCAGTGTTGGGGATGCAAGGCAGTCAATTAAATAGGATCTCCCAGTCATGCATTGCACACAGACTGAATTCCCGTCTGGGAGTGCAGGGTAATGGCGTGTTTCTCCATTAAAAAGTAAAACCTCCCTGGCTAACTGAAGCTGTGAAACCAGAAGTGCATGTCCTGTGTATGAAGCATAATAGACAGACAGAGGGACGCAGGCAGGGGACAGCTTCCTTGCTGAGAAACTGTCCGGATCAGCCCCAGGGGCTGTGGCATGCAAGGGGAACTGAGATCCCCAGGCCCTTGACATCCTCCTAACGGACAAAAATGCAGACAAATGGTCACGCAAACCAGTAAACTAGGAAAGATGGGCAGATATTTTATGCAAAGAGATTATGTAAACACACAACTGTGCAACATGCCCTGTGATCTTTGGCACTGCTTTTCCTGCAGGTCATGCCGGAGAGATGCTATATGACTCCACAGCATGTCCTCTATGGCATGTCCTCCATGGCATTTCCACCATTGTATGTCCACTGTGGCACGTCCACTGTGGTACGTCCATCACAGCATGTCCACCATGGCATGTCTAATGTGGCCATGAGACCCTTCTGCTGCCCAGACGACTGCTGGCGATGCTGCCACGAGTACTCTACCCCTGGCCACAATCTGTGCCACATGCAGGTGATGCTAAAGTACCGAAGCAAATGTTAAAGCTGGTGCTCAGGCTTGGAGGGGCAGGCAGGCAGAAGGCAGCATGAACCCCAGTTTATGGCCTTCCCACCTCTCCCTGCTCCACTTTGATGACAGACAAGTGGTTTCTCCCATGTTGGTGTCACATCCAGTGTTCTCCAGCAGGCCCCAAGCTCCCCTATCAGCCCCTCAAAAACGCGGGGAGTCTGAGAGACTCTTTTTTTTATTAAAAACAATGCAAAGCCAAGTGTTTTCAGGTACAGGCAGTTCAGCAGGGGAATAGGAGTTATTTACGGTGGGGCCCTACCGTTGCACGTCACGCGTGGACAGGCTGTCCCAGCAGCACGGCGTGTCAGATGGGGCCCCAGCAGGCTCTGGCCGCTGCTGGCACCTCCCTCTCCCCAGCGACCTGATCCATCTCCCATTAGGTGCTGGAGGAAGCTCTGGCCACCATTTTGCTGCTCTGCTGGGATGTTTTTTTCTGGGTGGCTGTGCGCGGTGGGGGTGGGGTGCCGAATGTGGCCTGCCTGGCTGCATCACTGCCGACTGCGGCTCAGATTAGCTGTCGCCCTGTCCCCTGCCACCTCTCTGCCCCTTTTGGAGGGTAAAACCTTTAAAGTGAAAGGAAACACGTAAAAAAAAAAAAAAGAAAAAAAGGAAGAGATGAAAAAGCACTATCTTGGCAAAGAGGGGTGACCCCAATTGCTTTAAATTTCTGACGTGCAGCAAACCCCCAAAAATAGGAATGAAGAAATGCGAGCAAGCTTTTCCCTTGGGATCCACTACAAAGACTGGCAGTTCAGGTTGAGAGCGCGCCTTTTTAAGCAACAGATATTGCAGGTATGCGCCGGTGATGGCAATAACAATAATTGATAACGCACAGCGACACACCGGTGCTGCCCTGCTCCCCTCCCCAGTGCCCCCAGTACAGAAACACCAACCGAGTCTCCTCGTATTTATATCCCTGAGTGTCTGTGTGTGGCCTAGCCCCATTCATCATTTGGCTCGCAGTGCAGAACTCGCTCCATTTTTAAAATTATGCATGATACACTGAAGAGACAATTTGGGTTTCCCCCACCTCTCCCTTGCCCTTGAAGAAAGCAAGCCCTTGTCTCATTTGCATTTGCATTAAACCCCTGCTCTCTATAAGCTAAGCAAAGGGGAAGGACTTGAAGCCTATGGGATGGCTTTAGGGCTCTGCCCCTTGCTTTTGGCTCTCTCTCTCTCTCTTTCTCATTCTCTCTCGTGCTTTGATCTCTGCTTAACAACAGTAACGTCACAGGGACTATACAGGAGAGTTTTGTTGGAAGTTAGAAAGTTTTGCAGCCTCCAGAGGGCTGTAGCGGCAGTAGCAGAAGCAGCATCCAAGGGACTCCTGGAAGGGGAAGAGAGGGAGCGAGCGAGCGACTGACTCAGTCCTGCTGCAGAAAACTGACTCGAGAAGACGGAGGCAGACATGGAACATCAGCTGCTGTGCTGCGAGGTGGAGACCATCCGACGAGCCTACCTAGATGCCAACCTCCTCAATGACAGGGTGCTGCAGACAATGCTGAAGGCGGAGGAGACCTGCTCGCCCTCCGTCTCCTACTTTAAATGCGTGCAGAAAGAAATCTTGCCATATATGAGGAAAATAGTTGCCACTTGGATGTTGGAGGTTTGTATCTCGGCGATTTAATTTGCACGCCTCGGCATCGAGATGAATTAAGCCGGAGAGCTGCTGCTTCCCCCCCTCCCCCCAACACCTCCTTCCGAAATAAGTTTCCCCGGCGCGGCACACGTTGCTCCGGCTTCGTGTAAACGAGGGGGAAACGGGGTTGCATCGCCGCCGCCGTTATTGCCGCTTCTTTATCCCCGGGGATTGCAGCAGCCGGGTGAGAAGGGACCCCCCCCCCCGAAAACCACCGTCCCCCGGCCACACCGTGCCGGGGGCCGGGGGGGAGCCCCGGCTGCTTCCTCGGCCGTCGGGGCGAGGCGGTAGCGGCGGAGGGGAGCGCGGAGCCGGCTCCGGGGGAACGAACCCCCCGGCCACCGGGAAACCCCGCCAGCTCCGGGATTTTTTTTTTTTTTAAGGATTTTATTTTAAATTAATATCCTTGTACACGTATGCAGGCGGCTGCCCGTGCCAGTATTATGCGCCATCTTTGTTCTTTTTATTTGCAAAAGCAAAAAAAAAAAATAGTGTTTTATTAATCGAGAGAGGAAAAAAAATTAAGAAAGTCCCGGGGAGGAAGCCAAGGGTGTGTGTGTGTGGCGGGGGGGAGCGGGGGAAGGGGCCGGGGAAGGAGGTCGGGGGCCGGGGGACCCCGCTGGGGCTGGGGGCAGGGGGACCGGCTGGAGAGGCTCCGGGGTTTCTTTTGGGGGAGCTACAGGGTGAAAGTTTCTTTGTTCGGCGCGAGGAGAGGCTCGGGCTGTGGTCACCCCTCAAAGGCACGCTTGTGCTGCGGCGGCGATCTGCGAGGTCGCCTGGGAAAAGCCGGGTGGAAAGAGCCTCGTCCCGTAGCGGGACAGCTCTGGGGGGGCTCCCAACGGGATCCTCAGGAGCTGGGTTATATTGTCATGCTTTTTCGGAAGCCCTGCGACCCCGCGATCTATTTTTAATTAATTTTTGAAAGCGCAGCGCCCTGCCTTGCTGTGGGAAATGTCGCGCCCGGCTGTGCTCCAGGGCGAGAGAGGGAGGCGGTGAATTTCACTTCGGGGGGCTTCCCCTGAGCCCCCCAGCAGGACCATGGGCACGGGGTTCGGTAAAGGACCCCCGCCGCTTCATTTTCAACCGTTTTTGAAAGCTCGAATTATTTTTTAAATATTTTTAAATATTTTTTGAAAAGATGACGTCTGGGGAAATGCGGCTGGACGCCACCTTTGTGTCTCGACCAGAGAGGGGAATCGGCAGCACAACGGCAAATTAGATGACAAAATAAAAGCGAAATAAATAAATCCGGGGGCAAGCCCGGCTCTGCACCCCGTTCCCAGGCTCGGGAGCTCGCATTTTCCTCCGTTTTCCTTTTTCCTTCCTTTTTTAAAACTTGCAGGGCTGGAAAGATGGGGACAGACCTCTCCTCTTCGACACCCCCCCCCCCCCCCAATTTTACCATGAATCGCTAACGCCACATTTATCCCCAGTTTCACTCGTGACGTTCTCTTTCATTTTCTTTGATGCCTCTGTTTTTCCCCTTATTTATCCGTTTCCCCTCCAACTGCATTTCCCCCCTCGTCTCCTTCAACCTTGCCCTGCAAAGCATGGGGGGTGAAGGGGGAGTGGGGAGGGAGGACGAGGGCAGCGGGACAAGCCTGGATTTCGCTTATATTAATTATTCTTCAACGATCTTTCTCCTTCTTTCAGGTTTGCGAGGAGCAGAAGTGCGAAGAGGAAGTTTTCCCCTTGGCTATGAATTACTTGGACAGATTTTTGTCGTTTGAACCCCTCAAGAAAAGCCGATTGCAATTGCTCGGAGCTACCTGCATGTTTGTGGCTTCAAAAATGAAGGAAACTATTCCTCTGACCGCAGAAAAACTGTGCATTTATACAGATAACTCCATTAGACCCGACGAATTACTGGTAATTTCACGTTTAACCACCTCAGGAAAAAAAAAAATAAACGCATAGAACCAACCCAAACCCCACTCATCTAGAAGCTCCCCCCCCCCCGACACTGGGGCAAGCGGGGAGGGGGCTGCCTCTCCAGCGGCGGGTGGGAGCCTCGCCCTGCAGCCACAGAAGCTGCAGCCCCGGTGTTGGCAGCCCGGGAGGGGAACTGGGACAGGGACCGGGATCCCGGGGCCCCGGCCCCCGGGACTGCCCCGACCGGACCCCGCTGTCAGCGCGCGGCGCGGGCGCCCCCTGGCGGCCCCGCGTAGTAGGGCTGCGGCTCCGCGACCGGCTAAGCCGGGGATTCCGCCGCGGGACGGTCGCTCCCTCCATCCTGAGGAAGCGGATACTGCTAGTCCCACCGTGTGCGAGCCGAGCTAACCACATTTTCCCCTCTTCTCCTTCCTCTTCTCTTCTTCCCCCTTCCCTCCCTCTTGTCTTTGCAGCAAATGGAGCTGCTTCTGGTGAATAAGCTGAAATGGAATCTGGCTGCAATGACCCCCCACGATTTCATTGAACATTTCCTTACTAAAATGCCTCTGGCAGAGGACACCAAGCAGATCATCCGTAAACATGCTCAGACTTTTGTGGCTCTGTGCGCTACAGGTATGAGCCCTGCACGTTACGCAAAGCGTGTTGCTCCCTTTCACGCACCTACCCCTGGCTTGTAACGCTTCCCGTAGCTGTGGTCTAAAGCGAGCTCACCGAGCTGCAGGGAGGTAGTTTAAACCCCGATTATTGCCCCTTGTTGTTTGCAGAAGGTGGATTACTTTGCAAGAGGTAAGTATTTTTTTTTTCCCAGAAATTATTTTGCTTCTGAGTGGCGTATGTGGTGTTGTCGGGGAGAGAGAATTCACCCCCCTCTTTGTAGTGGAGCCGTGGAGTCGCGGCTCAGCGTGGCACGATTTCTTCACCTCTGTACACTGGGTTTTATGTGGGGGCTGCAAAAGGCTTACTGCCCGTACGGGGAATCCCTCCCCGTGTGGATTCATTCTTCAGAGTTTTTAAAGGCGGAGGGAGATTTTGCTTGTGAATAGCTCTGCGTGGGGGGTTTTAAAACTTCCCTCTTCAAGTTACCTCTTCCCCCTCCCCGGTGGCTGGTGGATTGGAGGAGGGCCACGCGGCGCAGAGGCTTTCCTGGCACAGGACCGAGCCGCTGCCATCTGCACCCTTCTGACCACGTGCTGTGCTGAAGCCATGTGCAGGGGCGGCCGCCAAAGACGCCGACTGTTCGCTAGGCCAGGTTTGCAGAGGCCTGATCTTTGGTTTCAAGGGCATCGTGTGTGCGCGCACGCTGGTTCTTTGAAGTTCCATGTTTGCATGTGGACTGCGTGTGTATACATTTGTACACGTACTGGCTTTATCCTCTGAACCCTAACAAGTGGGAATGAAAAAAAGTTGTAGAAGAGACTTTCCGTTCTCCAGGTCTTGCTGTTCCCACAGGACAGAGTGGAGGAGCAGGGACAAAAGACGTTCTGGAGAGAAGATACTCTGTTTAAACAGAACGTGTTCAGCGCGTTTTCTTTTAGTATGGCGAGAGCAATCCAGGAGTGGCAAAAGAATAAGGAAAAAGCAGCCAAAGCAAATGTTCTTTTGCAGTAGCACATAAAAGAGGAATGCCAGATACTCTGTTGACACTGATAAAAACTTAGTGTAAAGGAGATACAGTGCTTTAGTAAATGTTAATATTCAGTAGCAGTTGTGCTAAAAAAAGAGATCAAGCATGCCTTTGGACTTGAGGTATCCATACTTGAAAACCTCAGTGGGATGTGTGTGATCAATGGCACAAATTAAATGTTACGTAGTTTATTTTCCAGAGGTGGATTTGGTAAAAACATTGAAGAAACATTTCAGGCGCTCAGAAGAAAAATTTCATTTCACAGAATTGGCCCTACTGCAAGGCCTAAAGATAGAACAACCAGGCCATAAGAGAGAAATTTATAAACGCTGGCGTTGCTCTTCATCTTGGGCCTAACGTCAGCATGATGGGCAGTTTTAAGTTAGATTGCCTGGAATAATGCTCAGTGTTCAGAGCGTTACAACCTTCAAACAGCCTTCAGACTACCTGCAGCAACATTTTGGGAAAATCAGATGTAACTCTCCATGCCAGATTCTACCAGATAAGGCTGCTGTGACTCCGAATGTGTGATTCGCTAAGTTCGAAGCTTCCTCGGCTGTTGGCTAAAAAGAACAGCCACCCAGCCTCCCCTTTGGATATGGGGATGTTTAACCTAGGTTGTTGTGTTGGCAATGACAGGGATGAAAACAAGAGTAGTTCAAAGGTTGGAGACTTGCTAAGAGTCCAGTACTTTGATCTACTGTCGGTGTTGTTATGTTTCTTTTAGGAAGCACATCCAGAGCCCTTATTTAACACTGCTACGCACCACAGCTGGAGAATGGATCAGTAAATGAGAACCATGTTCTGGGAGTTTTACGTAGCTTTTGAAAAAACAGTACTGAGCTCACTAGAACTGGGGCCCTCTTCAGCTCCCTACTGAAGTTGGGAATATTGCCTGGGGAGAGAGTGCTCAGGAAGCCTGCCACTAGGGCTCTGTATTCTTAGTGTTATTTTTGGATGTCAGGGCTTTCTCTACCACTTTGCTTTCCTCACGACTTCTTTGTTGGCTAGTGAAGATCACATGTGGCTTAAGGAGCATCTGGACTTTGCTTTGCTGTTGCTGGGTTGTGTTGTATTTCCCCTTGCCAAAATGAACCTAGATGGAGTGCAAACACGTTGTGCTGCCTGGATGCTGTGGGGCCCAATCCAAAGTCCACTGGAAACACTGACACTCGCTCTAGTGGCCCCAGGGGCAAGTGCAGTATATCCTTTGCTTCAAGTACAGCACATGTCTTCTACTGTAAAGGAGGGTCTCCTAAGAAGAGATGGCAAAATAATGCTTGCTTAGAAAATAAAATCTCTGCCAGTTGGCTTAACAAGGTGAAGGCTGTGGAAGTGTTCATAGATGAGTTTGTATGTGTTCGCTCCAGAAAGAGAAGGTTACGCTGCAAGGTGAAGTTGAGGGGAATTCCTTCTACGCTCCCTCTTCAGTTGTCTGGCTAGTAGAAGTGGATTTGTTTGATTTGGTTTAGTTTTGAAAAATCCATTTTCACCAAAGGATGTCTTTGTGCTGTGGTAGGTTTGGGAGAAAAAGCAAAAAAATTACCAGGGGTTGTTTGAAGTTAACACATAATTGAGCTTAATGAATGGGGCTTTGGCATGGCCGAGCAAGGCAGGGAGAGCTCAAAAGGAAGCAGGCCTCTTTTGGCCCAAGTTAAGACCAGTGTTGAGGGAGAACTGCAGCTCTATACAAGCATAACAATGAACAGCAACAAATATTGGAGCTTCAGCATTTCATTATGTTCCTCTGGTTATCAAAACATATCAGGCTCCTTTTATTATTATTATTATTATTATTGCTGTTATTATGGTTGCTGCTTTCCTTCTCTGGGATAGAGAAAGAAAGATCCCCCTTTGAAACCAGCGTGTTACAATTCTCCTATTCTCCGGCCTGTATGAAATTGGAAGTCTCAAGGTATGTGACCAGTTGGAACCTGTTGCATCTTGCAGCAAGTGATTTATGTTAGCAGTTTTGATTTGCCTCAATGAAAAGATTTTCATTCATAGCCCCCAGCTCTCCAGACGGATGGAATTGCTGCTCCATTTAAAAAGGAAAAGGGGTGACTCGCCTTGTTAGGAATTTTTTTTAAAGCGCTGCAGCGCCTATATGCCTGCTTTGTCCTCCCTTCAGGGTGGCTGGCATTCTTCTCTCTCCTCCCCCTCCTCTCTCTCTCTCTCTCTCTTTTTAACAACGCTGAAGTTGTTTATTCTTTTTGGATGAAGTCTCAGATAGGCTACTGGGGATGTGTGCTTCAATTGATGGGGCCCCCTACCCCATTGTGGCTGTGTCAGGTCTAATTCATCTCACCGAAGCCCCCTTGTTCCTGAGCGCTCAATAGCGCAAGATGAGGCGATGGAGGCTGACAATGATGCCACACTCTTCACTTGGGGGCATCCAATTACAGGCAAGAGGGGCCCCCTGATTAATATGCTGAAATTAGTGGCCTCTGCCACAAATAATTCCTTGTTGAGTTGCAACAAAAAGGCAGTCCATGCTGCTTGTCTGGAGTGGTTATAGGGACAGACACAAACTGGTCATTTAAACTTCATTATCACTTTTCCACCTTGGAAAGAATGAGGGTGTGACTATGAATTCATGTTCTTGTTTACTGCTCCTTTTAAAAGAAGAACGCAAATATTAAGCCCAAACGTGATCCTGTCAGGACAGACTCATTAAACTGACACATTTTGGTTATGTTCTGTTTGTGGAGCTCAGTAAAATAGTGGTGCCAACGGGCTGCCACCCAATACCCCTCTGGACAACCCAATCCTGGTAGAATTCACGCTTGCATACTGAAATCCCTCATTTCTGAAGTCTACCTAAGGACTTCACTTAGGGGACTGGCTTGGGATTGTGTATAGTGTCCATAAGCAGTATGAATAGTTTTGATTTTGGGGAAGGACAGAAGCTTTCTAGAAGGTTGAGTGTATTTATATCAGCCCAGAAAGGGGCCGATTAGGAAAAGGGGATAAACTAAATTAATTTCAAGCACGGTAACGTAAGTGAGATGACTTTAGACCAAGCTTGCCTTTTCATTGGCAATGCATCATGAAAGTTTGGCCACAATTCATCGTATCGGTTTAATTTTAAGGGTTCATAGAACCCTGGCTGAAATGCCCCTTTGAAGGTGGGTATTGGTGTGGGTTACAATGGAGTGTCAGAGGTGTATGAATAGATTCAGAGGGAGGACTTTCATAGAGTCCCAAAGGCTTTAGTTTCAGTGGTAAAACATTTATACAAAAGTTATTTTATCATAATAAAGGAGATGCATGATTTAATACTTAAACTGTTCCACTGAGCCGTCTAAGCTGTCCATTCCTTTGATTTCATTCAAGGGTTTGACAGATGGTTTATATTTTTTCAACCCAGAGGAAGTTGTATTCTGATAAAAGCTGAAGGAATGTATCTCAGGTTCTTGTGTATAATGTGGCATTTCCCTTTCTTCCTCACAAAATTAGAACTTTACTTGTGCCACTTACTTCCTTTGTTTCTGATTCTCCTCCAAGGTGTACACTGCCACGGATCAAAGGCATTCCTGTTCAGCAGAAAGAGCCTTAGCGTTAAAATGTGGATTATTATTATTAAAAGAAAAAAAAAAACCCAAGAAACAAACCAAACCCATGCTAAATGGCAGAGATAGCCCCTTAAGGAATCATGGGAGTGGCTTTGTGGAGAGACCTACAGCAATGCAGTCTGGAAGGGGGCCCAGCCTCTTGTCAGCATGGTGTCACATCAGAATGTAACTGATTGTCCGCCAATTCTTGGGACCCCCGTCACTTAGTTATGCCACATTTACATAAAATCCCTGTTGCCAGGATGGATGGCAGCCACTGACAAGAGACTAGGTTGAGACAAAGCATTTTTAAGACGAAACCTTAATTTAAATATGGATTATCTGCCTCCTGACAGGGTTAAGCAGTCCTTCTCTTTCTTCCTTTTTGTTGATGATGTTGTTCATTAAAGCTATATTCTTTTGAATGACAGTGCCAAGGTTTCTGCTTTAAAGGGCCTGAGGACTCCTTATTAGGGTGCACCTAGGATCTGATCACGCGAAACACTTAAGAATGCGAACAGGTTTTCTCAGATGTATGGTGCCATTGACCCCAGTGGCATTATTCACATGAGCGAAGTATTTTAACATTTGAAGAATGGGGGCCCTGCTTATTATAAAAATACCTTGAAGTGATGAATGGCCTCCCAGGCTTAGTGCTGGGAAGGGCTGCTCACTCAAGTACAGTTGCTCATGTGTGTAAGTTACGCTGTTACAGGTTTGGACCTGTAACCTTGTAGAGCAGGAGGCACCTTTCTGCTCACAGTTTTCCCGGCCTTTTCAGGTGCAGTAGTTGGCAGCTGAAGCCATGGTGGTAGAAGAGTGTATGTGTATGGGCAGGCTTCTCCTAAAGCAACCATTTCAGTCTATTTTTTTTTTTCTCTCTTCATACAGATATTAAATTTATTTCAAACCCACCTTCCATGATCGCAGCTGGCAGTGTGGTAGCAGCTGTGCAAGGCCTGCATCTGGGGAACACTAACACTTTCCTCTCCTATCAATGCCTCACACATTTCCTATCACAAGTTATCAAATGTGATCCGGTAAGTGACTTTTTCTTGGTTGATCTCCTGCCTTAGAGTTTTAAGAATGAATGCCTGCTTACTGCATAGTAGCTAATCTGACAGTAAATCTTGATAATCAAGTCAAACCTCAGAGTGAGGTTTCTGAACGTGTTCTCCTGTGTCCCTCTTGGTTACTTTGCTGTCGTTACGTCCATTAATAATCGGCGCTTAGGCCGCGGCAGTTCACCGATAGGAATGCCACATCCAGCTCTGATGTTTGTAAGAGAGGCGTTATCTTACAAAGCAAAGGAAACCCTGCATCGCTGTAGGACATTGCAGGGGCCTGTGTTTGTGGGTAGTTAAACCAGGAGTCTATGTAAAACAAAACTTTGAAAATAAGACGAGGAAATAGTTACCGAGATTGCAATAAATAGACCTCGTGGTATCTCTGACCTTATCTTTGACTATTCTTGAGGCCTTCTGTTGTGCCAAGTGGTGTGAAAAAGCCCTTCTTAAGAGTTCTAATGATCTAATTTGGTTTATTACGTGCTAGACCTGCACAGTAGCTGGTATTGAATTCCTTTTTGGAACAAATGCTTGTCCCACGACTTTCTGACAAGGTAGATGGTCCTCACAGGACTCTCATTTTGCCCTGCAGCTTCCAGGAGATGCACATCAGTAACTAGTGAGCAATAAACCTTTCATGAGTGAATGGGCCAGGAAGGGAGCCTACAAGGAAGACCTAAAGTCAATGATCCATGTCATAATGGTGTGTGAAGTTGGGGCAGAGTTGAGCTTTGTTTTGTAACAATGTGGAAGACCAATAAATAGATGCTTTAAAAAGGTTCTTGTGAGGTCTCCAAGCGCTGGACAATGAGTCAAATAAAGACAACTCTGTGGTTAGCGGCAGAATCTTTGAGATGCTGTTAAATTATTTTACATGTTAATACTTTAAATACATAGAGATCTGTACCAGTCCAGACACTGCAAAACTAGGTTTATTTAATTGCACTTTGTTGACAGGATTGAGTGATTTCTGGAAAGATGAATGCATCATAATTAATTATTCACAAAAGAATATTTTACTTTTGATAGACTGTGAAAAAATTGCTGACAAATGTGATACCTCAGCTTATTATTTTGATCACCTAAACAATGCCTCAGTATTGAGCACAATGTTTTTGCCATTTATATCACGGCAGCTAAAGTAATATGGATCCAGTGCTGAAATGTTAAATACTATAAGAACTACTGCTGAAATAAAATGCTGCTCAGTTTGGTGTGTAGGTGTAATGCTTGTAGTCAGTTTGTGAACAATGTAGATATTTCAGTGTATGGTTGGCCACTATCCAGTGTGAGATATTTGAAGCAGAGACTGAGAAATATACTACATTCACTACCTGTTCTGCCAATATCTGATTCAAAGAAAAACATTTAATCATTCTTGATACAAACCACTGAAGTAGATTCTCTCACATCTTGGAGAGCAGCAGCATGTCCTTATGTGACTTGACCTAGTTGATGACAGCTCTTTTAAAAGAAAAGAAAGTAGTTTCAGCAAGAAGGAGAATCCTTAATTCTTTTTTATTGTCCAGTCATTGCAAGGCCACAATCTGTATGACCTGAACTTAAGAGCTTTCAAAGGAAGTAACTTCCTCCCAGTTTTCACTGCTAAATGTATTCCTGTGTTGGAACAGCTGGAGTTAGAAGTAAGGTTTTTGTACAGGTTGCTACAGAAAATAAGCATCATAAAATTATCCCTCTGTATATACATACAGTTGTGTTTGTAATGGAATAAAGGAAAAGCATTTTTCACTACTGCTTTGAGTAGAGAAAACTGCTTGGTTTCGTACATAGTGTGATTCCCCAGCACAGAGAATTTCCCCTAAGACATGCCAAGGTAATCCCTGGTATCAAATTATATTCCTATTATCTGATGTCACTAGCATGTATATGCAGTTTGTTACTGCACAGTGATGGTTCCCCTTGTCAGACTGCACAAATGAATACTCTTTACATTAGATTGTCTTGAAATATTAAGGGCATGCATTATAACATGGCTAACACTCCCCTGACTGTCTGTTAGCTAGAGCAGCTGGTCTGTTGGATTTCAGGTTATGCAATTACACTTTTTTACCTTTAGTCTCAAAAAAAGCTGAATTGAAAGTAAAATGAATATCACCTGATTGGAATTCCTTTATGGTTCGTGTTTACGTTGGTAGGAGTCCAATTTCCCAGTTCGCCTTTGATCAGGGGTAATTAGAAGTCAGATAATCACAATTAGAAGTCTTGGGCTGTCTTCCATCATTCTATTCTTGACCCCATCATCCAAACAGATTGAATTTTACCTGACATTCATTTCCAGGCCAGA
The DNA here is from genome assembly GCA_033558185.1 of Dromococcyx pavoninus. Classification (NCBI taxonomy): domain Eukaryota; kingdom Metazoa; phylum Chordata; class Aves; order Cuculiformes; family Neomorphidae; genus Dromococcyx; species Dromococcyx pavoninus. Next base: position 313,459 of record JAUMJL010000092.1, on the reverse strand, counting down.
AATTTGCTAAACTAGATTAGATTGGGTTTCCATGCTGTCTGTTAGTACATTGGAATTCGTCTCCTGCCTGCCCCTACTCAGAGGCACCTTCAAACATGTGCTTGTTATCCAGAACGGGTCAGGCAGTAACAAAGGATTTCCAAGCAGTTTCTTTTTCTGTTGTTGTTTCCTTTAGTATCTGACCCTGGAGTCTGATCATGTCTGCTCTGTGTGTGTGTTAAAGGTATTTGACTGCATCAGTTAAGCGAGCAAGTGGTTTTTCTTTTTTTTTTTCACTGTGGAGCTTAATTAATCCAGGAAGGGTTTATGACCTTGAACAAACTGTGGGCATTGAAAATTTGGGTACTGAAGCAGAAAAGTTGTTGGGAGAAGTTATCAGAGTAATGCACAACTTCTGTATTTGCTTTTCAGAGTTGAGAAGTACTGAGAATGAAAAAAGCTTTGGTGAGGTTGTTCAGAGTTATACTTTGCAGTTATTATTGCTAGCTCTGATACATATCTGCAGACAAACTCTTCTTCTGATAGGCATCTGAATAAGAAATGATTTGAACAAAAATGCCTAAAACATGAAAAAAATATTGTTCATTCAACTGTAGCTTAAGACACAGTGTGTCCATAATAAATTGTAAATATTAGATTGAAAAAATACAGCTAAAACACGCTGTACTCAGAGAATCTCACAGGAAAAAGGAAATTCTGTGGTCAAAAATTACCTTTAAATTACGTAGTCCTATGTAATTATTCAAGACCGGACCCCAGAGGGAGAAGAATAGGTGTTTACAGAAATTCTTTTCAATGGTTTCTGTTTTCAGAGCTCAAACACACTTATATGCAAATTACAGGATTAAAAAAAAAACAACAACCCAAAACCTAAACATTTTCCCTCTCCCAGAAAAGGGCAAATAGGGTTTGTTTTGCTCTGAAAATAAATTGGCTTTCATTTTGGAACACTGAACGTGCTACCTTGTTAAAACAGAATTATCCACAAAATGCCTGGATTTGTAAAACCTGAAATACTTAAACCTGTATTCATGTGCTGCTCTTTAATACGCCTAATTCCAAATGTGACTGAGGTACGTGGTACAGGAGGTGCAAGTAGAAGTCAGGATTGATCCATCATATCTTGAGAAGGGGTGAGAGGACTTCATAGAGATCCTATTGTGAAGGCCAGAGGTATGCAGGAGCCAAAGGCATGATGACTTTAGGATATGAGGCGTTTCTTTTTGTCATTTAAAACGCTGTGTGTCTCTGTCAAGAGGAAATATTACACTAGGGTTTAAACCAGAAAAGGTCATAGGTTATGTGTTTTCAGTGAGCTGTAACTGATGGTCTGATCTGCTTAGAGGTAGGATTAACCTCCCTCTCTCTCAGAAAGGACTCGCAGAGAATTGTTTGCTTGGGTTTCTAATCTTATTTTACCCCAAATGCCATGTGCCCTTATTGGTGGCAGAGGAGATTCTTGTGGTAGTGGAATCAGTGAAAAGCTGGTAGATCACACAAGAAGCCTCTGAATGAAGGCAGAATTGAAACTGGGAAATAAAGAAAACAGCAGGCAGGTCACCCTCTCAGGAAAACAACATTCATTCTCAGTCATGCACATCCTAACACTTTTGACGGCAATTTATCATGGAAGACTGGGTTCACCGCAAGGGCTAACACATGTCATAGGTTAAGTCAGAAAAGGCAATACTGAAAGGAAACTTCAAAGTCCTTAATACACAGAGTTAAATATGTTGGGGAAAAGCTTACTTTGTTTGTTATAAGGATATGAGTAAACAGCATCCTGGAGGAATTATGGCAAAATGTAGTGTGACTGCTCTGCCTATTTAAGGCACCATTTGTGTCGTTGCAATGGCTCTGAAGAACGCAACTGTAACTTGCTGGAAGTTGATCAGGTTGAGCTATGGGCCTTCTCCAGTTCTAATTGCTGTGGATTGATAAGTAGTATTGGCTCTGTCTACTCGTGGTATGGTTTAATGCCTGGGAGAAGCTACCTTTCCCAACAGGAGATGTGATCCTGCTCGGTGCTTTATGCTCTTAATTCACACCAAAGTCTGCACAAGTGGTGAGGCCCTTGCACCCCCTGAACACTCAGCAGGGTTGTGTGCACATTCAGCTTTTAGCAAATGCTTCTGAAGCAAGGGAAAAAGATCTCATTCTGACTTGAGATTTCAAGGTGAATGTGGCAGCAGACTTTATGAAGTGGTGCTTCCGAAAGGTCTCTTCATTTTGGGGTCATATGGACTGGTACTTTTTTCGCTTCAGATGCTTTCTGAGTTAGAAATTAGTTAGCTGCCCACTGCTGGATATAGATATACACAGGCACGTATGTCTAATTAGAAATATGGCCTTTCTATCCAAGAACTTTATACTATCAGAACTCAGCCCGGGAAAATCACTGCTGATGACCATCACTTCTACATTTCTGCATCAAAGTAGAAATCACTACAGCATCAGCAATGCTTGGACAACTCTGACTCCAGCTCAGTTTGGTATCTTTGCAACTCCACTCATTCAGTTTTGATGGATTCACACTGCTGTCCAGTCTGACTGTTCCCGTTTTTCGAAAGGTGGAAAGGACAGTGAGGTGAAAGATGGTATGAATGGACTTTTACAGAACTGCTGAAGTGTTAAGAGCACAGGCAGAAAAGTAGCGCAAGCTGCAGCATCGTACTGTGTCCGAGTCCTGCCTGCATTAGTTACTGCACGTGTCATGGTAGGGGAGCGTTCATCCTAGCTGGTTGTAGACCAACTGAGACACAAAACAGCAGGCATGGTTTGTCCAGAGGACCATGTATGGAGATGCTCACCATGGCCCTTAAATAGAAGATAGGAGGAGGTGGTTGCTGAAGTCCGGATCCGGGCTAGCATCCTGCAGGAAATGGGTAGCTCGTCCAATCCGCTCACTGTTTGGTGTTTCTCTTGCTGCTCACACGCTCTTCCCAAATAACTTGATTATATTTCTCTTGCTTTTTCAAGAAGTGTTATTTGGTCTGTGATCCTACTGCTTTTCTAAAGGACCCTGGGTCTTTTTCTCCTTCCATTTAATCTTCTCTAGGATTGTTTACGAGCCTGCCAAGAACAGATTGAATCCCTCCTTGAATCCAGTCTACGTCAGGCACAGCAGCACAACGTATCTTCAGAAACAAAGACTGTAGAGGACGAAGCAGACCTTTCCTGCACACCTACTGATGTGCGAGATGTGAACATTTAAGAGGACTTCTTCTAATGGGTTTGCTTGGCGAGAAAACCAGACAAAGAAAGGGCATCTGAGAAGGAATCAGCATCAGGATCTCCCCCCCAGAAACCCTTTTCTCCAGGACATTTTTATACCAGAAGGGAAAACCAGTCCTGTTATATTTTTTCTTGCTCTGTCTCCCTTCCATCCGTGACTTCAAACAAATAAACAAAAAATACCCCAAAAACTGTCTTAAAAAAAGAAAAAATAGTATTTGCATTACCCCCAGGGGTTTGTGCTACAAAAATAGAGGCTTTTATACAATAATAATCAACTAGTTTTTATATTAAAGTGTTCTTGTCTGTATGTTGTAAAAATAGGCATTAACACACAAAATGTCTCCAGGGGAGGTATTAGATTTGATTTCTTGCATATAAAAAAACCAACCAACCATTTTTAAAGTAGAAGAGGTGTTTCTGTTTTTTTTTTTCAAGATAGTAAATGAAATATTCTTTTTTCTTTAAAAAGCATAGCTTTAACGCAGTTCTAGGCTTTTCTGTATCTTGCTTGCTTATGCATTTAGTCACTTTATAATTCATCTGTAAATGTTTATTTTATTTCCTTAGGTTTTTTTTATCCTCTTCACCTTATAAATGGTTAACGTAACCCATAAGTTAGTGTATGTTAGTATGCAGCATTATTATATGTTAATCTCTTTTTGTGCCTGTGGATTGCCTGTGCATAAGGCATTTGTAGGGTTTCAGCTTAGCATTGTTGGGAAAGGCCAATGTACTACTCGTACGATACTCTATTATAAAGAGAAACCGAAATAGTGACATAATATATTATATTTTTGTAATCTTCATATTTTTGTAGTTACCTGTGTAAAAATGCTGGTCTGACCCCACCGATATTCAGCCTAATTATGGTCAGGTTCAATCCACAGTTCAGTCTTTTTGTTTGTTTGTTTGTTTGTAATATTCTAAAACCATTCCATTCAAAGCACTTTCAGTCCATTAGATATAGGAAATACATTCTTTTATTGTGTGGGAATTTTTTTTTTTAATGGAATGGTTTGGAAATATATAAGTGCTTGTTCGCAAACTTGGAATTGCAAAGCAAGTGCATTTAACTATGGTGTTAGAGGAGAGGTGATTTTTTTTTTCCGAAGGTTGTGTTCCAGTGAGAGAAATCGCATTCACAAATTGCCAGGATTATCTTCCTATCCTTTTCTATAGAAAAGTTGAAGTTTAGAAATCCTTTGGTGCCAACTCATCTTTATAAATTAGGGGCCTTAAAGGTTCACATATAGGACACGTAGTTTAAGGATTGTCGCTAGATGTTTTACAACTGAAGGTTTTTAAACACTAAAATATATAATTTATAGTTAAGGCTAAAAAAGAATATTTATTGCAGAGGATGTTCATAAGGCCAGTATGATTTGTAAAATAATGCAATCGCCCCTTTTTGGAAAAAAAATCTTTCCACCCTTGATGTTGCAGTTTTAACACAGCTTATTAAAGAAAAAAGGACACGCTTCAAAGAACAAACCCAAAACAAAGCAGTCTGTTTGGCCCCTTCCTATACATTTTTCAAAAGCAGTCTAACCACGAAAGCGCCATAGTTAATAGATACGAAAATTGGAGTACTTGAAAGAAGTTCTTATTCCAGTATATGCCCCATTTTTTTTATTTAGCTACAAATAGAAAATTTGCACATCTTGGCTATGTATCTTTTTATTATTATTTTAGAAAGTAGCTGAAGGGACGTGGACATAGCTGTTGAAGTTGATGCTCGAGGAGAATGTGATGGTGAAATGTATGTGAGAAAACTGCCGCTGAGGTGTTGATTGTACAAAAAAAAACACAAAAAAAAACAGAAAAAAAAGAAAAAAGTTAAAAATTAAAAAGAAGAAAAAAGCGAAAAGAAAAGGAGTGGATGCTCCATTTTTATTGAGCTGCTATGGATAAATTCCCAGCATGGTTTGAAAAAAAAAAATTAACATTGCTTTCCTGTATCTTTGTCATTGTGTTTTGCTGCTATTTTGTGGATCAGTTTTTTTTTTGTTATACAATGTCATATACTGCCATGTTATAGGTTTTAATTTTCTCATAGAAAATTATATTATTGACATCATTTTTTTTGTAGATTTTTTATGTGATCAATTTTTACTTAATGTGATTACTGCTCTATTCCAAAAAAGGTTCCTGTTTCACAATACCTCATACTTCAGTTAACCGTGTCCAGACCAGGTTTTAATGTCCGTACACAGTGCCTCATAGTTCTACTGCAAGCGGGAATGCATCGAATGTTATTCTGAATGGGTCTCGCGATTTGCAACTAGGTTGCATTAATTTAAAAACAGCAGACATTTCAGAAGATCAAGTTATGTCTTTTTTTTAATGCATTTTATAAAGCTGGATTCTTTGTCTGATCTGGGGTTTATTATCATAGTAGTTTTAAGCTGTGTTATTAGCCACACTGATATATGAAAGGTGCATTATAATATAACTCTTGTATGCCACCTGATGTGGTTTCCCATCAGTTTGGGACACATCATTTGGTATGATAGGTTATCTTCTGGAACTCTAAGTATTTTGTGTGTTTAATCTGTTATGATATACTAGGTTTTTGGTTTTTTTGTTTTATTTTATTTTTTTTTAATTATAGCATAATGCTAATTTAAAAAGCCTGTAAATCTCATCAATAAGCCAGCTAACAGAGTTGTACGCTGAAGAATAATCTAGCTGTTGCCTGTATGCTGCTAAACCAAAACAGAATTAGAACTCATTTTGAGGCAAATGCAGTTAAGATCCTACTTAGTGCATAAATAAAGCATTGCAATGCTACTAGCAGTCGCAGGACCCAGGAGGACTGGATACATTCTGTCCAAACTTCAGGAACATTTCTTACTGCTTACCTCATAAAACACTTCTGTTTGTGGCATCTCTGTGTCTCTGAACCAAACGTGATTATTGAGTTAGTCCTTGTGGGTTATATTATGTGTTTCACTGAGTGGCAGTGCGTACTGCAAATTTCTTTAAAATATTGTGTGTACTAAAAGGCCAAATCCTGATTAAGTGGGTTCACGTGCCAACAGAGATGCTTTATTTGTCACATTAGTATAACAATCTGTAGTAAGCAAGCAATTCAGATTTGTACATTTTTATATTGTACTTATTGGCATCACTGGTCTGAAATGCACATTTTCACCAACAGACCTGTAACAGACAAGTTTCCAGCAAAAAACCTAAAGTCTAGAAATAAAATTGTTAAAACCCAATATCTGCTTGTTGTCATCTTTTTCTTTTTAAATTGCCTTCATGAAGCTGAATGGTTTCACTACCAGATGCAATGAGAAAACGGTGACATTTGTGGGTTTGAGTCTCTGTGCTTTAAATGCTGAAAACCTTTTGTTGTCATTTTAGGAAACCGTAGGCGTTTTTAGCAATGGGTGGGCGAGTGCCTCTCACAGTAATGTGTATTTTTAAGAAAACCCAAAATTTTTCTTTGCTGAACACTCTCCTTATCTGAAAGTAAAACACCATTTGGTGATTCTTTTCAATAAAAGATAAAGCAGGCATTGGATGGTACAGAATGAGTGTTCATATTTATCAGTGTAAGGTTCTGTGTCCTAAAATACCTGTACAGAAGGTAGTTTGTTTTAGAAGTGGAAAGGTTCACCTGCCACATTTTCCTTCCCATTCCCTTGCTACACAGCTTTTACATTATTCCCATAATAAGGAATAAACCAGAAAAATGTAAAAGCCTACTAAAACCAAAAAAGAACTGGGAAGGATAGAAATGACATACGGTTATAGTAGAATGAGAAAAAAAATAACGTGTCCAATTCACGTCACAAAGTATCTCTGAAAACTGGAGATGCACCTTATCAATTGTAAGGAGAGCTGAACGTGGCAGAAACAGCTTATTCTTAGTGGAGAATGGGCAGTCTTCTAGCCTATGTATTTGTCAATTTACCTTATGAAAATATTTCTGCCTTAAAAAAACAATCAACATAAAATGTCAAGCGTTTGTCTCTCCTGTCACAAATCAGAAATCAGTACCTGTGAGTTTCTCCTTGACTAAACTCTACGTTGTAACTGATTCCATGCAGTGAGTACAGCAAAGGAAATGAGAACTGAAACTCCCAAGTTAACACCCAACACGCCAGTTACAGCTTAGTGCAAAATCAGTTTTAGTGCAGTTACCAGTAGATGGGAAACCATCTGCATCAAAAGAATCCCAGAAGGGCTCCTATCAGTTTGTCAGCTTCCCAGTCACTTCAGACAGAAAGCTGAACCGCGTGGCCTACTGTAAAACCCGAGCTCAGGCTGGTGAAGTCACATCAGGACACAGCACGATCTCTAATTTTTTCCATTCGAAGTGGGTAGCTCCTCAGTATTATCAGGTTATGCTGGTAGGCTGCCCAGGAGGATTCATATAGCAGTGAAAGAGGATCTAAACCAGATTCACAGTGACTTTAAATACAGATCAAGCCAAAGCTTGAATCAGTCTCAGTGAAAAACTACTTATTTTTTTCCCACGTGGATTTTCTATCAGTTTTCTGCAAAAATTGCACCTTATTTAGAGAGAAAAAAAAAAGAGGGAAGGAGTGTCGGAAAAAAAAAGGCTCACTTTTCTATGAGTGGTGGCAAATCCCTCTGATTTTAATGTTTGAAAAGTGAGTGAAGACATAAAATCCTGACTTGGGACAAAAACCTTTTTGCTGAAAACAGTAAATGGAGTGAGAAATATCAACCTGCGTTTTGTTGAACATGCTAAGTGGGTCTTGCCTTTCCTATGTTTTATAAACTCAACCCAACTGAAGTCTTCTGTGGCTTAAGTAGGTTTAAGATCACATAGCTGTTATTTACATTTTCCTCCTCTCATCTCTGAATGCAGGCTACTAAATTTGAATGTTGGGGGAGCCACGCCAGTATTATTCACATTGCAAAGGGCAGAAAGACAAGAATGTAGCAAGAAAAACAATTTACTATAGGCTGTGAAAAATATGCATGTTCAGCTAGGCTATGCTGTAGCTTATTAAAGGGAAACATACTGTATTTTCTTACATCAGATTGAGAAGTGTACACAGAAAATCCTCCTCATTTCCATTGTTGAATTCAGGCTCATTGAGCAGCTTAGACCTTTCATGAACACTTAAAATTCACATGCTCTTTATTAAAGAATAAACAAGATCTCTTAAATTTAAAAACTAAGAACCCATTTATATTCAAATATATCTGACATTTTAAGTGATAGAAAACTCCAGAAGATAAAGGAGAAAGTGAAGCTTGGAGCTATTATTTCAAAGGAGTCATAGGAATGACCCAGGCATGTGGGTTAGATACTCTGATAAAGATTCCTGGCAACGTCATTGAAAAGCTACAATGGGACAAAGGCAGTAAAGCTATAAATGATGGCATTTTAATGAATTCCTGTCAGCATCACTTTATGGGAAATGTATCTCTTCAGACATACATGGTATTTTTATGATCCCACAAATATAACTGATAATAGTAATTGCATGGGCATGACAAATGGAGATTCCCATCTGGCTTCTGACAGAGTTCCACACAATATTCCAATCAAACGATGAGAAGAGAATTGCAAATTAGCTGGATTGCACTGATAACGTAAGACTTGCCAGACTTCTGATTTTGTTCTTTAGAGTCAAGGAGTATGAGTTTAGGAGCAAGGCAGAAGTTACCCTTTTGTTTCTTTAATGTGATAGACATTTAAGATGGAAATAGTTTCTTGCTGTCGCCATTAGCATCTCCACAGCCCTACTTAGATCTGTTCTACTTTTGCATGTATGAAGAATGTATTAAAAAGTCTCTTATTTCAGGGAAGTCACCAAGTTGTCACAGCCATCATTTACCTGAGCATTCTTACCTGAAGAAGGAACTGCTGGCAGAAAGACCCACAGCAAATTGGGAATAAGGCACACAGGCAGCATCTTCAGTCTGCGTGGGCCCTGCTGATGCACAAGTACCACCTGCAGCATGTGGGCAAGAGATCTGGGGTCCACACCATCACTTCTGCTGAACTCCTGAAGCTGTTTTCAATGCGGTCTTCAGAGCATCAATTCCTTCACAGAACACGCCCAAGCTCTTGGGGAGAAGTCACTACCATACACAGACCAACACAGTGAGTATTTTAACTTTCCTCAGGTTGCCTCTCTGGACACAGGAGCTTGTGCTTAGTGGCAGCCAGAGGTCTTCCCTTTATAGAGTATGAAAAAAAACCATCCATCATTATGGATTTCATCTCTCATTTTAGTGATGGCTTTTCTAATTTAAGATAATATCCTTGAAGAAATACAGCAATTAGTATTAACTTCAGATTAAAAAAACCTGTAGTGATCCATTTCAAACCCAGAATACCAGTCTGTCTACTCTCTAGAAGACTGGTAGAAATTATATTCCAATCATATTCAAAATATATGCTAATGGACAATCACAGTGCAATCTTCCCTGCTAACACGTTTGTCACGGGATGAAGTCTACCTGAAAGCCAAAGCCTGCCCAGTCAAATGAGACCATGACTACATCTGCTCAGCTCCGACTAATCTGGCATGAACTGGAAAACAAAGTAGTGAAATAAGAACTCTGTTAGGCAACTGTTGCTAAATTCACACTTGGTAAACAGCTTGGGGTGGGTGACCAGAGAGCGACAGGAACCTCCTCCCCACCAGTCACTGGCCTTAAATATGGAAAAAGTCAGAGAGAACAGCCTGGGACTGCTTGTGCTGTTAAATATATAAAGCAGTAACTGGTTAAGAGGGTAACTCCTCAGGGCTGGAGAGAGCTCCAGCTACAGATATCTAATACCATCAAGAAAGCTGGACCAAAGGAAGAATCACAGGCCAAGCTCCAAGCCAGGACCTGACACATGGACTGGTTGGGGCAGGGGTCCTTTCCTCCTGGATCCACGTGGTGAAGGTCTACAGTTTTGATTTGTGTGTGCAGTGTGTGCATCCCAGAATGGGAATTGCTATCCACTCACCATTCCCAGCCTGCTAAGTACATACATTTTAGATTACACAGCGAGTGGTGTGGTTGAGTTATTACATCCATCCCACCCGACTGCTCTGTGACACTTGTGTTAATCCATCTGCAACCTACAGTCCACTAAAAGCTTGGTCTCCTATGACAGCTAAGATGTGACCCGCTGCAAGGATGTTATTTGTAATATCAGCAACATTACCACTGGCCTTCAAGGAGCAGGGCTGAGATGGGCAAATCATTTCACAAAGATCACTAACTCCCCACGAGAGCATTACAACAGCTCACCTGCGCCAGTGTCGAACGAGTGACCAAGTGTCCTAAGTCACTGCTCTGATGGCAAACTATCTGAAACGGACAATTGAGCTTTTTGATGTTTTATTTCTCCTTTCATTAGACTTTATCACTATAGATTTGAACACAGGCTATTATTTTTGCACAGCTTTTTGCTCCTTGAACACCTGTGGGCCATAGTTCTTTACATCTGGTTGCTGGCTACTTGAAAGATGAAGACTAGATCTTCAGCAAATGTATACTGTTAAAATACAGCTATATTCTTTTTACATTCACAGATAGAACATCTTCCCAAGATTTCCAAAAGGCATCAGCAATTTTTAACTCTAAAGTAACCATTATTTCTTAAAAGCATAGCACATTTATTTCATGGTTTTGACTCAATATTTCTGTAGGTGTTTCATTCATTCACTGTGACCGCTTTGTTCCTTTTAGACAATAAATCTATCAGCCACGTATTAATTCAGGTTTCTCTTTTCTTGGAAACTCCTGGACTGCAAAGGATCAGAAAGGTTCCTCCCTCATGGACAATATCCTTCTAATATAAGCGAAAGAGTTCATCTGCCTTCACTTCTGCATGACAGTGCCCAGCAGTGCTGCAGTCAAACAAGTATACACAAAGCTTCACGTGATTATGGAAACACAAGAATTCTCACATTCTCAAAGAACTTCCCAATCACCTAAATAGAGTCCTCCATGGTTTTAAATCTCTCTGGAAACCTGCTTAAGGTGTCTTCAGGAATCTCCTTCCACTTCTCTCATGCTTCTGCTGAAGGTTAAATCTCCTTGAAAAAGTCTCGCATATTTCGAACATGATTTGTTTATATCTAATTAGTTTAAAAAAAAATGATGCTACCAGGTTGTCCCCCTGTACTCGGCACTGGTCAGGCCTCATCTGGAATATTGTGTACAGTTCTGGGCCCTCCAGTTTGGGAAAGATGTCAGGATGCTGGAGTGTGTCCAGAGGAGGGCAACGAAGATGGTGAAGGGGCTGGAGCACAAGCCCTATGAGGAGCGACTGAGGGAGTTGGGGCTGTTTAGTCTGAAGAAGAGGAGGCTCAGGGGAGACCTCATTGCTCTCTACAACTACCTGAAAGGAGGTTGTAGTCGGGCAGGGGTTGGTCTCTTCTCTCAGGTGACCAGTGACAGAACCAGAGGGCATGGACTCAAGCTTCGTCAGGGAAAGTTTAGGCTTGATGTGAGGAAGAAGTTCTTCACTGAAAGGGTGATTGGCCATTGGAATGCGCTGCCCAGGGAGGTGGTGGAGTCGCCGACCCTGGAGGTGTTTAAGGGGAGACTGGATGAGGCACTGAGTGCCATGGTTTAGATGATGGTTGGTGTTAGTGTTGGTGTTAGTGTTGGGTTATAGGTTGGACTCGATGATCTCAGAGGTCCTTTCCAACCTTGTGATACTGTGATAAGAGAACTTCAAAGAAGAGCGAGGCATACAACTACAAGCAGCCAGACTCTCAATATGCAGTTTTATCAATGTCTATGTTGAAAGCAGGGTTATAAATTCCCCAACTGTGCTCAAGTCATTCTCCACCATAATCAGGTGTTCTGGATAGGACACATTAAATAGTGCCCTAAGTCCATGCGGTTTTATGTTTACAGTGCACTTCACTAACTGCACCACGATCCAAGGTCTCCTCAAGAAGGAAATATACCACAGGCATAAGCTCTATCTCTGCTTACAAGTGAAATACTATTAGATTGATTTTTAGTTTCAAATACTCATTGGGTTTTCATTTGTATTTCAGAAGGTGTCAATAGTTTATCAACACTGTTTATCAACAACAACTTCTGTGTGTGTTTTTTAAAGGAGGTAAATAGGATCTCAAAAATTCAATGTCTGCACATACACTGAAAAAAAAAAAAGGCCAGTTTAGAGAACAATGTAGGCATGTGTTTTTAAACTACTGTTCGTGCAGTCTGGTCAGGACTGTGTGACACAGTATACAGTGTTTTGTCATCCAAGGAATGTCTTTGATCAAGAGTTTATGCAAGAAGGAAAAAAAAGCCATGAAACCCTAATCCGTTCCCACAGTCCAGTAAACGTGAGCTGGACAAACAGTGGACAATAGCAGTAAAGCTTGCTGCTGGAACAATAGCTGCAACTAAAAAAATTAAAGGGTTGCTGACTCACAGTTCTTACAATCAAGAAATATCCCATGCAGTGTTGGTTATTGCCCGGAATCCTGAAGATGCTGAAGGTTAAAACTTGTAGTTACTATTATATTGAGATAAAGCAGCAAAATATGCTGCTAAACAATCAAAAACGAGGGACAGTGACAAATACTGATGAGGATTCTGTCTGGTGAAGTCAGGATGCAGAGGCTGAATAATGAATCTTCTTTCTGCCTAAACATTTTGCTAAAAGTAAACTCCATAATTTTATTATAAACCAATATCAGTTAAAATCTTTCAGTCAGTACAATACTATTTGAGATGCCATCCATAAATATTTTCCACAAATTCTACAGTCTAATTTTTCCAAGACAACAGCAATATGCTATTTCTCATGCCTATTCAGAAATATTCTGTAGGCAATTTTGCCATGTCAAAACCAGACAGACAGAATGACATATTATTGGTTCATTATATATGCATATGAAATGCAACACATAGAACAATTAAAAACATTGTATAGCAAGTTACTTCTAAATCAACTGGCACTTAATATGGCTGATTTTTTTTTACTTTCATGTAATTCATATGAGAATGAATGGGTAATACTTTATGCTAATAAAGATTTCCAAAGTCTCCCATGTCTGCTATGTTTCAGAGAAGTTTAGTGACCATGTTTCTTTTCAAATAGTACCAGGTTTGGTAAAGTTATACGTATGTTCTGTTTCTTGTACTCATCACAAATCATAGAAAGAAAAATGACAAGTCTTCTGGATTGCAATGACTTCAGTAATTAATGACTGGCAGTAATTAGCTTTCTATACACCTTTTAATACAATTGTGTATGCCACAGTTGCAGCTCAGAGATGATCATGAATAAAGAAAACAAGCGAGAATGTAGCCCAAGCAAGTCAGAAATTTGTAAGTTAAATGCTTCGAACATTCCCCCCCAACTACTGAGCAAGAACTAGCAGTGAATATAGTGAGACATTTTTAAGTCTTAGCAACTTCAATAATTTTAGCAGAAATTCTCCATCTAAACTGTCCTTGCCAAGTATTTCTACAAAATTTCAAACCAGTTTCACGATACAGCACAAAGCGACAATCTCCACATCCTATTGCATTAATAACTGATATCATCTACAAGATTGCATTTCTTTCCATATCTTTTTCCACCCAGTCTTTAAAGCAATACTTAAGTTGCACAGTCAAGCATTCAAATCAGGAAATATCTGAATGACCGTGGTCCACAAAAGCTTTGTGCAGGCTCTCTGTGCACAGATCTTCTGATAGGCTTTAATGACAGGGTAACGCTTGCTTCCACCAGAGTCCTGACCATTCAAGACGCAGGGTGAGTAAGCAGGGTGTGAAACTAACAAAGCCATTCATAAGAATTGGCTTTCTTTTGTTACAGATTTTAGGAAGATGTTCACTAAACAGAAAAGGCATCAAAAGAAGAGATGATATATGCTTAGAACTCACAAAACCAAATACCATTTTGAGTACTGTGGCTTTCCCAACTCTTGATGACTCCCCCTCGCCAACAGCATTCTTATTGGCTTAAGCACACACCTTTCCCAGGCATTTGCCAAATCTCATGTTCCTCATTTTCTAGGTGACTGATCTGAGAAAGACAGGCAAAAATACAAACATGCAAAAAAGCAAGGTACTCACAGCCACTCTTGACCTTGGCAAGAAGCACTTTCTGAAGTATTCAAGTACTCAAAATGCAAAATTAGTTGGAACGAGTCACATTAGACATCTCAAACCGCTTAAGGCAAATCAATACTCTTGATGTAACCTGGGCTTTAACTCCTTAGCTGCAAATAAGATAGAAAAATCCATACACCCCCAATATGCTACCAGGATTCCACTGTTACAGCCCTGAATATCACAGGAAAACCAACAAATCTGTTGCAGAAAGTGTAAAAAGTTGGCACTGAAGAAAGCATATGACTACATATCCAACAGGATTTAACCACATCTCATTTAATAAAGACCATCAGGCCCATACAGGACATGAGACAGAGGATATCCAGAAAAACACAGACCCCTTGAATAAGAGACTCCATCAGTTTGTGCACACACACATGGAGTTAAATTAAAGACCTAAACCTGACACATTCCAGTTTGAAATCCTGGTTGCTACAATCTGTATGGCTAAATATGTGTATATACAAATATATTCATACAATATTTTATTCTAATAATACTGTTATAAATAAAATCAAAGCAATACAAGAAAATTACCCACTGAACAGTTTTCAGAGTAAGTCATTAACCACTTCATCTGCAAAGATCCTTTCTCTCTTTAGTCACAAAAAATAACCTTGTTTTCAACACAATCTCTATAGTAGCACCTTGTATATAACTCATGTACCATACACTGCCTCACGCTTCACAGACACCTGGAGCTCTCACGCTCCTTCCTTTTGCATTTACATACATTTTTGTAAACCGTGGAGAAAGGTTTCAAAAAGGGCCACATATTTTAAACTATGAATACTAAGACCTTCAGTGTTTACTTATCTTTGTACTACTATTCAGAAGAACAACTGTCTTTTTTAGACCAAGATTCTGGGGAGTTTATTTAAAGCATAATTAATGGATTTCAACAAAAAATATTTTGAGGCAATCGCAGATGAACACTTGGTACCTTTCTTTAATTTGAAGTAAACAGGTAAAACATTTCCATTTGCAGAAATAAACTGGTTTATAGATTCAGGGACAACTTTTCAAATCTGGATTTCTTTGAAGTGCTTATAAAGTGAAATTAGCTTTCTTTTCTGTAGTATGTGATCTTTTTTATTTATGCCTATCTGTTTACTGAGATTCCAGGGTGTGCTATTTTATTTTGTTTCTATTTTCAGATACTTGCAGCTTGGTGTTTCTTCCAATTCCCAGTGTTTTAGCTGCATAACAATTAATAGCCAGCTGTACTCAAACTCCCCTAAATGAAGAGACCATCAACGCTATCACGTCCCTTCCAAGGTCTCAAATGAGGACACACCTCCAAATGAATCTTACCTCGACATTATTTCAAAAGAACTTCATCACATAATTAGAAGAGCTATATCATATGCTCTGTACTCCCTTGTAACAACCTTTGTCTCTATAAATATTTGTGAACTCTTCTCATCTATTTCTTACACATAACATGACCTCCTCCACTAGATGGCTCCAACACTTACTCTCTCCATCACAGCTGGTTGAACGCTTTCCCACGTTAAGACAATTAAACAACAAAAAAAAGACACCAGCAACCAGTTCTTAAGGAAAACCTCTGATACTGGCACACTTTCATACTCCGGGAACTGACAAAATGTAAGAGATTGCTTTGAAATAGATCGATTCATATGCACACGACTTCATACAGTCAGCAAAACTGTTTCATCTTCAGAATCCAAAATCCAAAAATTTTAGCAGAAATCATGCTCTTTGTATCCCAGATGTGAATACACAGTGAGCATTTTAAAAATTCACATTGCTTATTTTCTTGCACAATAAGAGTGCTGTACAAGTAAATTAGAATTGAGGTCTAGATGAAACAAAGTAGTACTGTCCAAAGATATGGCCACATTAAAACACATCCTTCACCTGAGACAGTTTATCCTGCAGACAGCTTCTAACTCCCAAAGCAGTCAATTTTCTCTTTATGAAGGCACACGATGCCATGTAGTGTTAACCAGGCCTGCACGGGTTACAACCGATGAAAAGTCTTCAAGAATTCACTATAAAATTGTATAGCAAATAGTACACAAAGACATCTGGCAACCCAACCTAAAACATCTCCCAGGTAAAATAATTTGGATTGACTGTATTGTATTGAATACATTTAGCTGATGGCATCCATTTTTTTCAGAATGAGACTAAAGAATATATTTTCAACTGGAAATATACCCACAAAAAATGTTTCCTACTGCAAAGTCTGCAGGCAATTGATTACGCTTCATTTCACCTACAATATCTACACATTGTGTAAACTGAATGATCTGCATACACAGATTTTTAAATAACATACATCCTTTAAATAAGGAAACTTTGCAAATGTATATGTTTTCCTTTTGAAGAATCAATCTATCAGTGCAAGGTTGGTAAGGAATTAAAACAAATATTTCTGTTTAACAGGTTTACACACTGGTGCTTCAGTGATCCTAAATAAAATTTGGAGACATTTTAGAAGTACAATTCTAAGTTCAATGCTTCTCTTCTTCTCCTTTAATATTTAGCACTTCTTCGCCATTTTGATTTGTTTAAAATAAGAGCAGATAACCACTTTTCCAGTTATATGTTCTTTTAATATTTCTTCTTTGGTCATCCACGTTTATCTTCATCTGTTACATTCAAAATGTTAGTGAAGATCTTTCAGTACCGATTCTAAAATCAGACTGAATATTTAGCATTGAACAAACCTAAAAAAGAATACATGAAAGTATTTCAAAGCACCTATTTTCCAACAAGAAGGTTAAAAAAACCTCCCAATTCCTCCATTTCTCCTCTTCTTCTTCCACTTGTCATTAATTGTCAAATAATACTTTCAATTTTCATTTAAAATATTTTCCTTTTATTTTACACTTGCTGTTGGTTGGGGAATTTTCAACTATCGAGTATTTTCACTTAACTCACTTCAAGTATTTCTACTATGATTGCAAAAGAACAAAAATGGCTCTGCACAAATACTGTGGGTTTGAGCAGGCTTAGATTTTTAGAAATCAATATCATTCTGTCATGCAATAACAAATTAATCCTACAAACCTGTTTAAATTTTCCTCTGATTTTTTCCAGATCTTCTTGCAGCTTATCATACGTGGGGTCTTCATATGGGAACTTCTGAATCATCCCTATTAATGAATCCAGAGCCCTTATCTTTTTGCTACCAAAAAAAAACCCAAAAGAGAAAAAACAATGAATCTACTACAGAAGCTTCTTTCAACTTGTCAACATGAAAATTATATTAATACTTATAGATAATAACTCAGAGCATAGAACTCAGGTGTCCATCCTTCTTTTTCATTCAATTTCTCCCATTTAGATCACTGAGGGTGTGCAACTGATAGGGATTTAAGCCACAAACAGAAACTGAGCTGTAGCACAACTGACAAAATTAAGGTCTCACTTTTAACCTACCTGCCAAAAGTTGAGAAATATTCAAGAATCTTCAGAAATATCAATTAGATGGCTAAGCAAAATAAATAAATGCAACAAAACCAGCTCACCTGAACACATATTAAAATAACTGACAGTGTGGCAGCAATTCTGTCAGATAAAGTAATCAAAACTGGACAGAAAAAAAAATGATGGAGAAAAGAATTAGAGTCATAGAAAACTGTAGGTTGGAAGGGACAGCTGGAGGTTATCTAGTCCACCTTCTACGGAAGCTGGACTGACTTCAAAGATACATAAGATTGCTCAGGGCCATCTTCAACCAGATTCTGAAAAATCTACAAAAACGGAGCTTCTAAAATCTCTCTCTACAACTTGTCCCTGTGCTTAGCTGTGCGCACTAGAAAGGACCTTCTCCTTCTGCTTCATTAGAACTTTGCTTGTTTCAAGTTGTGAAAGTTGCCTACTGTCCTTTCCCTAAGTGCTTCTGCAAGGAAGGTGTGTCCACCTCATCTAGAACTTAGAATCACAGAATGGTTTGAGTTGGAAGGGACCTTAAAGATCACACAGTTCCAAACCTCCCTGCCCTGGGCACAGACATTGGCCACTGGATCAGGTTGCTCAAAGCCTCATCCAGTCTGTTCCCAAACATCTCCAGGGATGTGGGGGGGTATCCCCTTACGTGGTACAACTAGGCATTGCCCCTGCCTTCTCTTCTCCTGGCTGAAGAACCAAGTTCCCTTATCCTCTTTTCAGTACCACACTGTCTAGCACATGATACCACCCCAGTGGCCCTCTGCTCACCTTCTATTTTTCACTCTTTGTTTTATACTGGGGAAGAGGGAAAACTGGACACCATACTTTGAAAAAGTATTAAAGGAACAGAACACTTTTACTTTTTTTTTAACCTTACCTGTTCTTTTCATCCCTGCATTTCTGGAGCAGATGCTGCCATGTCAGTGCAAACCCAAGGTAGCAGCCAATCTAAAAATTCATCAGAACGTAAGGAGAGAAAAAAAAATACATACAGTATATGTAGTAAAAGAAACCCAAAGTGCTACATTGTATCTCATTCTTCAGGAAACAAATTACTGGATATACAAATGTTTCTGTGTCAGAAAGTTCAGTAAAATAGGGCAGGATAAATGAGGACTATCTGCTTTCCACAGTATAAGAGTCAAAAACCCTCTTGTATGACTCTGTGTGGCATCAGAGGACAAAATATTTAAAATACAGGATAAAAAGTAATTCTGCCAAATGCTAGTCATACTTTATATGCTTTGAACCCCCAAATTTACTGAAGTGTGATAGTAGGGAAACAGTTAGAAAACCAATACACAAACAATTTTACCAGCTTAACTCAAGAGGGTAGCGTGGAATCAGAAATAAACACAAGGAGCTAAGCCACCCTGCTGTCAGAACTTTTCATTATAACTTTGGACACAAATGGAATACAGCTTAAGTTCTTCAAGGTACCAACTGGATAAGTCAGCTGGAGTCCCTCTCAAAAGTAACTTAGCATTCTCAGAAAAACAATGCAGTCACCTGAAACAAAAGCCATTTGACTTTGGTAATTTAAGTCCAAAATTATAGCCTAATCCCACTTCAGTCTGTATGTGTGTATACCCTTGCCATTTGAACTTACAAAACACTGTTGGACTTGTGAGCTCCTGTGGCCTGCAGACTACTTTCAGAGTAGAGTGGGAGTGTCTGGTAGTTCCAGTCTTCTGTTAGTTATGTTTGTTAAAGTACACAGTGGACATTCTTTTTAAGGTCCAAACATAGGTTTGGAACTTAACATCCCATTAAGTGCTGAAGTGTATTTGAAGTGAGGCTTCCAGTTGATTTTTCATTGACAGAAATTGAATTTGCACACCCCAAAACTGCCCCTGGACAGTTAGCTACAGATTTCTCAGCATAATTAGCACTGCCCCTTCACAGGGACGCAGTGGCAGTCTTCTGAGGGATGTGCCTGAAAACAGACACGCTTTGATTATCAAGTCCTAATTTAATTCTCTATCAAGCAAGGCCAATATCAGACCTCTACTGTAATTTTGCCCAAGACACAAAACAGGCTGACAGGTCCAAGACTACCCAAGCCATTCTTCCTCTCATTTAACCTGATCCACTGTCCTCTGGAGCTTCCCCTTCTCTATTATTATGTTGTATAAAATGATCTAACTTTGAAGGCTATTGCTTAGCATTCTCATCTTGGAACTACATAGTTGGAGTGTGAATATGAAAATATTTCATCACTCTACGTGTCTGTATCACAGCCAAATGCAAAGCTAAGTTTTATGATAATCATCCTTTCAGAATTTCAGAGCTTTCCTTTTCTACTTCAAAATGTATTAATGACATTGCTACTGTTCTTTCTGCAGCTAATTAACTTTCTGAAACCTGAAAATATCAAAAAGGCAAATTGCCAGATTACCCAAAGGCATTCAGTAGATTGAATTCAGTAGATTTAGATTTGTGGTGTTGTACTTGAAGTAAGGACTTGCCATGAATCCTATAGTGCAGCTTCCCATCAAAGCTGAAAAAAATCCAGTTCAGGTCCAAAACCACTGGAACTACATTGTACAGCACTGAACACTCTTCACGTAATGACAAATTAAAGCTCAACACGAGACAAGTTAAGGCACCTCACCACCACTCTCTGGTCTTTTAATTTCTGGGAAGGCTTATTGATTCCACCATGCCACTGCCTGAGGGCACCATCACACAGATCAGACTTCGTTGTACTAGAGGATAACAGTGCCTCAACCAAGAAACTCTCCCAGTATTAGAAAGAACAGAGTGCAGAGACATGCAGAATCGCCCCTTGATGGTTCTCCACCTAAGCTATCTCAATGTTCCATGTTTTCCCTAACAGCAGATGGCACAGAGGGGCCTTCACCCATAATATATATAAACCCACAGTCCACCATAATTTTTGTCTGAGTAAGCTTGTCTACTCTTATGCTGCCTTTCATAAAAAAAAAAAAAACAACAAAATCCCATATAGCAAATAAGCTCAGAAAACAAAACCCCATCATTTATTTAATTGTTTACATCAAAATACCACCTTTAAATTAGTTTGATGGGTCCTCTTGGACACTAACAAAGCAGCACAGAATAGCAGGCTTCAGACTACCAATAATCAGGCTTTGCTTAACTGTTCCTGTGTTTCAGTACTTTTTTTAATGACAAAACCACTGTGATTCTTATGTACTTTCCCATTTACCTCAGACCCAATCTTGGCACCGTAGAGCGATCCGTACCTCCTTCCTTCAACAGCTCCAAGGTGGCTGCCTTCAGCATATCCCTCCTGATACCCCTCACCATGAAACCTGTACAGACAGAAGTACAATTTTTAGCATCTATTTTCATTTCATATCAAACTCACAGTGCACACAAGCAACTCACAGAAACAAAAACATGTAACATCTCTGAAATGCAACTACCCATGTTTAGAAATATCACGTGGCATTGATTTGAATTAAGATGCAATCTTCTTTCACACTGTGATCTCTTCAAACAAGTTTACAACAATCTGCCACAAACGACGAACTCTGCAACCCAGCTCAGTGCTTTTACGAGAATAACACCACTAACTACAAGCCACCAAATCTCACTCAAGTCTCCACACAGTGGAAGACAAGAATGGTACGAGACAGAATCACAGAATGGTTTGGTTTGGAAGGGACCATAAAGATCATCTAGTCCAACACTCCTGCAGTGAGCAGGGGCATCTGCAACTCAGATTCCTCAGAGCCCTATCCAACCAGATCTTGAATGTTTTCAGGGATGGGGCATCTACCACCTCTCTCGGCAACCTGTGCCAGTGTTTCACCACCCTCAGCGTAAAAAATGTCTTCCTAATATCCAGTCTAAACTTCTCCTCTTTTAGTTTAAAACCACTACTCCTTGTCCTATTGCTACAGGTCCTGCTAAAAAGTTCTTCCCTATCTTTCTTATAAGTTCCCTTTAAGTACTGACAGGCTGCAATAAGGTCTCCTCAGAGTCTTCTCTTCCCAAAGCTGAACAACCTCTCTCAGCTTCTTTTCATAGGGGAGGTCTTCCACGTCTGGTTTTGTGGTCCTCCTCTGGACCCACTCCAATAGCTCCATGTCCTTCCTGTGCTGAGGGCTCCAGAGCTGGATAGAGCATTCCAGCTGTGGTCTCACCAACAACACACCGCAATTCAGCTCAGTACTTCAATCAGAATAACACCTCTAACTGCAAGATCCCAACTCCCATTCAAGATTCCACATGGCAAAAGAGCCAAGATCAAGCAGCCTGGTTGCTCAGGAAGACCAAGGAGAAAAATTCCCCCCATGCTTCTCTTTCCTCACCCCAGTCGTTTGCCTCTCACTTTATTCTTCGCAGTCCCTACTGCCAACTGCAGAAGCTAAAGCCCGCTTTCAGACCTGGGTCCAGGCTCAGATCCAGATCCAGGCTGAGACACAGATCCAGGCTCAGAACCGGACCCAGATCCAGGCCCAGAGCCGGACCCAGCTCCAGGCCCAGAGCCGGACCCAGCTCCAGGCCCAGAGCCGGACCCAGCTCCAGGCCCAGAGCCGGACCCAGCTCCAGGCCCAGAACCAGACCCAGCTCCAGGCCCAGAACCAGACCCAGATCCAGACCAAGATCCAGACCCATAACCCAGATCCGGAACCAGATCCAGGCTCAGAACCCAGATCCGGACCCAGATCCAGCCTCAGAACCCAGATCCGGACCCAGATCCAGCCTCAGGCTCAGAACCAGATCCAGGCTCATGCTCAAGCTCAGGCTCAGAACCAGATCCAGGCTCAGACCCACGCTCAGACCCAGACCCAGACCCAGGCTCAGGCTCAGACCCAAGCCCAGGCCCAGGCCCTCTCTCCCCCGACCCGCCGTTACCCGCGACTCAGCGCAGATCCCACTCAAGCCCCACCTTTTCCCCCGCCGTCCTCAGGCCCCAGCCAAGTCTCCCCACCATTCCCACCTCTCGTCTGCCATCACGATCTCGTCAAACATATCGGAGCTCGCAGCCGCCGCCATGGCGCCGTCAGAGCCGGGCCGCAAGGCCTGACGGGAACGGACGGCAAGCCGGAGGGGCCGCGCTGCCGGGGAAGGCCTGACGGGAACAGACGGCAAGCCGGAGGGGCCGCGCTGCCGGGGGGGGGGGGGGGGCGGGGGGCATTGCGCATGCGCGAAAGCGCAGCGTCCCTGTGTGTGGGCGCGTCCCGAGGAGGCAGTAATCACGCCCCCATGTACAATAGCCACGCCCCCTCACGCCTCGCTCCGCCCCTCGCGGGAGGCAGCGCGACGTGTGGGCACCAGGGGGCGCTCGAGAGCCACAGGGGGGACATGGGGACACAACGAGACTGGGGCGGGGGGGGAAGCGCCCGGTCCCCTCCCGGTCCCCTCCCGGTCCCCTCCGCCAGCGAGCCGGGGGCTGCCGTGGCTGTAGGGAGCCCTCAGTGCCCCGCAGAGAGTCAGGAAAAAACAGCGAAAGGATCAATTTTGGTCTTTTTCTCATTGAAAGTAGCCCCCCAAACTCTCCGATGCGAGCCCGTTTTACGCTGGCCTGCAACATTTCTGATTTTCATGTGGTGCATTTTTGATGTGTATAGCCAAAATGTAAATGTTTTTTAATTAATTAGTTAATACCCAAACTATAGTGTGCCATTCTAGACTGCTTTACTGAAATATTTATTTGTTATTACAGATCAACATGGGTAAAATAAAGCACTTTATAAGCATGTATTTTGATGTTAACTCATACTGTTGTTTTCCAGATTCTGTGCTTTTGGCACATCAAAGCCTTCTGGCCATGCAAAGAGGGTACAGGTGGTCTGTTATCATCCGAAACCAACACAGGAGGGCAGAGGACTCAAAAAGACAGCGTTAAAAGCCAGAGATGGGTCTAAAGAAACCATAAAACTACACCAGAGCAAAAATAAAGTCAGGCTACAAAAGGTTTACCTAAACAGATGCAACAATAGCAGCTCATTAAAAACACTCCATCGCAGCAGGCTTTACTCATTTACACAGTGAGTGAAAATCAATCAAACAGCTCGTTTTCTGTATTAATTTAAAGTGCACGTATCACTGGATCTCGCATGAAGTCACTGAAGGTTTGCCAGGTGTGAATATCTACCTGCTCTACAACTACACAATCACAAGCAAACACATGTTGTTTGCTGATGGCAGTGGAAGTAGAAGGAGTCTTTGAAAGTTTCCTCTAAGCTAATAACTACAGTTTAAACCTTGCTTTATTCGCTAATGAAAAACAAGTTCTTTGATCTCAGTTGGCAGTAAGATTGATGAAAAATGCTGAAAATATAAGAATGTCCTGGCAAAAAGACAACAAAAGACCAGCCTCATTTTGGGGCATTCTTACATACCTTCAGTCTCTTTTAACAGGGTTCCTGATAAACTTGCTGTGTGCCTAGAATGTCACAAATTCACCCCAAATTCCGAGTCCTAATGATGTCTTTCATGCACTCCCATTCGCTTCCAAAGGAAAGGAATTGCTGCTTTTATTGCATCTGAAGCTGCCTGACAGCAGAGTGGGCTTGCATATATTTTTGAGGAAGGAAAGTGCATTTATTTCATTTATTGTGTCATTTTTGATACACAAAGTACACTGGTAGAGTAAAAAGATTGGTCCCAAATTTTCCATGAACATAGTTTCAGTGCTTTAAGGAGAGGTAATGTTAATATTATGGTTCTTAAATAAAAGATTTATAGCTTTTTGCACTTCCCCAAAGTGGAAATGGAGATACCCAGTATCTCCTTTCCTACTGCCTTCCCCCTACTCTAACAACTCGTATTTGCACATCATAGCTTCTAACTGAGACTTCACAGGGAGACATTTGACACCTGACCTTTAAAAACCTTTCAGGGCTGTAAAATGTACTATTGCAAATGAAAGCACTGCAATTGTCCTCTGTCTTTGAGAAACTATGATCAGCCGGGATATATATCGTGAATGGTGGTGGTGGTGTTTACGTTCCCACAGAAGCAGAGGCAATGGTATTTCGAGGTTTTGCACACCAAGTTCCTGACCAAGTCAGGCGTCTCATGGTAGGGAAAGCATTTTCCAGTAATCTTGCCACCTCAAGCGTGATCTTGTCAGATTTTATAAGCAAAGCAGGCAGATCTGGTCAGCGCTTGGATGGGAAACCTCCAAGGAAAACTGAAGTCCTCCAGGAAGCGGTGTGGGTAATTCAACTCCTGGCATTCTTCCCTCTGTCTGAATAAATATTGAACCAACCTCTAACCATGCTGTTGCAGAAAGAAACATTGTGCTGCTGGTGGAAGACGCAAATCCAAAGGTGTCAGCAAATAGGGGCACTAGAGAGCTCGAGATGCTGTTTGCAAATGTAAGGTTGTTCTTTTCACTCTTGAGCAATAGCCACGAACAACAATGTCACATCAACTTAAAAAGCCTCTCACAGGTTAAATTAAAGCCTGTACACTCTGAACTCTGTTATTGTCTGTGTTTCCCACCAAAACTGTGCGTAGCAGAAAATTAAAAGTGGATTCTTGACCAAACTTTAGAAGCTCATTTTTATTTTATTTTGTTTTCTATGTTTTTTAATTGTTTACAAAAGGATCTTGAAACTTGTCTGATTGTCAAAGAAAACAGAGTGTCTGATCAAAACTGGAAATGAAAAACAGGAAAACAGAAAGCCCCAAGCCTGAAAACTTTTGGAATAAAGTAACCTGAAAATCAGGACTTCCTCTCACAGTACATGAGGAGCAGGAACCGTTTGGATGTGTGGCAGTAGCTCAGCACAAAGGAGAATGTGAAACACCATGGGAGATGTTTCCCAGCCAAGAAATCTGCAGTTCCTGTGACTTCCAAATGGAAATGTTCAGTCTGTATTCTTGTCAGAAATTGACATATTTTTCAGGGTAAAAGAACCAGTTTTCTCCAGCTGCACTGTTGTGTATGGTTCTGATTTTAAAAGGGAGAAGCCTTCCACTCACGGAATCTTTTTTGCAGGTGGACTTGGCACAACTGGAGAAGAATCAGAGAAACCACACCTACAAGGGTATTCTTCCATCTCCCAGAGGAGTCACCTCTGAGTGGCTAAGGTTTAGCAGCCCTTTCGGTGACCGGCACCTCGAAGGCTGTGACCAGTGTGAACAACAGGGTTTAACAACATAATTGGAATATGAAAGGGGTGTTTTACAGAATAAATGCAAATCCATGACTGCTTTGGTGGTGAGACACCGCAAAAGGTTGCCCAGGGAGGTTGGGGATGCCCCCTCCCTGGAAGTGTTCAAGGCCAGGTTGGATGGAGTCTTGAGCAGCTTAGTCTAGTAGGAAGTGTCCCTGTCCATGGCAGGGGGGCTGGAGCTGGATGATCTTTAAGGTCCCTTCCAACCCGAATGAATCTATGATTCTATGGTTATTGTGGATGAAGTATAATTCAAGAGGGCTATAGGCAGCACTCAGCAGCCTAGATCTACAACTGTCTGAGAGAAGGTTGTAGCAGGGTGGGTGCTGGTCTCTTTTCTGAGGTTATAAGTGATAGAAAAAGAGGAAACAGCTTTGAGTTGAGCCAGGGGAGGTTTAGATTTGATATTAGGAAAAATTTCTTCATAGAAAAGGTTATCAAGCCTTGGAACATGCTCACCAGGGAAGTGGTTGAGTCACCATCCCTGAAGGTACTTAAAAGACGTGTGGATATGGTGCTTAGTCACATGGCTTGGCGGTGGATTTGGCAGTGTTAGGTCTATATGGTTAGACTCAATGGTCTTAAAGGTCTTTTCCAACCTAAATGATTCTGTGATTCTATAATTGAATTATGAGGAATGGGAGGAAAACATCAGGACACACTCACACAGCTTACCGTTGAGCTTCACTAGTTTGTTGTATCAGAAAGATAATAACTTAGGACTATATGGAGTGACCTTCACAAATCCCAAGGTAAACATTTTATGAGCTGTTTCCAAAACCCTGCTGTAACAAAGATACCGTTCTTAGACTTGCTGTTTCACACGGAGCTCATTGGTAACTGGCAGCAGACAGACTCGAATTCCAGCCTTGGCATTCACTGCCTAGGTTTGGGAAAACCTCTTCATCTTTCCATGTCCTTGTCTGCTGCACCTCAGCTACACCACCTTTACAAGGGACTCCGTCACATGGCTGCTATGGAGCCGGATGCCACAGTTTGCTAAAGCTCCTTGAAGTCTCCAGACTAAAAGAATGACAAAAGAGTCAGCCAGATTTCTGTGTTGAAGATGATTTTTCTTTATTGCAAACGTACACATTACACTACTCAAAATGCACATAAATTTATAAAGCTATAGTTTGCTAAAATTTCATGATTACAAAACATCACAAAATTTGTTACAACTAAAAAACCCACCTTCAGGAGTATATAAATAGAATTTTGAGCATAAATAACAGTAACAAAATAAACAGATGTAAGTATTCAATAAATTAATTATAAATATTGCATTGGCAATGAAGTGCTAGGTCAGAAGAACACCAGTATTTCCAGTAGTTTTTTTTTATAGTAATCTCTATTATAAATGAACCTTTGAAGACAAGTAGAATCCCTGAACCTTTTTCTCACATTACTGGGGTTGGTTTTTTTTAATTTTATCTTTGATTTCACATTGGTTATTGCTTTGTCAAATTGTTACAATGGGAGAACCGAACCGAAGACATCAAACATCCACATTTTGGTCACAAGGTAGTCAGCTCCTTCCTGCAAGACTGGTGTGGCTGACCCAATTCTACTCCATTGAAGTCACTAAACTGTCTCTACACTGATTCCCACAGATGCAGAATCAAGCCTGGAAGGGACTTGAAAGAGTGGCTGATGGTTAAAGTTAAACCCAAAAAGCCTATTTTGCAGTTGATTTGACCTCTACATCATCCATTTTTGGTCTTTCTCTTCATTTTCTAATGACATACATGCTTATATACAACAGAACCTGAATTTAACCACTAACTCGAACTGCTCATTCCCTACCTGATGAACGTAAATGCTAGTTCTGTGCACTCTTCTAAACAGACACTGAAGTCTCACTAATGTTGATGAAAACTCTCTGCTGGATGATGCTGATGCTACAGTGAACATAAATTAGCCTGTAAAAGAAATCAAAGATCCAGTTTTCCAAAGCACCCTTTAGTAATAAGGGAAGGAAGAATTTTTTCCCTTTCTTCCCTTATTTCTTAAGGGAAGGAAAAGCACAATATACAAGCAGAATGTTTTTTCAGTGGTATACTTTCAATAGAAAGTTTTCCCAGAACATTGTCAGCAGCTTTTCAAGAAACAGTGTTAACTCTACTTCGCATAACCACATTTGTTAGGCTTTCCTTAACCATGTTTTGTTCCAAATATTTGTCTGTTGGTCCCAATAAAGAGGAAAAATGATTTCCTTCTATGAGCAGAAATAACAGGTGAACATATGCGGTAATGAAGTTGATGTAGATAAATTATAATTATTTTATCATCGCCATGGTAATGGAAGAACTCTGATGAAGCTGCTAAGGCTTTCATAATTAATCCTTCTTTTCCAAACAAATTATGGAGAGGCAATTCTTTACACTATAGAATAGTCTCTGGGCATTCATCTCTTACAGGTACAACATATCGCAAGGAAAAGGCTGGCTCCATACTGAAATATACAAAAAAGTTCACAATATCACTATATGAAAAGCTACAAAACCTGCAGTAATCTGCAATATTTCTTTAAAAACTGGTCTGTGTGATCAGAGTCATTTCTGAAAGCTGGGGCTCTTCACCGGTGACAGTTTGGAGGTGATGCCAAAGGGGTCCATGCTGTCCGTTTCGAGAGGTGAGGAGTACACCTCTGGTTCGAAATCCTGGCTGTAATCAGCGTATTCACCAAAGTCTGTTGACTCCACGGGCACGGTGTTGATCATAGGCAAGAAGTGAGACAGTGGAAGAAAATCTTTTCCTTTGAACTGTTGTCTTTGCTTGGCACTGCTCAAAGATACTGATATTCCGTATTTTTTTGATTTATATACATTGTAGCCATCTGGACGAATCTCCTCTTCAAAGGAACAATCCTCAGTGGAATACCTGAGCTGCAGAGCAAGGAGTAACAAGAATTACAAATACACCCACCAGACTCATTGTGTTCAACCACAACATAAACCTTTAATGCAACCAGCTCTTCTGCCTCTGCTGGAGTGGAGGTGTCCCTCTTGCTTGACACGGGTGCCCCAGTTTGGTGCACCTTGTGAACCCTGCTGCCAGATCCATGCTGCTGAGCTGCCTACTGCCTCTCTACCTGGCTGGTGCAGGGATTCAGGGATTCATGTGGGACTTATTGCTCTGGTGACTGCTCTTTCAATGATAGACCACAACCACTGAGATGAAATGCCCTGAAGCCCCCTGAACTGGTCAGGTAGCTGGAGTAGATGATAACTGTAGGTCCCTTCCAACTGGAAGATTCTATTCTACTCTACTCTACTCTACTCTACTCTACTCTACTCTACTCTACTCTACTCTACTCTACTCTCTACACTCTCTTCTATTCTATTCTATTCTATTCTATTCTATTCTATTCTATTCTATTCTATTCTATTCTATTCTATTCTATTCTATTCTATTCTATTCTATTCTATTCTATTCTATTCTATTCTATTCTATTCTATTCTGCCCTGCCCTGCGCTGCCCTGCCCTGCCCTACACTACTGGAGCTCCCCATGTTGCACAAAATATGCATTTTGGGTTATGAGGCCATTAAAATGCATAACTCCTCAAGTTAATGCATGTCCATGTGGCCTTCTCTACATCCTAAGCACAAGGAAAAAGAATCTCAGATGACAGTACTGGTTTAGATAAACTGTCCTTAATTGCTGACAGTACCAAACTGCAGCCATGAGCCCTAACCCAAGAATCCTCAGGTACTGAACTCTGTCTCTACTACAGATTTGCCTGTGTAAGGGCTTCAGGATCAGGCAGTGCAGACAAAGACAGCACTTCCACAGACATGGCCAAAGAGTAAAATGACACTAAAAAGGTTACTTCTGGGCTTTCTACTCAGCATTTACTGAAATTACAGAAGACCAGCTAATGCAGTGTTATTTTCTCATTATATGTTAGTTAGAACCATCAAATTAATAACAGTGCAAATTAAAGTTTTGAGTAGAAGAATGTATTTTCTTTGATATGAATCTGTAGAATGACATTTGTGATATACTATACAGATACTATATGAGGATTTTGTATCACCAGGTCAGAACTTTCCTGGTTCTTACACAAGCACTGCATTTCTTACAACTCCAGTGCTATTTCAGGCTCTGCCACCACAGGTGATTGAACTCACGGTCGATAAAAGACAATTGCTGATTGTGTCTCAGACTGTAGCAATAAAAGTGTATTACATGAATGCTCTGCCTGTCTGAATAGAGAGCATATTTTATTCTCTTCAGCCTTTTCTCAAACACCTCCAATAATATGGAGTACAATTAGATGTATGCATTTGATTGTATTTTAAAAACACTTCTTAAACTAATCAAGTAATTTTTAAGAAGGTATTTTCTCCAAATAAATTTATCCAATATTTATTCATCTACACATGTTATATCTCAGAAAAATACGTCTGTGATACAAATTCATGGCTGAATTGTTAGCTGTCCTTATTTCTATGAGTGCTCAGCCTCACTAACAAGGATGATGAAATAAAAGAACTTCTTGAGCAAGTGCGCATTGCAAATAACAGCTATTGATTGTGTCCCACATGTCTCAAATACAATCATTCCTTCTTAATTTCATTGGGACTGTCTCTAGTGTACTTTTTTTAAACAAGTACCAAATGCACTTTGTTTTCACATTTTTTTTTTCACAGGAGGAATTTGTAGTATGTCAGTATATTCTGCAATTAAATGATTTCCCCTTAAACCACAGACTACAACACACTGCACCTTCAAAAATCAATCTTAGTCATCAGTTTTCTAGTGTTAAAAAAGGGCATGTTTCAGGAGTGCAAGTGGTTGCCAAGTTCAGGCCCCGGACACTGTATTTGCCCTTTCGTTCTTCCACTCCCAAGTGTAGCACTGATAAGGCAAAGAACTGCTTGCAGAGCCAGATGCCTGCCTGGGTTGTTAGAAGAGAGGTGGCAGCAGGTGTCCACAACATACAGATGCAACAGCATGGCTACATGTGATTGGATTCTCATAAAAACCACCCTGCAATCAATAACTGTCACCAACAAACCCAGACTCAGCCAAGGCATATGCATATGCCTTCAAATCTGTGTTACATAAAAGCTCTTTTAAAGTTCTGTGACAGTTAAAGTCATCCAGCAGCTCTGATGGAAGCAGAATCCACGCTCTGCTTTGTTTTCATTGATCATTTTGCTTTGGATATACATTAAAACATCAGGCTAATAATTGACCTGCCATATCATCTGAACCTATGCACCTTATCACAGCATCGATTGATTCTAGCCCAGAAAAGCAAGGAAATTCAGAAAGGCTTAATCCTACATAAGCTACGCATTCAAAAACATCAGCACGTGAGTATTGCTTTTATTAAAGATACAGGGAGTTTTGAGAATGGGCCAAGTCCCTGCCTGATTGAAATCAGCAGAAATTTTGCTGCAGTAATCAAAGCAGACTCAAGCTATATCTTTACTATGGCATAATAAAAAGCTGTCACTCTGTGAAACTCAGGCTCCTGTAAAGCAGTTACAATCTGAATCTTACCCTCCCAATTCTGGAGTTGGAAACTTATTGATGTGGCTTAAAAAAACAAATTCGTACTGCTGATAATGACTGGCCAATATACTGATGCACCTGAGGAAAAAACATGACCTAACAAAGTGGTGTCTGCAGGTCACTCAACTCCTTAGCCTGCTGGAGTCCCACAGGTGGGCTGTTAGCACAGGTCTGAAGGGAGACAGTGGAGAAGAATCCTACTTCCCTTCAAAGCCGCTTCTCTCTGGTACTGCCCCCGAGATGGCAACCCTGTGTTTCTGGGACTTGCTAGTATGGCAGCCATCTGGCTGCATCTCCTTTCCAAAGGACTAATTATGGTGGTTATTATTGTTTGTTTATTTGGTTTGATTTATTTTAGAATACCTGAGAAATTATTCAGATTCTATACCCTGGTTTAATCTAGTTCTGCATCAGAAACACGGCCACCTATTGATTAGGCTTTTCAAACATCAGCACCATTTTACTCTAGTCTGTGTTTTCCATGTAGTCTCGCAGGGAACATGCACTTTGCATTATAAATGATGTTCCTTGCTGAATTTTGCTACTCCTGATGCTTTTCAGGCAGCAACAGTGAGAAGAACGACGAGTCCTATAGAGAAGGGGGTGGTGGTGTAGGGGACCTATGTAGGTGAGATGCTCAGGGATATGGTTTAGTAGTGGACAGGTACGTTTGGATGTAGATCGCAAAGGTCTTTTCCAACCAAGAGGTTCTATGATTCTATGACCTGGAAGCTTTGTTAACCCATCGCGAACCACAACGATAAAGAAAACCATGCCAGCCCTTCTGTCTCCCCTGCAGTTTCAGTGCAGAAAGCTTCTTGGGGAAAGACGAACCCTAGGCAGAGCCGGCAGGGACCGGGAGCGGGAACTGGGGACCGTCGCATCTCACCTGCCCGTGCAGCCTCCCCGCCTCGTCCATGCAGAGATACCGGGAACTCCGCACCCCCTTGATGGCCACGGTGCGCACGGCCACGGCGCGGATCTCCAGCAGACCTGCGGGGGAAGAGAGCAGCGTTATCTCCCATTCCATTCCATCCCGGTACCACCACCCCGGTAGCAGCATCCCAATACCACCACCCCGGTACCTCCATCCCGGTACTCACTCTGCGGGCTCTGGCTACCGGCAGCATCCACCCTCCCGTCTCCGCCGATGCGCAAGAAGCAGCTGAAGAGCCCGTGCTTGCTGGCAGTGTAAAGATGCCTCAGCCGGATCGCTTCCCCCCAGCCGTAGTTAACGTGAGGACCGGCGTCGGGCAGCGGCAGCGACACGGCGCTGGCAAAAGCCAGCAGTGCCAGGGCGGCAGGGCTTGGTCCCATCCCGCGGAGGGGAGCGGAGGGGCGCGGAGAGGCGCGGAGAGGCGAGCAGGCGCTGGCTGCGCCGCAGGGATGTAGCGCGGGGGAAAGCCAAACCCCCTGCCTTTTATAGCTCGTCCTTATCAGCCCGATCGATTCTGCTGCATCCAGCTCCCAGTATAGAGCCCATTTCATAGCGGGAATTGGGTGGAATCGGTCACTCCTCCCCCATGAATATATCGATCGGCTTGATACAAGAAGTTGTTGCTATTACAAAAAGTAGAATATTTTGATTTAAGCTAAGGTAGAGTTAAGTTTCATCTAAGTAACTGTATTTTTTTTGAAAGTTAGGCAGAATGTCTCTCTGACAGCATGTTTTCTTTATAGCATGGGGTTTGTTTGTTTGTTTTTCTTAAATAGTGTTTTTCCAGACACTGTTCAGAGAGAAAAGATAACGTGTTTGTTAATGGAAGTTTTGGATGCCCCTTCCTTGGAAGTGTTCAAGGCCAGGCTGGATGGGGTCTTGAGCAGTCTGGTCTAGTGGGCGGTGTCCCTGCCCATGACAGGGGGTTGGAACTGGATGGTCTCTAAGGTCCATCCCAACCCAAACCATTCTATGATTCTGTGATTCTGTGATCTGTGCTGAATAGATGTGTCTTCTTCTATAATCACCTCTGTTTGCAGTCTTTCTCTATCTAAAATGCAAAATCAGACAGAGATCGGGCTCCAAAATTCCAATTAGCAGAGATTTAGCTACAGTGAATTTCATAAGAATATTAAAATCAGTCCTTGGAAAGTAATAGAGTATGCATAAGATTTATAGGAAAAAACATACAGGTGGGAAATATATTCTGTCCCCAGCTCTCGTCTCATTACACGATTGATGGAATTTATTGCCTCTTGTGTCCAACACTGAAATGAAGGATGCTTGCTTCCTAAAACTCGCAAACGAGTCGTGGAGAGTTTATTTGCCGGCGTTTTCGGTATCAGGGTGACACCATTTCGCAGACGACACCCTGAAGTCGCTCCCTCCCCATCCGCACCTCCGAGTTTTCCCCCCACACTTCGAGCCTCCGGCTGTGCTTTTCCCGCATCCCCGAGGGGATGCGATGGGATGGGAGGCACTACCGGTCTCGCAGTCCCTGCGACAATGCGAGCGTCGGGAAGGGAACCAGAAGTGGGTTTGTGTAAATCAAACCCCATCCAGGGGCTATGCTGGAGGTCAGGAAACCAGCCCGGGAATGCTGCTGCCCGCGGCTCAGCTCCTGCCTCATCCCTTGCCCATTTTTATTTCCCTTTTCACAAATAAAAAGTTGTGCCTTCGGGGAATGCTTGTTAAACCTGGATAATGGGAATGAAATATAAGCTCCCGGGGGCTTTATTGCCGCCCGGCCATCCCCGGCTGTGTCACTAGATGGAGCCTGGTACCTGGGCTGCGGGCTGGCCTCGCCTCTCGGGAACTGCTGCCTGGGGGATCTCTCCAGCTCCCCTCCGTCCCCAGTTGTACAAACACATAGGGGAAAAACAAAGTTGCCATTGCTCCCAGCAAAGGGCCCGGTGTGAGCATCAAATAGATTTTTTTTCTGGTCTGTGCGTGGACTTTCTCCACACGGATTGCTCCCTGGGAGTGCACAAGGAGAAATGGGAAGAAGTAATCACACACATTTCAGTTCGGTGCTTTTTGTATCTCAGATGCATCTTGGGGAACTGCTGCTGACTTTTCTGCTGTCCATCCAAACTGAGCATTAAAGGAATTTTCTCAGATCAAGACAGAAAATAGGTACTGATGGGATTTCGTAAAGAAAAAAAAATCCTTCCCCCACAGGATACATTAAATAACAAGGAAGCAAAACATAACCCCATGTCCCCTGCAGCTTCTCTGGAACGACAAAGTTCCTGTCAGCTTCAAATATTGGTTTTATATTTTGCTACCTGTTTACTTTCATTCCTTTGTCTGTACACTTGCATCTCCCTCCTGTAAACACACAAACTAACTTTTCTTTATGAGCAATCTTAGCTGAGTGAGGCTGTGCACATAGACAAGGTCATACAAAAATACAGAGTCCTGCAGGGTAGTGGCCTTACACCATGCTTGAAATTATCATTTGTGCCTTATGGTACTGAAGTTAATTGCATTGGTCAGCCCGTGTTTGAATGATCAGGGTCCTGCAGCACAAGCTCCCTGGAGCAAGCAATTATATGTCACTATTTCAAAAGCAACTACTGATTTTTACTTCCTTCAGATTTTTTTTGATGGCCAGCTTGAGACACCCCAAAAAGCACCCACTTTTCTCTGC
This sequence comes from Dromococcyx pavoninus, assembly GCA_033558185.1. Taxonomy (NCBI): domain Eukaryota; kingdom Metazoa; phylum Chordata; class Aves; order Cuculiformes; family Neomorphidae; genus Dromococcyx; species Dromococcyx pavoninus. The sequence goes on along the minus strand of JAUMJL010000092.1, from coordinate 278,470 downwards.
ATGGTTGATGAATAATTGATAACAATCAGGACCGCTTTACTTTCAGGTGTCTTCTGCTGCATCCTCCAAATCATGAGGTGATTTGAGAAAAGTTGGACTTTCAAACATCACACAAGTTCACAATATCATAAATCCAGTAAATATCACTAAGGTATCTGAGAGCTTAGGGGTTTTTTTCCCTCTACAAGAATTCTGCAATGTTATTACATGACTGCTACAAAGGCAGTTCACTGCCCTGCAACCCTGGGCCCCACAGCAGTTGTGCATGTAACTCATCCTGGCTGCATGTGCATTCTTCAAGGTATCGAGCCCCCACTGCACATAGATTATGGTCTGAAAGGCTTTTCCAGTTCATTTTGTTGTGCACCTCAGGAAACAGAAGCTATTTTATGATTACTATTTCTGCTATAGTATAATGTTAACAACATTCACCATTGTAGGTATTCATTTTATTCAACAAGAAGCCAACATTCTTTCGAGTGGTAAGGAATTGATGCTTGCAACTTGTTTATTCATTTTGACAGCATTATTATTCCCTTGTGAAGATAAAAATATGAGGCAGAAAGAGTAAATAATTTGCACTACATGATATATCAAATGAGTGATAAAGCTGTCTAGAAGTGAGAATTTCCTAACAATTGATGGAGAGCTTTTAAAAATTATTTTCATTGTTGCTCTTGATGATGTTTACAGTTCATATAAAATAAAATTAAAATGCAAATAAAGCACTTAAGTATTTTTTAATAGTCTCTCATTATAGGAAGCTTTCAATCTAAATAATTTGTCCAAGATACTCTGTAGTCAGTGACAGTGGTGAGTACCTCCAAGAGCTTATCTGGACTGGGCAGTACCAATCCTATCTCAAACCAGCTGTTTAAGAGTTATGGATTAAATAATCTCTAGAAGTGCCTATTTCTTTAGTATCTCTGTGAAATAAAGCCTAGATGATTAACCAAGACTAAGTACCTTCTTTTTAGCTACAGCCAAACAAGCTACAAATCTCACCATTTCCAAACTATAATAGTTGCAACATGTGATTTTCATTACAGTTCCTATCTGTGTCACTGAACTTCATCATTTTTGACATCTTTTTACCAGAGTTCAATAGAAAGACACATCTTTGCATGATTCTACAAACATATTGCACAAAAATTTATTTGCAGAACAAATGTGTTATGGGTGAATCACACCATTACTTCCTGTGCTGGATCTGCTTCCTGTGTAAACAGAGCTTTCAACAGTGAAACCTGGTAGTGTAGGACTTTCTGCTTTTATGGAGGCAGGAAAAAAACCAACAATCCAGAAGGAAAGTCTTGTAGAATAAAAATACCTCCTGACCAAATAAATACACAACTGCAAAAGCATTTTCACCTGTTGTAATGAATCATTTATCTCCACTGCACTTTTCAATGTCCCAAAGTAATTTCTGCAGAACAAGAACTTCAGTTTTCTGTAACACTAAAGCTGAACTGAAAGGGTTTTGGAAGAACATAACTACCTATATTTAAAAATCAAACATCCAGTGATCCTGGAACATGCCAAAAAGATGATGGAAGGCTTGTGCCTCACTAGGCAGCAACATCATTGGAACCAACTGAAGTGAAACCAAGGAAGGTTGCCACGAACAATGATCAGAGATAGAGCATAAAGCCACCGATGAGTAGAAGGTGGTCATAGCAGGCTACCTTGTGATGGAGATCAAAGGAAAAGTGAAGGTCAAAATGTGATGAATTGAATTTGGAGGTTAGACTAGATGACCTTCATGGTTCCTTCCAACCCAAACCATTCAGTGATTTTATAAACTATATTGGATGTGGATTAAGAGACATCATGGTAGAAAAACTTCAGAATGCCGTGGCGAAAGTTTTGGCTATGTAAGTCATTGTAGAAAGAGGAAAATACTACAGAAACTTTAAAGACTTTCTGCTTCCTTTGAGGGTATCCTTGAGATCTCCTGCAGATTTAAGAGCAGGTCTCACATTACTCTGATTCACTATTACTTTTGAGAAGAAGTTTGTAAGTCCTCTGAAGTCGGAAGTGGGAGAATTACAGAGGCTGAAAATACTCTGAGGGAAGCAAAGTCCCAGGCAGAGCTAGAGATATTAGTGTTAATTCCTTTGGTTTCTGATTTCTGCTGTAGTCCTGCATGTCATCCCAGAACTGACAGCAAAAATAAAGCCTTTATTTCCCCTGTGGCAGAGAGCCAGCAGAACAGTCCAGTCCTTTCTCTTGCTTCTGACAGAGATGAGTATGTCAGGCAAATGAGGGAAGGCAGAGGTGAAGACACAGTACACTGTGATATGCGGTTATTCGAGCACGGGGTTGTTCTATAAAGAGCCTTATCAGCACAGCACAAGTTAAAAAACCTGCCTAAGAAGGAGAGGTTACTCTACCATATGTCAAGGACTGCTCTGCTTCCCAGCTGCTTCTGCAATCCAAGAGGCATAAAGGTGACAATATTTCTCCCTGGGCTGTGAATGAGCGCAGAATTGAGATTCCACAGCTCCCGCTGCGTGCGCCCACTGACAGGATGTCATACGAATGGACGAGCATTCACAGAGGCTCTCCCCAGATAATAATACACTATAATAGTCCCCAGTGAATTAATAGGATCCAAATGCATCAGATACTTCAAGATTTTTCAAATGATTAGCTTCTGCAGGGGTTCCTCTTCTAAAACCCCTCTGCTAAAGAAGGCCAACACGCTGGAGAGATCTCTGCTGCTGTAATTTGTTGGGGTGTGTGTTATAGCTGGCTCTTTCCAATGAACACAGCCAGACAATTAATTTCAAATATCTCTCACTATTCTCTTATCTAATTCTCTCTCAACTATTGCTATCAGTCAGTGCATTCCTGAGAGCAATACTTTGGCTGGAATTAACTTGAAGCTTTCATGGTCAAATGATATCTCTGCTTAGGTCTACTCTAAAGCTCTCAAAATTCTTGTCACTTTCAAATGGACTAAATGACTCTTTTTCATTGCTGTAACTCACTATTTCATACTTTGGAAATGCTAAATGTGCCCCACCTTTTCTGCACGCTATGAAATCCTTTGTAATTCTGGTACAGAAGAAGCTTTATTGATTTGTTTGGAACATGTTTGGTAAGGAGCCTTCCAGCACCTTCGTGATGCTAAATCAAAGAAGTTTTAAAATGTAGGCACATAATCTAAATATTTAATTTAATTAAAATACTTCACTGCCCAAGGCAATTGTAATCTGGCCACTTTATGAAGGCTGAGATCCTTTTTTTTTTCTTGTTTTGGTTTTGAACTTAACACTGAAACGTGCACTTTTGCTGGATTGTTACAAATGGTGATGTCTTCTTTAAAATAATCTTGCACCATGATTATTTTTTGAGGAAATCTGCATCCCGCAGCAGAAGTGAATAATTGCAAGTTTCTTTGCCAGTAGGTTACATTTTCATTTCTAGCTTGACCTAGCAAGCAATGTCCCTGGACTTTGTTTCCATAATGTGTTTGAGAAAACCATGAGGAAAGGTTTTCAGAAAACAGTAATTGTAGATCACCAGGTTCTCAGTCAAAAATGGAATGGTAGAGCATTTACCTGTACCCTTTTCTTTTTAGTGGCCAAACTATGTTACCTTTATGCCAAGTTACAGCTCCATTGGAGATAGTTTTTTCCTTTAACCCACAGAGAATGTGCCAATAGAAGAAGGTATATTACAAAAAAAAAGGAAATATACTTGCTACCACAATTTTGTTTCAAACTCACAAAAGGGCACACTCGGAGCTGTGGTGCTTTTTGTTCAAATACATCTAAAGCTCTGGAGAGCCACAATTAATCAGGTAATCTTATTCAGTCTCATATAGTGACAATTCACACAAAATTGGTTTTAAACAGCAGAGTATGAAACTGGCATGTGCAAGGACTTCAGCAACAACACCAATGCAGGATCATTCAACCAAACCTCATCACAGAGCAATTTCACTGAGTTATATCTGGGATGAATTTGTCCCATAAATGTCTGACTTCGTTTCACCGGAGGTGCAAAATTGTTTTCTTTGTTAACAAGGAGGCTGAGCCAGGGACTCTCAGATGGTGATTTTATGGAAGTTAGAAGGAAGAAGGAGGGGGTGAAGGGGGTTTAGCTCTTTCTGTCTATTTGGTAAAGCACTGAAACCCTCCCTCCTCTTGAAGTCAGGCCTCCTATATATCAGGGAATGTGATTATAGCTCTGTTAAAAGGCAGGTGTTTTCTCCATGCCTCAAAACCACCTATGATAATAGTCCTGATCTGTTGTAAAATTGATACCACAGTGTCCTTTAGTCATGAAGATGATAATAAATTGTATCAGTAGAATTTGGTAGGCTTATTGTCATCTAAGTGATATTTTATCTAAAATCTGTTAAGCTTGACGGATGCCAACTAAGACCTATGGGAGAATCGTTACAGCTTGTGTGATGTTGAGGTTCAGACTACCCTGTAGTTGTCCCTGATAGCCCATAAAGGGAAGATGCCTTTGAGATGTTCATCTGAGACTTTTTAACATGTAAAATTCACACACTGAAGCTGTCTCAGAAGGATGATCGAGTCATAAAGCCAATGGAGCGAATATATATATAAATATATATGTAAACAGTCCTGCTAACAAAGAGCTAAGTTTCCTCACAGCTGCTGTTGGCTCAAACTACTTGCCAGGCTTGCCCTTTGCCTCTTAGGGAAGGTGTGAGGGGTCTGAACTGTTGCAGGGCAAGAAACCTCCATTTTTTTATTTGATAGTCACTGTTATACTCTGCTAAAAGTTGTGGAAAGTTTAGTCAAGCCATGGTTTCATGAAGCTCCTTTTTTATTATTATTTTTCTGTAAGAATCCTGTGCTTGCCAATATATACATAAGATCTGCAGATACTTGGCACAGTGAGTCTTTTGGAGGACAGAGGTGGAGAAGTGCCTGGCTTCTGCTTGTCCCTGCACATGTTGGTTCCAAATTGCTCTGTTAAGACTGAAGGATGTGAAAAGTAAGAATTATACAGGCCTGGGAAGTTTCTGCTTATAATCCACCATAGATAGTTGTGCAGGTTTTGGATTTGGACTTAAAACACTTGACCAGGGTCAAATAAAAAGGAGTTTGATGTATGTGCTGAACACAATGCAACAATTTACCATGTGTGTGGTAAAATAAGTAGAAAGGGAGGTAAGGATGCCAACTAAGACTTGCAGTTTTCTTACTGCCCATTATTTCAGGCTACACTCTCTGCTTATCATTGCTAGGAATTGCAAGTCACCAATGGAACTGGATAAACTCTTAAAGAGGTGTAAATGATTAGTGAATGCAGGTGAACTTTCTGTCAGCTTGTCAGTTCAGTTCACAAGTGCATATTCACCTGCTGTCATCACTTTTGATTATTATGATATTGCAGGTGGAAATGAGAAACCCTTTATGAAACAGTTCTGAACAAATGTAAACTTTAAAAAGTACAAAGTTTCCTAATGGCATGATTTAAGGCTATTAAGGATATTTCATACACAGGCACATCCTCAGCTTCTAGAAGTGATTCAGCTGAATCAATAGAAGTCTACTTTTCACCTCAGCCCATGCCCTGGGCCAAAAACCAAGGAGAAATATCTTAGAAGAAATGCAATTCTTATGCAACCTCTCCAAAATGTGTTTAGTAGATGGAGTTACTTCACCTGGATTTTAAAAGTATGATGATAACTTGCCTCCCAGACACCCAGACTCAACCCTTAACATAGGTGACAGTCATGCTGAAAGTTTTGACGGTGGCTTTTCTCAAGAGGCAAGAGGTGAAGTTTATTAATGACTGTTTTTCCACTTGGAAGTCATAGGAAATCATTTTCTGCTGGAAGGCAGTCTATAACACAGCTGTGGAGTAGGTCCAAGATTTGCTATGAATTGGGAAGCTGAGCAACTTTCTCTGATGCATCTCGTTGCAGCTTCTTAACTGGTCACATTTGCTACCACCAAGCATGTCTATGGGCCATTTGGGGTCAAGAACTGAAGGGCAAAGGTTACTGAAGCACCCTGCCAATGAGGCTAAAAGTGACCTTTACTTGACCATCCAGAAGTAACATGGGATCTAAAAGAATGGTATTCAAATAGCTTGTCCATCCAAAACATTGCATTTGGATTGATCCTAATCAGCCATAATTTCCTGGATTAATGGCCAATTAAAAAGCCATTTGAAAGCAAGAGAAGCAGAACAAATCAGTATGCAAAAAAATGCTGGATGGTCTTTGGAAAGCAATTCAAGTTTACTTAGGTTTTACACATCTGACTAGTGAGAAAATGTCTTACTCCAAAAGTAATTCGAATTAATTATATAACTTTTTCAGTCTGAAATCTGAAACATTACTGGAAAGTGAATACCTGCATTAAAACAAGGGGTTTATCTCTACAAACATCACAGATAACATTAAATGGAATGTAAAATCCCTCACTATCTGGCTATGGTGTATGTTATGTACCTTGACCTCATGTAAGAAACAGAATTAAACTCAATATTTCTTTATGTGTATTTACAACAGTGTTTGGAACTGTAATGGTCAGAAGGATTCTAGCTTACCATCTTTAAACCCAAAATGTTTCATTTTGAATGCATCTTCATTTTTTTTAAATTTTCCTTGAAAATGTTCCCTTAATCATTATGGACCAAAAGTGAGAGCTAAATTGCCTCATGGCTGGAGGTATGAGAAAGATCCTTGCATGGCAAGAGACCAGAACACCTCAGTTCTTGCTGTGAACAAGCAGACAAAAGGTCTAATGATGAAAAAGTGAAGTAATGGTGCCTCTTTCATAAAGATTGGTCTCCAGTTCATATAATTTTGAATACAAACCTATTGATTTATGTACTTATTTTGCAAAGGGAATCATAGAGATTAATTTTGAATTTAACTCGATTCAGAAGTTTTCCAGAACAGGGCAGGATTCCCTCTCACAGCTCTAGGTGGGCCACCAAGGTTTAATTCAATACAGAATGTTCATGGAGACCTTTCTATTACTCTTTATCAGAGGTCTCTAGCAGGTAAAGCCTGTGACAAAACAGCTACTGATCTCTGTTAAAGTAGCCTCACTCTGCAGAAGAGCTGCTATTGCCAGGCAATAGAATGTCCCCTTACTATTCTCTTGGCCACATATTTCCATCACTGTGATTTGGATTTGATTAGGCAGATGTGCTATAATATTGTAGAAGGAATTAGCCAATACTAATGAAATAAAGAGCAATGGAACTATAAAAGGACCCGACACAAATCCTTCCTACTCATGGCTCCAGGGGCAATGCCAGTATCCCATTCCCAAAATACACTTTTCCTCCAGCAGACACACAAATAGCAATGACAACCTTTGCACCATCACAGCAAACAGCAGTGATATTAAAAAAACCATTGATTTTCATTTGATCATTCACCCCTCATGCCAACTGCCTGACTCACACGTCCTTCAGAGCTTTGTTTTAACACTCAACCTCCTCAGAAAGGTGGTGGCAGACATGGCAACTACAGCTTTTACTGGTAATCTATAACCCTTACTACCTGAGTTCCTTCTGCACTGTCATCAGGTGAGATTCTTCAGTTATGCTTTCTAGTCACCACTTTGTGCTGAAACAGACCTTACAATTTGGTTAATGTGGTGGTTCAGCATGGGTAGTTTGTATTTCAGTCTGACTTCAGCATAAGATACTGATTATTATTAATAATTTAATATTCACAACAGTATTGTTAATACTTTGTTAAGAAAAGGAGCTAAGGTGCAATTCTTTTGCTTCAGGAACAGTCAGGCATTTGGCAACAAGTCTTGGTAGTGAATTGTTAGAGCTTCAATTAATATTTCTTATTAATATTCAATTAATATTAATAAGAATGAAGGCTCCATTTTCCCTCACATTTTTGCAAAATAAACAATAATGTAATGTTTTTCCTTCTGCTTCCCAGCATAATGATGCACAGACAATGAGTGGATTTTAGAGTCTCCCAGCCTGTGCATTTATTCCTAGAGGGTTTTGCTCGTGTTACAGATGTGAACATGCATGGCTACAGCTTTTCCAATTTTAGATCAATGAGCCACACAGCAAAGAGCATCAAGTTGGCAGGTCCTCTGCATTCATCTGAATGAAATGAAAGGGAGCTCAGTTCTTGGCTCCAGTTTTCTGTCACTCCATTGTCATTCAACAAAACGGACCAAAGAGAAAAGCGATCAATCCATAAACTCGTGAAGCCTCGGTCTCCAGCTGTCATCAGCTTTGAGCTCCTTCCACTGATCTTATCTGTTGCAGAGTGATTGAAAGTAATTTGTTTTGGTTGAAAGTAATTTGTTTTGGAGAGTAATTAGATTATCTCTTGGGGGGCTTCCTACCTGGTGACCCAGTGTTTCTCCTTGGCTTGCTGCTCATTAACATCAATTACCATAGAGACACTCATCAAAGGAAGGCTTGCACTGCCCAGGGTGGGGAACCTATTAAGAAATATGCTTCTCATTCCTGTTAGGAGATAATAAACCTTCTGATGTCAAACAATTATTTGTGGGTCAGACACATATGATCCCACTGGGGCTTAAGCCTTTCATTTGCCATCCAGCGTGAAATGCTTAGTAATTAGCAAATGAGCTAAATCTTTCTAAAATGATATATATTAAGGTGAATATAATAATATTTGTGAATATTTAATAACACTGCCATAGCAATAAAGTGGACTGGTAGGCAATCTACTCTGGAAAAATACAAGGACAAATATTCTATGCTTGCAGAGGCACTGGGATGGCAAACAGCATACATCTCTGTAGGGGAAAGTGCAGAGAGGCTCAAAAGTTCATACTTTTCTTGTCCCCAGAGTCAACTCATTTTAATTGTGACAATTAATATAGTTCCGTGTATGGCACAGCACTGATAAGCATCATAATAAAACCAGTATCTATTTTTTTCTGTAATCATGTGAGCTCTAAATGAGTCATGGCCTGACTATGACATTTACTGGCCGTGATTACATCATTACTACTATACCATCCACAGTCCATCATGAAATAAACAAGAACCACAATGATCCACCTTTTGAACTGCGTCTCTATTTCAGACACAGCAAATCTGAACAATAAATCACCCCACTTCTGCATTAATTTACAAATGTTCAGCCTAAAATTTTCCCTCGTTACATCTGATCTTTGTGCTACTCAGGCAGTAGAATAGGGTTGTAGAGGGAGCATAAATGCCCTTGAAAGGTAAAATTTGGTTGTGGGGGCTTCCCTGGCTGCGTAGAATTTCTAGTGTCACCCAAAGCCCCCTGGCTGGCCCTGGGCATGCAGGATGGACTGGCGTTGACTATGGGGAAGCTGAGGCAGAATTGTGGTGAAAATGTCCTCATCCTGCAGCTGTTCATGGTCTGTAGGGAAGAGAAATATAAGTTGGGGCAGCCTGAGAGAGTGACACCAAAAGGGGATCATCATCAGTGATTTTGGTCATCAAAACACACCCTGTTAAGTGATACTGGCTCTCACAATTTAAATAGATGCTATGAGTCCTTTAAATCTCTTCTGAAGAGCTGCTAAATGCTAACATCTGAAGTAAATAATTGCCATTTTTTCTCTTCATTTGTCTTGTTTGAGTAATTAGGTCATTATATCTGAAAGTGATTGTTTTATGCGTGCCAAGAGCGAATAATGAAGACCTTTGATGAATCCAGTGAGGGGCATGTAAATGTGGGGAAGGAATGCGGAGGCAAATGAATGACCTTTCTGAAACTGCATTTCTCTCTGTGCCACCATTTTTATACACATTAAAGCCAGTTAATGCGTTTACTTTTTCCTGCTGGGTATATTATAGTTGATGCCTCAATGCTTCCTTTTCCTAATAAAATGCACATTGTCCAAAGTGTTTGCAATGTTCTTTAAATAGGCTACTGTGGGCCCATTTATGAGCCAGCCAGCGGCTGCTTGTATAGAGCTAAACATTTCCTCTTCCCATAGTTTTCACAGAATGCTTAGATCCTAAATATTTTATCAGATTACATTTATATAATTTTAATATTGACACTGAGCTATATTTGGTTTTTAGCCACCTCCCCAGCCCCTAAAAGTTAAGTTACATGACGATAAAAAAATAAACAACTTTCATCACTTATGATGGTGTTAATTGCAAAATAAAAGGCAAGGACCAAACAAGAAATGGAAAATAAATAATCTTTTGTTTCTCATGACTGATGCTCACAGGAAAGAGTGGATTGACTGCTTCCATTTAGCTGCCACGTGAACAAGTACAGAATGTTACTCTACAGCCCTCAGAACCACATTGACTCCATGGTGCTCAGTCCCCTATGAGGATGGGCTGAGAGAGTTGGGGTTGTTCAGCCTGGATAAGAGAAGGTTCCATGGAGACCTTAGAGCAGCCTCCCAGTACTTGGTGGGATCTACAGAAAAGCTGAGTAGGGGCTCTTTAACAAGGAGTGCAGGGACAGGATGAAGGGCGCCAGTTTTAAGGTGAAAATGGGGATTTTTAGATTAGATATTACGAAAAAATGTTTTCCTGTGAGGGTGGTGAGGCACTGGCGCAGGTTGCTCAGAGAGGTCATCGATGTCCCATCCCTGGAGGTGTTCAGGACTAGATTGGATGAGGCTTTGAGCAACCTGACTCAGTGGAAGGTGTCCCTGCTCATGGCAGGGGTTTGGAACTGGATAATATTTAAAGTCTCTTCCAACCCAAACCACTCTATGATTCTACAATTCTACATTATAAATCAAATTGAATAAAGCAAAAAAACATGGAAATATCACGAGAAGACTGGCAATGATTTTGTTTTGTGGGCCTGTCCTTTGGGCCCTGGATGGGAGGAGAGCTGGTTGTGCCTGTGAGCATCTTCACCAGCGTGCACTGATGCTGGTGCAAGGGTACTTGGTGGAGGAGAGTGCCCTGACCCTTGCGATGTGGCTGATGACCTTGTAATCCTGTCTCATGTCTGCTTGTTGCCAGTGAGAGATAAAATTCAGTCCTTCAGTGACACGACTCATTGTGAGAATGAGGATGCTACAAATGTGACCACCTTGGTCTGGAAGGCTTCATGGTGGGGAAGAGGAGCAGGTGGCTGAAGGCATTTTATCAAATATATGTACTTTGCAGGTAAACTTTACGCTCGTGGGTCTACAGGTCTGGATACACAACCTTCCATTAACTGGCTATGGTGATTTAGAAGAAAACAAAGGCAAATCACTGGATTCTTTTTTAAGTGTGCAATGTGTCAGTAGAAAAGTGGTCTGGTTATGGCAGCAGCTTGGATAAGTAAGGATAAATGGTTTGAAGAAAAGCCAATTTCATTTCTTGCTGAGCTTCAGTTTGCTTCTTGGAGTAAGCGCTATCAGAGGGATCACTTTGGATTAAACTAAACCTGAACGTGTGCCCAGTGACGTCCCCTGACATGCTATTAACTGCTAATGGCAGCCCAGGCCATGGGGCCAGACTAGACCTTGCCTGAAGCAATCCACTTGGACTATGTCCAATGTGGATTCTAGGTCCTCAGCACCTAGGGACAATTTGGGGACAATTTATGGTACTCATACCATATATTCTTTTCTTAAATATTTTTTTTTCTGTGCCTGACAGACAGCAGGTCCAGTAATTCCAAATCTTCACGTGGCAGCTGATAAACTCTATGATAGCTTATCTGCTCAGTGGAAAAACATGGTAATGTTTTATTATGTGCATTAGATGCTTTGACTCTGTCCTTCATATCCTAATTCACTGGCCTGCCAGCTTAAGCTAATGAAATGAGGAGTGTGAATTAAACTGTGATGCATTCTTGCACCTGAGTTTTTACATCAGTCTGCCTGCTCTTAGTGTGGGCTGATCTCTGTTTACAAGGTGATTTCTAATTCTTTGTTCTCAGGTTTCTGAGGTGTAGGTCTAAGGAATTATGGAGGAGATTATCGTTGACTTCTTATTTAGTTGTGGGAAAGCTACCAAGGTAGCTATGCAAGGTAGGCTGCTAGATTGAAAAAAAAACTAAATGAGGATCAAAAGGAATGAAGTCTGTGGCCAAAACCTTGAATTTCCTCTTGGGAAAATGCTAGTTTTTTCCAGCTAGAAAACTGCAAATTGTACAAAGTCACAACAGTTAAATAAGGCAGATCACATATCTCAGAAATCTTGTGGGCAGATGCTCCTATTTACAGCTGGCTTACAATTTTTTCCAGGACTATAGAAGATAGAATCAGAGTTTACAGAATGAACCTCCTATTAGGAATGCCATAAAGCAAGTAGGAATTAATTATGAAAGCAATTTCTCATCCATTGGATCACAGGAAGAGATACGTCCTTAATGGTTTTGTTAAACAATGTGACTCAAGTGGGTTCTAAATTTTCTGTCCACAGAAATCCTATATCCCTTCTTGATTCTCTGCCACAGTAGTGTAAGAGAGGAAAAGGTGGATAAATTGACAGTTATCCATTTGTCTTTTATCCACTGAATACATTACAGCTGTAATTGTAAAAAATCATATTCTTTGAATGTCATAGAGGAATAATACTCTGATCAATTTTTAAATGTGTGGGTTACTCACCCAAGGAGAAGAAATACCAGATTTTGAGTTTGGGAGCCACTTGCCCACAAGGGTAGGGAATGCCATGCGTGTGCACATCCTAAATACAGAAAGTTCAACAGTTTTTTCTCTTTGAAATGGGTACCAGTCACAATCCTAGATTTATGTCAGAAAGTGTCCACTGACTACTGTTTGTATAAGCAACCACAGGTTAATTAATTAATAAAAGTAATGATCTCTTTGTGGGCCATTTACAAAGTCCCATTTGTTATTGCCATGGCACATTCAACCATCCTGAAGTAAGAGGTGACTTTGTAAGCTCCAGAAAGCAAAGTAACCAAATTACAAAAGAGCAAATGCAGTTGTGAAGGGTTTATCAGCTCAAGTTTACCCTTATGCTGAGATTTGGGCACTGGCCATCTTCCAGCATTTCCAGTTTACTACCACAGATTTTGCCCATCGTACCTCTTGATGGCTTTGCTGAGTCTGCCTTTTCCCACCTGATGCTGCTGTATAATCCTGTTTGATCCCCACTGTGAACAGCAGGGCTGTGAGGGATCCTAGGGACATAAGCAACTCCTAGTAGAAGAAAACAAAATGCCAGACCCATCCTTATTTGGCTGACACAGTGATCCTGTTCTAGCTGGTTCATTAAAGGGATGTTGCAAGATAATGACTACCGGGAAAGTTCAGCTGGTTTCCCTTTGAAATACATAAAGGTGGTGTTCAGGTAATGGTTTTGAATGTTAGTCCTTTTGATGTCTGCAGGTTTTACACTTACACATCTGGAAGCCTGCACGCCTAGCTATAAACAGACATCGCAGCTATGTTTCACAGCTGGCTTTACAAAAGACCAGCAGGACGCACATCACTTACAAATGCCACTCTTTTCTTTTCCTTTGGCTCGCTTGAAATTGTATGTTGTTAACTTGTTACTTGCTTTGGTGATTGTTTTATTCATTTTCTTTTTACTCACCTTCAAAGAATAAGCAATTTGGCCTCACAGACTTTGCTCTGTTGCCATAGGAATAGCCAGGGCTGAGGACTGGCATTTGTTCTCAGAAGCCGATTCAAGACCTGCCAAGGAGCGTGTGAAGGCTTGCTGAGTGCCCCCAGCCCACCATGACAGAGCTGAGGACATCCTGCCAATCAAAGGAGAAGCAGAGGGGTCAGTGTGGACACAAGTCTTATTAATTTCAGTTTCTCTAGCCTCGTATTAAATTATATTTATCATAGAATCATAGAATCATCTGGTTGAAAAAGACTGTGAGATCATTGAGTCCAACCATACCTTTATGTCCAGATTCAACTTCAATCTATATGAAAAGTGACAAAATGTCATTACCATTCCAAAACTTCTTTATGGAAGCAATGCCTATGGAAAACTTCTTAGTGTCCTTACTCAAAAGTCGCATGTTCTGACCCGGAAATGGGAGTAATCATCACTATTTTTTGAAAGACTTGCTACTGTATTTGAGACACTGTTTGATTTAAAGAGTTGGCCAAGTCTTCCCCAGTAAGTGTTGTACTGGTCACACTGTCTGGTGCCAGCTACCTGCCCTATGAATAAGCAGTTTTTGGGCTTTAATATTGCTAATTTAAAAATAAAACTTCACTGCCTGGAACATAAGACCAAGGATTTTTCAAATTCACAGTTTCCCTGATTTCCAGTTGGGTCTCCTGTTGAACTATCAGAGTTAGGGATTGGATAACTTCAGAACCATGGTGTTAGCATCCTTCATATGCTTCATTATGACTGACAGAGTATGTTTGAACAGGCTTGCAAGGACATAAGTGTGGTAGGAACAAGTCAAATTGAAGATGAATCTAGTCCCAGAATCCTGTCAATTTGGTTGGGGTTGGCTACAAGATACCTACAGAATAACAAGATAAAAAGGACCATATAGAATTATTCTTCCACCTCTGGCAATATTTGCCAGAGGCACTTCACGAAATAAAGGTTAAAATCTGGATCATTGTCGTCATCAATTTATAATTGAAACACCATTTTATTTGATGACCATGGATGCCACCTCTGGTATTTGCAGGGAATGGGAGTTCTAAGACTTCCCTCTTATCCTTCAGCAGTTTTAGCAGGGGGATTTATCCAAAACTAGAGTTGAGGTGTAACTTCTATAAAATCTTTGTGGTATCCTGCATACTCTTTTTTCTTTATCCTTGTGGCTGCTAATAATTTTTCAGTATTGTTTCAAACAAGATACCCAGTGCAAATTATTTGCTGATTTCTAGTTTTATTGGTCTTCCCTTGAGCCTTTTTGAAAGCAGGCGTCACGTTTGCAATCTTTCCTCTGATACTAAGGCTGGTGCAAGGAGTAAGTTTTATATCCCAGTTAGTTCATTTAAGCTCTGATAACCTTTGGTGAATAACATAGGTAAATATCCTGTGATTAATTACCTTATCACATTTAACCCAGGACAGAAATTCAATGGGTGGAAGCTTTCTCAACAAAAATATTGTTTATATAGAACTTTTAGACTTAACTGGCAAAATGTGTGGCACCAATTGATCAGCTCATCTCTCTGTGATGCTCAGTTCGGTCTAAAACCTCCATGTAAGTAATTCTTTCGCTACATCAGTGCCCACCCATCATGTCATTTTTTTTTTAATAAACACCAAAATGAAGGAATCTCCCATTTTATTCTCTAACTTCTAAAAAGTGGAGAACAAGGAAGTGCTGTATTTTAGACAAGACAGGTTTTCAAACAAGCAGTTCCCACCCAAGCCCTCCCTCCCTTTCCCAACCCCAGGAACACATTCCTGCAAAAATTTAGCTGAAATCGCTTTGTTATTCTCAGGGTGCTCTGCCAGTTTGCAGCCCATGCCATGACACAGCATTCCTCCTGCTTTGTTTTGGCTGCTACAATTTTGAGCTGACATTTAGCAAGATTGCATTAATGCCTCCCTAATACAAGGATCCTTGTTGGATGCAGACACTTGAAATAGCAAGTTTTAGGCATAGCCTGAGCAGGATGTACAGCCATGAATCCCAAAAGGGAGTTTCCCTTTTCCTTTCTGGTGTATGACTTGTTTTGCTGTGGAGTTCACCTTGGCCATGGGTTGCACCTCTGAGACAGCCAGGCAGAGCAAAACCATTCCAGGGACTCCCATTTACTTGGCATTTTAGGAGGCGAGCACTGTGGGAAAGACTTTCCCAAACCCTGTAAGGACCCTCATCGTGTACCTGCACGAGGCTGAGCAAACTGATTGGTTTTGAACTGATTATTTTGAAGTGATTATTTTGAAGTGATTATTTTTGGGGGACACGCTGTGTATATCTCCTTTCCAGCATTCAATTTAAGGCTTGATTTCAATGAAGTCAATATAAGCTTCTCTACCCACTTCAGTACATCTGAATATGAAGTATGACACAACTATAAAGTATAAAACTAAGTGTATATTTGTTACTTGGTGCTGAAACATTTTTAAATTAGCAGCAAATGCTCTTTCAAAACCATCAGATTAAAAGTTTTTCACAGCAAACCATCCCCTCTGCCAAAGGAGGCAGCTTTTGCTAATAGAGGCTTATGTAGGTGAACTGAACAGTAAATGTTTGCTTCCTACTTAGCGAATGTCTGTCATAGCCCTGCTAAGCAGCCAGAAACAAATCATGTGTGAAACTCAGCATCCCTCACCCTCTCTCTCTTTCTCCCCTGTGATTGATATTTACTTATGCAGACCAAGTCCTTAAATTAATTAGCAGGAATATGCTTATTTTACAAATTATAACCTTGTAATCTCCTTAACAGGAAAAAACGAACACTTTTACCACCGTGTTTTACCAAATGATGCTGCATATTATTTTGTTAACAACATCGTTATAGCCCTCTAGTAAAAACTAAATTAGTCTTTCTGGTTATTTCCATGAACTTACAAGTGGATTTTATCTACAGAAAATAGATAGGAAAACCACACAAATATCCTGAAGCTGTGTGTCATCAAACAGACTTGCAGAGTAGCTCAATTTTTTAAGTGCCTTGCAGAGTAGCTCAATTTTTTAAGTGCTTGTGTTAATTATAAAATGAATTAACATTGATTGGTTTTAAAATTTACTTTAACAGGATAATTGAGTGGATTCTCTTCTAGTGACACCGTTTTGAACAAAGTTGTGAACTGTACACTTCAGTGAAATTTCATAGATCTCCTTGAAAGGTAAAGAATAGATATTGATAGCTCCAGAGGCATATTTAAGTATGTATATCTATTTATATGTATATATATTCACAGAGCTGTGGCTGTTGTATTTTTAAGTGATCCTTCGTAAAGAACCCATGCCAGTTCTGCCTTAAACGTGGATTTATGATTGTCAGTTCATACACTCTTTCCTTGTGTCAGGAATTTATCCTTTAGTGCCCTCCCACCACCAACAGAAAGAAATATTTTTATTGATGGTCACATGTAAAGGCAATTCTGTCAACGCAGCAGCTTGTGCAGGTGAGTGCCCGACTGTGGCCCTGTGAAATCCATAGATGTCTGTACAGCTGGTTGGCCTTTCCACAGAATCAAAAGCACAGCATGTTTGATGCTCCTGTTAATAGAATCAGAACAAATTGGTGAGTGGATGCATATTTGCTTCCATTTTTTTCTTAATTAACTTTTGGAGAGTGTAAACAACGAACGAATGCAAATCTATACTGAGTCATCTTCCAAAACTCCAGTGGAAAGAAACCTCTCATTTATGCCACCAGGAGAAGTAAATATGATAATTTTCAGCCTGAAGCTAAGGTACCCACCTGAACTCATACAACTTTTTATTAAATGCATATAAATTCCTCATTTCTGCATCTTCACCTTTCTGTAAGAGTCACAATAAGGTGAACACAGCAGAATATTTTGGTGACTATTAATCATTTGGTGTGGATCATTCTGTGACTGCACTGGTAACTTTATTTATTTTCTGTGATCATTTTGCAGAAGAGCAGGAACATTTGTTTAAACACTGAGCTCTGAACTAATAAAGTAGAATATGTTTCCAAGCATGTGTATTCCCTCATTCAGCTAAGTTGCTAATTTACACTTGCCTGACTTCCAAGCAGAAATTATCTGGAGATCCTTCCCTCACCAGTTAAAACCTGAAGAAGCATTTTTTGCTATTTCAGCCTTTATTCACGGGGTATTTTACCCATCTCTTTTCTGTTTTCCCTTTTGCTGGGTACTTGTGTCTACAAGTAAGCTGAGGCTTAAAGGATCTGAATAAGTCTTAATGATATGTGTTAATTATTCTAATAAAGCCACCCCAGGAAGCACAGGAGGACTTCATTTAGTATCATGGCAACTACGGTTGGATTTTAGGATGAACGTTGTCATTACAATATTTATTTGGTAACATAAAGTGTAAAAGCTCCAGACTGAATTGTCTCAATTTTTAAACTCAGGAAGTATTTTAATAGATTTGCAACATCTTAACCATTGTTGTCGTATTTATTCTTTCTTCCATAGTTTGAACTAAGGTGCATTCCAAAATCATAACATTTACTGAACAAGTTCTAGTCTAGTACAGCCTGAGCAACAATAATTCCATTCTTTGATATTATCTTGTCATTAAATCAAAATATTAACTCCAGGAATTACTTGCCAAGGCATGAAATAAAATGGTGTTTTATGGCTAGAATACCCATTTTATAATTATGTTTATATATATATTTTAAATGAGCAGAATAAATAACAAGGAGTAATTTAAAACAAGTGACTATCTTGGATGTGATGAGTATTACTAGAATAAAGATTTGTGGAAAGGGTTAGATTTCTTAACTTCAAGGTGAAAGACTTTCAATTTATCTTACTATATGATTTCTCTTGTTTCCATTTATAGATCTGACTTCTGCTGTGTTTCCATATCCAGATTCTTTAAAATGCAATCACGGTTTAACACAAAGCTGTGGATAGAGATGGGTATCTACATAGATAACTTTCTGCCTGAAATACAATTTTCTTTGATTATTCCATCAAGACATACCTTCTTTGCATGGCATAAGACTATCAGAGTTGTTGTATTTATAACATACATAATTCTATAAATACATAACTGTTTTTCCTTGACCATGCTTTGTACTAAAAGTCCTGCACTGAATTGCCCACACTATGATTGCCAAAATAGATATAATCCAGTGAATCACATCTGATAACATATCAGGGAGCACAAAGGACCTGGTTTTTATGATTTTCTGGCTGATAAACAAACTCTTGATGGTCTAATTCTTCTTCCATGATGGTTTGTGGCTAGTACATCTTGCTCTTCAGATGGATGTCTGTGTTGAAATCTTGACTGCAGTAGCCAGGCTGTCACTCACCGAAAGCTGGTTTGATTACCTCTGCCACACTCAGGTACTGGGGAGAGAAACTACAAAGAACTGAGGGAAAAGAGATATGTGGGTAAAAATAAAATGTAGGTAAGTAAGAATTTCCGTGCTAACCTGAAAAGGAGTTTGAACTTAATGCAGAAGATGAAAACCAAAGATAGTCACCAACCGGAGCAGTAAGAAGGAGTTTTAAACTAAAAGAGGGTCAATTCAGAGTAGGTATAAAGAAGACATTTTACAGTGAGAGTGGTAAAACACTGCAACAGATTTCCCAGAGAGGTAGCAGAAACATTCAAGGTCAGTTTGGACTGGGCTCTGAGCAACCTGATCTGGTTGAAAGCATCTCTGGTCATTGCAGGGGAAGTTGGACTAAATGACCTCTAAAAGTTCCTTCCAACCCAAAGCATTCTATGATTCTATGAAAATAAACCCACCTTGACAAGAATGTAGCAGAAAGTCTGTGCATATTAACATCTGCAGGAACAAACTGAGTCACCAGTTTGGATACAGAATCAGACAGAATCACAGACAGAATAGTTTAGGTTGGACAAAATCATTAAGAACATCAAGTCCAACTGTGAAACCAACACTCCCAAGTTCACCACTAAACCGTGTCCTAAGTACCACATCTACACGCCTTTTAAATACTCCAACAGATGGACTCAACCACTTCCCTGGGAGACCTGTTTCAGTGCTTGACAACCACAACTTGAGGCCATTTCCTCTCATCCTATCACTTGTTACTTGAGAGAAGAGACCAACACCTGCCTCACCACAATCTCCTTTAAGGTAGTTGTAGAGGGCGATAAGGTCTTCCCTCAGCTTCCTCTTCTCCAGACTAAACCAGCCCAGTTCCCTCAGCAGCTCCTCATAACGCTTGTGTTCCAGACCCTTCAACAGTTTCATTGCCTTTCTTTGCACTCCAGCCCTTCAATATCTTTCTTGTCGTGGGGGATCTAAAAACTGAACATGAGTCGCTCTCGTGTTGGCAGAGTTTGCATCATCACCGTTCTGAGCTGCATCAGCTGCCTGAGGCAGGTCCAGCTTGGTTAAAGCTCTTTGACCTTAACATGATTAATAAGTTCCAAGAGTAAAACATAGCAAAAGATCTCAGCAAAACAGTAGAAAAGGCAGGAGAGACATTGGAGTTAACACAACTAAGAAACAGAAGAGAAGGGGAGTAGAAAAACAAAGCAGGAGCCTGAAGGAAAAAGGTAAATGGCAAAACAAGCGGAAAATGTGGCGAAATGTGATGGCATGGAAGAAAGAGGTGTCCTGGGTTGAATGGAGGACGTTTCTGGGAAGAAGCAACCCACTGCATGCAAGGAGGAAGCCAGACATGGGCAGGGCTGCTGGGGAAAGGCAGTGCCAGTCACCTGGCCCCAACGAAGAAAGGTCAAAACCAAAGTTAAAACAGCCAAGGTAATTTTCCCTATGGAAAAGCTGTGATAATTTGTTGCCAAAGTTATGCCTAGCTGTGTGGGCACAGCCACTCCCAGAGCAAGCACCACGGGAGACCTGAGGTCACCGCACGGCAGTAACCTCCCAGCTGCAATGCTTGTGGCTGGGGAAATCAGGCTGCTTATCTCAAACCTCATTTGAAGGAAAGGCACCGACAAAAAGACACTCTGGCTCCAGAGTGAGGTCACATGGATGAGACAGAAACCTAACTGCCCAGGTTAATATGTAACTCCTCATGGACAAGCTCCCACTAGCAGTAGCATCTCTTGGGATTCACCATGGAAGATGAGCGCCGGGGAGCTGTAACGTGCCCTTTCCCCACCAGGTAATACAGAGTCATTCTGCTGGTTAGCATTAGCTGGGAGGGAGAGGAGAGGGGTGCCAAGGCCTAGCAGAGTGGTGGTCCTCAGCCCAGAGGGTGCCCAGTGGAGAAGCTGAGGCTCTCCCTGGTGGTGCTGGGGTTCAGAGTTGATGCCAGGCGTGGGAGGCACTGGAGCAGCCTTGGCTTGGTGATGAAGGAGCCCTGTGGAGGCCATCCACCCCTCTGTTCTGTTCAGCCATGAGCTGCTATGAGCCCGCCCGGGGCAATCCCCACCCCAGACAGGGATCAGAGAGGACCGAGTTGCCATCTGGCCACCAGAAAGAGTTTATAAAAGAGGTTTGTTCAACAAAGGCTCCAAAATGTTCCTCACAGATGAGCTCTCAGACTTGCCGAGGGGCTGTCAGTCAGAGGTGCACGCCTGGACATTTCTTCTAAACGTCTTTAACAAGATCCCCACAAGTCTGGGATCTTTCCCATCTCTAATGGATGCTCATCCCACAGGTGGTACTCCCTTTCTTCTCACAAGCACCCTTAACCTCAATGACATTAAACAGCTGTACTGGCCCCAGCTAGCATTACAAACACTTTTCTTGAAGGTGCTGGAAGCAAACAGATGTAGCTGGAGAGATAATGAAAAAGTATGTAAATAGTAACTTCCCCAGAAACCAGAGAGTTTTACCAAGTGGCTTTGACACTTGCCAAATACCTTTAAGCTGATAAGGATCTGATTTGTACTTCAGAGGTAACCTGATTAGCAACCAATTTGAATCTGGAATATGTTAATTGGTACAAACATCACTAAATCACTTTCTTTTACCTATATAAAGTAGTGTGAACGAACGATAGCGGAGGTCAACACAGCCTAAGGAGTCATAGAAAATGAGTACTTTTATATCTACCCACAATAAAATAGTAGATTAGTAATAAAATGTAATTGCATGTACACACACAGAATGACACTAGAAGGTACCCAAGGTCAATCCAGCATTCAGAATTTAAGAAAATTTTAATTAAACCTGCCCTTGCAATTAAGATCTGATCGTGTACCAGATTTTTTTTCAGGAGTTCTGCTCCATTCAGTGCTCAGTGCAAACAAGGTTCACTAAATGAGCATCCATGCCTAGGTTTTTACTTAGCCACAAGCTGTACAGTTTACTTATCCCAAGCTCTCCAAAACTCAGTGTCTGAGTGTCTCACAAATTTGAATATATTAATGGATGTATTTTGGACATTATTTAATGACAGATTGGAAACAGGGAGCTAAAGCACAGAGATATTTCATCCAAATGGTGCAGTAACGTAAACTGCCCAGGTTGAAACCTTTCCAACATGATATTTCATAGCACTGGTTATTACCCATCATTTATATCCACACCATGGCTGTAGGTGAGCTAAGTTTAAGGTGCTCACCATCTTTGCCACACTTCATGGTGTCGCATTGGGCATTCAGAAAGGAAGGGCTGGACCACTTGTTGCACCATGTTGCTGGCATCACAGGTTACCTGGTGGCAGAGATTACACTAACAAACATCTGATTCTCCACTGTGGCACTGAACTATTTTCTCCTCAGACCCCTTCCAGTCACTAAAGAATTTCTGCATCTGTAACAGATATAGGGAACCTATTAGCAACTGTCTTCATTCTACTTACTTTCTTGCATCAGGACCACTTGCACAGGACCACTCAGATTACAGGTCCATGAGCTGCAGGAGACTCTACTAAGATATGGTTCTTAAAATTCAATTTGCCCTTATCATAGACAAGACATATCATCTAACATCATTCTCAAAAAGGATTGCACCGTTTTTTGGCATGCATGCTAAAAAAGAAAAAAACAATCATCCTTGGTTTTCAAGAATATTTGTTTGAATCTTATAGATATTTAATTATCTATAAATAGTCTTAAAATGAAAAAGCAGTAAGGTGTTCCATAGACAGCACTAAACAGGGTTTTTTTAATGTATAATGAAACTTGCAATATAAGAAATTGTCATTGTTTTAAATTATCTGCCTTAAGTGAATACAGACATTTCTTGACATGACATTAAGCTTGGTTCTAAAGTAATCAATTTTTTAAAATAAACAATTCAGACTAATATTTCTTATTTGAAATGGCTAACATTTCTTATTTGAAATCTGTAAATCGCACTGGTGCACAGAAGACTGAAATTGCTTTTGCATGTTGTATTGCCTGGAAGCAGCTAGATATTACAATTTTGCACTGACTTATTTGTGTTTAGATTATTTGGTGGAAGAAGAATTGGGATGGGTTTACTTTGGGTGTTTTTCTCTACTGGATTTTTCTACATTAAAAATCTGCTATCTGTGCTCGACAAGCACCAATACTTTGTGTCATATACAGGGAGCTGCAGGGTTTCAGGGCACTCCTTTTAACTTTCTTGCTGAAGTGCTTGTAAGCCTTTATCAAAAGACTCATCTCTTAACAGACTCTCTTTAATTGGCCACTTGCATGGTCAGTTAATACACTGTGGTGGAAACCAAGTGGTAAAGTGTGAACAACTGAAAATGGCACTATAAACCCAGTGACTGCTCTGAAACTCATGGCTATTTATAGACAAGGCAGTGTCTTGTCATGCTGATTTTTATTAGCACAGATTAGATACAGACAATTTGGTAGATGTCACAGATGAGTCAGAAAATGTTAAGCACAGACCATTTAAAACGTGCAAGTCTGTAAACGAGCAATGGGGCTTGGAGCCTCATCTTTGCCCTTCCCCTGGCAAGCAGGGGCACAGCGCAGGGCCAAGCTGGCACTGCTCCTCTTCTGCTTATCCTACAGGACAGGCTGGACCATCACTGGATGGGGAGATAGGTGCCTGCCTTGTGGAAGGGGTTAATCCATCCTTAGGAAAGGTCTTCCGTTGTTGTGTGCAGAGAAATGTTTGGTAGAGGATGGCAGGAGCACTGGGCATGCTTAGAGCGTGGTGATGCTCTCGGTGATCTCAGAAAATTCACAATATGTAATGCACCAGGGCCTTTTTGGAGGGCTTAAAATTAATTTTCACCTTTAATTCATGTCTGTTACCATCTTCAAAGGCAATGTGAGCAAAGATGGCTTAGCAATGAAGCAAAAATGGGTGATGCCAAAGGAGGAAGAAGGTTGCTCTAGAGTTCTCTGTGACATCTCAAGCAGCTCTGTATATTTTGTGTGGGTAGGACCACACGCCCAGTGCCAGCACTCTAGGCACTGTGAACCTCTGAAATCTCACCTTCCTAAGAGCCAAGTCTTAGGATTCATCTCTAGTCTTGAAATTATAATTGGATATCTCCCCAAGGCTGAAACAAATTTTTGTCCTTGGCCATAATTTTTTGTTACCATTCTGGAAGATCTGGCAGTAATAACTTTACATTGTTCTTTGGTTACAACAATTGTAAACAAAAAAGCTAATTATGAAAAAGGGTTATATATACCTACTTGCCTATTTATTCTGGTTATATTTATAAGAGCATTAAACATCCTGCAGCTATACTTGTCCCATTAAAAAACCCCACCTGTGCTACGTATTTATAGAGTCTACAACTTTAGAGGGAAATTCCTTTTGCTCAGAGTGAGGGTTTTGGGCATTCACAGCTCATCTATTGCTGTCTCCTTTCTAGGAACAGGAAAAAGAGCATCACTCAGTGGAAAATGAAGTGAAGAAATCTGTATCTTGGGGTCTGGCTTTCTGTTCTGCATGGCCCTTAGCTGGTCAAGCTCTGCTTGTCATCAAGGTGTGTAGGATGTGTCATTCCCATTATGCATCCTTCCCTAATCCCTGGAAGGGGATAGAAAATATGTGGTTTTGATGTAGTGCGTGTGTACAAGTGCATATGAGCAAGTATTTGTAGATAGAAGTTGTGCAAAAGAATCTTGCCATAACGTGTGCTACAAAGCACTTGAAATTTCTCTACACTTGTATGAGTTTAATCAATCAGTATCTCAAATTAAACTCCTGCCTCGATATAGTCCTACTTCGTATAGAGAGAGTGAGCAGCGCTCATGAAAGCCAAGAAAAAGGCAACGGGTTTCCTTTGTAACATTGCCATCCAGCAGCACAAACTCCTAAGTGGTTTGGTGTCTCTCATCATGGACATTAGATGCTGCACAAAAAGCTGCTGTTATTAATAGCCACTCAAATAATATAAGTAAGAACACCAGCGTGTGACAGATGCAAGCATGCGTATCCATTACCGAGCTCATGAAGCTGGGCTTTGCTGGACAGTTTCCAGCTTTGGCAGGGGGAACTTTAGCTGAGTAAGAAATCCAGGCTGTCATTCGTGGAGTAGCTGGCATAGGTGTAAAGACTCTCTGGCCTTTGAGAAAGTGAAATAGCATTTTTTTTTTGTACATGGATGGAGGATGCATTCATTTCTAAAGGCTAAAAATCAATAGCAGGGTGCCATAGGTTGTAAACATTTATCATTTATTATGCATTTAAGTGTGCACAGCACATACACCACAGTCTTGAACAGCACCTGTATAAAACTACAGACAGATTCTGGTAAATGGTGAAAGCTCATACCATGTAACATTGTTGTCAAGGTTTTATCACTATCTTTCAAAGTTAACGACAACTACATCTGAGCATATCTCATGTGAGGCTATCTACTGTGGGTTTAATGGAGTGAAAAGTGACAAAGAAGAATGATTCCCAGAGAAAATCCTTGTGATCTGATTTTGCTATCTGAAATCTGGAACAAAATCTTCAGTTGTCAGAGGTAGTGGTGGTAATTACACAATGATTACTCACATATCGAAAGCAAAAAGTACAGAAATCCCCCAAATTACAGAAAAACATATCTAAAAATCCTTAGGTATGACATTTCCTAGGCACTCTCTCTTGATTTGACTCCTTTTTCTTAATTGTTATTTTTGTTTTCACAGCAGCTGGCTTGAGATCTGGTCCTGGTCTGCTCTGGTCTTACTGTACTTTGGTGAGATTCTGTCTTCAAGGTCATGTGTAAGAAGAGGATACAGGCAAGTCTATACCATTACAAAGAAACAAAGGCTTTTGTGTAGGAATGTCAAGGGAGAATAAAAAGAGCAGAATTCAGATTTGCATGTAGTAAAAAAAAATAGTTTTGATTGAAAGATGATTTGTGAACATCCTTGAAAGCCATCAAACATTGTGGTTACTCCTGGTTCCCACTTAACATATTGATGCCCCAAGGATGATGTATAAGAAAGAAAGAAAGAGAGAAAGAGAGAAAGAGAGAAAGAGAGAAAGAGAGAGAAGAGAGAAAGAGAGAAAGAGAGAAAGAGAGAGAGAGAGAGAGAGAGAGAGAGAGAAAGAGAGAGAGAGAGAGAGAGAGAAAGAGAGAGAGAGAGAAAGAAAGAGAGAGAGAAAGAGAGAGAGAAAGAGAGAGAGAAAGAGAGAGAGAAAGAGAGAGAGAGAGAAAGAAAGAAAGAAAGAAAGAAAGAAAGAAAGAAAGAAAGAAAGAAAGAAAGAAAGAAAGAAAGAAAGAAAGAAAGAAAGAAAGAAAGAAAGAAAGAAAGAAAGAAAGAAAGAAAGGCAAATTAGAGACACGAGTTACACTTGCAAAATATATAAAGAAAAATATAGGGTTACTTGATGACGGTATAGTACTGCAGCCTGACAGCTGTCTGCAAATATTTTCACCATGATTATCCTTACTAAAAGTAAACCACTGGGTAAAGATAGCTCAAACGTGACAAGGCTCAAATAGGATGCAACCAACTCCATCCTGAATACTTTTGGCTACATATGGAAAAAAAGAGAGATTTGGGATGACGATTGTTCGCCCAGGCCCTCCTCCAGAACTGTAAGACTAAGCAGAAAAGTGTGTACCTTCCTTCCATGCAGATTTTGTTAGGAGACTGGCTTTGAGAGTTACTGAGGTAGAAATTAATCAACTTTGTCAGGGAATGAGAAAGAAAAAAGCAGCATATTTCTCCTTCCAAATACTGCACCAAAAATAATAAATAGTACAAAACAACCCCAATTCATTGCAATCAATCTAAATTCTCCCTGTGGAGCTTGTGTTTTCTAAGAACCAGCAAATACTTTTGCCTTTTGAAAACTTATGAGTATTACAGAGATTCAAAAACTTTGAAAAATGAATGTAGTCTCCAAATGTGAAAGGGAATTTGGTTTGAATAAAATGTTCACGGTACCATGTTTCACAGTGCGCTTGTTGGGGGAGGGATAGACACTTCTTTTATATCCTAATGCCAAGGAATTGTATCAAATATTAAGCTTCCATTAAGGGCCACAAAAGATCGTACACTCCTGCTTATCTAAACAGAAAAGAAAAGCCCCAAACCGACCCTGCAGAGTTTATATAGGTGTTCAAGCCTCTCTACTGCCTGGCAGCTCTAAGAAGACTGACTGCAGGAAAGTTCAAAGTTCAGCACTGGCAGATCTAAAAACAGATTTGTGGGGTAGTTCTTCAGTGCTGCGCTTTCTGTCCAGAGGTAAACTGATACTGTTCCAATTAAATAGCAACGCCGCACAAAGGAGGTCAGGCATTGTGTGTGGCTCCGCGCTGGCATCCCACCCAGGCACCTCTGCCACCACTCCTTCTCCAAGGCCAAGAGCTTCTTTGAGAGTCACAGGGGATTGGAAAACAGGCAGAGAACAAAGCCACCACAACAAACAAACAAACACGTGTACAATGGTAGACACCGTACAACACACAAACAGTGCAAAACATTGTAACATTGGAATCGAATTTCACCTGGTCTATGATAGGGAGTAGCAGCACACCTGTGATAACTTAGAAACAAATTGGAAAAAAACCACAAAGCAGAAGTCTTCTACTGTTGCACCATGAAATGAAATATCTTGGGTTGGAGGTTTGTTTTGTTTTCAGAACTTAAAAAAAAAATATCGGAACTATAAATAAATTTTGTGGCAATATATACAGATTTAAATAATTAACTTAAATATCTTACACCTACTCTTGCATAAAACTCTCCAGTAAAAGTGCACCATGTTTCTTTTCCCCAGACGTGTTCTGCGTCTTCCCTTGTGCTGAGGTAGGTCAGAAGGGAGATGTCTCAGATTCTAGGAAGAAAATGTGTCACTGTCATTGTGGGAGATACTTTATTGCCTTTCTTTGTTCTTCCATTTTTGCTCAGGGCTATGTACATCCCGGGATAAATCCTGGATTCGTAAGCATTGTAGTTGTTTGGCAGGAGAATCTCTTTGAATTTGCACTCGTCATTGAAATGGGTCTGAAATGAAAAGGAAAGAATGAGAAGGAAGGAATTTTAAACATCAGGTGTGGAAATATCTTGCTACCAGGTGTAGAAGGTGTGCTGATGGGAAACGTGTGGCTGAGTCCCCCTCTTAGTAATCTTTTGAAGTGATCTCCCAAACACAGCCTCAAACAGGAGTCAGAGGATCATTAAGGATGCTGTGTCCAGGCAAGAACACCTAAAGGTGGGAAGGACACCCATAGCTATGTCTCTTGAGGGAGAGGGGCACATTATAACAGAGCTGCAGAGTGGGAAGACCCAAGCCCGTTTCTTCTGCCCTGCTCATCTAATTGCTCAATGGTTGTCTCACCAGCAATAAATCATCTGAGAGGCTTCAGAAAAATCTGAATGCTAGTACTTTCTCATGTTGCTTGAGAAGAAAGAGGTGTTTTAAAGGTACTTAACGTGGACAGTCTTTTCTACTTCTTCAGTTTTTAAATCGAAGGAAATGTTTGGATAACTTGTGTCAATGGATCAGGAAAACAGAGGTGACAAAAGGCACTCTTCAGTGAATAGGTTTCATTCACAAGTAAGTACAAAGAGGGACAGGTGTTACAAGTGTGTTATCTGGAGAGCAATGAATTAACTTATTGGGTAGAAGCCTAGGGGTTTGTAACAGAGGTCTCAGCTTGCCAAGATTAATACTGCACTGGGAACTACTTTATCCAGGACACCAAAACAGTCTTCCTAAGAAATGATGCGCTTTAGGGACTGATTCTGCTTGGCTTTTATATAAGTCAAAATCCTCCATGACAAGACTGATTCAAGATATTCATTGACATATTCAAAAAGCATTTGGGAAATACCCTCAAACACATGGTATGAGTTTTGAGGTTGTCTTATGCAGTGACAGGAGTTGGACTCAATAACCCTTGTGTGTCACTTCCAACTCAGGATATTCTATGATTCTCTGATGCCCCAGAAAATACTGGGTGCTTCATGTCTTCATCTGAAAATGCCCTAGTTAACTTTGGCATAGTTTGGCTCCTCCTCAGCCCAAGATTCTTCAATGCATACTTGAGACACATGACATAGAAAAGCCATGGGTAGGGAAGGAGACCCAGGAACATGCATTTGAAATTATGCTGAACACAGTAACTTATAAAACTCAAAAGCAGGAGAACAGCTCAACGTGGCCAAAGGCACTCACTGTTATTGTCCACCCCAAGTATATTTTATAAGATACCTCTGTCTTTTCCAAAGGTTCAATGTATTCTCTCCTAACAGGTCTCCCTTCTTATAAGTAGGAGTCCAAACCCTGAGGATGCTGAACTGTCATGGGGTAGACTCTCCAATCAAGAGCATTAACAAAGACTGATCAACAAGTATGTGACTCAACAAATAAAAAAATAATAATAATAAAAAATTATGTTAGGAAAAAGTTCTTCTCTGAAAGGGTGATTGGCCATTGGAATGCGCTGCCCAGGGAGGTGGTGGAGTCGCCGACCCTGGAGGTGTTTAAGGGGAGACTGGATGAGGCACTGAGTGCCATGGCTTAGATGATGGTTGGTGTTAGTGTTGGTGTTAGTGCTGGGATATAGGTTGGACTCGATGATCTCGGAGATCCTTTCCAACCTTATGATGCTGTGATAAAGGATCATTTTCAGAGGCCTGGCAGACCAGCTGCACTCTAAGAGACAAACTGAGTGATTGCCATACCTGCATAAGGCTGTTTGTACTTAAATACAAGAAAGATATGGTCTGAGGCTGGTTTGAGTCCTTGCCACACAAATGATGACTGTGTCAGTCTAATTGGTAGACAAGATGAGTAGCTATGATTGGATGACTGTAGTTTTTGTGGGGGGACCAAGGAAGTGGAATGCTAAAGAGCAGGTTTTACTCCAAAAGCTCAGTGAGCAGCACACATGGGCAGCACACCTTCTGTTGGCAAGGCTGCCAGGGCTAACTCTGTATTACCTGACTCAGCAGGGGCAAGAATGGGGCTTGGGCAGCTTCTAATACCATTCACATCTCTCAGCCCAGCTGACTACGGTCCCCACCCCAGGCACACAATTGGTGGCTACTTACAGATCCATAGAGTTTGCCTTTGCTGTTCATGGCCACGAAGAGTCCACTTCTAACACCAAATATGCTCACCACTCCTCTTTCCACGGGGGAGATTTCCAGCAGACCTACAGAGGAGACACAGGAATCAGGGGGACAAAAACCTGTATCCTGAAGGAGTGTATGGTGTCGGTGCTACGCTCACCCAAAGGCTCCCAACCCTAGTGTGGTGTGGAACCCCATGCCCCAACACTGCTATGGGTGGCCTCACTCCACATGCTGGCCCATGCCTCGTGCTGGGATGTCTCTTCTTTTAGCTAGTTATCTAGTTTTACTTAGCCCCTAGATATCCTCCTGTGTAACTGAGGTTAAAAAAGCCTGAGTGCTTGGGGTGAATGAAACGTTTGTCATCATGTAGCTTATATCCCCACCCCAGGATCTTATTGTTTCAGTTGGATGTAAAAGTCATGGGGCCGTGGGGTTAAGTCCCCAGCAGATTCCTTTCAAGATTGGGGGAGAACTGGACCATGGTTTAGCTGTCCCCAGCAGATGCTTTTCAAGTTTGGGGGGAGCTGGACCATGGCTAAGGTGTCCCCGGCCCCTTGCTTGGAGTGGGTGGCCCACAGTTTGCCTTCCAAATGATGAGGCAACCCCGACACCTGATCAAGGGAACAACACGGCTCCAAGCAGCATCTGTGAGCTCCGCTGGAGAGCCCCGATGAGCTCCATCACTGCCGCCCCCGGGGGAGCTGAGTCAGGCAGCGCTACGGTGCCATGAGGGGATGGACTTTTTAGGGGGGTTAGAGATCTACCATTCACCCACCCTCTCTTTAACAAACCGTTCCCTCCACGGCAGGTGAGCAGCTCCTTAGGGGAGGTTCCACGGTCGCGGAACAGCTCACCTGCCCCACCGCGAGGGAATTGTCGCTGGCTTACTGTATCGATTTTCGCTGTGGATCCCGTCGATGCGACCGTCGGGCAGGACCTGGATGTGGAAACCGATGCCCACGTTGCAGTAGAGGCGCCGCAAGCGTTTGATGCCCAGCAGGTAGTCACCGTCACGGGGCTCAGCCGGGAGGCGAGCGACGGAGCGGGCGAAAAGAGCCGCATCCCAGCGGCGGTGGCGGGGACCGGCGGGGAGGCGACTCGGGGGCGACCGGCCACGGACAGCCCCTGGCCACAGTAGCCCCAGGAGCAGCGCCGGGAGCAGCGCCGTGGGAAAAGGCATCCCGGCTTAGGGGCGAGTAGCCACGGGCCAGCGGCCGGTCGCTCCGAAAATACACTCGCCCCCCAGCTCTTGTTTTATACTGAGGTCAAAGGGAGTGGGGAAAAAGAAAAAAAAAAAAGAAAACCAACAAAAAACCCAAAGAAAACAAACCCGCGAAAGCAACGCGGGAGGGAGGGGAGCCCCGCGCTCAGTCCCCCGAGGATCTGCGGTTTCCCTGGGCTGAGTGCATGGAGAGGAAATCCCAGGAGCAAGGGCTTCTGAACTTGATCTCAACTCCAGGAGTCTTGTCTGAAGTGCTGATCTTCTTCTATAGCTGCTCAGCCATAGCGCTTTAGCCCTAGCCACGATATTTATATATCCATGTGCGTTGGTACCTATTACATCACCACCTACTGCTGTCTGCTGCAGCCCTCCGGTTTAGCTGAAAGTCAAATTATCACCCCTAGATGCTTAACAACTCCAAAGCATCTTGAAGGGAAAGGCTGAGCCGTGTTGGTGCGAAAAAAAGAGGGACAGCACAAACTTTTAAAAATAAAGGTCATATTTTGCGTTCATCACAGCAGCTTGTTCTTTCTTTCTTTCTTTCTTTCTTTCTTTCTTTCTTTCTTTCTTTCTTTCTTTCTTTCTTTCTTTCTTTCTTTCTTTCTTTCTTTCTTTCTTTCTTTCTTCCTTTCTTCCTTTCTTCCTTTCTTCCTTTCTTCCTTTCTTCCTTTCTTCCTTTCTTCCTTTCTTCCTTTCTTCCTTTCTTCCTTTCTCTCTTCCTTTCTCTCTTCCTTTCTGTCTCTTTATATATCTCTCTCTCTTCTTTTCTCTTTCTTTCTCTTTTTCTCTTTCCTAAGTGCTTACAAATGCTAATGCAGGACACAAAAATCAAAGAATGCCCAGCACACTTTCCCCTCAACACAATGTATGACTTTGTGGAAATCTGTGGAATTTCAGCTTTTGCTGTATCCAAGCGACACGGTTTATAGTTTGCTGGATGCAGAAAAATTCCCTTCATTAAAAGCCAAAATAGTTGTTGCATGGGAGGTTTAAGAAATGAAAAATGAAAGAACTTGCAAAAAAAAAAATCAACAAAGGAAAGAGCCAAGGCTTTAATAAAGAAGAAAACATTTAAAGAGGCAGCAAATGGTCAAAATCAGTAATAATACTTTTGTTTCTAAATATCCCTTTAAGAAATCAGAAAACACAGCAATGTTCTGTAGTATAAGATGCGGAGCTCCCTCTTGGTCACTGTACTGATAGGGGTTGTAGTGACACAAGTTTATTCCTAAGCCTCAGAGGCTGCCTGTTCATGCAACTATTGCTGTGGGTTTTAATGGTAAGATTATTTTCTAATTTCTACTATGCATGCACTTACTTAGATGTTGCTGTTTTGTCTTAGTGATGCAGTTGTTCTTAGGTAATTACTTCACTTGCTTTAAGTCCATGAAAATGAAGCTCAGTATTTAAAAGTAGGGGAGGTTTTGACCCCATCAGGCTAGAATTACTTTGTTTAGAGCAAATACCATATGTTTTGTCACCTCCCTTAACTTAAGCCTCAGTCCTCAACAAGTTTTCAGAACCAACAGGTGAGGAGACATTAGGACAATTTTGGAAGGCCCTGAATTAATACGAATGTGTGTGTGTTGTGGGGGGAAGTGGTTTGTGACTCAAGTCCTTTATAGCCTGAGGACAGTTTAGTCTTTCACGCCAGCAAAGCTCTCCTGCTGTTCCAGCAAAGGATGCAAGAGAAAAGAGAATTGCCCCAAGCCAGATGACAGCTCACCTAGGTGTGGAAAATCTCTGACCTTTGCTAAACCTAAGCAAACTTAGATGATGTGCTTTTATTTCTTCTTGTGAGGTGCACATATACAGTGTGTGTGTGTCTTTCTCCTGCCACACCTCTTACAATGGGAAAGAGACTGCTGCTGCTTTGGGAGTGATTGCAATCTGGTGCTATAGATGTAAAATATTCCTAGGTGTAGTCTTGTCTCCATGTCAAAAAAGTTAATTCTGTGTGTTTGTTTAAAGGCAGCAGAACTTAGATTTTTCTTTGTGGAGGTTTACAGATTGGTAAATCCATTGAGGTTAAATGCACAGGCATTTACTACCTTTCTGTTTGCTTCGCATCCATGCAGGTCCTTCTTACCCCTTACGGCTGTGCATCAGGCAAAGGCCAGGGGCTCATGGGTTTGGAAACCTCCCTGTTCTGTAGAAGCTGAGCTGGATGTCTTGTCCTTCCCCAGGGTCCTTAGGACGCGTGATCCCATCTCATTTCAAAATCTGAATTATTTGCTATTAGCAAACAAGAGTGGATGAATGTGGGATTAAGTTTATTTGCCTTCTGAAGGATAAGGCCAAGGAGTGATGCCTTGCAAACACAGCTACCTGGCAGCTTCCCTCCTGTAGCAGAAGTGCAGTCAAATGCCCACAGCTAATGGATCAGGGCCAGGTCTACTCTACCTTGCTTCTACTGGTCATGATTTTCCATGTCTCCAGAAAACATGAAGTCTGAGGTCTTAGTCCTGTGAATGTGAAAGGGCATTAAAACTCTAAGTTAGGGATGTGTGCTGAAGGCCCAGTGGGTTGTGACACCTTCACCCCTTTGGGACATGTGGAAATGGGTCCTAAAACGCCAGGTTAGGCTGAGTCCATATGTTTACAAGATCAGGTCCTAAATGAATACACAGAGCATCCAGAACATCAAATTAGGTTGTCATAACATCACTGATGAATAACCGTGTTTCTACAAGTTCATTCATAAACTCGTTACAGAATTAAATAGCACTTTTCCCATAAAGGCTTCAAAAGAACCTTTCTGAGAGGAAAAGCAACAAGTTTACGGCTAAGAATGAAACTATGAGGTTTAGCTTTGCTTTCAAATTTTATATACCTATGTATGTGTGACCTTGTGTCCAGTCTATCTATGAAATCCTAGTCCTGATGCTTCAAAGCCCTCTGCTTGCTGAGTTGTTTGTTCCTGTAAAAAATCCATAAGGAGGAAAGCAAAGCAGAACTGCAGCATTTTTAGTTTGCAGCAAGTGTGATGACAGGTAGAAGCTGCTGATGTTCGTGGTCTTTAAGCTGCAACACAGACATTGTCAGTTGGAAATTATTGCCACAGGAAACCATCAAATATTCCATATGGAAGCCAAAGAAACTGTGACAGACAGGCTTTCCAGAGTAGAGCCAGGAACCTTCCAACATACCATTAGCTTTCCTGCAGCAAAGGGGAGATGGGTGCCTCCAGATCATCCCATAGTTAATTCTTCTCAGCCTTCCCTATCATGCTCCTCTGCTGTGTCCCCCCATGCCTTGCGTCACACACTCTTTCACACAACAATTTAAACATTAAAACAGGTAAAATGTCTTCATCTTTGTGTTGGCTTCATTCCCTATGAAGCACATGGAGATGTCACAGTTCAGACAGCTCTGCTTTCCAAATTCCTGTAGGCTTAAAGTATAAAAAAGAGGAAAGGATTCACAGAATTCAGGTCCACACTCACATTCAAGCCCCGTATCGTGTATTCTGAAAGGTAAAAGGAAAAGAATGAATCTGAGATACCTTTCCAAACTTTATGAAAATTATACTGCAATTGTGCTGGCACAGCAGACATCCAAACTTGTCTCCATGTCTGTATCTCTAAAGTGGTCTAGGAACACAATTTAAAAACCAATCTGCATATTTATTAACCGAGTAAATAGATGTAGATGACCCTGAAAGATATTGCTCATGAGCTTTTCCGTTGAAGGCAAATATTGTACTGAGATCCTTTGATCTGGAAGGGTGGGGAGTGGACTGGAAGGGGCACGGAGAAGCATATTGTTAAGAAAAAATCCCTTTCACCATGTTTGCCTGCTATGAAGACACGGTAAAAAAGCAAGCCCGTACCCCAGCTCCCCCTTTGCGCACTTCCCTTTTAATTATGATTATTTTGGAAGACAACTACCCAGCGCTCTGCAGAAGGGACTCGCCTCAGAAAGCTTTCTCACGTTCACGTTTGGCTGCCTCTCTGTGTGAGCAGGGGCAGTGGTCCCGGGAGAGGAGGCAGGCTGGAATGCAGCACGGTGCTGGGGGCCCAAGCCCCAAACGGCCGGGGTCGCTGGGAGACCTTGGCCATCCAGGCCTCTGCTGCCTGCATAACCCACATACCCACACACAAGCCAGCGAGGCATAGGCACTCTTCTTCTTTTTTTTGTCTCTGTTTGCAGCTGGTCTATTTGATCTCTGTGTGCCTGGGTTGTTTGCTGTTGTGAGCGTCTTGCCATGATCAAAACCTTATTATCTGGAGTGATGTTGCAGGGTTATATATTGGAAAAGGGCAGTGGAGTATAACAGCAGGCAGCAACAATACTGGGCAGATAACAAAGGCACCAATAACCTCTCCCCAGTGCTTTGGATTGGTTCAATGAGAGGACTGGGTGTCGCTTTGCTTGTGGTGGATATGGACTTATTCCACTGGTACTCCCTCTGCTGCTGCTGAGCTTGCACAGTTGTACAGCTCGGTGTGGGTCTGTATAAAGCAGAGATCAGAGAGGACATGACTGCATCCATCCATGTGGCTCCTGTAGGTCTTCATTGGCTTAAATGTCACAAGTAACAAGTTTACTGCCTTCTCACAAGGAAGGGAGGTGAAAGAGGTGCTGATCCCTTCTCTCTTTCAACCTATGATAGGACTAGAGGTGATGGCAGGAAGGTGTGCCAGGGGAGGGTTAGATTGGATATTAGGAAGAGGTTCTTCACCCAGCAGGTGGTGGAGCACTGGAACAGCTCCCCAGGAAAGCAGTCACAGCACCCACTCTTCCAGCATTCTAGAAGCATTTGGACAAAGCTTTCAGGCACACAGTGTGAATGTTGGGAGTGTCCTGTGTAGGGACAGGAGTTGGATTCGATAATCCTTTTGGGTCCCTTCCAACTAAGGTAATTCTATGATTGTATGAGTCACACTTCCAGCTTGTGACCATGCAGCTCATATACACCTACTGCTGCAGAAATGCCAAGGAGCTTCAAGACGACCAAGCCACAGACATTTGACTTTCTGTGAACTACATTCAGTGCCTTAGCAGCCTTTAGCTCAGCTTCTGTGCCTTATTTGTTTGCTTTATTGCTTTTGATCTGTAAGGTTGCTGTTCCTGCAACATCAACTCAAAGGTGTGAGGTGGGAGTGTGGTGATAGCAACCCTCTGGGAGACCCAAAGCCGTTAATCAAGCAACCTGATGTGGTCATGGCAAGCCATTTCCTTGTCCTGCTGGTCCTTGTCACTGACTCACATATGAACAACTCTCGGGTGAAGAAACACATCCGGACAATCTATTCCAGCCTCCGTTTTCTCACTCTGTTTCTGCAGCTTTGCTCCTTGCTTTTCTTTTGCTGTGCATTGCCTATGGCAAAAATCCCCAACTCTACCACCACTACCACATCTGTGGTTTTCCAGTGGTTTTCTTTGTTCTGTTGGCTTTTGCTCTATTATCAACTCTTTTTGTTGCATGTGCTTCCTGTTCTTCACTATCCTTTCACTTTTTTTCTCCCTTTTTCTGTAGCTGTTCTACTCCCTTCTCCAACCCCAGGGTAAGCTGACAGACTTATAGCAACAAATGCCCTTCATGGAAGCTGCATTCATGGTAAAAGGTGACTAAACAACACCTAGACCTTTACTGCAGGGCTAAAGGGTCTTCCCCAGTCACCTTATAGTGCCACTGCTTTCTTGAATATGTGAACTATGGCTGACATGAAAATGAGCTTTGGGGAGTGACAGCATAAGAACCAGCTAAGAAAAAATTATTTGCAGCTCTTAGTGGGATTTTTCTTAGATGTTGTGATCAGTGTCAGTTCCTGAAGCCTGAGATGATTTTATGTGGGGTGAGGGAATGAGTGGAGAACATGGAGTACATGAGAACTCCTCGGAAATATCATTTGAGTTTGTGCTGTTGAAGAGTAGGACTCCATAGGATGGGACAATGGATTAATTCTGGGAAGTCATCAGTCAAGCCAGAAAATTTTTGAGGGCAATCATGTCCCAGGGTCTTATCGTAGCCTCACGATCCTCATCCTCAAGATTCATGAAGTTTGAACTAATGTTCAGTAGGAAAGTCTACTAAGAACCTAGATGGAGATGTATATTCAGAAGGCTCTGGTTATGAATGTAGGTCTTTTTCAGAAAACTTAGTTCCCAGCCAGGCTTATTCTTATGCTAAAACTCACATGCTTATACTTTATATTCAGTGCTGACATTTCTGCATATGCTATTTTGTTCTTCCTTGTCCTGTAGTCTTTTTACCTATTGAAATTATAAACATTTTAAAACTAAAAATATACATTTTTTTCCTTTTGTCAGATTATGGCACACATACTTTTGCTGATACATTACTTGTCACTCTGCCAAACAAAACTGGTAAAAGGAAACATAATAGAAAATGAGTTTTGAGAATCAGGGTAAGTGTTTGTTAAGCTTATTATTATTATTATTATTGTGGGAAATAGTAGCTTAAGCTAACTTTTTGTGTGAGAATGTTTTAGCTGGCTTTGAATGTAGCATAATTGGTTTACATGAGTCTGTTCAACATGTGGCCTCTCTTGTATGAATCATTTTTTACCAGTGGCTAATGTGAAGAAAATAGGCTGTTGTAAGCAAATGACGTGTATTGCTGAATTTTAAAACTTCCCAGCAAAGAACCACTTAAAATCTGTCAGAACATATATGGACACAGCTGTACAATTCATAACCTCTCCGAGCGTGTAGGGGACTGGCTTTTCCAGTTGACCTTTAGTGTCACAACCATGAAACAAATGGATGTCTCTTTTACTGTTTTACTCCTGGTCTTTTCCCAGTGCTCGTCACTGCAAGGTCTGGATTCTCTGAGGAGGTGGTGGCCGTATCCTCAGAACACCTCAGCGAGCTGGGTGTTGCTCTTCTCCTTCCCAGCCCCTTGGTCACTGTGGCACTGGGGGCAGCTTCTCTGCCACCCGATGAGATGCCTTCACATACGCCTGGGGAGTCGAGAACAGGATGTGAAAGACACACCTGACCTGTTGGGGTTGAAGTATTGTGGTAGAAGTTCTCAAAGCCTGGTATAGGCAAGTTGCTTTCCCAACGTGGCAGAGCATGCAGAGAACCTACAGTGCTGACTTTGAGCCCAAGGACAGGACAGATGCATGGGTCTAGCAGGATCACTCGTCTGCACCTCGACCCACAACTGTCCTTTGATTTTGGAAAGGCCCTGCACTGTGCTGCCTTCTGGGAGCTCCCATAGACCTTCTGAAACTTCTACAAATACTCTTCTTTCCTTATAACTACCAATGGTATTGGCAACACCTAAAACTTTATCTTGCACTCTGGCACAGAAAAGGTCCTGAGAATAGCTTTAAAATCACAGCTTAACAGACAGCCCCCACCCAGACAAATACCCAGTCCAGCACTGCTTTACTCCTGAAGAAGTCAACATGGGGACATAAAACAGCCAAAAACCACTGTACAATGTGCTGGGTGAGTTTTTGAAAAGTAAACTGCAAAAGTAACAGGTAACAGCTGATACATAGATAAGCAGCTCTGGAGCTTGAAGACCAACCAGTGTGGAGGTTACCCATCAAATTCTGTTTTGCTAGAGGGAAGTGACAGGAGTAACACAGGTAAAATGCAATTCCTTCCACTTTGAGACATTTGGAGAGAAACTCTGAGAAGCCAGATATATAGCTAAGCAACATATTGCAGAAGTATGTAAAACAGGTTATCTGTCAACAGACACATCAGTCATCTGTCATCAGACTTGTCTAGAGGATTTGTCTTACATTTTGGCACAATCATTATTCACTCTCTTGGGTCTTATAGATTACAATGGGAGCCAGTCCTTCCTTCAAGTCTGGATCACACAAAATATAAGTAAATAAGTTTTGGATGAATGATCCTTGCCCAGAAAAATCCCCTTGACACCAAGAAACCTACAGAGATGGCTTACTGCATTGCATGATATTTGACTTAATTACTTAATTCTTCTTGTCATTCAAGGCCTGGAGCAACTTTCTAGTCAACCATTTTAATATTAACTCTGTTTCCTCTCCACCTTTCTCACTTTACTTATAGAGCTACAAGAGCTACAGTAAAATCAGCATTACACTAATAGATGCAAACTGAAAAACAACAAGCCAAATAAAAAGAGAGAGACTGCTTATCTCCTTTTGGATGATTCTTGGTGTGATAGTACTGCTTAAAGGGTACATTCCTCACAGGGTCTACTTAGGCAGGTGAAAGAAGGAACAGAATTGGACTCTGAGTTGTTTTGTTCGATGAAGCCAGAGTGTCTTTAGGTCTCAGAAATGAACATTCAGTTTAAGACTTTTACTTCCATTTCAAAATATGTTTATATTTGGACCGAGAGAATGTATGGAATCCATGCTGCTAATGTGCTCTGCAGGAAGATACCTCCAGGAAATAATATTAGAAACTTCTCTTGCTTACGACTGCTTTTTGTTTTAAGGTGTAGAATGAGTTAAATACAAACTTGAAATGACCATTTTAAAGATTGTCTTGAGAAAAAAAAATGGTTTAAGCAAGGCAGAAAACAACAGAATAAAGACTTTGGAATTTTTAATAGTTTCCCAGGACTAACCCATCATTCTCTCCTTCAGTGAATTGGAAGCAACTTGGAGATAAGCCCAGTCTCCTTCCTGAATATATATGTCCTGTAAGCATTGAGTGTAATAGTGTGGTGATCTAAAACCTGTTAGCTGTCGCATGCAAGCAGAACAGGTCCCTTTGCTCCAACAGTTTCACTTTGCTACTATCCAACTGGATTAGTGGAAAATTCTATTGTACGAAAGACACTGGAGCTAAAATATTCTCCATCATTTCCATGCAACTTCCTGAGGTAATGGGAAAAAAAACAAAGAAGCTGAGACTACCGAAAGTCTGAGACCTGTTAGAGATATTGTTCTTATGTTCAGAGCACACTCATTCAGAATGATTATTTTGATACAAATCTCCATGTAGATTATTATTTATATTAATGGGAATGGAGGATGTACACACAAGCTGCTGGAATCAGGACGGTGGGATGGGAACGATACATAACGAAGGGAAAACTCCCTGGCCAGGGAATTCAGACAGTGCTGTGCAGTCACTGCTATGCTATTTGCCACATGCTATATACAGTCACAAAATATTCCACTCAGTCAGAGACATGGCCAGAAAAAGCCCTGCGAACCCCAAAGTCTTACAGTCTTAGAATAACCACTGCAGCACACCCTCCGCCACAAAAGGAGAGAGCAGAGCTCCTGGTGACCAGCACGAACAAACTGCATGCAATTTATTCCAATATGTAAAGAATCAGGCAAAATCAGAAGGACTGCTTTCAGTACATCCATGGACTTGTAGCATTGCTCTGGAACGGCAATGCAAACATTTTTTATTGCCTTAATGAAAATTCATAATGCCAGAATGAGGTATTAGTAAATGATTCTTTTCAAAATATCCATTTATTTCAGGGGATAAAAAACTAAACTTAGGTTCCAGTGCTTGGGTGAAAAAGGATTCTTGTCATTAAAAAAATAATTTTGAAATTAAGTTGTGTTCTTTCCCCCACTCCTTCCAGTTTTTATTTTGTAAATATATATTCCTGAGAGCTGTTGAACCAGCATACTTGGAGGGTACTTGTCACTTAAAAATGCAGGAACTCAGAAAAATAAAAGGCACTGGTGTTTTTATGAGTGCCTCTTGGATT
Source organism: Dromococcyx pavoninus (assembly GCA_033558185.1). Classification (NCBI taxonomy): domain Eukaryota; kingdom Metazoa; phylum Chordata; class Aves; order Cuculiformes; family Neomorphidae; genus Dromococcyx; species Dromococcyx pavoninus. The sequence continues at coordinate 237,721 of JAUMJL010000092.1, read as the reverse complement.
GGAAGACAAAGGAACATAATGATGATACAATAGCCCTTACTGTAAAATCCCTTTCCTATTGTCTACGCCTCTGTACGTATTATCATTTCCACTATTATTTTTCTAACTAACAAATCAGTCTAAAAGACTTCAGTTGCAATCAAACCACAAACAGGACAAGACAGCAAACACAATACATCGCTGGCTGACTTGTGTTCCAAAATACCCAAGCAGCTGCTGGTTTCCAGTAGTCTTTCTACAGGCTGTAATTACAAATTACTGCGGTCGGATGCTTTTCATTTGGCTTTTATTGGCCAACACCAGCATTGTGACCTGGATGAATTGTACCTATCTATTTGTGTATTGGTTTTAAGAAGAGGATGAGGCTCGTGTCTTGTCCCACACAAGAAGAGCAGCTGCAGAAGGAAGGCAGGTGAAGCTGCCAGGACTGGAGCACCAGGTCAAAGCACAGCCGCCTTTGGAGAGATCGGACCAGTTCTGAAGATCCTGTCAACCAAGGGAGCCCAGGGAAGATGAGCATTTGTTGGTGCTGACTCTGCCCTATGTTAAGAGGGTAGCTGGAAAATCTACCTCAGTCAACTTTTTCATGGAGTGCTGGACTGTGATTCCAATAAAAGTCCCACTGGCTGGGGACTGGAACTTGCTGGAAGGAGTGAGAGCCAGGGAGACCTCAAAGCTACCCTGTTTGTTTGCCTGAAAGTCCCCACTGAACTGCTGCCAAAATGATTTAATAAGAATATTATTTTTGGTGGTAGTGACAGATTTTACTCTCAGTATATGGAGAGGCAACCATTAACATCAGTAACAAATGTATTGCAGTTCAGGGATGCCTGCACTCAGGTCTCCTCTTTCCCTCTAGAACTGCTCTGCTCTTTCTCAGTCTCTGAGAAAGGGGTTTACCTGGAGTCAGTGATGGGGAGCTGGGAGGATGAAGGAGAGGAGGGAGAAGAATTCTGCTGGCGAGTGGTGTTCTGCCTTAGATTTTTCACAGCTTAGAAAGTTTCTCTCCTCTTCTCCCTCCCAATCATCACAGTAGTTTACCTAAATTGCAGCAGGAATAGGGTGTAAATAAAAAGCCTACCCCAGAACTCCTTCCTGTGGCAGCTCTGGTGGATATGCAATCATAATTCAAGATCACAGGAACAAACCTTGTACACTGGTGCAGTTTATTATTTAACAGCAGCAAATTCCCACTGCTTTTTACAGAGCCTGAGGGGTGTTTTGCCACCCATTCTCATGCTTCAGGGTGTTTTGCCACCCATTCCTATGCTTCAGGGTGCTTTCAACTTAACATGAACACAGGCTGCAGAGTTAGATCCCCAATACATAGGATCACAATTTGGTGATCTTGGCCATGTAGATTCAGGAAATCTTTGTTTTTGGGGTTGCAATGGTTTGTGTCCAATGCCCTGCTGTGGTAGTCCTGCTCCTTCAGGGGCTTCAGTCCTTCCATCCCCAGCATCATACTAATTTATGACAAAATTGCATATTACTATATATTATTTAAGCTTCCATGACAATTACGGATAAGGGAAAGATGTTTCCATTAGCTGCAGAGGGGAACACCTTTGCTCATGGATTAACCTTATAATACTTGAGGTCCTGCAACACCTCAGCAGAAAGCTTATAAGAAATCAGCCAGACACATTTAAACAGCCATTAGGAATCACCAAATTCTAGCCAAATATATCTCACTGTTGTTATAGTATAAATATAAATATTGCTATTATTAGTAGCAGCAATAGTTACTATTACTGGTTATTATTAGTCATAATTTTTACTGTGGTACCACTTAGGAATTCCCTTAGTAGACTGGAGTGCCATTGCAATATGCACTGTAACGTGGTTACCATGACAATTTTTCTCTGTTTGCCAGTGTGTTTTGGCTAGAGAGCCAGCTGTTGATTAGCTGTGCTCCAAGTTGCCGAGCAATAAATCCCAAACCGAATTCATGACCAGATTTCTGCTCCAAGTCTCAATCTTGTGACTTGCTGCGTAGGCTGCTCTGCAACTCCACCTGACTTCATCAAGTCACTCTGCAAAATAAACCCACTCTCTCACTAAGGCAAGATTTAAAATACGCGTTGCAGACTCATTTCTATAGGTAAGCACAGGAGATGCTGCTGGTGAGATTGACAATATACAAAGTATTTGTGAAAGGCTCTGGGGAAACCAGGGAATATGAGAATTGTTTCTTTCCAGTGCAAGAGAAAAACATTTTAGAAGCACAATTTATTAAGTAAAAGGCATTTAACTAAGCAGGACAGGACAATTTTGTGAAGTGTCAGTAGTTTCTTATATAAATGAGATTTGCCTTACAGATTGTCAATAGATAGTCAAGAGGTCCACAAACTATTGGCTCAGCTTTTGGCTTAATGTTGAACAACTTCACGTTGTTAATTCTTCCAAGATGATATGGTCATTTGAATTTTTTTAATATTTATTGCACATAGAGAGTTAATTTAACTGTGGACTTCGCCCACAAATGGTGTTCCACTTAAAATGTTCATAGTCTTCTGTTCAGCGGTACTTGACATGCACTGAGCAAAAAGCACATCAGAGGTGTATGGAGAGACCTCAGATACAAAGATCCCCATGATTCAACTGCCCTAGGACTGCTGGGGTGATGCAACCCTGTTGTCACCAGAACTACAAGCTATTAACATCTGAGGGCTGTTGGGTAAAGGCACGGTATGTGAACTAATGGTCTCAAACCATTACCTACCAAGTTGAAATCCTTATCAGAAAAGCACTATGATTGTGATTTGCAGCTCTCCAATGTGTGGGCTCAGTAACTTTTCCATCTGTCATTACGAGTAATCTCTCTTTGTAATCTCCCTAGAACCTCTGTGTCACCAATAACCCCACTATAGGTGTTGTGTTTTCTAACGGTCCACTTAGCACATTCAGAAGTCTTCCATGCTCACACTATTGTTTGATTATGCCTTTTAGGGTTAAGATCTGATCAGTGTATGTACACCCTCTTCTGAAGCTAAACTGACTTTCCTTAAGCTTACTATTCAGCTGTGCCTCCTTTCTTGTTCACAGGCACTCAAGCAAATGTATTCTCAAACACAGCAAACAGGTTAATGCCTCTTGAGTTTTATATTCCTTCCTGCCACCTCCTTTTCTTTTTCTTCAACTTGCTGTGATCACATCTGAATTCCAGGGACAAGTCCTTCCGCAGCTTTGAAAAACACTGGGACTATCTAATGCTGTCCTGTGGGTGACACCTTTGTTGTCACCGCAGCGAGGATGCGATGCTTTGGAATGGCTGTCTGTGTGTCACACTGAAGATGCAAGAGCGAGGACATCTGTGGGGACACTGGGCCCTCCTCAATGGCTTTCAGTCTTCATCCTTGCTGCTGTGCTTGGCACCCCTGTTGATCAATCTTTTAAATGTCACAGCATAGATTACCAATGCTCATTTCAACAGTTTTCATAGAATCATAGAAATACCCAAGCTGGAAGGGACCCAAAAGAACATTGAGTCCAACTCCTGTCCCTACACAGGACAATCCCAACACTCACACCGTGTGCCTGAGGGCTTTGTCCAAATGCTTCTGGAATGCTGGCAGAGTGGGTGCTGTGACTGCTTCCTGGGGAGCTGTTCCAGTGCTTCACCCCTGCTGGGCGAAGAACCTCTTCCTAATATCCAATCTAACCCTTCTCTACATTATTTTCCTGCCATCACCTCTAATCCTATCATAGGTTGCAAGAGAGAAGAGATCAGCACTTCTTCTACCTCCCTTCTTTGTGAGAAGGCAGTAAATATCTATGAGATCCCCTCTCAGTTTTGCACTCTCCGAATTTCTCACCTGAAGTCCTTGGTTTTACCTCTTCAATAAGATAGAGAGGCAAATGATTCCAACTTATTCCTGACTCTGTACGTGTGGAGGCGTGGAGACACGTGAGTTTGTGACCTACTACGTCTATCACTCATCTTCCAGAGCTCAGCTTCAGTGATGTGTCTCTAAAAGAATCTATTTAGAAATACTGATGAATTAAGAGTGCACCTGGAACTTACTATTAGGTCCTAATTTGACACATACTCTGCTTTTATTCAGTCTGATCACTAAGATTATCTGCCTCTTCAAACTAAACTCTTGTCATGTTAAGAGCCTTTTGTCCCTGATCAGAGTTTACCTGGTTAAATACTGATAAAGATGTACCATGATACAGGCAGGCAAAATATTGTATTTAAGAGAAGATGAGCATTCAGACTTCCTTGCTGTGTTTCCTCCTTTGTGTGTCTTCACAATAGCTTTCTGAGAATGCTCTCCATCACTGGCTAAAGGCACTCAAAAATTATAGGTATAGTGGCCAATCTCCAGAAAGGGTGAAATGAAGTTAAGTCTTCTTCAAAGAAATGTCCACTCACTCCTTGCCAAATATACCAGTGTTACTGGTACTAAGAAAAAGATAACAAAGGAAACAGAACTTGTTTTATTAATTCTTTTACACTTCTGTACTTGTCAAATGTCATTGTGTGAGGCATCACACAAATGTGCACTGTAAGACATTTATCTGAACAACTCATCAGCTTGATTAGTGTTGATGCAAAATAGCCTCATTACACATTTATAACATAAAGTAGTTCTACTTGTGATAAAGGCAAAATCCATTATATTTAGTGGAAGGTGTCCCAGCTCATAGTAGGAGGGTTGGAACTGGATGATCTTTAAGGACCCTTCCAACCCAAGCCATTCTATGGTTCTACAATAAATAAAAAAATCTAAAAGCTATTTAAGCCAATCAAAGACCAGTTACAATAACATTCACACCTTGGCATTTTAGTCATCGAATCTGTATTTTGCAAAGAACAAAATAAGTTAAAAAAATCTTTGACTAATAAGTGAATGATATCATGTTTAGTAAAAGTATTTCAGGGTCATGAGGAAAATCTGTGACATTTTACTTCTGTTAGAAACTGGTGTAACAATTAGGGCTTCCAGCTCAGGTTCCCAGGACACCTCTTTCTTCCATTGCATTTTTCTGTGTTCCTTCTGTGCCAGCTCTTATAAAACAAGATACCATGGGATTTAATTCTAAAAATCTAATATTACTGCCTTGTGGTGAACTGAATACTACAGATTCCTTCTTGATAATACTGTCTCATGGGATTCCTGTGTGGTAACAGAATCTTCTGGGATTCCTGCCTGGTAACCATATCTCGCTGGACTTTGGTAGTATTTCTCCCATTGGATAACCCCAGCCCTTCCAAATAAGCAGTCATAAACCTTACACTCTCATTATTTTACATGACATTATTTTACTAATGTCAGATTCTGCACTGTTTAAATCAATGGGATGATTTTTTTTTCCCACTGATTTTCACTAAGTTAGAATCCAGGCTCCAAAAAAAATAGTATTATGGGATATTTTATTTGTTTGACAAGACAAACTTTAAGAAATACATTTAAGATAACAATAATAGAAAAAAATCATGGCTGGTTTATCTACCTACTGTCATTCAGCTCCTGCAGGACTTGTACTTAGTCTTTATCCATACTAGAAATCTTTTTCTTGTTCTGGAAGTGAAGTATTGTGACAGTGCTTCTTCATGACTGTGAGAGAAAACATAGCTAGATATTTCCAAAGGAATACACCAAACAGTTCTTAATACATGTATTCAGTGAATGCATCTGCTGCAACTATAGGTCAGCAATAAAGCACCAACCATAAAACACTTACTCTTGTGCTTGTTTTGATTATAATCCAAAGATTAAAGATTCACTTAAAATACCAGGACTCCATTGTGGCAGATACTGCACCCTTCAGTGAAGGGTGATCCAGCCTTTCTGTTCTTAGTCACTCTCTACCCAGCTGTTCAGAGCAAAATAATGGGGGACAAATTATTCCAAAAAGCCCACAAACACACAGAATTTTGTTCTTACAGTCCTGCCCAGTATCTCCAAGCGCTCCTTCAGCTTTTCCCAGGATGTGAGGTCCCCCTGGAAAGAAGCAGCACTTAATCCACTTGCAGTGTGACTCTGGTATGAGATGCTGACCCCTATGGTTGCAAAATTCACAGGGTTCAGACCAGTTTCATTAACCTGTAAAGCCAAGAGTAATTAATGAGAGACCCATTCTGGTTTGCCCTGTGAGATTTCCAGGCTCAAAAGTTTTGCCTTGAACTTTCCTTTGACTTATTTAGTGTCTCTAGAAGACAATTTTTTAGAAGATGATGGGATCTTGTTCTGAGCTTTATCGTTAGGGGATCACCTTGATGGCAGGATTGCTGCTGAGTTGAGAGCCAACCTTGTGATTTCATGGTGTTATTCTGCTCCTGGAGAACCCTGTCCTAACAATGTAAGTACAATAAAATGGGTTTGGGCCCTGTGAAGAATTACTCAGTAACCTTTGTGTTACCAAGCTCATGATGTACCAAAGGACATCAGGGCCATTCTTGACTACCACCTTCCTAGCATTAGGTGGCTTTAGCAGAGCTCTGACCAGCTGAGTTCTGTCTTCATAAGAGAAGAAATGTTGGAAACCCAGACACTGCTAGGGCCTGAACTACAATGAAGGCACCTGAATGCTAATAAGTATAAAAGAAGGTAAGCAGGCAACACCTCCATTAAGACACTTTATCTCCTGTCATGTGTTCAGACAGAAAAAAGAGACATATGTCATTTTTCCTTTTCACAGCTGTCTTTCAGTCCAAATATAACTCTCGACTGCAGATCTTATGGCTGTTCCAAGCCCAATTTTGAATCCAGACCCTTCTTCAACACCAGTGTTCCTTTGGTCTTGATCAAGTGATAAAACCTCATAGCTCTTGGAGATGTAAATACCTATGGTAACAACCCTATTTCATGTTATTTTTGAGAGGATCAATAAAATCTCTGAAGCAGTTTGCAAAGGTAAAAAAAATAATGATACACTTGATCCAAGACCTACCAAGACACCTTTATAACTTAATTCTTGAATTTCCCTGATGTTTAGCTGCTGAAGCACCATTGAAATCAGCAGGCAGATAAGCAAGTAAAAGGCATTCAAGCTCTAGTGTTTGGTCCTGGCTGGCACTTTAGCACTCTCTGTGATGCCTGGAGGGCTGTACAGTCTGGTTATTACAACAGGGGGTGATAAACAGGAATGGTTTTAGATCAGGGTCTGCATCTCTGATCTGTTGTCTCTTAGGATACAACCTGCTGTATGGACAATGAATTGAGAAAAACACGTTGGAGACTTGTGAAAATTTCTACAGGCAGCCTGGACAACGAAAGCAGGAAAAACAAAACACTTCTACCAGGGGGCTTTTAAAACCCTCTTCAGGGGGCATTCATGACTTTCTTGTGAGTCACCACCCCAAAAATACTATAAGTGCTATTAGTTCAGCAGGGCTAGCAGTGCAAGCTGGAAACAATCTAGGGAACTCTCATCTTCAGGTCAGTGGGGGCTGGCAGCGCGCTTGCTCTCTCCTTGGGAACAAGGGGCGAGACAAGAAAGAGCACGGCTTCGAAATTTCTCTCATGCATGCTGTGGCTGGGGACTGGCACTGCAAAAAAGGAACAGGTTTATTTGCTGCCCAGAGGCAGAGCTGTGCATCTCCTTTGCAGCTTTTGTGAGAACTGGAATGATGTGGTTTTTTTCTTTTGTGCTTGAGGGATGGTTATGGCTATGAAAGGTTGATGTAAAACTGGAACAAAAAGAAAAGGTACAGAGCTTGGAGGAGACACATGAAAATTCCTGCCATCCTGCACTGCTTCTTCTTCAGCTTGGAAGGGTCAGAGAGCAACTTTTGTGTGTATCCCACTTAGATCCCACAGGACATTATTAGGGCCTGAAGTCCTCTTGCTATAAAAATAGGGGAGAATCCATAAAAACAGCATCATCTCATATATAGCACAAATCTTTTCTTACAGGATAGGCAAGAAGCTAAATGCTTTAATTAGAAGTTCACTGAGTTATTTTTTGTGTGTTGCAGCTAATGACACAGAACATGGACTCCTGATTGAATACCAAGGCAGTAAATCAATGAAGAGTCTTTGCTACCGTTCATGAAATGCTCCAGCTGTGCTCCTAAGGATTATAATGTCAACAGAACTCTTGATTTGAATCACAGCCTTGGCCTTCACTCAGGGGCTATATATTAGTCTTGAAGAGCAGACAGAGTTTCATTGCTCAAAGAGAACGCAAAAAAAAAGAATCACTGAGCTGAAAATAAAATGATGATGTAGGGGAGGAACACTGCAACAGAGTCAAGAGAGACCTGTGGCAAATTGCAACAAAAACCTCTAGAAATTTGAAAGTTGACATATTTCTCCATGTTTTTTTAACATAAATTTCACAAGTCATTTAATGTTTCCTAATGCAAATGTGCTTAGTCACTTGATTAAGTGCTCAGCTGGTGTGACTCCTCACAGCTTCACCAAAGCCAGTACAGCAATGCCAACTGACTTCAACCAAGGATCTGCCCCCTTCTTAATATGTTTTGTACCAGGAACACCAGGAAGGAAGATCATTTTAGACACATGTAAATTTGTTTGGAGAACAAAAGCTTCCGAATGTTACTTGGGGTTAAGCTTCTGCTTTAGAGCATGAACAATCAATGAAGCCTAGACCATATTCTGGATTGCTGAAAGAAGTGTGAAAGCTGTAGTTTTGCCTTAGCAAAACACTTGAAATTTTCCAGGAATCTTTTGACATTTAGCAGGTGTTCTCTTGCAATGATTGTAATAAATCTTAACAACCCCTGTGCAACCAGGCAAAAAAAAAGCTGAACGCTCTCCTAATGATGACCTTGAAGTTGTTGACGAGGTCATAGTGGTAGTGTCATACTGCAGTTTGCACATGTTCTGGCTTTTTTATTCCTATAGGAATCAGCTGCTGCCAAAGTACACATGATACAAACTAGAATCTTGATTATCCAAAGCTCAGTCATAGTCTCTGTTTCCTATAATACAGTTCTATCCCCGGTATTTATTGCTTACATTGAAAAGTATCTCAGTTATTCAAAACCTTGGTTACTCAAATTCAGTAACAGGACCCATTAAATCAATTTGTAATTAAATCAGCTGGCCCAAAACCATTTTTCCTGTTATAACTGTACTCAAGTTATTCAAAAGTTTGCACAAAACAATTGAAAAAGGGAAAGACTTAGTTTTACTTTGAATACATTAGTCGGAAGTTAGAAGGAGGAAGAGATTTCGGAGCCCTAATATTCCTGGAAGTCTGGGTAGTTTATATCTTTGCAGGAGCAAGAAAACTGGCCATCCTTCCTCCCTGGAATGTAGAATTAATGAAAAATGCTGCTTTTCACTAGCACCAAGGCTGAGCAGTAGATCAAATACAACGGGGTTGGAGAGTTGAGCCAAGTTCCTGAAACGTTATACTAATTTCCACTGCTCTGGCTCTTGCAGAGTCACGATGCCCACTGAAGGTGATAGTAGCCTATTTCCTAGCTTGGCATTTTGTTTATTTTGATTCCCTGCTATCACATGCAAAACCTGTACAGAGCTGCCTCAGCTTGTGCTCCATCTGCAGGACTGCACGCAGGGCTCATGCCTGCACGATGGGTGAGCGATTGGTATCAGACTCTCCAACACCCTTCACGCACATCAGTGTCATCTCATTGATTCCTTGCATAACATGCACTTGTCTTCTCATGAGATCTCCAAGTACAAACACAAATGTGCCACCAAAGCTGAATACACAGTTTTACAACTGTTAAATGTATCACACTCCAGCCAAGTTGCACCAGGTTAAGTTTAGACTAGATATCAGAAAAAATGTCTTCACTGGAAGGGTTCTCAGGCACTGGCACAGCTGCCCAGGGAGGTGGTTGAGTCCCCATCTCCTGGGGGTGTTTAAAAGGCAGGTAGATGAGTTTCTTAGGAATGTGGTTTAGTAAGGGGACAGGTATGGTTGGACTTGATGATCTCAGAGGTTTTTTCCAACCACATGATTCTATGATTCTAAAGAGAATGTATGAGTTCGTTTTGGAAATAAATGAACTTGAAGCAAATGAGGTCGTTGTTGTGCAAATCTGCATTTTGCCTCTCCCAGATAAAGTGTTCCGTTCCTGGAAGTGTGTGCAGAATAAAAACCTACGGACCTTTACCTGGCAGAGTTCTTCAGGGCAGTTTTCCAAACTAATTCTTCCTCCCACCCCTGGCTCTGCTTCTTTTCTTCTTTTTCCTCTGTCAGTCTCACAGAGGGAGAAGCACCACAATAGCAGCTCAAGGTGTAAAAGTGTTTTTCTTATCTCTCTTTGAT